>CM053771.1:398874923-398925131 GCA_028658325.1 Potorous gilbertii | reverse complement strand
TATTGACCCGTTGTTCATGCTTTTCTTGCATCTCTCTCATTTCTCTTCCCAGTTTTTCCTCCACCTGTCTAACTTGATTTTCAAAATCTTTTTTGAGCTCTTCCATGGCCTGAGCCCATTGGATATCTATTTCAGATGTTTGGGATACAGAGGCCTTGACTCCTATGTCTTTACCTGATGGTAAGCATTGTGCCTCCTCATCAGAAAGGAAAGGGGCTAACATCTGTTCCCCAAGAAAGTAACCTTCTATGGTCTTATTTTTTTTCCCTTTTCTGGGTATTTTCCCAGCCAGTTTCTTGACTTCTGAGATTCCTCTCCACCCCTGCCTAGATCTGCCCAGCTAGTGCTTGGAGTCAGAGATTCAAATGCTGCTCCCCAGCCTTAGGGCTTTCAGCAGGGGGCCTGGCTGCTATTCAGGGTAAGATTAAATCAGGTTCTCAGGTGGGGGCAGGGCCTCCTCCCAGGCTCAGTTCCCTCAGGGGGTTTATGCAGAGACCTTCTGTAATGGAGCTCCTGCAGAGCTCCTGCCTTCTCCGGGAGCCTCTGGCCGCCTGCTGCCTTTGCTGCTGCCTCCCGAAGGGGCCTGAGTTATGGAGACACCCTGCTCCCCTCTCAGACAGCCCAGAGGTCTCTCTCACCAACCTGTAGCACCTGTGGAGGGACCCCCGTGGCCACCAGAGATTCCGCCCCTGAAGCCTGCTCGGATCTGTTCCTCCCAGGGCTGCGCGGCCAAGGTAGGGCTGGGTTCTGTTCTGGTCCTGTGTGTGACAGCCCTTTGGTGAGACCTTTGATGAGGGTTTTTCAGGTCTTTCTGGAACAGAAATCTCCTCCACTCTGTTGTTCTGTGGTTTCCACTGGTCCAGAATTTGTTAGGATTTCTTCTTTACAGATATTTTATAGGCTGTGGTTTCGGAGCTAGCATAAGTGTGTCTTTCTACTCCACCATCTTGGCTTCTCCCCCCAGCATCCAAATTCTTAAAGGAGAAGTTAAGTGAGTTACAGGAAGAAATAGACAGCAAAATTATACTGGGGGAACCTCAACTGTACCCTCTCAGAACGTGATGAATCCAACCAAAATGTATACAAGAAAGAAATTAAGGAGGTGAATAGCATATTAGAAAAATTAAACATGACAGACCTTTGGAGAAAACTGAATGGGAACAAAAAGGAATATACCTTTTTTTCAGCAGCATATGGCACCTACCCAAAAACTGACCATGTATTAGGGCATAAAGACCTTAAAATCAAATATAGAAAGGCAGAAATATTAAATATATTCTTTTCAGATCAAAATACAATAAAAATTATATTCAACAAAGATAGATTAAAAATTAATTGTAAACTAAATAATCTAATCCTAAAGAATGAGTGGATCAAAGAACAAATCAGAGAAACAATCAATAATTTCATTAAAGAGAATGACACAACATCTCAAAATTTATGGGATGCAGTAAAGCAATATTTAGGAAAATTTTATTTCTCTAAATTCTTACATCCACAAAATAGACAAAGAGCAGATCAATGAACTAGGCATACAACTAAAAAAACAAGAGAAACAATATTAAAAATCCTTAATTGAGCACCAAATTGGAAATTCTAAAAATTAAAAATGAGTAATAAAATTGAAAGTTAAAAAAAATTATTGAGCCAATAAATAAGACTAGGAATTAGTTTTATGGAAAAATACCCCAACAATATGGTAGATAAGTCATTGGTTAATTTGATTTAAAAAAGAAAGAAGAAAACCAAATATTTAGTAGCAAAAATAAAAAGACTAAAATTACTCCAATAAAGAAGAAATTAAAGCAATCAATAGGGAATATTTTGCCCAACAATATGCCAATAAATTTCACAATCTGAGCAAAACTGATGAATATTTACAAAAATATAAAATACCTAGATTAACGTATCATATAATGCCTAAATAATCCCATCTTAAAAAAAGAAATGAACTCCCTAAGAAAAACAATCCGCAGGGCCAGATGAATTCACAAATGAACTCTACCAAACATTTAAAGAACAATTAATTTTGATACTATATAAACTATTTGAAAAAATAGGCAAAGAAGGAGTCCTACCTAACTCCTTTTATGACATAAACCAGAAAGGGCTAAAACAGAAAAAAAAAAAGTATAAAATAGTTTCCCTAATGAATATCAAGCAAAAATTTTGAACAAAGTATCAGCAAGGTGATTACAGCAATACTTCACAAAGACTATACATTATGAACAGGTGGAACTTATACCAGGAATGTAGGGTTGGTTCAATATTAGGAAAACTATCAACATAATTGACTATATCAATAACAAAACTGACAGAAATCATATGATTATTTCAACAGATGCTTTTGACAAAATGCAGCACCCATTCCTTTTAAAAACACTAAAGATACAAAAATAGAAGTCATTCCCAATTGATATGAACAGACAATTTTCAGAGGAAGAAATTAAACATATCTATAGTCATATGAAAAAGTGCTCTGAATCACTTTTGATTAGAGAGACACAAATCAAAACAACTCTGAGGTACCACAACACACCTATCCAGCTTGGCAAACATTACAGAACAGGAAGATGATAAATGTTGGAGAGGATGTGAGAGAGTTGGTACACTAATACATTAATACTAATTGTTGGTGGAGCTGTGAGCTGATCCACTTATTCTGGAGAACAATTTGGAACTATGCCCAAAGGGCTACAAAATATACATACCTTTTGACCCCGTAATATTGCTTCTAGGACTGTATCCCCAAGAGATCAAAAATAGGAAAGGGTCCCACATGTACAAAAATATTTATAGCAGCTCTTTGTGGTGGCCAAAATCTGCCCATCAATTGGGGAATGGCTGAATAAATTGCGGTATATGAATGTAATGGAATACTATTGTGCCATGAGAAATGATGAACAGGAAGACTTCAGAGAGGACTGGAAAGACTTAATATGATTTGCTGCTGAGTGAATGGAGCAGAACCAGGAGAACTTTGTGCACAGCTATGACCATAGTATGTGAGAGTTTTTTTCTGGTAGGCTTGGAACTTCATTGCAATGCAAGGACTTAAAAAAAAATTCCCAATGATCTTCTAAGGCAAAATGCCTTCCACATCGAGAAAAATTCAATCGCAGAATGTAGCAGATCATTTTTGGTTTGTTATATGTTATATGATTTCTCCAATTCAATTTAATTCTTCTACATAGCATGACTATAGTGAAAATGTATTGAATAAGAATGTTTGTGTAGAACCTATATAAAATTGTATGCCACAACTGGGAGGGAGTGGGAAGGGAGGGAGGAGGTAGGGAAAAATAATCATCTAAGTTGTATAGTAGTGATTATAAAACACTGAAAATAAATAAAATTAATTAATTTAAAAAAAAACACTAAAGAGCATAGGAATAAAGGGAATATTACTTAGAATGATAAGCAGTATTTACCTAAAACCATCAGCAAGCATTACCTCTAATGGGGATAAGCTAGAACCTGCTCCAATAAGATCAGGGGTGAAACAAGGATACCCATTATCACCACTATTATTCAATATAGTACTAGAAATGTTAGCTATAGCAATAAGGGAAGTAAAAAAATTAAAGGATTTAGAATAGGCAATGAGTAAACAAAACTATCACTCTGCATATATGATGGTGTACTTAAAAGAGCCCTAGAGAATCAACTAAAAAACTTGAAATAATCGACAACTTAGTAAAGCTACAGGACATAAAATAAACCCACACAAATCATCAGCATTTCTTTACATGACCAACAAAATCCAGCACCAAGAGATAGAAAGGGAAATTCCATTTAAAATAACTGAAAACAATATAAAATACTTGGGAGTGTACTTGTCAAGACAAGTCCAACAACTATATGAACACAAATACAAAACATTTTTCACACAAATAAAGTCAGATATAAACAACTAGAAAAATATTAATTGTTCTTTGGTAGGCCAAGCCAATATAATAAAAATGACATCTAAGTTAATTTATTTATTCAGTGCCATACCAATCAAACTATCAAAACATTAATTTATAGAGGTGGAAAAATAATAACAAAATTCATCTGGAAGAACAAAAGGTCAAGAATATCACGAGAATTAATGAAAAAAACAAAATAAAAAGGAAGGTGGCCCGGCAATAGCAGATCTCAAACTGAATTATAAAATTATAAAACAAAACTATCTGGTACTAGTTAAGAAACAGAATGGTGGATCAGTAGAATAGATTAGGTACACAAGACATGGTAGTAAATGACCATAGTAACTTGGTGTGTGATAAACCCAAAGACAAAAACTGCTGGGAAAACTGGAAAACAATAGGGCACAATATAGGTATAGACCAACATCTCACACCATATAGCAAGATAAAGTCAAAATGGGTATGTATGACACCATAAGCAAATTAAAAGAGTAAGGAACAATCTGCCTGTCAGATCTATGGAGAAAGGAAGAAATCATGACCAGATAACAGAGTATTACTAAACGTAAAATCAATATTTTTGATTATATTAAATGAAAAAGGTTTTGCACAGACAAAACCGATGCAATCAAGATTAGAAGGAAAGAAGAAAGCTGGGAAATAATCTTTACAGCAAGTATCTCTGATAAACACCTCATTTCTTGAATATCTAGAAAACTGAGTCAAATATATAAGAATACAAGCCAATTGATAAACGGTCAAAGGTTATAAAGAAGCAGTTTGCAGATGAAGAAACTAAAGCTACCTATAGACATATGAAGAAGTGTTCCAAATCTCTTTTAATTACTGAAATGTAAATCAAAACAATTATAAATGTTTAAAAGGATGTGGGAAAATTGGGATACTAATGTACTGCCAGTGGAGTTTTGAATTGATAAATTCTGGAGAGGAATTTAGAACTATGCCCAAAGGACAACCAGACTGTGCACACCCTTTGATCCAGCAATACCACTACTAGAGCTCTATCTCAAAGGAATCATTAAAATGGGAAAGGGCTCACATGTATAAAAATATTTATAGCAGCTCATTTCAGTGGCCAAGAATTGGAAATTAAGGGAGCACCCACTGATTGGAGAATAGCTGGACAAGTAGTGGTATATGAATGCATGGAATGCTGTTATCCAATAAAAAATAATGAACAGGCCAATTTCAGAAAAACCTGGAAACACTTGTATGAACTGATACAAAGGAAAATGAATAGAACCAGGAAAATATTGTACACAGTCTCAGCAATATCATGGGATGATCAACTATGAATGACTCAGCTCTTCTCAGCAACACCATGATCTAAAACAAGTACAAAGGACTACCCCCAGATAACGAACTGACAGATGCTGAATGCAGATTGAAGCATACTTTTTTTTTACTTTATTCTTTTCTGTGTTTTTTTTGTTTTTCCTCTGTTTCCTCTTTCACAATTGTGACTTGGAAATATGTTTTACATGTGTAGCAGTAAGCACCCCGGCATACACAGAAAGGTCTACTGTACAGGTTCTTAGATCTGTTTTTCTAAAAGGAAAGTAGTTTTTGAGGAGTCAACAATCACTTTAATCAAACACATGTACCAACAGAAAAAATATAAGCAGGTCCAACAGATAGGGCTTCCAACTGTCTGACCATAGGCAATACACACATTATTACCAGACAGAGAAACACCAACATCTGGATTTTCAAAGCTGAGGGGCTTCTTAAAGCAGCTGCCCAGAATCTCCTCTGGCACATGAACCTTACTCCAAAAACTAAGCCTCTAAGCAAAACCTCATCTCAGAGTATAAATACTCCTTCTCACAGCCGGAGGATACCCTCGTGACTTAGTGACTAACCAGTAATCAGCAAAAGGTGTGACACTTCATGGGAAACAAGCCTCCTCTAATCAAGCCTCCCTCAATAGACCCACCTGAGGCCTATCAATGAGCAAGGAAGGTGTTTAACTCCCATTACATGTTAGCACATGTACAACCTATATCAAATTGCCTACCATTTTTGGAAGAGGGGAGGGAGAGAGAGAGAAAAATTTGGAACTCAAAATCTTGTAAAAATGAATGCTAAAAATTTCCTTGATACATAATTGGGAAAAAATAAAATGCTATTTAAATTTTTAAAAAAAGAAAGGAATCTGTAAAATTTGTCACGTAATTTTTAAGTATATTGTATCACATGGAGATTCATAGTTTCATATACAGACTTTGTGGGTGTTCTGTATATATATGAAAATGGAAAATCTTTTTTGGTGTTTAAGTTCTGAACAAGAAATTAAAATTTTCAAAAAAGTAAAATACACACACACATCTCGTACGACATCTCAAATCCCTCCGTTCTCTGTAATGGATGGTATATTTCATCATGAGTTCTCTGTGATCATGAATGATCATTATATTGACCATAGCTTACAACTTTCAAAATCATTTGCTTTTATGATATCACTGTATAAATTATTCTGGTTTGATCATTTCATTCTTCTTTAATTTATATAAGTTCTTGAAATTGTACAGTTCCATAATACGGATGTATTGTATAAATTGTTTTTTTTCTGGTTCTGCTTATTTTACTCTCTATCAGTTGTTATATCTTTCCACATCTTTTTGAAATCAGCTATTTTTTCTATTATTTCTTTATTTTATTTTTTCATTATTTCTTAGACCAAAATGGTTCTCCATCACTTCACATACAACAATTTATTCAATCTTTCGTCATTTGATGAACATTTTACCAGTTTCCAGTTTTCCCCCACGGAAATTTTTGTACAAAAAGGGCCTTTTTGTGTTTCTTTAATCTCTTTTATAATAATAGGTCTAGCAGTATTATATCTAGGTCAAAGAGCATTCACTTTATATAATGCCAAATTGATTTCTACAATGCTTGTATTCTTTCAAAGGTCCACCAAAATTGCATCAATGTATCTATTTCCTTGAAGCCCCTCCAACATTTATCATTTTCTTCCCCCCTCCATTTTTGTCACTGTAATGAGTGTGAGTTGGAATCTCAGAAATATTTTAATTTCATTTCTCTATTTAGTGGTGATTTGGAGAATCTTTTCACATGGCTACAAACAGCCTGGGTTTCTTCCCTTGAGAACTATCTGATCATATCTTTAGACCATATTCATTTGGGGAATGGCTCATTTTCTTATTAATTTGAATCAGTTATATATATATATATATATATATATATACACACATATACATATATGTGTGTATATGTATATATGTGTGTACATGTGTGTATATATATATATATATATATATATATATATATATGAAATGAGATGTTTATCAGAGAAATTGCTGCATAGATTTCCCTCCCTCAGCTCCTCAGTTAATGATTTTTCTTTTAATCTTATCTTTAGGTAGTTTAGTAACTAATCTGATGGGTCTATGGGTCTATTTGCCTTGTCACTTGTTGACCTTTCTTCTCCAATACTTGTGGTAGTAGATGGTTTGGGCTGATGATCAGTATCATATATTTGTTTCTCTGCACCTCGATGTAAGGCGAGGGGGCTGTTTAGTTATCAGCATTCTTGTGCTCTGTGGATTGCAACTTTATCTATACTAGCAATTCTAGGCAAGAACCTGCTTCTAGGTTTAAAACACTTAGCATGTTATAGTACACAAAGTGCAAATTCTCCATGAGAAACATTGCTTTCAGGCACTCTTTACAATGCATGAATGGTCTCTTTTGTTCAATACCTGTTGTGGTAAGCTTTCATCATTTCTCATTCTTTGGTCATTAGAATGATTTAGTGAATAGTTTTACTCTCTGGGGCTATTCTGTAAACAGGCATATTACCCAATCTCTCAACGACTTTGTATGAGTTAACTTTCAATGGGTCAGCTAATTTGTAACTCCCTTGAATATCTAGGTTTAAAACTATCTCCTTACTGAAAGTCTTAACAACAAACTCTAGCATTATATTGTCATTTATTTCTATGGCAATTCAATGGCTTCAACTCCAAAGTTTAAGAGATTGCACTTGTGACATCATCACTACCTCAAATATTAACTTGAGAAATAAAATTGCTTGCTATGTAGCAAACCAATCTTTATTCAATTAATATATTGAGTATAAGTACTAAGCCACTACCCAGCCATTATCAAAGCAGCAAGCATTAAATGAAACTCATAAAATGGTATTAATAATTTCTATGTAACATAAAAAATTGTACATATAACAGGCATTCAGAACTTGTTTACAAACACAAAGCACATCAATAAAATTCACATAACATTTCATGTTAGCAGCAGGTAGATGAGATACCAAGTTAGCTGGTGAAAAAACTTCACAACTCCACAAAATAAATGAAATAAAGTTGGAAATAAACGAAGTTTTCTCAAAGTAGTTATGAGGAATATAATTTGAGTATATAAACACACAATGAAATAAAATTATAAATGTTTTAAAAAAAACAACCCTGCTTACTATAGGGAAAAAATGTAAAACAAAATTCAAGTTCTAGAATGAAGATGTTAAAATCCCCTTCCCAAGCAAAATAACCAAAACAACATATATGAGACTAAGGAAAATGCGAACAGGATTCATAACAGTCCTGCTGGAAAAACAATTACTATTGTGCCACCAGACCATCTAGTGTCCCAGAAAAAAAAAATGAGTCGAGTGAAGTGATCAGTTCAAATAAAAAAATAGCATTTATATAGTACTTTAAGATTTGGAAAGTACTTTAAATTTGTTTATACATTTGAGCCTAGCAAGACTCTCTATTTTGCAGAGGAGGCAACTGAAACTGACAAGAGTAAGTGACTGGCCCAGAAAAACACAGCTTGTAACTGAGGCAGGATTCAAAATCTGGTAATTTACTGATTCCAATTCCTTCACTGTATCCACTATACCACCACTTTCCAAGTTGAAAAAATATAAAATTAGAAGAAATCAAAGAAAAGTGAAGAAAAGAAGGTGAACCAGTTGATCAGCACTTTCCCAGTGCATCCTGGGCCATCTCCAGTCATCCTGATGAATATCTGGTCACTGGATTCAGATGGCTCTGGAGGAGAAGTGAGGTTGGTGACCTGCACAGCATCACTCAAAACAAAGTCAAGTGCAATCATGTCATCATTTCTCTGATGTCATAGTCTTCTTTGAAAACGAAGGATGAGCACATACACAACTTTCTCTCTCCATCTTGCTGAGAGAGACGGGAATGGAGAAACATCTTCACTCAAACTAGATTGAATCTGTAACACAGGGGTTGCACCTCCTACAGCTGAGAAGTCAGTTTTGAGTCCTTCTAATGCTGGTGCTGGGGAGGAAACAAGCCAGGGGTATCAACTGAACCCAATGTGTCTCTGTCTCTCAAGATATAGAGCTCATCTGCTTCACTTGAACTCCATGCCTCTCTCCTATTCTTAACACAATTCTCCACCAATCAATCTCAGTCCTACATGTAGACAGACCCTGGAGTTTCCCCCATAGTTTTGCATTTGGGGAATCTGAACCTCCTTAAACAGGGGCTACACATGTAAGCTCCTAAAGGACGGGGCTTGTTTCACTTAGTGCCTGACACATGGTAGTAGCTTAGTAAATTTTTATTAGTTAATGGATTAAATTATGTGTCTTTATACTGCACAATATAAAGCTGTCTGAAGTGTCTAAAATCAAACAGGTAAATATAATCTCCAACCCCATAAAATTGTATTTAATATGACATGATATCATATTACACAAAATTATTTTAATTCCAGACATTTATACTTTAACAACAGAAAATACAGGAAAACTTTCATCAAGCTTACAGAATTTAAAAGTTTTCCTTAGGGAAGCTGTGATAGGTAACTTTAAGAAAACTAAGGCAGTTAGATTCCAACGATCTGAAAGTCCCTCCCCATCTAAAATTCTATGATTCTGGACCTTGAGGCTATCTGATAGCTTCTTGAGTAATGGTTCCAAGGACATCTGTTTTGTTGCCATTTTTTCCCCTCACTGTAAACTTTTCGGTGGTAAGCACAGATGCCAGAGATTGAGTTGATGATCTTTCCATGTTTCAAAGAAGAAAAATCTTCCTTTTTCTTGAGATATTACCTCAAGAAAGAAATGAGCTACTAATCTTACACCCTTGATTTTATGCAAGACATGATTGCTTCAAAATACATTCACCAGCTTTGGAATGAATTTTCCATCCTACAATCTGTATTGAAAAGTCTCAACATTTGGCTTAATTATTGATCTTACCTTTATTCCACATTCATAAATTCAAAAGCCCATCTCAGCTACAAGTCCTGTTTTCATCATCTCATAGCAAAGGATTGTAAGCATTCAATATTTTTGTCTTTTTATTGGGTATTTTAAAATGTTTTTAGGAATAGTGTGCTTCTGTCGCAATCAATACAATTTTACCTCCCCCCACCAAAAAAAAAAAAGTAAACACACAGGAGGCAGTTAGATGGAATATTAGATAGAGTTAGGAAGTTAGGAAGTTCCTGGAGTTAGGAAGACCAGAGTTAAAATCCCACATTACATACTGCTGTGTGACCTTGAACAAATTCCATAACCTGTCTGCCCAAATTTCCTCAACTACAAAATGGGGATAATAGTAGCACCTACCTCCCAGGGCTGTTGTGAGGTTCAAATGTGTGTTTATAAAGCACTTAGCACAGTGCTTGGCTTATAGTAGACTTAAAAAAAAAAGGCTTGCTCCTTTGCATCACCACTTACCTATTCCCATGACTCTTGTCCTTTAAAATAGTCATAACATGCTTGGAGTTTCTTCAGTCAGCTCACCAGCCACACAAGGACTACCTTACTTCCTACATCACTTCCCTCTTCTACTTCTCTTTCCCTTAGGTATGCTCCTTTCCTCCCTTCTCTGTTTGGACTTGTGCTTGATAGCAACAGGATTTCCAAGAAGAGACCTCCTGGAGAATGTAGCAATTGGCTCTCACAAGTCTGGGAATCAGAGGAAAGCAGAAATGAGTGACTGGGGTTTATTTTTTTACTGTCTGTTCCAAGTACCATAAGTGAGTGGTTCTAAGTGGCTGAGTTTTAAATAGGAATGAATAGAAGTTGAATTGCTTCAGTCGCAGACACGAATTAGCAGAAGGTAGATTGCCATTATTCAGGAACAGACTGAAGTATTATCAAAGGTCTCTTGACAGAAAGGTCCCTTTCTGTGTATTTAAAATTTTCAGTATTTACACTACTTATCAAGAGTTAGGGCAGAGGCATAGGCACAAGTTTTGAATTATTACAGTTCCTTGTCCTAATATTCATGGAGCACAGAAAGATTCTAGTTGGGCTTCTGGGCATCCCTAAATGGGCAATCCCAAATTTCCAGCCTACTTGGGACTTGACAGTAAGACTTTTGATCAAAGAGACAGATGGCCAAGCTAACACACAAGCAGGGATTATTTGTTCTTAATAAGCCACTATAACTCATTATCAGAGTATCGGGCTCTGTGCCAGGGGGTGCTGAAGCCAGCTCCAACCAGCTCAGGAGAGCTGTTAAAATCTTCAGTGTATTTGCACCTTGGAAATAGGCAAACTATACAAATTAGATTTTGAGTTGAGTTACTGCTTTATTAATTGTCTAGACTTAAGAAGTGATGGAACAAATTTTAATAATATTAATTAAACTCACAAGGGTGTCTGGTGTATATTTTTTTAGAGTTGTTAAACGTTTACACACACACCCTTGTCTCTATAACTCCAATTTCGGGGCTATTTCAGAGTTCAACCCTGACTTAGCAGGGGTATCCTTGCTAAGTTTACAGGGTGTGATTTGAAGACTTATAGACGGGAGCCCTCGTCCACAAATCACTTCCTTTCTCAGGTGCAGCAGCACAAATGTAAGTCAAAGTCTAGCAGTTTCATTTATCGCTTGGGAACGGAGGACTAGATGCGCTATACGCCAGGCTCAGGTTTATCATTCTGATGCTGTTATGGTAGAAGGCATGAGGAAAATAAATGAAACCTAAAAATAAAAACTTTCCTGTGACGTTCTCAAAGACGAGTAAATTAACTGCGGGGAAAAGGGGGAGAGGCGAGGATAAAAGCCAAGCACGTGGGCCCCAAAGCTCTGAGTTTCCTCGTTTCATCAAGGGAACATCTTCCCTAAAATTCACCAAACGCTGAGCTCGCCAGACAAGCCTCAGGGCTGGTGAAATAGACAAGACCAGACAGATGAGAAGGAGTGGTCAAAGAAGCGCGGTTCCACGCATGCGTACACCAGTGGAAGTTGGACCCTTACCCGCTCCCAACATTCTTTGATGACCGGAGGGGCGGGGAAAAGAGGTGGTTCCTGCGCCTGCGGGTTGGGGGCGGGGAGTAAAGGAGAGGGCGGAACTGAAGTCGCGCCTGCGCATTGGGGTCCGTCGGCAGGAAGCCTCCGGCGCCGAGGGGCGGAGACTCCGAGGCTGGCTGGCAGAGGGAGGAGTCTCCTCGGGCCGCTGCCGCCCTGCCGCGCGCATTGTGCAGCAGGCGGGTCCCCGCGCGCGCGGCAGGGTCCTGGGCTCGCGCTGCTCCCGGGGATGGTGAGCAAGGGGCCGCTGCTACGCCTGCTGACCACCATCAACCGGAGGAGGATGAAACTGCTCGTGGTCATCGCCTTTGTCGCCTACGTAGCCTGTAAGTGTGTGCTGGTGGGGGTGACCCCCCCATTCATTCATTGCCGGGCACTCGTGGAGGGGGGGGATAAGTGGGGGGCTGGTGGTGGACCAGGTCCTCTTCTCCCCTTCCGTGGGGGGCGTCCTTCTGGGCGGGGAGGGGGAGGGATGGGAGAGGTGAGTGGCACTGCTGCTGCGGGCGGTAGTGTAGCTGTGGTGCCTACACACTGCATTCTGAGTGGTGGTGGGGAGTGAGGGGGGTGTGTGTGGGTGTGTGGGTGTGGGTGTGGTGTGGGTGTGTGTGTGGTGTACGTGTGAGTGGTGTGCGTGTGTTGTGTGTGTGTGTGTGGTGTGCGTGTGAGTGGTGTGCGTGTGTGTGAATGTGTGTTGTGTGAGTGTATATATGTATGTGTGTGTGTGTGTGTGGTGTGCGTGTGAGTGGTGTGCGTGTGTGTATATGAGTGTGTGTATGTGTGTGTGTGTGAATGTGAGTGTGAGTGGTGTGCGTGTGTGTGAATGTGTGTTGTGTGAGTGTATATATGTATGTGTGTGTGTGTGTGTGGTGTGCGTGTAAGTGGTGTGCGTGTGTGTATATGAGTGTGTGTATGTGAATGTGAGTGTGAGTGGTGTGCGTGTGTGTGAATGTGTGTTGTGTGAGTGTGTGTGTGCGGATGGCGGGTGCATGCTTCGTGGGTGCAGGCGCTTCCAGCCTGGAGGGTGCTTTTCCTTCCAGCTCCCTAAGCTTGCCTTTCCACACACCTGACTCTACTTGCCCTTCTTACCCTTCCCTCCCCAAACCTCCTTTCTCCCCCACCTCCCTGCTTTTCTAGAGACTCGGCGATTTTTGCTCCGTTGCAAGTAATGTGAGCAAACTTCAGCCCATACCCAGGGAGACCGCTTTAGGCCCCGTTGGGAAGAATGCAACCTGTGTGGAGTTAACCGTGAACTTGAGACATGGAAGAGGAGGGGGGACGAGACAGGAGGCGTGTCTGCCTTCTGGGGGTGGTGGAGCTGGGTACACGTTGGTGTCTAGGAGAGATGGACGAGGACTAGGGATCATTAAGGGCCGTAATGGTTACATAGAGACTTTTTCTTATTACCTGGAGCCCTCTTTTTCTAGTAGAGATGAATCTGGGGTGTGTGTGTGTGTGTGTGTGTGTGTGTGTGTGTGTGTGTGTGTAGAGAAGAGTCTGCTTGCTGTGTGTGTTGAATGGAAGACGATCAGAGAGTAGCAGAAGAGACTGGCAGAGCTCAGCTGCTCTGCAAGTGCCCGGTTAATGCCCTTTGGGAGTCTCTCTGGGTAACTGCTCAAAAAAGCCCTCCTTCTTTGTTGTTTTAGTCTAGAGAGAGTTGTGCCGCGCACAGCCACCGAACCCCGTAACACTCGCAGCCAGTCATCGGTGTTTATTAAATAGGATAAAAATACTGTGCAGTTGGCAGAATCCACTGAGCTCACAGTGTTTACACTGCAGGGAAATTACTCAGCATTTAACTATTCTCATGCTAAATTTTACTCACCAAGCCGAACCCTCCTTCCTCCCCTAGTTCTCTCCTCGCTGGAAGCCAGAGTGGATCACTAATGGTGTGTCCAGCCTTTTCCTTGGTTCGATTCAGGGACTCCAGGTTGAGCCCGCCACTAGTGTTACTTGTGTATCTAACCTTTTCCGGGGTTCGATTCGGTCTTTGAGTTGAGTTGGCAGTTAAATGTTACATGTATATCCAACCTTTTCCGGCGTTCGAGTAAGTCTCTGGGCTGAGCCGACAGTTAGTGTTACAGACGTAAGTGTGTGGACAGGATTTCAGTTCTTCCTGGGGAGGTGGGTTCCTCCATCGGAGTAGCTTTTTCATTGGGTGCTACTTGCTAAGTCCTCAAGTAAGAGGAAATGCTACTTGAAGGACTGAAAGGTGGGACTGTTTTGACGAGAGATAAATCTTGGAAAAAGAAAGGGTGAAGAGTAGTGGGACCGGACAGATTGTAGGTAGGGTTTGCTCTTTTTGACTCTGGTTTGCTGTGGTTTTAGTTTGTCATCAGTGTACCACTCCTGCTCAGGAAAGCATCCTGCTGACTTAAGAAATGATGGGATTCTTGGTGGTGGTGGTGGTGATGTGTTTGTGTGTTTGTGTGTGTGTGTGTGTGTGTGTGTGTGTGTGTAGGGTATTGGCGGGTGGGGAGGGTGGGGCATGACAGCATTGATTAGAAAGCATTTTTTCAAGGAAAACATTTCTTAAGCACCTGCTCTGTTCCAGGCACTCTCTTGGGCACTGGAGATACATAGGCAAAACCAAGAACCAAGAATGAAATGAAAGTAGTTGTCTGTAGTTCCCTTCAAGAAGAAACCACTAGACAGACACACAAACAGACATGGAACCACTTACTCTCCCAACCAAATGGGGAAGGTATGATTCCAGGGGACACTGCAGATTCAGGGAAGTCTCTTTTTTTGGCCAAACCTCTCTTGATGGGCAGTGGACAGGATGTGATTAAATGTTCACTTGTAAGGTACAGGCTAACTTGTAGGGGATAGATAGATATTGAAGTCCTAATAGAGAGAGTGGGTCCTGAGCTGGGTGTTTAAGCGTGGATAGAAGAAGTGAGGCAGGAAAAGTAGAGCATTTAAGGTGAAAACTTCTAGTTCATTAAGGTTTGAAAATAGAAGAATTTGAAGAGGTGAGAATTAGGGGGTAAATGAAGATTTTGAGCAGAGTCAAGTTGTTTTGTTTTTTTTGGAGAGCACTTTGAATTCCAAATTATTTTGGAAAACTTAATTCAAAGTTCATCCCCTTCCATGATGCTTTCTAATTTTCCTCCCCCTTCACATACATACCTGCTACGTTCTCATCTATGAACTTCCTCCCTTTGACTTTCTCACAAAGTACTGTGCTTGTACCTCTCTGATGAACTTATATGTTATAGCTTTATCGGATATAACAAATCTTCCAAAGAGACTCTAAGTTTGAAGAATTCAAAGTTAGGACAGAACTTTGAATGCCTTGTAAAAGGACTATGGTAGATAGTATGAAGCCACTGAACATTTAAAAAATAATATTATTATAGATATCTTTTTTTTTATGTTACCTACATTTCTCAATGTACTCCCTCTTGGAGAGATGTCTTCTAAAAAAAAAAAAAGAATAAAAAAGGGGGAGAGTCCCGTAAGAGTCCAGTGGACAACGTCTGACATTCAGAGTTAAATATATCACATATATACCCTTCTCTACCAGTCCCCTTTGTACCTTTCCAGTCTTTCATTTCAATCCTCTCAAGCAAATATGGGTCTCCTCGATGTTCCTTGAGCAGTATACTCTATCAAACTTTTGCCTTTTCACTGGTTCTCCCCTATACTTGGAATGTTCTCCCCCTTATGTCTGAGTGCTGGATTCCCTGACTTTCTCCAAGACTTCATCCCAAATTCCACCTTCTGTTAGAGATGTTTCGTGGTTTCTTTTTTCCCTCCTCTCCTGTCTTTATGCTTTCCTTCTGAGATTGCCTCTCATTTACTTACATTTTATGTATTTTATGTGTATATGGTGGTTTGCCCCAGACCTCTCCTTCCCCAGAATATGAAGTTCTTGAGGCCAGGGACCTGTTTTGCCTTTTTTTGTAATCCTAGTGTTTAGCTTATTACCTGGGACGTAGTAAATGATTAACAAATGCATGTTGATGGATTTACAGCCTTAGGGCTTCAGATTAGGGGGGCTTAGGTTCGTTCTCCTGTCAGTTTGGGGCCAAGTTTGGTCATTGTAGTTTCATAGTTTTGATTGTTTTCTTGTCCTTATTTACATAGTATAGTTTTCCTGGTTCTGTTTGCTTAGTTTTGCTTTAGTTTTTATAAATCTTTCATGCTTCTTGAAAGCTGAATCTTTCATGTTTCTCTGTATTCATGGTTTCATAATTTCTTACATGCCATTGAAAATTTTGGAGTAGAAGCCAGGTCTTTGCCTTAGGATAGACAGGAAGCAGTGTAAGAGATCATTTGGAGGTGAGAAGTCCTGTTAGGTTATTTCAGTTGTCTGAACAGGGGGTAGTGAAGTCCTGTACTAGAGTGGTTACAGCAGGAACGGAAAGGAGTCAGGGAAGTGAATGAAATTTCCATGGGAGAGAAAGTAGCCGAGAGATCCACATGAAGACTTGGAACAACCCATCCTTGAACCCTGAGGGCCAGGGAAGAATGGATAAAAAGCTAGAAAAACCTAGAGAATATGATGTCATGGAAGCTGAGGTAGAGAGAAAGATCTCTCCAGTTGAGTATTTTGCTTATCTCATGAGGTCTAGATGGGAACTAAAAAGATAGTTCTAACTATTAGATTTGGTGATTAGGAGTTCATCTCTTCCAAAAATGACTTCAGGAAATTGAGGGAGAGAGAGTAGAAGCCAAATTGCCTAAAATTAGGCAGAAAGTAGTGAGGAAGTGGAGACATTGTGTATAGATGATTTTTTTAAGACATTTGATTATTAGGAGATGAGAGATGGGGTCATGGTTGAATGAAATTGAAGGGACACAGGAGGACATTTTTATGATTGGGACAGAGACCGACCTAATATGATCTGGGGGAAAATAATACTCTAGTCAGAGGTCCTGAGTTTGATTCCTGCCTTTGGCATTTACTACCCGTATGACCTTGGGCATGGTACTTAAATTCATAGGCCTCATTTTCTTTTTGTGTACAGTAAGGAATTAGAAGTAGATAACTTTTTGAATTGTCTACCAATTCTACAGCTTGCAGTTTCTTGAGAAAGAACTTGTAGAAGAAGAGAGATTGACAGTGTGTATGACAGGGGATGTGACTCCTGGAGTAAGGCTCTGGAGGAGTGAAACTGGGTGGGAGCAAAGGTACAAATAGAGGGATGGTTCTCACTAAGGAGTAGGGAATGCTAGTTACTTACTGACTCTCACTGTGAGAAGCTTATTTATCTGAACATATTTCCTTTAGTAGAATGTAAGCTACTTCAGGGCCAGAGACCATTTCATTTATTGGTAAAGATTAGCAAGAAGAGTCAGTTAAACAAAGGGAAGAAGGAGACAACTTCATGGACAAGGGAAGTAAAGTGGAGTTAAGACTGGCAACAAAGAAATTTCTATTTGTTTCTAGAAGCAATAGAAAGCCATTGGAATTTAGTGAATAAGGAACCGGCATGGTTAGAGCTGCGCTTCAAGGAAATCACTTTGGAAGCTAGGTGGAGGATGGATTGGAGAGAAAAGAAACTTGAGATAGACCACTTAGGAGGTTATCACAATAATCCCGGTGAGACCGAATGAACCTGACAGAATGGATTGTATGTGAGAGATATTGTGGAGCTAGAAATGACAAGATTTCACAACTGACTGGATATTTGAGGTAAGAGTGTATGACCTTGGACAAGTCACTTAGGTCCCCAATTTCTTCATCCATAACATGGAAGGTCTTGATCGTTCTCGATTTGGATCGACGTTATTGTTGTTTGGTCGTTTTTCAGTCATGTCTGATTAGGTTCCCATTTGGGGCTTTCTTGGCAAAGATACTGTAGTAGTTTGCCATTTCCTTTTCCAGCTCATTTTATAGATGAGGAAACTGAGGCAAAAAAAGTTAAGTGATTCATCCAGGGTCACACAGCTAACGAAGACAGATTTTCTTCCTCATTCCAGAACTAGCACCACCTAGCTGCCCTGGGATTGATAGAGAAAGCATTTTCTTTAACTCCTATGTACTAGGTATTGTGTTAGCCCAGAGGCCAGGGTGATATGCAGAGAAAGAGAGGGGATACAAGTGCAAGTAAGTGAGACCTACGCTGACCTCAAAGAATTTGCATCGTAATGAAAGAGAAAAGCCCCTAAGGGAAGGTTCTAAAAAGAGGTAGGGCCTGAGGTCTGATGGGGAACAAGATAAGGCAAAAGCTCTAAGGGTTCTTTTAGTTCTAAATCTTGTGATCTTTGAAGTATTGAAGTTCTGTGTAGTGGTGATCTAAAGTGTGGTGATGCTTGCATGAGATGGGTGAGGAGTGGAGAATTTTTGTGTGAATGGTCCTCATCATAAAGATTTGAGCCCTGGAGGATGAAGGCAGGCTATGGGGTGGAGAGGAAGTTGTGAAACAGATGCTAAAGTCTTTTAGAAATGTGGAAGCATGAGTGACATGGATGTCAGTAGATGACAGAAATAAGAATGGGGAGTGGATGGTATAAATAGACTGGATAAACTTCAAAAGGGGATAAATTATTGGGAGATGTGGGTAGAGGAATGGACTAGAAGTGCTGGTGCCAGCCTGGGAGTTTGCCATGCTTTCTTCTTATGCCTTTGTGTCTAGGGGTGGGGGAAATGGGAGGAGGAACCTCCTCTGCAAGTGTTAGAAAGAATGCAGTATTCTCCAGGGAGAGCCAATATTGAGGGAAAGCAAGTAGCTTGAAAAATTGGAGGACCTGGTAGAATTTGATAGTGAGGGATAGGAACTTGGGGGTCTGGGTAGTGGAGGAGGAGGTAGATGGGCAAATCAGGTTGGAGTACACCCAAAAGACAGGGCTAGCTAGTCCTAATAGGGATGAGGATTTGGGAATTCCTTAAAATTTTACAAAATAAGAATGGATAAGTAGCATTCTGGAAATTATATTAGGAGTGGCCTTTTGGCAGTTGAAGGGAAATATTCTGTCAGAATTTAGACAATAGGGAAATTTACAGTTAACTTAATCACAAAGTTCTAAGAAAGAACTATGGAATCCTTGTGATTGAGTTCCTGCTTTTGTCTTGATCCCTTATGTTAGGGTTATGGGGCTTCCTGGGATGGGAGGGGCTGGTAGCCCCACCCCAAGTGTTCTGTCTTACACCATTCTCTACCCTCCCCCCACCACACCACACCTCGGAGTGGTTCATCGGTTTTCTCTTCCCCAGGGTGTTTTATGGTTTCCAAAGTATTTTTACAAATATTCTTTCATCTGATCACGTAAAGCTCTGGGAGGTGGATACTGTTATCACCCCCATTTTACAGATGAGGAAAATGAGGCAGAAAGAGGTAAAGTGACTGTGGTTAGGTCTTTCAGACTTCTGGCATCTCTCTGCCTCCCATTTCTTTCTCTGGTGCCCCCTTGCAGTCTCTTAAAGCAACCTTAGAATGTTTTAATTCAGTAGTTACCCACTTGTGAGCTATAAGTCTCTGTTAATGCAGGACAGGTCCTAAACCATTATATACACCATAATTACCATTTTGATACCTATTTAAATCCAAGAAAATACACTGTGTAACATGCCATTCTAAACATACATACTTCCTATTGGTTGAATGAAATAATCTCAATCATATAGATAGTCCTGTTTTTTTCAGTTATATGTAGATATTGTGGTCAGTGCAATACACATTTATTTAAAGGAATTACTGAATTCATAGCAATTTTTCATCACTAAGTGTTTCTTCTTATTATTAGTGTGGAGGTCCTCAGGGTTTTTTATATGTAAAAGAAGGTACAGATATTCCAAAAGATTGGGAACCACCAAGCTCCTTTTACAGATGGGGAAATTGAGGTTTCTTTGAAGTTAAGTGATTTGCCCAAGTCAGACAAGGTAAATAATCAGAATCAGAATTCTAACTCAGGTTTGCTGACTCCAAACCCACTGGGATCTCCTCTCATTTCAGGAACTGTCTTATTTATTTATCTTTGTATTTGTTTCAGGTCCTTGTACCTCAGTGCCACTGCCTAGTGGATATTTAAATAAATCTTTGCTAAATGAATGAAATAAGGACAGGATAGCAGGATTTCCTAGGAGAGTTCATTTATATCTCAGACTCCGGCTTGGTGCCTCATTCTCACAGCACATCCTGCTTCACAGAAGAAGCAAGTCACCTTGGGTTATTCCCTGACATTTGGCACTAGATCATAGATATCCTTGTGTTAGTCTCAGATTGTTTCATATGCATATTTTCTCAGTTCTGCTTGAGAGCATGGCAGAAACCATTTTCTGCATCTAGGACAGCATGTAGTAGGCACATATCTGGAACTCAATAAGTACTGTTTGGATTAAGGAATAAAAGATGCAGTGTCCTGACTCTTCCAGTTTCCCTGTAATTGGTTCAGAATACTCCTTTCCACTTGCTTGTTTGTGACACTGGGTCTCTGACATAAACTCTTAAAGAATGGGGATGTGATTTATTCTAGGGTGCTCTTTTTGCCCAGATTCTACCCTAAGAAGACAATTTGATTAACTCATACCATCTATAATGGAATTATATCTGTAGGAATTTTTTTCTTAAATTTAATAAAAAACTAATTGAAAGATTTTAATTTATTGTTCAGTTTTTTGCTTTTATATCATTCTCATTTATAAGTGTGTACTCACCCCCTCCTCCATTCAGCAAGCCATCCTTTATAACTAACAAAAAAAGAAAGATGGAAAACACGTAACAGCTGAGCCAAACTAAACCTATCTCTGTTGAGAAGGGAAGGAGTGAACTTCTTGTTCTCTTTCTTCTGTAATTATCTCCCTGATCTTACCTAGTTGCTCTTTATTTTGCTTTTTTTTGAATCAATCCTCGTTAGACCTGAAATAAGCAAATCCCAAGCTTTGGTTCCCCTCCTCCCTAGTTTACAAGAAAGTCCCCCAAACCTGTGTATAAACTTTGTTCACTTCTCAGGAATGTATGACTTGCATAAATTGATGTATATCTGTATGTACTGGATTTTGGGGCTTAATCTGTTAATTCTCCATTATGCATATTAATGGGAATAGACTCATAGTTAATCTAAAAGGCATATTTGGCTTTGGAATGCATTACAGTTTTTTAAAAACTGCAGACGAACCTTTTACATTATGTTTAATTCATTAAAGTAAACTTATTGCTTAAGTACACACCAGCTGGGTGCAGAGAACATCCAGGCATAAACTAGATGGCATCAGGGATTTAAAAAAAAATGCCATGGATAATCTGCGAAGCAGAGGGCCGTGGATGTAGGTTACAGAGATTCAGTCCCACTAGGTTTGTACCTTTGTTGCAGTTCAGCCATTTTTCAGTTGTATCTGACTCTTTGTGACTCCCTTTGGGCTTTTCTTGGCAAAGATACTACAGTGGTTTGCCATTTCCTTCTCCAGCTCATTTTACAGATGAGGAGACTTGAGTCAGAGTTAAGTGACTTACCCAGGGTCGCATAACTAGTAAATGTGGGAAGTCACAAAGACTCTAGGCCCAGCATCACCTACAGCAACTGATGATTTTATAACTCTTACAAACATAACCAGGGCAGGTCTCTTTTCATTTGTAATCAGAATTCTCAAGTACGTTTTGAGTAGAACTTTTAAATGAAATAGTAAGGAATTTGGACACAGTGTACCTCATGTGCTTGATTTCTTTTATGTAATAAAACGTATTTAGTTTAGTATATGACACACACATGCATGTGTGTATATGTGATTTTTTGATTATTTATTCAGAGCCCATGATTTCATCTATGGGAGAGTATTCATCGTGGAAATTCTCTCCATTGATGCAGGTTGGCAAGTGGTCAGTTATTTAGCATTTTAGACACTAGGGACACTGAGAAGTTAAATGACTTGCCTACTATCACAAAGGTAGTCTTTGTCAGTGGCAGGACTTAAATGAAGCAGTTCTTGATTCTGATAGTCTCTTATTAGATTAATCAGGTATGTTTGTCCCCACTCCATTAAAGTTGTACTTAGCATTCAGAATAGGGCATTAATGTGAGGGAGTTATAAGGGTCTAATAATAATAATCCCCTGTAAGAATAAAAGAAGGTTTAGTAGGTCAGTCTGATTACTGGAAAATATTTCTAGCTATAAGCACCAACATAACCTGATTCTTGTGGAGCTGCAGATATTTCTGGATATGAATGCTAGTGACAAACACATTGCCACCTTCTTTAGAGGATGCACCATTTTTCCTCATCCATCTTTCATTGTGAAGAAGGGTTAAGGAAAGGCCATTTTAAGCAGAAAGACCTTTTGGACTCTTTCTCCTTTCATGCAGCCTTTTTTTTTTCAGGAGTGTTGCTGTTTTTTTAATGGATGACTTTTGTCTTTATTTCACGTGAAGTTCTTTTTAATAGTATTTTTTCTCAATTACATGTAAAGACAATTTTCAACATTCATTCTTTGAAAAATTTGAGTTCCCAATTTTTCTCACTCTCCTCCCCTTTCCCCAAGATGGCAGTCTGCTATAGATTATACATTTGCATTCATATATGAACATGTCTCCTCACCCTCTTCTCCTTATTTAGCCTTCTCTCGTGCCTAGAAATAAAAAAAAAATTTCAGCAAGATCAACTAACAAATTGACCTTGTTTGACAGCATATATAGCATTCCATAGCTGTGCTCTCCTCCCTCTCCAATGAAAGGGGAGAGGTGTATTTTCTCATCTCTTCTGGGAATTACAGCTGTAGAGCACTCAAGGTTGGTTTCATTGTTGTTTCCATTTAGATTGTTTTTATTGTTTTCATTGTTCATGCAATCTTTACAGGAGATCGTATCTCACAGCTTTGGGCAGTTAAATATGTCATGGGATAGCATGTCTTCACTCATGGGGTTATAGAGAGGAGACTAATATGTAAACTGTAAAGTGCGGTAGCAGGGTGAGTGAATGATGAGTATCTCAAACTCCACAGACTTTCTCCTAGAACTCAATTATCAGTGTCTAATGTTCCCTCCATTTAAATTTTTTAAAAATGACTAAGCTGTTCTGAGTATTTTAAATGCTCAGATCAACTACTAAGAACTTACGAAGAAAGATGCTATTCACCTCTAGAGAAAGAACTGATAATTTGAAGTATATATAGTATAATTATTTTCATCATGTGTGTAAAATGATGGCTTTTTCTTTTTTCCTTAGTTTTTTTTCTTTAGGTATAGTTAATTTATTGAACAGTTATTATGTGTAAATTTATACTGCCAGGCACCAAGGATATAAAAACATAAATCCCAGTCCCTGTCATAAATGAGCTTTCATTCTTTGAGGAGAAAAAACCCATATACACATATATTGATATAAAACATATATGAAATAAAAGGTAATGGGGTGGGAGTGTGGGGCGAGGGCAAGAAGGGCTGGGAGGATCAGGAAAGGTCTTGTATAGGAGGTGGTATATCCCTCAATCTTTGAAGGAAACTGGATTCATAGAGGCAGAGGGAGAGAATGCATTTCAGGAATCTGAGACAGCCAATGTAAAGGCATAGCAATAAGATGGAAAAAAGCCAGTTTGACTGGACCATAGTGTATTAGGGGTAGTTTTGTGTCTGGTTGTTGTTTTTTGTGTTCAAAGAGAAAGGTACAGTCTCTGACTATGGTGTCTATCAGACCAATGTGTGCTCAGAAGGCTCTACCATAGATTGGGAACAAGTAATCCATGTGAACATTTGGAGTAGAGATATCTCTAACTTTGTGCATTTCACATTTCTTTTGAGCTATTGCACTCTGCTTTCCTCACAGAACACAGTGCCTTCTTTGATGCGAGAACGCCATGTTGGACAGTCCTATGCCAGTGTCTCCCGTGTCTCACAATTGATTCCAAAAGTCTTCAGAGAGACCTTGAGACTGTCTTTGTTTCACTTCTTCTGACCTCTGTGTACTCACTTGCCTTGTGTGACTTCTATGTAAAACAGTCTTTTAGACAAACATGTTCGGTATTTGAAAAACATGGCTAGTCCATCAAAACTGTACTATCTGCAGTAGATTTTGAATGCTTGGCATTTCAGCTTAAGAAAAAGGACCTTAAGTACCTTATCTTGCCAGTTGATCTTCAGAATCTTTCACATCTGAATCATCATCTGTTTTGTTTGCTGTATATTCATTAAACACTTGACTTTTTCTTGCTCTTTTTGCCAGGGGTTCATCTTGTAATTCAGTTAAGTCTTCAAGTTCTTTCTCCTGATTATGCTAAAAACTTTTTTCTACCTGAATTCTGAAGGCATTTTTCTTCCTTCGGCCATAATCTACACTGTACAAATTCTTGCAAATCAGATGCTAAAGTGCAAATATCCACATATTTTCCATATTCATTACTGCTTAGGTATTGCATGGTGTGCCTTTTCAGCTTTCAGTCCATGTAAGTCAGGACTCAAGGTTTTATGTCTGAAGAAAATCATGATGGCCTTTTCTAATATAGGGTGGGAAGGGAGGGAGACAGTTTGGAACTTGAAATGTAACAACAAAAAATTTAAATTAAAATTCTAAAAACTACAAAAATAACAGATGACCAGATGGCACAGCAACAGGAGGTTATTGGGAACAGAATTTTGTGTCTATTAAAAAATTTGTAAGAAAATTAAAATGACATAATATACCTAAGAGTTATTGTTCATACTATTCATTTGTTCATATTGTTCATTTCATGAATTTCAACAAAATTCAAGTCCCTAATACGTTCAAGATATCCACGATAGGGAGCTAGAGAGTAAAGTCAAGATGGGAAGACCTGAGATATCTTTGAATTCACCATCCAATTTCAGCATTTCTCATTAATAATGTCTCTAGGATTTAAAGTTAAAAGGAATAGCTCTAGCTGAAGAGATGAAGTAGTTTACCCAAGGGGGAAAGGAAAGGGAAAGAAATAAGCATTTACACAGCACCTACTGTGTGTGAGACACTGCTGAAAGCTTGGTCAGTATCTCATTTGATCTTAAAACAAGCTTCTCAGACAGGTGCCTGCATTACAGTTGGGAAAACAATTGAGGCTGGCAAAACTTAGGTTCCTTGCCCAGGGTCACACAGCTAAGTGTCTGAAGCTGGATTTGAATTCAGATCTCCCTGTCTCCAGACCCAGAGCCATTTAGCTGAGTCACACAGGGCCTCAGTAAACAAGGGTTATAGCTAATCCAGAACACTTGATTGCTTCTTTTATACAACTAAATCAATTTTCCCCCCTGCCATTATAGCTCTTGATGTGAGATCCGATATCTAAAATAGCACTGGTGTTCATAGTTTTTGGATGTATCTTTATAGCTGTACCTGTCATTGTATACATTTTAATACTGATCTCTCTCTCAATTTGTCATCTACACACAGTCTCTGCCATTGACTCACACTCATTAAAAAAACAAAGGTCTAAGTTGCCAAATGAGAGCAGAGACTTTGGGCTTGAAGCTAGTCATAATGAGCCAACTCTTAAGGCTTGGGAAAAGAAGGAGAGATGAACTAGAAGAGGCAATGCTTCTCGGTAGCAAAGAACAGATACATTTAAAATGGACCCAGCTTATGGAAATCCAAGGTCCTAGTGGGATCTAGGCCATGGTGCTATGGTTGGAACAAGCACAGCACAAAAAAATCTTTTAACTGTAAACGCTATGTCAACTATTATTAGTCTTTGATCTCATAGGGATACCTGAAAAACACAGAGGACGGGGTGGGAGGGTTGAATGAGAATAGTGAAAAGACTAACCAGAAGGAATCTCAGAGACCATTTAGTCTGTTTTATAGGTGAAGAAACTGAGGCGCCAGGAGTTGAGGTCAGACAGGTAGGAATTCCAAACCCTGCAGTCGTTGCCTAAAGTGAGAAAGCACTCTACTGTGCCACTTTGCTGCCCCCCAGAGTCAGGAGGATCTAAGTTCAAATGCGGCCTCAGACACTGATTAGTTGTGTGTTTGCCTCAGTTTCCTCATAAGTAAAAACAAGCTGGAGAAAGAAGTGGCAAAGCACTCCCGCATCTTTGTCAAGATAACCCCAATCGTGGAAGAGTTGGACATAAGCCAGTCTACTAAACACCACCACCAACAATGTAAAAAGCACTGTTCCAATCACAGAGCCTCCAAATAGAAAAGGAAAACGGTTCCTGCTATAAGACGGACTCCTGCCTCAACTGT
The DNA here is from genome assembly GCA_028658325.1 of Potorous gilbertii. Taxonomy (NCBI): domain Eukaryota; kingdom Metazoa; phylum Chordata; class Mammalia; order Diprotodontia; family Potoroidae; genus Potorous; species Potorous gilbertii. Next base: position 398,898,844 of record CM053771.1, on the reverse strand, counting down.
GGATTGGACCAGATGGCCTCATATGGGCCTTGCCACTCTGAGATTCTTGAATCTTCCTGTAAAGCCCACACTAATGATGGCTTGTGACGTGATGGTGGACATGAGCCTCCAGCAGGTCCTTCCTACCTTGCTTGAAAAACTAGGGGTCTAGGGATGGACATGTGGTCATCCAAATGACCAGTTCAGAGAGGTTTATCACCAGGTTGGCCACAGTCTGACAATTGTACTCCCATGGACTATTTACTGAAGTCATAGAGAGGTTTTAATTTAATTTGGTGGATGGAGTAGTCACACATGTTATAGGCCTCTTAGATGACTCTGACTAGAGGGCAGGATAGTGAATCCAAAGATCTGAGTTTGAATCCTACCTCAGAAACTTGTTAACGATGTGACCCTGGGTATGTTATTTAACATCTTCTTGCTTCAGTTTCCTTATCTGTAAAATGGGGATTTAAATTTTACCTACCACAAAAGGCTGAGAACCAAATAAGATAATATGTATAAAGCATTTTGTTAAACAAAATGCTACATAAATACTGGATGTTATTCTATTACTGATGAAATCACCAAACCTCAACATTGAAGTATCAGAGCTAGCAATGGACTTGGCTTAGGAAGATCAAGATTTTAAATCCTATATCTGCTACTAATGGGCACTTGAGCGAGCTACAAGACTTCTATTTTCTCATGTACCTTGTAGGGTAGTTGTGAGATTCAAATACATTACTTCTCTTTGGAAATCATAAGGCCCTATCACATGCCTTTACAGATACATTTTTCTTTGACAAAACTTTTCCTTTCAGTTTTCTAATGGAAAGTGGTTTTTTCTTAACTTTAGGGATACCATTTTCTATTGCAACTGTACCAAATCAAAGCTATCTTTGCATTTTGTGTTTTTTCCCTCTTATCATTACATTCTGAGGTGAATCTGATTTAAATTCCTTGTAACTATCTCTCTCCTCATATATGTTTGCATTTTTTGTTACCTGGAAGTGTTTTTTGTCATTAATATTTGTCTTCAAAATAAGGAATAGATTGTGGGGTTTTCTCTTGGGTTTTGTTTTGGGTTTTTTTGACAAAGATCAACAGCAGTCTGCTGCTTGGTTTCTCCCTATCCTTTCCTACCTCTTTCCTCCTAACTTTAATGCCTATTTAGATTTAAGTTTTTGAGTATTTTCAGATAAGTTTTTGATTGTTCATTGCTTGGCCTCAGTTTCCTCACTTGTAAAATAAGTTTGAACTAGATGACCTCTGAAGTCCTTCCCTATTCTGAATTTAAGATTCTATGAAATAAATATTGATGCCTTTGAGAACTGAGGATGACATGTGTGAGAGTGGAATGTGTTTGTCAAATGTTTCCTTGTCCTGCTGTGACTATGCAAATGCTGGGGAACTTTCCCATGTGAAGAATTGCAAATAGAAGCGTTGCCCTTCAGTTCTGTTTATTTCAAGTTGTTTAGAGAATCTTGTTCCCACACTGTAGTGTGCAGGTAGTTCTACGTAAATCTTTAGTTAATCATTGAGTTGAGATGGAGAACTTGCTAGTCCATGCCAGTGTGTTGGTTCAGGCACAGGGCTGAATGCCTAGGATATAGACAAAGTATGCCATACCAGGAGTGCAGAAAATGCAAGGAGATACACCATATTAGGGATACAGAATGCTTAAAGAGGTACACTGTAGCAGGGATACAGAATAGTCACTGTTGAGACATTCAGTTGGCTTAGGAGGTTCAAATATCACTGATGGTTTATTTGTTTGTGCTTTATTTTTAGTCAAAAGTAGCTGTTTATTTTTGGTCTAATGGGAAATAATTACTTTCCATTCAAATTACTTCATAGCTTCCTGAATCAGTCCCCAACTTTCTCATGGGCATTTTAATATGTACTCTATAACTAAATATTCTGAACTTTCAACATATATATGATAAAGAATAGAACACTGAATTTGCATGGTTGCCAAATTAAGTTCACTTTGGATAATGTGGAAATATTAAGATAAACAGTAGGCAGGCTGAAAGGGAACCCACCTTGTATAGTTAAATAAAAAGCAAAAAATATGTTAATATATTGATAGCTTTTGTGGTTCTTATTGTCATATTTTCCCCAATATTCTTGCTCTAGTCACCTCATAAAAGAAGTAGTATTTTTAAACAAAAAAAAAAGAAAGCTGAAGAGACTTTAAAAAAAATCATCAAAACCTATTATTGATATAATGAAAAAGTCTGAAAATACAGTCAGTGTGCCAAGCTGAAGTTTCCACCTTTGCAAAGGACTAGGCTAGGTGTGTCTTCTCATATCTCTTCTTTTGAGCCAAGATTGTAGAATAGGAATTGTTAGCCTGAATAAATTGGAGTATTTGTGAATTTGGATGAAGGGGAAATTGCATCTTTATTTCCATATGGTTGATTTCTTTTTGTAATCCTGTGTATTTTATTTTATGCATTCAGAAACATTCTGAGAAGGGACCCATAGATTTCACTAGATGGTTACCAAAGGGATCCGTCACGCAAATTTAGATAAATGGTTCTCAAAGTCAGATCTGTGGGGCTACTGCCAGTCTATGAGCATTCCTCCAGGTGGCATTGGATTGGCTTGTGGGAGTAAAGTTTATAATAGGATGTTTATTATTTTGATTTTAGCAAATTCATTTAACAAGGTTTTTTTGAGCAGCCACAATGTTCCTAGTACCATTGGTGCTATGGGGCATGTTATTAGATGGAGTCTCTGCTGTAAAGCAAACTCAGAAAGGTTAAATAGCTTCTTTTTGCCAGATGTTTGGTATTCATTATGTATATACCTTATATCCCTAGGCACCTGTCTCCAAGGCAAGGAAACTTTGATGATGTCTGGACCTTTTCTCCTTCCTCTCCTTTCTGACCCTTTTCCCCTCCCTCTCTCTTCTCCCCATAAAACCCTATGCCAACTTGATTTGACATTTGTACAAATTCCAGTGGTCCATTCTTTATGAAGGATACATGGAGGAGTCAGGATATTTAGTCACACAGAGTCTAAGGTAAAAATACCTGAGATAATTTTTCATTCATCTGGGGAACTAAAGAATTTTGAAAGCTACATATTCTTCCTCTTTCCTCTGCTTCCCCCCCAGAACAAGTGTACACATGTGTATTGTGCTTGAACATGTATTTATTTAGCAAAAATCAAGCTATCGATTGTTTATTTACATATGTGGATATGTATGAATGTATGCATGTAAATTAGCATGACTTTCTTGGATACAGACTGGCCTTTGAGTCAGGAACTACTGGGTTATTTATATGTGTGCATATATAGGCATACATGTATATATGTACAATGTGTGCATGTACATGTATGTAAGTTAGCATGACCATCTCTTGGATAGAGTGACCTTTGAGTCAGGAACTACTGGAATATATATACATATATACACATGCAAACACATGTGTGTGCATATGTAGGTATAATGTGTATTTGTATGTAATACATGTAAGTTAGTATGACCATCTTGGATAGAGATTGGCCTTTGAGGCAGGAACTACTGAGTTTGTCATTCCTCTGACACATACTGGCTGTATGACCCTGGACAAATCATTTAACCCTCTGAACCCCAGGCAATTTTTGAAGACTTAAGTTACTGAGCAAGTAGTTCTCTTCATTGGTAGGAGTTTCCTTACATGATCCTAATTCATCCTTTCCCTCCCAACCAAGAGTGGAAATGTGTGTGTTTGTGTGTATTGGGCAAGTGTGAGAGGAAGCATGAGAGCACTACTATGCGCCTAGTATCATTTAAGGTGAAGACATTGAAAAAAATTAATAGATTGGGAGCCAACAAGTAATTGCGGAGATATAACATACACATAAGGAATAGGCAGGCATATAATGAATGAGTTGCTTATATATTATGCATTTTCTTGCCCCCCCCCAACTATCTAGCTATCTAATGTTTATGTCTGTATATACATGTATATAGAGAGAGTAGCCACTAATTACCTATTCTGTGTGGGTTTCCAGCCATTCATCTGTGTATATATGTATATATGTATACATACTCACCTATAAATATGTAGTATAAAATAAATTACTAAGTTATATGATGAAGAATAGAAGAGTATGCTGTAAGGTCCCAAATAGTATGTGCAGATGGAATTGCATGGTATATGCTGCCATTCTCAGGGAATTCTTCTCAGAGGAGCTGAGACTTGAGAGTGCCTAAGGAACTGGCTGACTAGAGGGGAGCAGGGTGAAGATATGAGGGTAAAAATAATGGTGTAGCATGAATAAAGATATGGTATGAGAGAGAACTATAAGAAGATGACCCATCTGATTACAGTGAAGAGGATGTGTTTGGGGACTAGTGGAAAATAAGGTTGTATTGATAGGATGGAGCCAGATTATAGTGGACATTGAAAACAAGTAGAAGGGTTGAGATTTGATGTGCCAGGTAATTAGCAGCCTTTGGCAAGGGGAATGAACATGCTGAAAGCAATGATTTAGTTTAAAAAAAAAAAAAGATGGATGGACTGAAGCATAGAGGCTGGCATAGGAAAGACCAGAGACGGAAGGCAATTTCAGTATACTAAACATGAGGTGATCAGAGTGATGGAGAATAGTAGGAATGAATCTGAGACATTTCAAAGGAAAACAACAGGCCTTGACTAATTGGGTTGAGAGTTATAAAGAAGATGCAGTGTTCCTGAGTTTGGGCCTGGGTGAATAGTGATGTGAGTATTTTCCATTTTAATTCTTACGTTTTTGTATTTGGTTGGTTTTTTAGTGGGGGTGTGGGGAGAGTGTGGTTCAGAGCAATCAAGGAGGGTGAGAGCAGCGACCTCTTGCTTTGTACAAATGATGGAAACAGACATTTTATTAAGGAACTTTGCTAGTTTGAGGGGATGGAAAGGGAATGAAAAATGGCAGTAAGTAACCTCAAGATCTAAGACCAGTGGGAAATAATAATAAAAAAAATTATTAGTGCGTGAGAGAATTCAAACAATGGTCCTGGAGGCTCTAGGAGGTAAAGCCTCATGGATGAGGTGCCTCTTCAACTGAGCAAGAATTTCAGTAGGTAGTAGTAATTGGTGAAGGAGTCCATGGCAAGCAGAGGAGACTGAGTGCACAAAAGCGTGGCAGTGGGAGTGGGTGGAATAATAAATAGCATGTAGGAAGGAAATTACCATGAAAGAAGACTCAAAAGGTTAGTTCTAAAGAGGCAATTTGGGAAACTTTTCTTTTGTTATTTTAGTGTCAATTGAATTTTTTTTCTTCCAAATTTCGTTTTCTTTGGTATTTGATTTGACAAATAAATCAACAAACCTGAATATTCCCACAGACAAAGAACAGGGAAAAGCCTTGTACGTGAAACTGTGGTTCTTATTTACATATAGATTGTTTCTTTTTTAAAAGTATATATTTAAATTTAACGTGTTACATATACTGCCCTGCTTATCTGTATTCCTTCTTAACTTCTGTCCTTTTCTTTGCATTTTTTATATATTCCATGGACACCTTTCTTTCTATTTAAAAAAACCAGAGACCAAAACAGCATCCTTGCTCCCCACCGCACTTCCCAAATAGAAAATAAAACCCCGGATTTATAACAAGTATAGGATTAGGGATTTCACTGAAATCCAGATGAGGAAATTCCCTTTCCCTGCACCAAAGTTGAGTGGCACCTTCTCTGCCACTAAGAGAGTTGCCTAGAGCCATAGAGCTAGATGTGTCGGAGTGGGGATTTGAATTTAAGTGTTCCTGGCCCCAAGGCTCGTTCCCCATCCACTATGTCACACCATGTTTCCTCAACAGATTTATCTAGAAACAAAACAAATTCACCTCAGAAACCCATCCCCTGCAACCTAGGAGGTGGGAAGCATGTCTCATTGTTAGCCTTCTGGAGTTTTGAGTCATTATTTCATTGTTTCCAGGTTTGCCTTGACAATGGATTCATTATGTAAATTGTTCTGGTCCTGCTCACTTTCCTGTGCATGAATTCATACAAATCTTTTCCTGGTTGCTCTGATTTCATCCCTTTCATCATGTCTCGTAGCTTAGTAATATACCACTCTATTCCTAGACCATCATTTGTTCATTCATCCCTTACTTGACCAGTGCATCCAACCTCTACCTGGAGACCTCCAAATGGGGAAGGGGGAACCTCCCACCTTTCCAAGCAGGCCATTTGACTTTTGGATAGCTCTAATTGGTAAGAAGTTTTCTGCCCCACCCACTTGAAACCTAAATTTGCTTTCTTAAAACCTGCAGCTATTGCTTTTGGTTCTGCTTCCAAGGCCAAAAGAGAACAGGTGTGATCCTTCCTCCACATAATACCCTTTTAGATAATCTGAAGGCTGCCATCATATCTTCCCTGAATCATCTCTTCTTCAGTCTAAAGGGACCGAGTTCGTTAACTGATTCTTACAATCTTGGATTCAAGGGCCTTCAGGATCCTAGCTGCCTCCCTCTCGACACTCTAGTTTAGCTATGTTCTTCTTAAACCATGTTGTCCCCAAACGGAACACAGTCCTTTAGATGAAGACTGACAAGGGCAGAAGTACGGAGGAATTATTGCTTCCTACTCCTAGAAATGATTTCCTTGTTCATATATCCCAAGATTGTGGTGACTTTTCTGGCTACCTCATCATGTTTCTGACTCATTGAGCTTGTTGTCCACTAAAACCCCCAGACCTTTTTCAATAAAACTATTGTCTATTCATGTCTCTTGCCCATCTTATCTGGAAAATTGTTTGTTTGGGTTTTTTTTACATTATTTTCTCCTGCCTCCTTTTCAGTTCCCTTTTACATATTTTTTTGGTTTTGGGTTCCTTCCTTTCTCCCTCCCTCTTTCTCTCTGTCTCTTTCTTTCTCATCATTATTCAGGTAGTCAGTAAACATTTATTAAGTGCCCACCTTCTAATCACTGTGCTCAGACTGGAAATAGAAATATAAAAAAAAAAGTTCTTACTCTCAAGGAGCTTATAATCTAATGTGGGAAAATAACCCACAAAAAAAAAGCGGAAAGGGAAGGCATGATAGTGCTGCTAGGTGAGAAGGGAAGAGATGCCTGACCTGACTGCCTTTATCAGTGTATGCCCACCAAGCAGAGGTGCTCCTGCATAGGTTATCTACAGTTCCAGCACTGATGTGACCTTGCAGTATGAAGGGAAAGTAGAAAGGAGTTGCAGCCAGGTGGGAAATGAATGTCAACTTTTTGAGAGCAGGAATTGTCTTTTATTTTTCTTGTATTTGTATCCACTTAGTTTAATCCACTGCCTGGCACGTAGTAAGCAATTGATAAATGCTTGTACCTAATAGAATTTCATTTTGAGATTCACCATTTCTCAGCGGTATCCTCTAGCTTGGGGTGGGGTGTGAGGGGGGAAAGAGAAGGGAATAAGCATTTCTATACAGCCTGTAATGTGTCAGACACTATGCTAGGCACTTTCCAGATATGGTCTCGTTTTCACAACCACCTTGAGAGGTAGGTAGTGTTATTATCTTTCTTTTACAGTGGAGGAAACTGAGGCAAATAGTTTAAGTGACTTGCCTGGAGTCTTGCATAGCTAGTAAGTGTCTGAGGCTGGATTTAAACTCAGGTCTTCTTGAGTCCAGGCCCAGCACGCTATTCATTGAGCCACCGGCTGCTGCTAGTCTGGCAGGATCTTTTTTGGATCTAGTTTTGTGTCACCTACAGATAGGATGAGCACACCATCATAGTACCTCTGTCTAAGTGTGGATAAAAATGTTAACCGGCACAGGGCCCAGCACCAATCCTTTTAGGACATCACACCTTCTGCTACAGTGAAGCACTTGACAATCCTTTTTGAATCTGGCACCATATTTAATTCTGACTCCGTCTGATAGGATTATTGCCCAGATCATTTCCACAAGAATAGTATAGGTTGCTTTATCTAAAACTTTGCTAAAAATCAAGATATTCCTCTCATGTGTGAACATAATAATCGGGAAAAGGAGGTTGATCTGACATGACCCATTCCTGATGAAGCCAACCTGCTTTGTCTTGGTGACTTTCTAGGGTATAATTCCAAATTGCTTTCCAGAATGGCTGTGGTTGGCTCAGTTTGTGGAGACTCATGAATGCCAGGTTAAGTAAGAGACAATGTAACGACATAGAATCCTGTAGTTAAAGTCATATGACATGAGTTCAAAGTCTACTCTGCTGCAGTCACACTATGACTGTGAGGGAGTTAATTTCTGAGCCTTAGTTTCCTCATTTGTGCTAAATGCTAACATTTTTATTTTATTCAATTAACAGCAGACCGCTACTGAAAGTTCTTGAGCAAAGGGGTGATGTCACTTCATTGCTGAGACAGTCTAGCTGATTGCTTCATGGTGGGTTTCCTTTCCTGAGCACAAACAACTCTTTTAAACAGGTACCCCTTTTTAGTGCCCTTTAAAAATTCTGGTTAGGCAAGGGAATCTCTAATAAACACTTATCTTTCTAATTAATACCTCGTAGTTTGCCCCTTAATTGAAGATTCCTTCCCCAAAGGGGAAATTCACCTGTCTCCTGCAAATTCATTTCCACTTTACTGTTTACCTTCTTGACCCTTTATCACTTCAGAGCCATGGTTTTCAAATTGTGGTATGGTAACCCCTGAGAGAGTCCCTGAAATCCTTTCAGGAGTCCACAAGATCAAATTAATTTTCAGAATAATGTTGAGATGTCTTAATTTCTAACAGACGTAACTCATGTACACAAAAGTTCCTTGGTAGGGGGGGGGAGGGGTTGTCCTTAATTTCTAAGAGTTTAAAGGGGTTCCTGAGAATAAAGGATTTGAGAACCAGAGTTATAGCTATGGTTTCCTGATGAAGACACACCCTTCATCAGTGCACAGCAGCAATTAGTCTGCAACCTTATAATCTTAGAGAGTTGCTTGGGACATTAAATTAAATGACATGCCCAGGGTCTTCTAGCCAAAATTGTGGCACAGGCAGGAAGTGAGCCAGACTGAGACTGGCCTTTTAGTTACTGCTCGAAACTGTCTTATTGTTTTACTTTAGACAGAATTATTAAAATTAATTTGTATTCTCTCAGTGCAGCCCATTTAAAAGTAGCTCAGAAGTAAATGGGGTTGGGGAGAAGGTAAAAGGATATAAGGAGCCTGTTTGAGGTCTTAAAGAATCTGTTTTAAAATAAAAACAATAGTCCATCATTGTCAGTGAATTAATAACTTCCTTCTGAGGCCAGGTGATTAAGTGAATTGTACTGGGGAGGGGGTACCTGATAAAGCTGTTACCCAAAATGTTATAGGAAGACTTTTATGTGAAGTCATATTATGAAGCCTGAAAAGGATGTTATTAAAACCATATCCTGGAAACACTTGTCCCCGAAGGTAGATTCAAGAGAGAAGGAAATATGTTTTATATGTTGCTTGACTTTTGTAGCAACCTGAGACTCTTAGCTGTTCCAAAGTAAAGAATCCTTTAAAAATCTCCAAGCTTTAAAATGTATCTTTTAAAGAAGGTTATTTTGTGTAGTACTTAATAATTGTTTAAATACAGCGTGATTAGGAACCTTCACTATCTCATCACCAGATTGTCTGCCAGGCAATGGATTAACTATTTGGCCATAGGACCTCTTGAAAATCATCTACCAAGTTATAAAGGCTTTAAGCTATGTTGATGAGGAAGGGCCCAGTGCAATGAAATAAATGACTTATCTTTAAATATGTCCTTAAAGTAACTATAATCTGTTATTTTCATAAATGCAATTTACTATATAGTGGATCTGAGGGAAAAAAACCTTCCAGATGCGTACACTTTTTCTCTTAGTTTTAAAGATCTGAAGAACTGATGGATATAAGTAATGTGTAAGGTCATGGAATCATAAGATTTAGAACTGAAAGGGACTTTAGAGGCCTTATTTTACAGATGAGGGAGCTAAGGCTCATGTGCGCGCACACACGTATATTTAAAATGCATTTAAAAGTTTAATATTTAAAGGAATTTCATAATTCATACATTAATAACATATATTATGAAAATATTAATAATCACTCATAATAATAAAAAATAATTTATAATTATATAATATAATTATATTTATAAATATAATATAAATAATTTATAATTAAAGTGAACATTCACTATCCCTCATAATTTGTTAACTCTGACTGAACTACTGAACAATCCCATATATGTACACATAGGAATGTATAAGCATATGCATATACGTGGTACTCTTGAGGAATTTGCATTCTAACAAGGTCATACATAAGTGTAACAACCTGTACTTATTAGAATGTAAATTCTTTGAGAGTAGAATTGTTACAGTCGTTGTTTTTGTAACCCTAGCATGGTGCCTGGCACATAGTAGGTGTGTTCAGTGCATACTTGTGGATGACTTGAGTGTGGCATATACTGCAGTGGTGCTGTTAGTGTCATAGACCCTTCTTAAATCATGCTTGTCTCCCTAGGACCTGTGGCTGCAACATCTAGACTGAAAGCCTAGACTGAAAGCTTGACAGATGATCCTGCTGAGAATGCTACAAGGCCAGAGAGGGCAGGGAGCCTTCCTTACTCCGAGGCCTTGTTCTAATCCCTTATAAGTCTTCTGGCAGTACCCTTTCAACTCCCTTAATGATCCCCTAGGCTCGAAAGAATTGTTAGTACTTAAGATGGCTCAGTGGAACTTACTGTCCCAGTGAGGGAATTAGGCAGGTCTTGTAGCTAGGAGAGGTGTAGATGAAAGAAGGGGATGAGGAGTATGCAGGACCAGTGAGAGAGCCCCATTCATGAGCCTCCTCTGCCTCTAGAAAAAGTTGGTTGTCTCCTACCGGGCCATTCTGAATCCATGACCCTACTATTCTGTGTTCCTTTTCAATTTTCTATGATGTTTTTTATGTTGTGTGTCAGAAGCTCATTTATTTAAATTTCAGGAAAAAATAACAGACTTCTCCCAAATAGACTCATGTTTTTATATGGCAGTTTTATGTGACTATTTTTCCTCTTCTACGTCCAATGAATTTGGCTATCTCAAGCCCATTCCAATGTGTGGCCAGATGGTCTCAGGGGATGTTCTGAAATTCCCAACAAAAACTTTGAGTTCTGTTTAATTTCTTTTAAAAATCATCATGTAGTGATTTGGGAGCAAGACAAACGAGCACTGACAGGTGCTAATCTAACTAGTTAGGAATTACGAGTCTGAGGGGAATTGTTCCCTGCTTCTAATTTTTTTCAGCAATGGGAAAACTTGATATCTTTGAGCATCAGTGTTCTTATTCTTTGCCAGATCTTGACCCTCTCTCAGTATGTTTAGCTCTTGCCTGTATTTCTTCCTTTCAAAGCATAGTTTTCAAGAATTTGAAATGGGAGAATTTTAAGAATTATTTAATATTCATATATGGAAGAGCCCATTTTATTTGATGGTTAAGTTCAGAATTTTTTTTAAAAGTGAAAAAAATGTATAGAATGTTCCAGAAGACTTAGTGTAGTTTTAAGCCATTAAAGCTAAAATTTTTGGAGCACCTTGTGTAATAGGGAAGTACTTTGGAATATTAAAAAAACATTCCAAGGGCTAAATGGGGACAATGATAATAGACTACTGAGAAAGTATTAACTTTTTAAAGATTCTTTGGATTATAGAAAGAGGTGGGTGATAAGATGACAGAATTGATTTACTTAAAGCTATTTTAAGGTTGATTTTTTTTTTTAAATTTCAGTATGATGGAGAGGAGGAAGAGCAGCTTTTAACTGTGGGAAATGATTTTTGTTTTAATTCATGTTCCTAAATTATTATTGATAAAAATGAACTCTGTATAATTCTTTGTCTGCAAGGAAGAGATAAGAAAATGCACTTCCTTCTTTCCGTGACAATGTGGATGTCTGTGAGTGTAGAAGTTATAATAGGGAGCTAGGGTTATGCCAATGCCTCCTGGCCCAGGGTGTCCTGAGAAGGCATGAAAGAAAGAAAACCAAATGGCACTGGAAATAGTGTTGAAGGGATGAGGTGGGATTTCCCTGATCTAGTAGTTAAGCCTTTTAAAAAAGGAAATTATGTTTCTCTGGCATAATTTTTTTTAACTGAACCTATCCACTCCTTTAATATAATACATTGTAGAACCTTGCCATCCACTCACTAGCCCCCTTTCCTCCCTCACCCTCCATTTAATTTGTCTGGCCTGGTGTCTTGAATTCATCGAAGGCAGCTCTTTACTCCTTTACTATTCCATTTATCTTCATCTTTACTCCCTTTAACCATTTTTTACTTGGTCTTTCTCAGTCCTGATTATCGCTTCCTTGAAAAAAGTAGAAGCAAAGTTTTGATTGTCCTTCTGTTTTTTTCTGTCATCTGTCATTAACTAATCCTCCTTGAGTAGTAGTCTTAACCCCTCCTTTTTAACCAATATTCCAAAAATGCCTTATTGTGTTTTTTTTTAAGTGTTTTGGTAGTAGTCTTAACCCCTCCTTTTTAACCAATATTCCAAAAATGCCTTATTATGTTTTTTTAAAGTGTTTTGGAAACAAATGTAAGTTATTATTAGAACATATGTAAGTTATTATTAGAATGATGGCATAATCACTTTTCTACTTTGTCCTCTTGCTTGTTATTTAATTTTTTAGGATTGGGGAGAGTGTCAGGTTAGATGTTAGTACATTTTGGGAATTAAATTCAGGACACCTGTTTAAAAAGCATTGCTATGCGTTCCTGCTAGGGAATATTTGTATTTGAGCTTGTCTCTTAAAACAATAGAATGTGGAACATTTACAGGTCTTGAGACTGGGGATATATAGACCTTGACTTTTTGTAGATTTTAAATGAGTCACAGCAATTCCTACTTAAGTGACGTTAGTGCTGCTTTAAAAAAAATTGGTTGTAACAAGGCTCTTAAAAATAACTCAGAATTTTCATTTCAAAAATCAATTTTGAGTCATAATCTATGGTAATGGTTTCCAACTTTTTATGAGGAAGAACTTGTTTTCATTTCTTGAAATCTTGAAGTCACTGGGGAAGTGTAGTGGAAAAGGAAAGAAGTTTGATAGAAAGAGCTAGGGCAAAACAAGAGAAAGGCTGTAAATATAGAGGGTTGTTCACAGATCTTGATCTACTCTTCCTCAGAGGCATCTTTATAAGGCATCCCATGACCTAATACTGCAGGATTTCAGTGGATAAGTGATCTTACTGATAAGATTATTCCCATTGGTACACGTCTTCTTGTCCTGTGTGATCCTTGTCTTTCCGTAAACATTCTCTGGAGGCCCTAACACACTGAAGATGTTCCTCTGGTCTTTAAATATTTCCTGGGCACCATTGCGGCACTAAGGCTGCCCATCTGTCCTCTATCACTATGTGACCAGCCCACTTTTCTAGTTACCCGATTTTTTTTCATGTAGTTTCTTAGGTGCAAGTCATGTGTTTTCACCCTTCCCTTTACATTACCTGCAATTTTTATTCATTGAGGAGTTAATGATTCATGGTCACATAGTATCACCAGGAGAATATTAATGTTTTGCTTTTATTTTAATTTTTATGGTGTTTTCCTCTTCAAGGTGCAATTTTCTGGTCAGAGAACAGCTTGGGGTCATTGACAGTACTGCACAGTCCTAAATGAAACCCAGCCCATTCTCCTATTCAGTTGTGAATCCAGCTTATTGTCTTCTTGTGGTATCTGTCCAAGATAGATATACTGATGTAGAAACTCAAGGGGCTGCCCATCCAACTGTGCATGTATAACATGTATTCTGGACAACATGCCACTATTCCTTTTTTTATTATGAACTTAATTATTGACAGACATGTATTTCAACATGCAAAGAAGAAAAAAGAACCAAATATTAACAAAATGGCACTCTTTGGATTCTCTTAATAAATTTGTTTTGTCTGGAATTTAAAATGTTTTTGTGTTCTTTTCTTTCTTTTTTTCCTTCTTTAGCTTTGTATCTGTCACTTCCTATTGATTTTCCTCTCCTCAGAAGAAGTCCCTTTATGGTGAAAAAAATGTTAATACCATACTCGGCATGTTAGGCCCAAATCTGCCAGAAACAATTTTATTACTCTTCTATCTCCAAGTAATTTATAGTTTAGAGAGAAAAATGTTGAAAATGGCATAGGCTTCTCCATGCTCTCAGATGTGACTCTCCACCTCAAGATTATTTGAGGCAACATTTTAGGAAGCTTGAACAGGGAAAAGATTATACAGTATTTTAAAGTACAGTTGTGAGCTAAACTTTTTTAAGTTCAAAAGTAGGCACTGCTCTTAGGTGAATTGTGGTGTCTATCACTTCAGGAGAGTGAGGAAGCAATGATCTCAACTAGTATTAGGGCTGCTTATAACCATTTCCCTAAAAAAGGCCTTCTCATCTTTGCCTTCTATATGCTGTCAGACAGTAAAAGGACTAGAAAAAGTTTCTAGACTAAAGAAATGATTATATTGTAATATCTTCTGTTTAACCAAAAAGGAGGTTTTTAATGTGCTTCTACACTTACAAGTGTGTGTGTATGTATGTATGAAAGCAAAACAAATCAACACACTAGCTATGTCTGAGAAAGTTTAATAAATCTTCCCATTTGGTTGGAGTGGGAAAGGTGTGGGAGGATGTGAGAGTGGAGTCTTGAGGAGGAAGCAGCATACTTGATAAGTTTTCTGGAATCCCATTAATTCAGAGTTCTGAAGTCATAGAATCTAGAACTGAAAAGGATGTAATCCAGCTTCCCTCAGTTTTGTATGTGAAGAAATTCAGGTTGAGGAAAGTTAAATGATTTGTGCTAGGTGACACTGTTAGTAAAAATCAGTTAGTAAACTGGTAGAATATAATATGCTCTTTGAGGGCAGAAACTGTTTAGTATTAGTCTTTGTATACCCACTGGGCATGGTGGTACTCTCCAGATCTTTGGGTATACTTCTAACCCAGCCCCTCTAGCTATTACCTAGGAGAGCAGCCTCTATGGAGAAGGGGGCCAGCTATCTTCTCTCACTGATGATCAGCTGCTTCTTACAGAGCAGTAAAGACAGCCTTGATGAAAAAGCAAGGGTACACAGTGGGAGAGACAGGAGCCACCATATTCCATACAAGTCAGACCAATGCCATTTCCTTGCCGTTCCTCATACCCAGATGGAGGTATCCCAGAACTCTGCATCCAGGAGCCCTGGAAATGGCAGCACCCTGTAAATCACTGACCCTGCTTCTGACCCAATGATCCCCCATCCCCTATGGAGATGTGACTTGCAGCTGCTTTTACAGGTATTGCATTTCTACATGAATAGCTACAACCACTGAGATGGAGAAAACAAAGTTCTTGCCACTGAGTCCTTGGCACTGTCAAATGATTCAGCCTTAGAAATAGATATGGTGAAAATAATATTGAAGAAAATGAATAGCCCTCTACTTTGGACCTAAGCACCATGGAGCTTTCCATTTGTCTTGTAGCTGGAAGCTGACTGTCGTCAGAGCCTGGGGCACCATGGTAAATGTATAACAAACAGCTCTCTGAAAAAGCATGTCAGACTTTTAAGTTTAATCTGAATCATTAATATTTTGTCCATCACTTTCTGAAGAGAATCAGCAAAACAATAAATCAAGTCCTGATTTGCAGCATTTGCTAATTTCTGTAGCTGTCCAAGAGCTAACACATCCCTGGTTGCTTTCCCCTGTTGGAATGTGAGGGGTGTGTGTGTGCACGCATGCACATGCGCACGTGCCTGTGTGCGCACACGCATGCACATGCGCGCATGCCTGTGTGCGTGTATGTGTCTCCATGTCTGTGGCACTCAGTGCAGTGCTTTAGACAAAGTATATGTTTAATGTTTTTTTTTCATTCATTTATTCTTTCAGCACCTAGATAAGTACCTGGGACAGAATAGGTTCTTAATAAATGCCATTTGATGGACTGGCAAACATCTTTCCTATTTTATACTTGCTCAATATTAATAATCAGAAAATGGCTGAATATCTAGAAATTAATGCTGGAAGAGTTTGATGTTTAGTATCTTAATAACTCTTTAAAAATCAGTGTCTTGATGGAGAACAGTGTTTGTAGAAAACACAGAAAAAAGGCCTGACACTTAATGTGACTTAAAGGTTCCAAATGGACCTTCCTTCTGAGCTTTGTTTCCTTGTATTCTGTGGAGAATATGCTTACAGAAACTTGAAATATATTCTACTTTGATCATTGCTAAAGGAGCAGATAGTGAGGTAAAAGGGGAAGGAAAGAAAAGAAATGAATTGGCAAATGAATTTGCTTAAATTGAGTGAGTGTTTGATAGAAAATGCCCAACTTACCCCTCAATGGTTGTAATGCTTTAGGTTTTTAGACAGGCAGGTACTGTGTGACACCTTCTTTGTGTTTCATAGTGCCTGAGATGGACAGTTTGGAAAGGGTTTAGAAGCAAGCAGCAAGATTATTTAAAGGGTTGGAAATAGGTCCTTTGGTTAAACATGAAAGGAACTGTTTTTGTTTTTTTTTTAAGAGAAGATCAAAAGATGCTCTAGTGAAACAAACTTTAAGACCACTGAGGACTAACACAGAATATGTCAGCTGTCTAAGCACTTTTACAAATCAACTGTAATAATTAATATGTTGTGGTAGGAAGGCACTTAGTTGATGCTGTAGGGGACTCAGAGTTTGTGAGTCTTTGTAAGTCTGAGAATTAAATTCTCAGCATCATACTTTTTGCTGTTTTTTCTCTTTGTAAACCCCATTTGGGATTTTCTTGGCAAAGTGTAGTGCCAATGTAATATTTACAGCACCTACAGCGGCCATGAATATTCTGGTGCAGTTCTGAATCGCAAAATACAACAGGCTTGCCACATAAAAGACAGAACCAAAACATTTGTTCAGATACCAGAAAACCAAATCCATCATAGTAACAAGAATCTATACACAATAACAATGCGGAGAACACCACCAGCCCCAAGTCTTCCCTTTGCTAGGCTTCCCACAAACCAGCTCCATTAAACAAAATCACAAACAAGCTCTCCCACTCCCCTAGTTGATGCCTGCTTTCTCTCTGCCAGCTCTGACTGCTCTGACTCACTTTCTGCTCCACCTGTTCAGCAAACTCCTCCCACCATACTCCATGTGACTCAGACTTCCATGTGACCAGGTCACATGGGCCTATTAATGGATGGGAAATATCTTCCCATTAAGAAGCAAAAATACATTATCAATACACAAATACATTTCCTTCTCTAGCTCATTTTACAGGTGAGAAAAGGGAGGAAAAAACAGAGTTAAGTGAATTGCCCAGAGTCACACATCTAGTAAGTGTCTGAAACCAGATTTGAACTCGTCTTCCTTACTCCAGACTCAGCACTCTTGCCCACTGTACTACCTGGATGCCTGAACATCATAATGGGAAGCAATATAGAGCAGTGGAGAGAGAGGAGTGAGAAATCTGGGTTTGAATCTTACTTCTGCCACTTGCTATCCTTGCAACCTTGGACAAAGTAGTTAAACGTCAAAATCCTTACATATAAAATTAGATGACAGTCTCTAAGAAAGATTCCTTCTAGTTTTAAATTTGTTATGTTATTTCTTTCCAACCCACTACCCATGTACTATCAAGGTCAGTTGTTACAGAAGACTGCAATAGGATGTCATGTAGTAGTTCTTAACCTGGGATCTGCGAATTCTCTCTTTCTCTCTCTCCCCTCAGCTTATCATTTATTTATTTTTAACATTCTTTTTTTTTAAATTTTAAATTCCAAATTATCTCCCTTCTTCCAGACCCTCCCAATGCCCACTGAGAAGCAAGCAATATGATAGCAATTATATAGGTGAAATCATGCATGCAGAATATGTTTCCAAATTAGCCATATTGCAAAAAAGAAAAGGAAGATAAAGAAAGGAGTGAAAAAGTTATACTTCAATCTGTATTCATAGTGTCTTGGTTTTCTTTTGAAGTGGACTGTGTTTTGGAAATATCTTAGACCATTGCATTGATCAGAGTAGCTAAGTCTTTCACAATTGATTATCATTACTATATGCTGTTACTTGTATAGTGTTTTCCTAGTTCCTCTTGCTTCACTTTGCGTCAGTTTTTTTAGAAACCATCCTCATTTTTATATCACAATAGTATTCCATCATAATCGTATACCACAACTTGTTCAACCATTCCCCAGTTGATGGATGTCCCTTCAACTTCCATTTCTTTGCAACCACAAAAAGAGCTGCTATAAATATTTTTTGGTACAAATAGGTCCTTTTCCTTCTTCATTGCTCTCTTTGGGATATAGATCTACAGGTAGTATTACTGAGTCAAAGGATATGCACAGTTTTACAGCCCTTTGGGCATAGTTCCAGACTGTTCGTAGTTCCAGAATGCTTGAACCAGTGTAAACTCTGTTTTAAGCAACTTTTTTCAATATGATTGGTTTCCATTATAATCCTATAGATTTTATTTTATGCATTTAAAAACATTATTCTGAGAAGGGGTCCATAGGCTTCACCAGGCTATCCAAGGGGTCATGACATGAAGAAGGTAAGAACTTCTGCTATAGTTGGAAAGAACATTGAACCTGGAGTGATGAAAAGCCTGCTGGGCTTGATATTTACAAGTTTTGTTTATTTTATCCTATCTTTAGTAAGTACTATTTCCTCTTCTTCCTACCTCCCAATATTGAGAAAAAAAAAAAGAAAGAAAAAAACCTATGGAACAAATATGAAGACTCAAGCAAAACAAATTGCCACTCTGACCAGACATTCACACTTCAAACTATGCTTTACCCCTAACCCGCTGAACTGCTTTTCAATCTTCCTCCTTTTGCCTTTCTGTTTTCCAAACTTTTCTTCCTGCTTTTCAGTTCTCTTTTATATGTTGTTGATTCTAGTTAGAATGTAAGATCCTTGAGGGAAGGGACTTTTTTTGCCCTTATTTGTACTCAATGCACAGTGAACACTTAATAAATGCTTGATTTCATCCACCATATTGGCCCTGTCCAAAAATATTTTTCTCATTCTTTATCTCAAGGCCTTCATTTCCCTGTCCAGAGATAGGTAGTGTTCTTCTACATCTGTACTTTGCAACTATTGTGGATCTCTGCACAAATCAAAGTTTTAAATTATTTTCTTGGCCTACTTAGTTCATTCTGCATCAATTCATGCAGCCTCTCAGGGTTTTTCTGAAGCCATCTCCTTTTTTCATTTCTTACAGCACAATAGTATTCCATTATATTGTTGAAAGAAAAAAATATACATTCTGCATTTTAGATTCAAGTTTGCCAGAAGCAATTTTATTAAATTTAATATTAATCTAATATCTAAATATTTCTAGCTAGGAGAAGGAGATGTCCAAATTGCCATGATTCCATACGCCATCAGAGTCTCTTCACCAAAACAATTTTAGGTAACATTTATAGGAAAATAAAACAAGAAGTTCACAGGTTGTAAAAATACAGAATTCCCATTCCCTCCTGGACCACTCCCCTCCCCTTCTATAGTAAACGAAGAAGTAGCCTCCTGCCTGTGATAGAAATTATTGTCTTTTCTCATTGGAGAAGAGTGGTTCATATTATTTCTTAATTGTTTTAATTTTTTAAAAAAGGACATTTAAAATTATGCTTCTACAGCATTTATTTACCATAATATGTTCAGAAAAATTGATGAGCACCCCCTTATTTTCTAATTCTTTGTCACTCTAAAAAAATTTGCTATCAATGTTTTTTGTACATTTGAGTCTTTTCTTTGATCTTTTTGGGGCATAGTCCTAGTACTACATAGCTGAGCTAGTTTCAAACTGTCTCCATTTTCTGTCATATTTTAGTCAATCTTTCCCTTTTTTCCATCTAATCCCTCTTCACAAACGACTTACTAGTTTTGTCATTGCAAGTAAGTCACTTGCCCTGTCTCTTCATCTGTAAAATGAGGACAGTACTCATAGTACTTGACCTCAGAAAGTTGCTCAACATTTTCTTATTCCTTTGCCTCACAAAGTGTGGAGGCAAGCACTGCCTGAATAAATGATTGAATAATATCAATGGTAATATTGAAAACTGAGTTCTATATGCTATTAACCAAGGTTTGTGGTTCATCACTTTCTTCTCACTATACTGCTGGTGACTTTCCCGACTTCATTGACCTCATTCTCAAATACCCTTCATGTGGTTTTGATCTTAACTTCTTCCAGATCCAGCCAGCTTCCCAAAGTTACTGCAGGAGTGGATGCCAAAAATACATATCCTCTCAATGTGTGGGATTTTTTTTTGTTTGTTTGCTTATTTTAGATCCTTTGGAAAGCCCAAGAATTTCTCTGAGAAGTAAGCAGACAATTCAGTATGACTTCATTCAGAAACTGGGAGCAGGAAACTTATTTCAAGGAAAACAAAGAATGCTTAGCTCAGTGAACATTGGGTAGAATAGAGGAGAAAGGAGAGCTGTGGATTATTCCTATAGGAATGCCTGACTTAATCACATGGGTCCTCTAGGGACTGATTCTTCCTAGAGATGTCTACTTAGATAGAGGGAGATGATTTAATTCCTTTAAAATAAATTTTAAAAAGTAGAAGGACCTAGGCATACCTGTGCATACCTGGCATTTCTGCTGCTTGGGGAGGCAGAGGCTGATAAGAGCTCTAGCTTTTTCTGCTGTGGTAGGCTGAACTGATTGACTATTCTCACTAAGTATGGCAGTGTGGTAACCCCTCAAGAGGTATGATTGCACTGTATTGCCTTGGGTGTGAATCACTGCCTCAAGTCAGAAATTGAACATCTCCGAGGTCCCCTGATGATCAGGGGTGGGATAGGGCCTGAGTAACCCCAGCACTTCCTTCTAGCCTGGACAAGAGAACCCCTTCCCCCCCCCCTTTTTTTTTAAGAAAAAGAAAAGAGTAGGAGGGCTAACTCTTATTTCCATTAAAACTCACTCTGTATCTTTTAGGATAAATAATTCATACTACTAAGTTTATTTTAAGATCTCATTTCATTTGTCAGGAACTTTGTATCTTAAAACTAAACTGAAGCAGTTGTTTTATGATGGTGACTGATGAAAGGAAGGTTTCCTGCTTTGTACTCATCCAGTTCCCATTAACCCATGGAAATATAGAGCAAAACTCTGTTGAAAAAGGAAGAAATTGCACAGAATTCAGATCACAGAATTTGAGTTGGAAGAGATAACATTAACATTTTTTAGGACTTCTCTAATTACAGAGTGCTTTACATTATATATCTTATTTGGATCTTCTAATAGCCTTCTTACTTTGGTATGCTCTCTTTAAAAAGAAGTCTTAGTTTTATTGATATATTTTGTTTTTTTATCATCTTTCTTTTTAATGTATTCCTCCCTCCACTGCTCCCCAATGAGCCATCCCCTAATAACAAATATTTATAGAAAAAAAGAGGCGGGAAAAGGTAGGTTAGCAGAAACAATTAACATAGAAGTCATGTCTGTACTACATGTCTATAGTTCCTAATCTCTGCAAAGAGTGCATTTTCATAACGTAGTATAATAAAAAAGATGATTACACATGAAACTGCAAATCTTTTATGTACAATATGCTATTGCTTTTAAAACAATAATGAAGTTATGTAAATTTCTTTTCCCCCCTTTTTTCTTCCCTCCCCCAACCATAGAGATGCCTACCATTAGATGTAAGTTCATTTTCATATTTTTATTCTTTCCATTTACATTCTTACATTGTTTTCCTGTTTCTACTAACTTCATTCGGCATCAGTTCATGTAGTAATCACTCTTAGATCCATTTAATAGATGAGAAAAATGAAGTTTGTAATTGAAACCACTTGCTCAGGGACTTGGCTAAAAAGTGGCAGCACAGGACTCACCCAGGGCATCTGATTCCAAATCCAGTGCCTTTTGAGATCCCAAGACATAGCTGTCTCCCCTGAGATAATCTGTTTCAATTTCCCAGTTTTACAGAACAGAAAACCAAGGCGCAAAGGTACAAGGTAGTTAGTGACAGAGTTTAGATAAGAGCCTAAGGCTTTTAACTTTCAGACAAGGACTTTTCTATTAAACCTATAGCCTCTAGATTATTTGTTCCCTGTCCTCAAATTGCTTACTTAACTATTCAACACTGGAAAAGACCACATACGTACATACAGCAAAATGACATAAAGCAAAATAATTCCAATCTCTTGTACACAGGAGAGCCCTTTAAATGCTAACAAATAGCTCTCATTGACTCTCCTCTTGGATAAACCCGCTATCATGGTATCAAATTCAGTCCCATCCTGATCATACTGTTCGTCCCTTGCCTTTCTCAACAACTCAGAACTGAACAAACTGGTTCACATACAATCTGATCATGATGGGGCAGGAAATCCATTCAGCCTAGCAAAAAGTAGTAAGATACTGCAAGGGGAAGAAGGGAGGCAGCTTGTGCCAGGCAAGTCAAACCACCATGACAGTCACCATCACTTTGATCATTTTCTCGTCTTAGACTTCATGCAAACAGCCCTGAAAAGAAGAGCCTTTGGAATTGGAATGGTTCTAGCCAGTGTGAAATGGTTCAGCATTACAAACCGATATGATTTTATCAGTGGAAATGTTGTTATGGAAAAGACATTACCTTTAGGGTGAAGCCTTGAAGCTTCACCCTAAGGTCTTTTCGACCTTTCCATGTCATTGGCAGCCGAAACCTTTCTTATAGGTTGTCTCCCTTCCACTAGAATGTGAACTGGTTGAGCAGAGTCAGTCATACCTTTCTGTTCACCCTCCACAGAGTTTAGCATAGTGCTTTGCACATAGCACTTAATAAATGGCAGGTTTTTCAAAATCAGTTCATTCACTTTCTGCCAGTACTTGGGAACTCTCCCTTCCTTTGAATTATGAAATTGCCTAGAGCTGGCTTTGACTTGCATCAGGCTTCTCTATCCTCCTCGCTTAAATTTCCTTCTCAGAAAAATTAGAACTCAAGGTAAATGTGTTCTATTCAAATGCCCATTCCTTAAATTTTCATTACAGAGCAACTGCTTTTGGATTTGGAGTTATGCAAATGAAATCAATCACTTTTCCAACAAAGCTTAGAGAGCATGTTTTATTTGGGAATCTCATTAGTTCAGACTAATTGGGTTCTAAATTTGTATGATTTGTACATGGGGCTCTATAGACTATTAGGGTTGTATAAAAATAACATAGTCAAGAGGCGATTAAACTGAAGTTGTATTGGAGGGAAGGGGTCCTAAGCCAAGGGAACCATGTAATAGGCTCATTAGGGAGTGTCTCCTAGAGGAGGCAAGGCTGAGGAGGGTTTCCGAAGGTGCTAGTTACAAATGGAGGGAAATTTGGAAGAGTAGGTGATTTCAGGGCATAACCAGACATGGAAGCATGAATCACATGCAGGAGAATGCAAACAGCTAAGCTTTATTGGAACCTAGTTTTTGAGGGGAAAGCAATGTGTGGTACAATGGGAAATGTTCCACATTTGAAATCAAAGAA
Organism: Potorous gilbertii; assembly: GCA_028658325.1. Taxonomy (NCBI): domain Eukaryota; kingdom Metazoa; phylum Chordata; class Mammalia; order Diprotodontia; family Potoroidae; genus Potorous; species Potorous gilbertii. The sequence goes on along the minus strand of CM053771.1, from coordinate 398,875,517 downwards.
CATGAAGTGGGTTCAGATTCTGACTGCCCCCTATCAGCTGTGTGACTTTGCCCAAATGCCTTAATCTCTCTGGCCCTCAGTGTGGTTTTCTCATTTGTAAAATGGTGGGGTTGAATTAGATTGCCTCAGAGGTCCATTCCAGCTCTAAATCTGTGTTCTTATAAGGAAGAAAGATAGGAAGATCTGGACAGAGGAGTGGGAGAAAGGATCTACTGCTTGAAAACCAAATGACTGTGTGAAGCCATCTATCTCTTTAACTTTTTTTTAAGAGAAGAGAATGCCTGGCTTTTCTGCTGCAAAAAATGGCTTAAAGAAATTTAACTTACCTGTTGTTTGAATTGAGAAATATCATATGTCATGCTCTCTCTCTCCCTAGTAGCATCTTTATCGTAATCCTTCCATGGTAGGAGTTCAATAAATAAAATCTAAGTATGTGTGTTGTATGTTTCTTTCTTTTTTTTATTTTTAAATTTATTTAACTTTTTACATTCATTTTCACAAGATTTTGGGTTCCAAAATTTTCTCCCCATTTGTCCCCTCCCACCTCCCCAATACACTGGACATTCTAATTACCCATATCACCAATCTGCCCTC
>CM053771.1:398835515-398874423 GCA_028658325.1 Potorous gilbertii | reverse complement strand
GAAAATCTATCTTACAATACAGGAAATTGGGGGAGAAGGAGATAAGCAGGGTGGGGGGGGGATGATGGATGGGAGGGCAATGGAAGGAGGGAGCAACTTGAAGTGTATGTTTCTTGAAGGGGCACAAGTGGGCATTTGTTATTCATTTTATTTATGTATGTATACATAAATGTATAGTCATGATGAGTAACAAATGCATATGTATATATAATGAATAATAAATACATATATCTACATTTGTACATAGCACTTAAATGCTTTTTAAAAAAATTCATTCACTCACTGCCAATAATTGGGAGCTCTTCCTTCATTTGAGTGAATATATATGTGCATTCTTTATTAATTTTACATATGTATCTATACATACATACATGTATGTATGTGTATGTCTGTCTCACTTTCTCCACATAGATCCCCAACTTTATCTCTGTCTACAAGGAATAACAAATGCCCAACTGTGCCTGACCAGGAAATTTCCATTTAAAGGGAAAGAGGGAAAATGACTAAGATGAACATTGTAATTTCATCATAGATATTCATTTTTCACAGAATAAAAATATAGCCACCTGAAAGGAAGGAAATTATTTAAGACAAAGTTCTTATGTCTGCCTCTCTCTTTGGCCAGTTGATGTTTAATTGATATAACAAGTTTTAGGCTTTCCGTCTCTGGCAGAGTTCGTTTAAAACTAGTTAAGGTCAATGAATATGATAATGGCTTTGAAAGGTTTATTTGGTCTGTAATCTCATGGAGGTTAATCAATAAAGTACTGACTATGAGAGACTGCCCCAAAGCTTCATATTAATTGTTGGCAACATTGTGTGATAGGTTATTACCATCTCTACTTTCCCAGCTGGGTTCTACTGGGGCCAGAGCACAAGTGGTTTAAAATTTGGCCACCCCAGTTACCTATGAGATCTTAAACAAGTCACTTGCTGTTGGCCCTGTTTTCTGTGTCTGTAAAATGAGAGGTTTAAATGACCACTGAGATCCCTACCAGCTCCAAGTCAATCAAATGAGCTCTCTAGATTACATAAAGGTACATTGTGAATTAAGTACATCTTAGCCAGTCTCCTGCCAGCTGAGAAAGTGGAGATGGTAATGACCTATCACACAATGCTGTTTTTAAGGACATGATGAAAAATGATCATCAAAGCCCTTTTTGCTGCTGCCACAGTAGAATATACAAGTTAACAATTCATTTATAAGTATTTATTTTGTATCAGATATGTGCATATCTGATAAATAAATAAAAATCTGAATTCGGATAAGTAAATGCAAACTACATATGAATTAAATACAAAATAATTTCTAGGGTGGGGTTGGATATTAGCAATTGGGGGGATCAAGATAGGCCTCATGTAGGCAGTTAAGGATGCTGAGTTTCCTTGAGAACCCTTAGGAAGCTAGAGATTCTAAGAGGCAGAGGTGGTGATGGAGCATATTTCAGGGATTAGGAGATAGCACATAAGTCCTTTGATTGAAGCTTATCCAGATGAGAAGCAGTGGGGGATCTAACTGTCTATGCCAGGAGACAGAAGGGGATAGATGTTCTGGAGTCTGAAAATATGCGACTTGGTAACTGATTGTGGGGAATGAGGGAGAGAGAATCACACAGGATGATTCAGGTTGCAAACCTCAATGACTGAAAAAATATAGGGCCATCAACAGAAAGAAATAGGGGGAAGTCAGGATGAGTGAAGAGTTTAAGGAAGATATGAGTTCTATTTTGGACATGGTTAATCTAAAAGACCTATGAGGCACTGAGATGGGTATATCTAACAGCCAATTTATGATATAAAACTTGAGCTGAAAAGAAAAACATGTCTAAAGGTCATGTAGATAGCAAAAGAGATGGAGCTGGGATTTGAACCCATGTCTTTTAACTCTGTGGCAACTAGGAGACACAGTGGAATGGGAATCAGGAAGATTCCTTTTCCTGTGTTCAAATCCAGCCTCAGACACTTAGTAGCTGTGTGACCCTGAACAAGTCATTTAATCCCGTTTGTCCCAGTTTTCTCATCTGTAAAATGAGCCGGAGAAGGAAATGGCAAATCAGTATCTCTGCCCAGAAAGCCCCAAATGGGGTCTTGGAGAGTTGAGCAACAATAACCATATCTAACTCTAAGGTGAGTCCTCTTCCTGTTATCATCCAATAACAAAGATTTAGGTATTGTGATAATTGAGTCCCATCATTATTTAGCTTCTTATTTAAGTTAATACAACTAATCCTAGGTTTAAGTTTTTTGGATCAGCACTTTCTTATTTTATTACAAAAGGAAAGGTTTTTTGTATAAGTTTAATATACATAAGGTTTAATTTTTTGGATCAGTATTTATTTCTTATTTTATTACAAAAGGAAACCAAAGGACAGAGGTAAAAGGTAATTTTAATCTCAAGTAGCAAGTCAGTTGTCACAAATGATGCATATTCTTGGAAATACTTAAGATGTCTTAATTTCAGAATTGCATTGTTTATTCATATGTTTTTAGAGGGTGACAGAACAATGTGGAATGACAAAGACATAATAGAAAGTATGTGAGGAAACATACTTTGTGTTTGGAGACCTTTCTGATCCTTGTAATAGTTGCTTAAACATTGTGAAATCACACGCCTTAGAGACAAGACCTTACTTACTAGCTAAATGAACCTGCCAAGTCATCTGTAAAACCTATCCCTAGAGACTGTTTTGAAAATCAAATGAGATGATGCTGAAGACTATTAGTACTGCTACTTCCAAAGAGAAAGCTAAAAGATTCCTATATGAATCACCCTGAGATCTTGATTTTATTCAGCACTGATGGCCCAAAGAACAGGGAGTGGCCCTTTGGGACTCATCCCAGGGTATCAGAGTTGAGTGCATTACTAGGATGGGACAGAGTTGAGGTAAGGTTAGGAATCCTTTCTCCCATATCCCTAGTGCAGTGTTAGAGGAAGTATTTAGGTATGATTTTAATTAAATTATTTCTGAGGTCGTTTCCAACACTAAGATTCTGTAATATCTGTTTGGTCTCTCTGCCTCTAGTCTCTCCCTACTTCAGTCCGTAATCCATCCTTCTCCCAGCTGCTGAAATTATTTTCCTAAAGAACAGTTCTGAACATGTCACTGCCCTTCTCAGTAAACTTCAGTGGGTCCCCATTATTTTTGGAATGAGTTTTAAAGAATCCTGTTTTATCATGACAAGCTTTTTATAGTCTGACTCCATCATACCTTTTGTCACACATTATCTTCCCTCCCTTCTCTTCCTTCCCCTCTTCCCCCCAGCCCAGCCACATTGGTTTTCATGCTGTCCTTAACATATGACTCTCCATTTCCACCTTCTATCTCTGTGCTGTTGTCTTGAATTTCCCCCATATCTAGAGCCTGTTCCCTCTTGACCTCTTAGAATCTCTTCTTCAAAACTTATTTCAGGAGCCACATTCTATACTCTGCAAATCACCTTGTATTTTTTTTTTTTTTTTGCCAATCCTTACATATGTTGCTGTTGTTTTCCTGATTGAATCTAAGTTCCCTAGGGGCAGGTAACATTTTACTTGTTTCCTTTGCCCACCTTCACTCTTCTTCCTTGCTCCTAGCCATCTGTACGTGGCCCCCCAATAGAGGCTTATCAGATGGGAGATTTGTACCAAGTACCTCCTAAGGTCTGTTCCAAATTGGAGACTCTTTGGTAAAAGATTTTCGTGAATGTCTTACTTGCCCTCCTGACATGCCTAGAAGTGGAATGCTTTTGCCCTATACTCCCAAGAGAGTACAGGTTAAAGCCCAACATCATCCCAGTTTCTTCTACGGTGATTTAATACACAAAGGATCTGTGATTTTCATGAGTTTAGGAAATTGTAGTATATAATGACCTAGGGAGTTGTCTGAGAAACATAGAGGTTAAGTGAATTGCTGTATCACATAGTTAGCAAGTATTAGAAAGATAAATGGATGGATGGATGGATGCAGAGAGAGAGGGGGTAGGGTGGGTACATACTATGTGCCAAGCACTATACAAACAGAAATACAATTGACCCTATAATTTCCAGAGTCAACAATAACATTTTTTAGGTGTCTTCTATGTGCTAAGTGCAGCATGAAGCACTGCGGATACAAAGAAAAACAACAAGGAGCTCACCTTCCAGTGAGGGAAAACACCATTGAAATAACTATGTACATAGAAGTTACATGCAGGGTGCATTCTAATAGGGACCAGACAATACACATGGAGGAGTGGTATCCAGAGAAGAGAACTTAAGTGTTTTGGCTTGAGAAGTCCCAAGTATTAACGATGGAGCTTTAGGGGAATGGATTGAAACCACCATGAGGTATTGATTTGGTTTAGGTTACTAGAGAAAAAGATAGAAAATGGTTGGGAGTAGAGTGAATGGCAGGGGAGGACCAGAAGACTGTTTAGAAAATCCCATTTCTCATTGCTTTATTTGGCTAGACTAACAATACTGATATGTATCTAGAAAGAACAAACTAAGAAGTAATAGAACCCTAACTGAGAAAACTAGGAAGAAAATTGCATAAACTGTTAAGGCAATTCATTTAGATTCCAGGATTTGAGGAGCAAGTACAAAAAGTTACTAAATACTTCAGATAGGACTCTGGTGTTTATTTCTCCAAGAAGGTGCAAATATATAAATAGGTTCATTCAAGGTATAGTTAAATTTGGGGATCAAAGATTCATAACATTAAGGACAGTGAAGATTATTTATTACATTTAGAATAATATGCTTTATTCAATAACCATTTTCTCAATCTCTTCCTCCTTTTACTTTCCTACTATTCTACTTTCTCTTACTGGTACTGCTCCCCCACCCCCCAAAAAACCCCAAAACTCCATGAATCCAAAAATAATTTTGTAAAAATGTTAGTGCATATTAGACAGTAAACACTCCATTTAATCTTTAAAAATGGAGCATTTAATGAGTTTCTGGTAAACTAATGAGAGCTTTATTGATCTAGTTTCAAGTATTTTGAGAATGTGATGTCCTTATCCCAAAAATATGGGTTAGGCCACATGATCACAATCGGCCCTACCACTGCCTCAAGTCATGTTTGGGATTCAGTGTGGAAATTCTGAACTCTCCCAGCCTGAAACTTGATTTCCTGATTAGTGAGTGGGTGGATGACCAGACTCACATAAGGTGCTTTATCTACCTCATTCCTTATCCTTGTTTCACCCTAACAGCTGTGTCCCCTTCCTACCTGTTCCCATCCCCACCTTTTTACTATGCTACACCCCCATCTACCATCTTGCTCTGGAATCTTTAATGATATAGCACTGCCTTTGTATCTGGAAGTCAGTTGACTGCCCTACCGCTCCGCTCACCATTCCAGTGATGTACTATGTCTAAATACCCTTCACTTCTAGCTATTTCTCTCCCATATATGTTTTCTTTCTCATTAGAAGGTACTCTCCTTGAGTCAAGTTACTAGCTATCTTTTGAATCCCCCAAGACAAAGTACTATGTATGATATAAAGTAAATCTTTAATAAATGTTTTTTTTTATTATTCATTCATTCTTTCTTTAACTCACTTGGCCAAATTTAATTTTTAGCCCTTTAAGTTTTATTCATTTTTATTTCATTTTTTTATCCTCAATTTAATAAATGCCAAATAAAATGAGTATTTTCATAAAGATTATAGACTAGGAGAATATTACATTAAATTATGAATTTCTATTACATAGAGCTTGTTTTTCTTTTAAAGCGTATAATAAATCCAGTATGTAAAATTTAGAACTTTCTTGCTATAGTCCTTTGGTTCTCTTTTTTGTTGAGAGTGAACATTATTCCCTTTCTCTCCCCATTCCCCCATGAGGGGAAAAAAGAAAAAGCCTTGCAACAAATATTCATTGTCAAGCAAAATATTTTTCTGTACTATCCACCGTCCGAGACATGCAAGTCTCATTCTGAATCTTGATTCTCCCATTGCTCTGTCAGGTGGTAGGTAGCGTGTTTCTTGATCAGTCCTTTGGAGTCATGATGTTTTCATTTCATCTATTAGAATTCTTAAATCTTTCCAAGTTGTTTTTCTTTTTAGTGTTGTTTGTTTTATAAATTATCCTCTTAGTTCTGTTGACTTCACTCTGCATCAGTTCCTACAAGTCTTTCCAGGTTTCTCTGACACCATCCCTTTTGCTGTTTCATATGGCAAAATAAAGTTGTGTTACATACATGTACAGTAATTTGTCCATACATTCCTAGTTGATGGATACTCAACTTGACTTGATCAATCTTCCTGAAAAGAAATGTTTTTAAATGTTAGGATATTACCTATTTCAGTTTTAAATTATTCCAAAAAAGTAAATTGTTCATATTCTTTAATCTAGCATCCCACCTTTGGGTGTATACTCTAATGAAGTCAAAGACAGAAGCAAGGGTCCAACTAAAACATTCCTAGCAAAACTCTTGTAACCAAGAGCTAGAAACAAAGTTGTCACCTGTTGATTGGGCGTGGCTAAAATAACTATCTGAATGCAATGGAATAAAATAAGGTAAGTAATTTTCAAGCACGATTATAAATTCAGGGAAGATCAGTTTGAGTTGATGCAGAGTGAAGTAAGAACTAGAAGAACAGTAGATGTAATTATAACAATGTAAATGAAAATCCTCCTGTAAGGAAGTTGTACTCTGGGTAATGGAAAAACCAGTGAAGATTCTAGAGAAGAGATAGCCCAATATGGCTCCTCCCTCACAGTAGAGAGTGACTGCTAGCAGGAGGACAGATAGTGTATAACACATGGCTAGGCAGGTCTTCTGTGTGGAATACCTTTGCCTCATTATTTTCCTTTGTCATAAAGAGAGGGGCTTGTATGGGTGGAAAATGATTGACAAAGATAAAAGGTTGACCCATAAGATATTATTTAAAATATCAGTGTATGCACTGTACTGTCTTAAATCAATTCTGTTCCTCTGAGAAAGAGGAAAGTCTAATCCAGGACTGAACAAAACCCCACAAAAGTGTAATGTATAAAGACATGAAGAGACTCAGCAGATAGGCCTAAAGATATATGCAAAAACAAGTGAATGTAATGTTAAGTTGCTGTGTAAGGCTGATCTTAACAAGGCAGAAATACTCAAAAGTTCCTTCGTCAGATCATCTTCTGTTTCTCCCTACCTCTGCCCCTACCATGGTTCCCCCTTTTCTGCTGACGTCATCCATTCCATCTCAAGAAAAGTTCCCTTTGGATTCCACCAGGCATATGCCTCCTTTAACAGAAAAAGCCTTCCTTTCTTAACCAGGGCAGTGGAGCACTAAAACTGCCTCTTTCCAAGGCCATGGGAGCAGAGGCACTGAAGTTTTAGGGCCTGCATTCAGATCCTATACCTGATTCCCACTGCTTTTATGTCGTTTGATGTTACTGGGTCTCAGTTTCCTCATAAATAACATGAGAGGATTGGAGTAGATGGTGGCTAGGGTCCCTCCTTATCCCTGGATATATTCCTATTGTTTTAAAGTGTTTCTTGCCGGCTCCTCGGCAGTGAGGGTTAATAGTTAGTTTTTCTCATTTGCTTTTGCCTGCCCAGGATAGGTCAACAGTCAAAATGCTCAACGGTTTAGAGTTGGAGTTAAGATCACCTTGAACTGCAAGGCACCTTAAAAGCCATCTTGCCCAACCCAGTCATTTTTACAGATGAAGAATCTGTCTCAGAGATAAGATGACAGAGGCAGCTTAAGAGATACTACAGTGCACAGAGTGCTGGGCCCTGAGTTAGGAACACCTAAGTTCAAGTCCAGGCTTAGACACTTCCTAGCTGTGTGACCCTAAGGAAATCACTTAACTGCTCTCTGCCTCAGTTTCCTCAATTGTAAAATGGGGATAAGAACTTCACCTACCTCCTAGAATTGTCGTGAGGGTCAAATGAGATATTTGTAAAGGGCTTAGCACGGTGCCTGGTACATTGGAGACATTTAATAAATGTTTATTCCCATCTCTTCCTTTGTCCAAGGTCACTCAACCAGTACATGGTAGAACTGGTTTTGAACACAAGTTCTCTGAGTCCAAAAAATTCATAGTCTCTCTATTGTACCAGCTTCCTCCCTTGGTTTATTTGTTGTACAAGAATCTAGTTTTTATATTGCTGTATAATGCCTTTACTATAAATAATTTTAGCCAGTCTTTTGATGTCATGATATTGTGACATCATACATCTATCACTTACTGTAAATAATACATGTTGAAAATAATTTGTAACTAGTCAGTGGACTGTAGTTTTGTGTGTGAATTTGTTTAAAGGTCAGTTTTCTTGAAGATTTGACCTTCTATTCTCCAGCTCTGTAAATGCTAGGTTGCATACTTGAATGATTTTTCTCCTTTTCTTTTTTCTAGCAGCTGTTTGGGGCAACTTCGTTAACATAAGGTAATTAATTTATTTTAATATCTGTCTTCTGTGGAATTGTGTTTTATGATTAATTTTTCAATTAATCATTTTGTAGATTTGCTGAAAGAAACTTTTAATCTTAGAGGGGATTCTCAGTATCTAAACTGTCTTTTCCAGCATCAATTGGTATGTGCCCTGGCAAATCAACAAAACATAAAATGAAAAATACATCCCTAGAAACGAGCAGAATGAATGCTTTCTGAAAGAGCCTAGCTGGGGGGGTGTGTGGTAGGATGAGAAGAGAGGACAGGAGGCTTTATATTAATTACCTGCTGTTCTATATTGTGCATGGCAATGAAATCCTCTATTAATGTGTGGAACTGAGAGTTTATAGTATAGGTTTTTTTTTTCTTGAGGATAAGAGGAAAACCTTGTAGTTGGTCGATTTTGTGTGTGTGTGTGTGTGTGTGTGGTCCTCTCATTACTATGTCTGAATATAAAACACTTAGAGTCTGTCACTGTAAAATGGGTGACATTTTTACTCACCTTTCAAATAAGATTTTGAAGATGTGTTCAGATTTACCACGGTTTAAAACGTTATAATTGGTATTTAAAATATAGATTCTATGTTTAAGGGGCTAGGGAGGAGGGAAATATTGTTGAAGTGTTTTCTTTTTTTCCCCTGAAGTCCATTTCATTGATTTAAAAGGCCTTTTAAAAATCTGAATATGGGGAAGGGAAAGAGAAGGGAGATCTAATCTTGTCAGTGCCGCAAATTATGAGCAGATTCTTGATATATACAATGACAATACTATTTATCCAGTTTATATTACTGTGTATACTTTTAATGTTGATGCAGTGTTTTAGTTAATTTAGTAGGCTCTTTGCAGAGCTTATGTGTTTATGTATGCCCTTCATATATGTGTATTTAGGGAGGAAATGCTGTGTTTTGTTGTTTTAAACATATTTTAGGTTTTTCCAGAAAGCCGTTTAAGTTAAAAGGAAATTCTCATGGCCATGTTTCTTTCTTGACTTTTTAATTCAAGTTAGGGTGGTTACCATAACCCTTGCTTGTTAAATGAGAACTGATGTTTTGCTGTTGCTTTTGTAATGACATTTGTAGTGTCCAAGGACAAAAGTATTCTTTTTTTTTAACTTTAGTATTCCTTTTTTTTTTTTCACTCTTTACCTCTGGATGTCTTTTTTTTTGACTGAAAGATTTTTCCAAAGTGGGTGGGGGAAACGTTGATTGATTTCTACCACCGTGGTATACGTATGTTTCATCAACAAAGAAGCTTCTGTGTGTCTAGGTGTGGTGTGTGCTGGTCCCATGTAAGGGAGCTCTGTTAGGCTACTTGAAAGGCTTCATTTTGTCTTAGATGCCCAAGAAAGCTGTAGTATACAGAACTCACACCCTTAAATAAAATGAAGGGTCGCATAGCATATCTTTTTTTTTTTAACTAAGTTTTGCTACTTAACTTTTAATTTAAGACTTAGTTTGGGGGGTGATGTGGGAATGAGATTACTTAGATTAGGTTTAAAACTTTTAAATTAGGGTAAATAGAGCCTCTATTTAGAAAAATGGCACAAATGACTATCCAAGAGGTATATGGGGTGTCTGAATTCCATTGTATTTATTTGTCTCTGGTAATTTATACTAAAATAATTGTTCGAAATCATGAGATTATTCAACTGACTTCAGCTTTATAACTTTCTCCTCCATAGGTCTATACAAGAAAATGGAGAACAGAAAATTGAAAATAAGATAGAAGAGGTCAGTTTACTTTCCTTATTCCTCTAATAATAGAATCAAAGATTTATTGATTTATTTATTTATTTTTGCTAAAAAGGATCTGAAAAGTCATCTAATGATGTTTCATTTTACCAATGGGGAGGCTATAGCCAAGAGAGGTTATGAAAGACTTGTTCAAAGTCACCTTGGAAGTAAGTGCAGAAGCCTGGATTTGAATTGAAGTTCTCAGACTGTGAAATCTTTAGTTTCTTTTTGGAGTGTGCCCTGGTATCTTCGCAGTGATGGGACCATTTGAATTTTTGTTGTTTTTTTTCTTCTCCAGTCATACCTGAAAAGGTCATAATAGTCAACTGAATGGGAAAGATTTTTCTGATTCTTACTGTTACACTCCAAATGACACTAACACTTTTATTTTTTTTTTTAAAAGTACAGGTTTTAAAGTATTTTATTTATTGCAACTAACTCAAGGAAAATTTAATCTATCACCATTCAGTGAAATCCTTCCAAGGTAGCAAGCAGGAGAAACTGAGGTAGAGAAGGAGGGTGGGGGGGGAGAAAAAGGAAGGTAAGGAGAGGAAAAGAGAAAGAAAAGGAAGAAAAAGGAAGCAAGGAAGAAGAAAAGAAGAAAAAAAAATGAGGAGAATAAGAAAGAAGAGAAAAAACACAAGGCTGACTTTTAGTATGCCTTCTTGCTTCTTGAACGAGCCAAGGCACCTACATAATACAGACCCTAGAAGCTCACTTTGTTACATTAAAAAAAAATTATGTTTAAAAAAATATCTAACATTCCCTCACATAAGGATCAAGTTATGTAGGTGACCATGGTTTGAGGCTCAGAGGAAAGAGAAAAGAATTACAACTACAAAATAAGTCATTTCTGGGAGACCATGAGAATTGTCAAGAATTTATGCTTTGCAACAGAAAATGTACGAACGTGCTGGAGGAACAACTTCTCAGTTGTTCAAACCAAATCATTTGCACAAACAAAATTTTGATTGTTTTTAAGCCAAAATAGAAAAAAAAAACTGCGTTGTTAAGAAGAGGATAAGGCTGGTCCCGTCTGTTTGGTTTCAAACCTGAAACTCCCCTTTACTGCTTCTGGTGGTGGGTAGATACAGATATTATCTTCTACCAAAGCCCTAGGCATCTCAAGGAGTAGGAGCACCATATGCCTGCACTTAATTGTTTAGAGTAACAGCTGAATCCAAGTTGTAGTACATTTAGCTTTCAGACTGCAAATGAGCAGTGGAAAATAATGTTAAACTTCTGTGTTATATCTACAAGACATTATGCTTACTTATAAAAGAACAGTTTGTGTGTTTCAGGGGTGAGGGAAGGTCTTGAGTTCTTTAAAAATTTATTTCTGTCATTATTGTTACAGGCTGTTGCACCATTGAGAGAGAAAATCAGAGACTTGGAGAAAAGGTAAGAAAACTAATTAAGTTTAAGACAGCGGAATTATGACTTGATAATATTGGGTATGTGTCAAGTATACAATTATTAGAAAGGTAAACTCAACAGTTAAGTAAGTATCCCTAAGTGTATGTGCATAAATAAATCATTTGAGTAAGTTGTGCGTGTGTGTGTGTGTGTGTGTGTGTGTGTACACAAACATAGTCTTGTTCTGTCTCAGTATTTCCCTTTTCCAAGGAAAAACATCATGAAATGATAATAATGAGTTGCTGAAAGAGCTGACGAACTAGGCTGAGTGTCTGTGTGTTTGTATGTGGGAGGAGTGAGAGGGTGATGGTGACTAGACTGCCACTTCCTGGGTGCCAGGCAGTAGGCACACGCTTTATGTTGATTATCTCACTTTATCCTCACAACAGCCCTGGGAGGTAGTTGCTATTGTCCCCATTTTACATGTAAGGAAACTGAGGCAAGTAGAAGGTAAGTGGCTTATGGTCACATAGCTAGTAAGTGTCTTGAGTTCTGATTTGAACTTAGGTCTTCCTGACTCTAGACTTGACTACTACACCACCTACTTGCTTCAGTAGAACGGATAAAAATGAATAGAAGGCCAGTTGCCAAGTCAGGAAGACGTCTGTTTAAACCTTCTTAAAACTGCAAACCGTAGAGTACATGCTAATCTGTATGGGTAGAGGAAATTTTTTCCCTGGGAACTCCTTTTGAGTTAATGAATTCACAGGTCTTGTCCGAAGTAATTGTGTTGATTTATGTGTGTTTGTGATATATTTTTGCGTGTGTTTAAACATATCTGTGTATATATTTCATACACAGACACACACAGATGTAGCTTAGAAAAAACACAATAGTCATTATTTGTCTCCAAACACTGACTATCCTCAGAGAGTTTCTCCTTTTTGTCAGTTATAAGAAAGTGGCCTTCCACCAAAAAAAAAAATTAATGTTTAAAATGCCACAGGGATGTACCTTCAGTAAAAATGGCTTAAATTCCAGTCTTCCTGTTCTCATTCTTATGTTCATGCCCATACACATTAGTTGCCTCTCTCTAAAGAAGTTGTCCCTTGTTTCTTCCCCCTCGTTAGATAATGGAGCCTTTTGTAGGCCATGACTGAAATGAATGTCCATTATCTGCTAAATCAGATAATAGACAGAAGATCAGATTTACTGATTAATCTCCAAACTTTACTTAGTAGATCTCCACCCTAGAGATCTGCTGCTGCTGGGTTGTCTGTCTGATTTGGAAAAATTCTCAGTGGGGAAGGGAGTGTAGGAAGCAGAGGACTAATATTCATCTTTTTTTTTTAATTTCTGAAGTTTTTTTTTCCTTTTTAATAGAATTTTATTTTTTCCAATTACTTGTAAAGACAATTTTTAACATTCATTTCCGATACAAATTTGAGTTCCAAATTTTCTTCCTCCCTAAGACAGTAAGCCATTTGATATAGGATATATATGTACAGTTGTGTAAAGCATCTTTCCATGTTAGTCATGTGAAAGAAGAAACAGAACAAAAGGAAACACAAAGAACAAAAAATAAGGAAATAAAAATAATATGCTTCCATTTGCTTTCAGATTCATCAGTTTTTTCTCTGGTTGTGAAGAGCATTTTCTATTATGAGTCTTTTGGGCTTGTGTTGTATCATTGTAGATTGATATTCATCTTGAGTCATTCCTTTAACAGATATTTACTGAGCTCCTACCTTGTGGGAGGATGCTGAGAAAAATTAACTAGGGTCCCTGGTCTGAAGGAGCTTATATACAGGAAACAGCTTGAGTATGGAAAATTACAAGACATATTTGGAAGTCTGTGAAAATTTGTGAGAGATAAAGCTGGAAATGTGGATTGAAGTCAAGAATGTTGAAGGGCCTTCGATGCTGGGCTGAGGAATTTGTACTTTATTTAGTAGTTGTTGGATGCTTTGGAGCAAGTCTATGATGTAATTGTAGAAATAATAGGAATCTAGCATTGCTACATTGGAGGCACTGGAGGCCAGGAAGATTAACTGGGAAACTATTGGAGTAGCCTAGATAAAAACAGAAAAATACTGAATTTGGTTAGTTATCAGCATCTTACTCACTATTCTTAGAAAGGAACTTGTAGGCATCAAGGCAAATTCCTAAAGCTGATTGCAGTATTTATTCAGACCTAGAAACATGACTTATTTTGGCGACAGCTAGCTTTGATCTAGCGCAGCCCTGAGTTATTCGTGGGTGACTGTCTTTCTCTTTTTTTGGCTGAAATGTGGGAGGTTTTAGATTAATTCTGAATTGTGTTAAGTCAGCAGTACTGATTAATCACTTGCTTTCTGTGCCAGCTTCTGTACTAAATACTGGGAAGATAAAGAATAGCGGTAAAAATGGTCTGTTTTCTCAAGGGATCTGCAAACAGCCATATATATATATATATATATATATATATGTGAAATATACACAGGGAAATGGGAGCTAATAGAGGGAAGACATTAGCATTGGAGGAGACCTCTGGTAGAATGTGGCTTGAACCAAGATACAAAGGCAGACAGGAAGCATGGGGGTTGATCAGGGAAAGACAAGAGTCTGGAGATGATACTTACAAGAAACCACAAGGAGGCCCCTGGGTTCTAGAATACCTTGAAAGCAGTTAAAGTCTAACAGAATGAGAAGTTAGTAAGGGACCAGGATGTGAAGGGCTTTAAGTTTCCAGAAAAAGGATTTCGTATTTGGTTCTGGCGTTGATCATATGGGGTACACAGAGGACATGGTCAGACCCGCAGTTTAGAAAATCAATTTGACAGCTGAGTGGAGGATGGACTACAGTGGGGAAAGACCTGAGACAAGGAAACCAACAAGAAGCTATTTCCGTAGTCCTGGAGTATTGGAACAGCTAGGTAACACATTGGGTACAATGCCCACTAACCCACTGGGGTTAGGAAAGCCCAAGTTCAAATCCAGCCTCAGATACTTCCTAGCTGTGTGACCCTGGGCAAGTCATTTCACCCTGTTGGCCTCAGTTTCTTCATTTGTAAAATGGGCCAGAGAAGGAAATGGCAAACCGCTCCAGTATATTTGCCAAGAAAGTCCCCAATGAGATCATGAAGAATCAGACACAATTGAACAATAAAAAAAAGTGATAAGACTTATACCAGAGTTAGATGAGAGAATGATTGCATTCAAGAGATGTAGAATGTAGAAGATAAAATCCACAGGCCGTGGCAGGAAATTGGATGTAGGGGGTGAGTTGGAGTGAGGAATTGAGCTTAGGTAACTGAGTGGATAGTAGTACCCTGGACAATAATAGGGAGGTTTGAAAGAGGAAACAATTTAGGGGAGGCAGGAAAGATAATGAATTTTGTTTCGTACATGTTAGGTTGAAATGTTTATAAGATGTTGTGTTTTTCGAGATGTCCAGTAGGCCATTGGAGAAGTGAAACTGGAGGTCAAAAGAGAAAGTAGTGTTGGATAAATAGATCTCATCAGCATAGACATAATAATTGAATAGAATTCAGTTGAGATGGAATAATTTTTCGCATTTATATAACATTGTAATGTTTGCAAAGAACCTTGCAAATATTGTTATTTCCATTTTACATGAAGAAATCGTGGCAGAACGAAATTAAGCCATTTGCCCTTGGTCACACAGCTAGTCCCTGAGTGAGCCTGAATTTTAATTCAGGTTGTCCTAATTCCTGGTCCAGCAGTCTTTATCTACTGTACCGCTCAGCTGCCTGGAATGGGATGGAATGGGATCCAAGAGATACGTAGAGGGGTTAACCTTGGCAAGGAGAAGGGCTGCCTCTTCCTGTAAGGCAGAATCTGTGTGATATGAGAAGAGGGAACTCTTGGCAAGTAGCCTCAATTTCTGAGTCAGGGTTCTCAGCTCAGAGGGGAGGGGTGCCGTGGGGGAAGAGGGGGGGTGAAAGGAAGAATGAAAAGGTATGGGAAAGTGTATGTGATGAATGGTCCCTTGAAAGGAGAGTCTTGCAGCAGTGAGGTCCTATGTGAGATTATGTAATAAACACTTTCACTGGATTCGACCCAGTTGCATAATTTTCTCCAACTTAAATTGAAGTGAAGGCTGTGTAGGATGCAAGGAATCCAGTATTGGCTTGGCAAGACATAACATACAATAAGATAAGGAGGCAAGAGACTTCAACTTAGGATATATAGAGTTAAATTGGGTAGCAAAGTGGTCATATAAAGCAGGAGAGAGAGTTTTGCCAGTGCAGAGAAATTAAGGGCAGAACTGAATGAGGACCAAGAGCAGAGTTAGGACACTACACATAGGGAAAGATGAAAGGATAAAAGTTTATGAACGTGGACGTGGAACATGTGGGTGATGACCAAATCTGGTCTGACTGAGGAGTGGGAAGCCTGTGGCCTGGGGCGCACCACACTTGAGGACCTAGAGGGCCACCCCTGGTCTAACCTCCTTGTGTACTTGAAGTAGAGTGGGAGAGCAAGTCACAGGAAGCGAGTAAATTGAAGAACTGAGAGAAGAGTGTGTCTGAGGGAACATCACATAGATTGTGTCGGAGTCTCCTACTAAGAGGCAAGGTCTGGATTAGTTCTAGGGAATGTGTTTAGGAGAGAGAGGCATTGGAGTGAGGGTAAGAGGTGGAGCTAAATTAGCTTGAATCATCCAACATCAGCTAAAAGAAATCTTAGAAATGCAGTTATCCCTTCCACATCACGACTTTTCCTGTCATAATTTTGATATATCGTGGGGTGGCATAAGAAATTCAATGGGAATTTGTGGGGGGAGTTTTGCAGAAGCCTCAGATGATATGGGAAGACCAGCAGACAATACAGAAAATGTTTAGAAACTAGAAATGTATAAAATATATGTATGGTATTGTATAATATCACCATATTTTATCTTTTCATACCAAAATAATTCAGACTTCGACCAAGAATTTTTACATGGATTTTCCAGATTGCAGGGGTGTCATGTGTTGAGTAAGAGATAACTTTAACTAGTTCAACTCTCCTTATTTTCATTTGAGGAAACAGATTAATTGTGTTCACGGTCACAAAGCTATTTAATAGTGGAAGTGAGTCTAGAACCTTGGTCTTTTCATTCTCAGCCCTTTTTTGGCCCCATATCCAATGTTCTTCCCTCTGTACCCGGTAGGGAGGATGCTCAGGACTGAATGTGCTCATCAGAGGCCAGTACTGTATCCCTGGCATTTACCTCAATTTCTGTTTGGCTTACTAGTTTCTACAGATAAAATCCATAATCCAAACATTACAAAGACGTGTTTTGTTTAACAAAGTTATTTCCAGGGCTCAGTAGGGCCTGGTTTGCCAAGATTCCACATGGGAAAAGGAATCTAGCCAAACTTGGTGCACCCCCCCCCACCCCCCGCCGCTTTTCTCTCAGATGATTAAGTTGATTCATTCATTCTACAAATATTTACTGTACTCCTACTATGTAGAAAAGACATAGTCTTTTCTGTGCTAAGGATGTGTGTGTGTGTGTGTGTGTGTGTGTGTTCATCCTTCTGAAGAAGACCATGCCATCAGAGAAATAACAAGTGGAAGATACAAAGATGAGGCAGACATTGCCTGTGGCCTTTTAAAAAAAATTGCAATCAGGAAGAACTCTGAGACATACGCACAATTAAGTATAACTCACAGTTCTTTTTGTTGCTCAGTCGTGTCTGACTTCTCATGACGCCATTTGAGGTTTCTTGGCAAAGATACTGGAGTGGTTTGCCATTTCCTTCTCAGCTCACTTTCCAGGTGAGGAAACTGAGGCAAACAGGCTAAAGTGACTTGCCTGGGGTAATATAGGTAGTTGCCCTTCTCAGTTCTTTAGGATTCGGCAAACCCAGAGTAACATTGCTTTGTTGATCTGATCACAGCTGATAGGCAGCACGGTTTCTACTGCAAAGAATGTAAGACCTATATTGTAGACCCGACCCTTGCCCCATCATCCTTCTGTGTCCTTAGACTTAACCTCTCACAGCCTTGGTTACATTGATGATTATTCTGTCATGGAAATAATATCCTTGCTTACAGCTGGGTGATGGCAGTGAGTGCTAGGCCTGGAGTTGGGAAAATTTATTTTCCAGAGTTCAAATCTGACCTCAGACAGTAGCTGTGTGACCCTGGGCAAATCACTTAATCCTGTTTTCCTTAGTTTCCTCATCTGTAAAGTGAGCTGGAAAATAAAATGGCAAATGATTCCAGTATCTTTACCAAGAAAACACCAAGTGGTGTCACAGTCAGACATGACTAAAATGCCTGCACAATAACGTCAGAATAATAAGTCAAGTCCTGGTTTGTATCATTTGCCTATTTCCAAGGTGTAAATCATACTCAGAATTTAACCATTGGCTCTTTACAGGCTCAAACTGGTTCTGTCTAGTTTTAGGGCAGGGCAGAAATAGAATTTTTCAACTTTATCGGAATTATATTTATCAACTTCAGGGTTAAAAAGGAAGAGATTTGAAAATGATTTTTTTTTTTAAATTTTTCTTTTTGCTCTTTTGGCCAAATGATTGAAGGTAAGGAAGGTTGTAATTTAGTTGAATGAATAAATGAAAAAGTATTAAGAATTTCCTGTGCTAAACAAAAGGATATAAGAACAAAGTAGATAAAATTCTTACCTTCATAGAACTTCTATATTCTAATGGGAACATATTTGGAAGTTGTGGAGAGGTTATTCTGGTTTGGAAAGTTAAGTTGGGCTCTGTAAGTGGATATGACTAGTCTTGATATTTCACCTTTTTATCCGAATTAGTTCTGGTGAATTGAGCGTTTAATCTCTCCCTAGAGCAGAAGTAAAATATTTTATTCATATTTAAGGATAGTAGCTCAAGTATTATCATTGGGAATTTTCCTGTCACAGTTCATGGTAGTTATTGATACCTGAACCATTTTGACCTAAATTGAAGATTAAACTTCTTTGGACAGAAGAACCCACAAATTCAGCTCCCAGAATTTGCTTTGGTGCATGAGCAAGATCAGTGGTGGCTCATGTTTTATTGCTTGTAATGAGAAAGAACAGGCAAAACAAACAAAAAAACCCAGAATGAGATTTCCTGTGACAGGGTATAGATAGCTGAGAAAATAAATCTATGCCGCTTGTGTTCTTGACTAGAAATTCCTTTAAGTTTGAGAAACGTTGAACAGAGAAACTGGTCATGTATCTCTGTTGCTTTATTGGCAAGAAAAGAAATTACTGCCAATTTGAGAAACAGAACATTTCCTTTCATTCCTCTTTGATGATGATCTGTATGTGTTGCTGAAGCCACAAAGTTATCTATGTTTTTACCTATTTGATCTCTAAGGATCTATCTTAAAGTCATTGTTGACTAAATAGGAGAAGTACTTCCCAAGTCAGGGAGCAGATTTAAGTATTGACCTTCTGACATTTTTATTTGCTAGACTTGATGAAACACTTATTTTTCAGGTTAACTGAGCAGACTGAGACAGGCGTGTGTGTGTGTGTGTATGTGTATGTGTGCACATGCAGGTGCATACACTCAAGTAATGTGACTAAAAAGACTGCCAGATTATGTGACTGAGATCTGTACTGTTTTGCCTCTGCACTGAAATCATGGGAATATTTTGACACTGGATACATGAAAATATAGCTAGAAGATACATTTAGGTACTAGAGTTGGCTTTTATGTTTAATAACAGAAAAATACAATAACCAGTTTTTAGAATTTGCCTAACAACAGTAAAAGGCAAGAAAAAGAGAAATGTGGTTTTAAAAGTAGAGAGATTAAGAATTGTCAATCAACAGTTGTTTTAAGGTGAGTGTGCCGTTTTTTTTTTAAAGTTACTAATTTCTGTTGTTAAACTAACTTCAGATATTTTTCAGTTCATTTATTTTTCAGGTATGTCCAATTCTTTATGACCCTATTTAGAATTTTCCTGATAAAACATATTGGAATGGTTTGCGGTTTGCTTCTCCAGCTCATTTTACAGATGAGGCAACTGAGGCAGACAGGATTAAATGATTGGCCCAGGGTAACACAGCTAGTCAGTGAGTGAGTGTCTGAGGCCAGATTTGATCACAGAAAGACTCATCTTCCTGATTCTGGGCCTTGAACACTGCGCACTGCACTCCCTAGCCACCTCCAGCTCCAAATAATGTTCCTGGTAACGTTTTCAGTTATTTTCTGATAGTTTAGGGTTTCAGGGTGGTGTTCAGTTTCCAGGCAGATAACAATAAATTAGAATACCTTTTTTTTTTTAATTAACAGCTATGACTTAAGGAAATGATAGAACCTGAGTAGTCTTAGAGATATATACCCAATTCTAAAAAAAATTGACCCAAAAGACTACTAGATCATATATCTAAGACTGCAGACAGAATATACTTTTTTTTCTGCCCTTTTAGTCACTTTTTGCCATCATCTTCCAAATGTTTATCTTCGACCTTGACCTCTTTTCTTCTGAGTCCCAATGCTGTAACCCCTCACCTGCTTAATTCAAACAATACTATTTTTTTCCTATGATCTCAGACCTATGTGTTGTCTTCCCCCAGGTTCTGCTTTTTTTTTTTCTTGCTAATTACTTAGGATCTAAATATAGTTATCTTTGGCTCTTTCCTGTCTTTGCTCCTTCTAATATCTAATGTCACCTAAATCCTACCAGTGCTTTTCAAATGTCACACCACCATCCCTTTCTTCATAGTTTTGCTGCTACCTCTCAATTCAGTCTTTAGCCTTCTTAATACTGCCTTAAATGGATTCCCGGCCTCTGTGATAATTGGCCTAGTACAGTGGGAAAAAAGATAGAATTTAGTTGGAGGATTTCTCTGCTACTTATTAGTTATATGACCCTGTAAAGTCGTTTAGCATCCCTGGACCTCAGTTTATTTATTTGTAAAATCTGGAACTAGTAGGCTTCTAGTCTGAAATCTAGGGTCTGGGTTCCAGGCCCAATTCTGGCATTGCTTCTGTGGTCTTAGACAAGTTACTTACCGCTCTAGACTTAGTTTACTTGCCTGTAAATAAGGATGAGATTGGACTAGGTAATCCCTAAAGTCGGGGTATTCAATTCAGATGGAAACAGGAATCCCAAATCTAACATTTTACATTAAAGGTCTGAATAAAACAAAGTAATGGAATGATTTTCATTTTCTAGTCATTTCCATGGAATCATAAGGAACTCTACAGGCCACATAATGACTTAGAAAACCACACGTTTTTATAGAAAATATGTAATTATGTTTCTTTTTCCATTAATATATCAAGTTAAAATCAGATAGGAGCCACATTTGAGTCTGATTCTCCATGTTCTTAGGAATATTGCAGCTTTTTTTTGACATCTTTACCTTAAAGTCTCTTTTAGCTCTAAAGCTGTGATCTTGGTTTCTGTTCCCTTCAGCACATCCTGCATGAGGATACTGGATTAATTCAACTAAAACTCTATTTTTGGTCATTCCATTGCTCAAAAATCTTCAGAACAAAGTTTAGACAGCTTTTAGTGTACTCCACAATATGTCCACAACCTACCTTTCATGACTTTCATTCTTCTGTTCTTTTATAAGGAGGGCATAGAGGATTGGGTTCAAACATCACCTCAGGAGCTTATTAATTTTATGGCGCTGGACAAGCCATCTAACTTCTTGTAAGGTTTCTTCATCTGTAATGTTGGGATAATATTAGCAACAATCCCATGGGTTTGTTTTCATAATCAGGTGAGATAAAGCACCTGTAAACTTTAAAGTTCTGGGTAGGTGTGAGCTGATGGTGGTTTCATTATTTCTTCTGTTATTGTAAAAAAAACAAAAAAAACAAAAAAAAAAACCAAACCCTCTGCTCTGTTACCAAACAACTCCATTTGCTGTCCTGACAATATGCCTGTCTGCTACCTAGTGCATGCCTCTGCTCAGAATATTCCTCCAAATTTTTCACTTAAATTGAATGCGTCTTTCCTTGTCCTTCCTAATCTTATGTATCCTTAGAATAGAAAAGATCTCATGGAGGATCTTGTGTATCCTCAAAACCCAATTCACAACTCTTACTGTTGTAGGCTTTACCTGCAAATGATCTCTGTCCTCTGAGTTTTCTTTTCTCTTCTCCTCTTTTCTTACTTTTTTCTCCTTTTTTTCTTTCCTTTCCTTTCCTTTTTATATTAACCAGCTGTCTTATTCATTTGACTGCTTACTTAATAATACCCTGTATTGTTAGTTATTTTGTCCTGTTAATTTGTCCTATCTCCCTACCTAGACTGTGAGCCTGGTTTTTTAAGCTAGTGCAAATAGTGCAGATAACACAGAATAGTCTGAAGGCTTGAAATAGACCTCCCCTTGATTCTTTGTAGTTTTGTGACCTTTGGCCAATCACTGAATATCTCTGAGCCTTAGTTTATTCATAAAATGGGGATGGGTTCTGTTCCTTCTGCCTCATAGAGTTGTTATGGGAATGAGCTTTGAAACCTGAAAAGTGCCATGTAGATGAAAGATAGTATTTTTATTAGTAATAATAGTTTTATTAGTACAGAATTCTACATAGTATATTTCAATAAATATTTCTCTGGCCATAATAGTTCTCTAGCCTGGACTGTCTGAAGGCCTGATACATTCTATATCACTCCTCTCCCCTTAAGAGGGTTGAGAGAGGTTGTTACATATTCTTTAGGGATTACTTCTATAGTGCATTGCTGGAAAAGCATGGTGGACAGTATAGCATTAATAGAAATCTGTGAAACTCAGGTGACCACTTGGTTAGCCATCCTTGTTACTTTTGATTCCTACAGACCCTGTACTGGAAATCAGGAGAAATATTTTTTCACCCTAATACTCTCTTTTCCTTTGGTTACCATGACTTTTATACTGTCGTATATGGTTCTCCATTAGCATGTCTTAACATTCACACTCAATCTCCTTTTCTAGACCCTTTCCCCTTTGTTGTCCTAAAACTAGATGTCTTTCAGAACTCAATATTGGGCCCTCCTCATACCTAAACACATACACATATATGTATATGTATGTACATATTGTGTATAAAAGAGAAAATATTAAATATGTGGGAGAAGAGAGAAAAAGAAAAAGGAGAATCAATATGTGTGTTTATGTATCTATATCTTCCTTAGTGAGCTCATCAGCTCCCATCAATTTAATATCATGTCTATTTAACTAAATATCATATCAATTTAATATCTTGTCATGGATGATTTACAAAGTTGTATATCTATACAGAAAAAAATCACCTGTGCTATAGTCTTCCTGTTACCAGCTGCCTGTTGGGTATATCTGCCTGGGCATTGCAAAGTCAGATGTTTAAAATGGAACTCATCTTCTTTCCACAAAATTTCCATCTCTTTTTCAGACTTGCCCATTTTTGTTGAAGATAGAACTGTCCTCCCAGTCATTCAGGCTCACAATCTTGAAGCTGTCTTGACTTTTCCCTCTTCTCCACCCTCCGTATCCAATTGGTTGCTAAGTCTTGCTGATTCTGCCTTCACAACATATTTCTTCTCATAGGCTCTGTCTTAGTTTAGGCCCAATTAAGTTATGTCTAAACTATGACTATGGCCTCTTCTCTGATCTGGTTGCTTGCTATCTATCTTCTCTCTTCAGTCCATCTTCCACATAACTGACAAACTGATGTAACTAAAGCACTGATTTGACTGGGTCATTCTCCTTTCTCAAATTTTTAGTATCTTCCTGTTGCCCAGGATAAAATGCAAATGCCTCGGCCTTTAATGTCTTCCATAATCTATCTCTCTCTTGATATTTCCAGTTTTTCCTTTTCACACTCTGTTCTTGCCAAAATATACTGCTACTGGTTCCTGTATGGCACTCTATATTCCACAGGATACATCCTTTCTTGACCTTTTCTCTTAGACTTCCTAGCTTCCTTCAAATCAAAGCTTTGTAGCAGGTTCTACTTGCTACACCGAGGCCTTTCCTGATTCCTTCAGTTACTAGCATAGGGTCTGGTATATAGTAGACACTTAAATATTTATTGATTAAGTGATTAATTATAATTGTTTTGTCCTTAAAATTACTTCGGTAAATGCTTTTTTCTTCCCAATAGTTCATTGTAGGGAGTATTTTAGTTTTGTCTTATTGTATCACTGGTATTTATTATCATGTCTAGTTCTTGAATTTAATTCTATCTTCCTTTTTTTTTAAAGAATTATACAAAATTTAATTCTAATCCATTTCATTCTCTTTCAGAGAGTCTACCACTTTGATAAGGTTTTTCATGTTCTGTTCTTTAATTTTTTTTCCTCCAGATATCTAACTTCATCTATAATTTCACTTCTAAAAATTTCTTGCTTCATTCTTTTCATCTACTCATATAGTCCATGTGGCCAAGTCATTGCTGTGGGGGTTCTGTTTATATTTGTGGAGTTATTCTCTTCTCATACTTGGTTTCTCTTAGCCTCTATCACTTCTTCATTTTGATTGTTTTCTCTGGCTCACTTCTATTTCTAGTTCCAGTTCTTTGGATGGTTAAAAACCTGTTTAGTCTTTTCACCTCAGAAAGTCTGGGTGCTACTGCCAGTCTAGTTAGGGTGTCTGGTACTAGGTCCTACTCTCTCCCTCAGTCCTTGGCTTCTGTTTTAATTTCCTGGTAGTTGTGGTTCACAGAGGCTTTTAGTTTGGACCACTGTCTCTCTTTTAAACAATTCCCAGTTGGGAATTGGTTCTGGTGCCTAGAAGGCCCCCATTTAGATGTTGGAGATCTTGTCAGTCTCAGGGTTCTTGCAAACCATTCTTTCCTCTCTCCTCCATCCTTATTCCTCCTTCTGGGCATTGAGTTGGCCCTTACTCCTACTTGGGCATTCCTGTGCTCCAAGGCACACCCAGTAATGTCCCTGCTCAGTGACCTGTAAAAGATTTCTCTGTTCCTTACTTCTGTTCTGACAGGCTTTAGGCCACTATTCTGGGGCTTGTGCTGGCTTACTGCTCTTCCCCCCCACCCATTCCCAAGAGCATCAGTGGCCATCAGGATCATTTATAGTAGCTTACGTAGGCTTCCCTAGCATAGTTCTTCTCCCAGAGCTGACCAACCTCAGGCCTATTTATTTACTTGGACTTGCTTTGCCTTTTTTGGGTTCAATTCTGGTTTAGAAAAAGGATTTTAATTTTGTTTCTCTGGTTTTCTTTACAATTGCTCTACCTGGGACCCTTTTCAGATAATTGCTGGGATTTACCTGTAAACCTACATTTTTTAATACTTTTCAATCAACCTCTTAACTAGAAGCCTCTCAACTCTCTCTCATTTAGAAGATAAATAGAGGTAGTTTTCAAGAGCTTGGAAAATGAAGTGAATAGTAAGAGGGCTGCAGCTTCCCTCTCCCCCTCGCCCCAAATATTAACTTAAATTCTAAGATTATGATATGAAAAGAACAAAGGAAAATAATATAATGGGAAAAAAAATGTTAGTCCTAGGTGTCCAAACACTTCGCTGCTAGCTTAGACCATGCTAGTGATGGCCTGTATGACTTTCAGGAAGTCACTTAATTTTTTCTAGGCCTGTTCCCTTCCAATCTGAACATCCTATGGATCTGGAAAAATAAAAAAAGTGCTTATAATAAGACTGCATTTTCAACTTATCACTCTCTTCACTTGTCTGCTTCTATCACTTAACAAAGTGGGCATGGCTCCAGCAAATTTATTTTTGTACAATGACAGTTGGACTACATGACCTTTAGCATCCCTTCCAGTTCTAAATCTATCATCTTATGATCCAGCCCTGGCACTTGAAAGTGTTAGATTTTCTTGAGCAAACCTGTCTTTTCACTGTCTCTGTTCTGGAAGAGGTTGTGGCCAGCCCCTTGCCACAGGCAGCATGTACCCTCCTCGTTCCTTATTCAATTCATGCGTGCAGTCAAGGAGGCTGTGAGCATGCTGGTAAAAATACTGTGTTTCCATGCAGAACAGGTTTTTTACCAGCATGCTCACAGCCATGAGAGATATCCACAATTAGCGGCAGTGAGTGACATGAAGATCCAGCACAGGATACTGAGAGAAATGATGAGATAGGTAGGAAGACAGCTAGGATAGAGTAAGAATCATGAAAACCTAAGAGAAGAGAACATCAAAAGAATAACTGACAGTGTTAAAGACTTTGGCGATTTTAGAGTTTATTGGTATCTTTGGAGAGAGCAGTTATGGTTGAATGATGAGGGCAGAAGCCAGAATAGAGAGAATTAAGAAGACACAGGAAAGACAGTGGAGGGCTTGGTTGTAGACAGGCTTCTCAAGAAGTGTAGTCACAAAAGAGAATGAAAGACATAATCTATAGACAGATGTATCTAAGTACTGAGCAGGAAGGAAGGTGTCCCAGGCTGGTGGAAATCGCTGGTAGGTTCCCTGGACAATGAGCAAATCTGTTAACTAGAATAGAGGGTATAGGTTAAGGTGCAGTGCAAAGTAAGGTTGGGGCAGGTAGGGTGAGGCCAGATTATGGAACGGATTGGTTCCGGATAGACGCAGATAGTAGGAGCTGCTGTAGCTCCTCTTGTACATCAGAACCACGGTAGAAATAAGGTTTGGAGACTACAGTAGGAATGAAGAGGAGAGGGTGGATACAGAGACATTTTGAGAGAAGAAACAATGGGACTTGGTTATACATCTAGCTGTAAGCAAAGAAAGAGAAGAGTCCAAGATGGCCTTGTTCATTCAATACTGATGATGTTCTTACTGATGCACAGTATTGTCCTGGGGAAATGTAAAGATAAATTGGACATACTCCCTGCCTTTGGTGTTGGAAGAATGATGATACTGTAGCAGTCAAGTGAGGCTGATGTTAGTTTACTCAGTGCCTAGTATGTGCTAGGCACCGTGCCAAGAGCTGGAAGGAAGATAATTGAAAAGGGAGGCTTTTTGGAGAAGGTGGGGCAAGTTTATTTGGGCACCTGCAAATAGTTTGAATGTGAGTGTAGGACACCCCAATTGATGTGACCTGCTCAGATATTAAATGACTGTGTGGTCTTACTGATTTGGGAGTTCCTCCTGGCGATGCAGCTATGCACCTTCCCATCCTACACCACTCTGGTCCATGTTTTCCCATAGGTTTACTGCAGTGGATCCACTCAACACAGTGTTGACTTTGATTTTTCCTGATTTTAGGAGGCTATCAGTGAGGCTTTGGTTCTCTGATGAAATCATTTACTCCAGTTCACCTTTGAAGTTTCATATTTATTATATGCTAAATCCTGCTCACATCCCTGACATTTTTTCAGGACCCTCATTTTTAATTCCTCAGATTCTGGTTTCAGTGAGTTACAACTCGTAGCCACAACTGTACTGATAATCTCTGTTCCTGGTAGGAGTTTGGGGTCTTTGAAGGAGCTGCACAATTTCCCATAGGCAATCAAACTGCTTTCCTAGTCTTGTTCAATTATGTATTTGTGTCTTCTCTCCAGAGGTAGGTGTGTATGTCTGTGTGTGTGCACACAACTGTGCACATGTATACAAGGGTGTATGTCTGCTGGATATGTGTTTTGTGTACACAAATATGTAAGTGCTATATATATGTGTGTGTGTGTGTGTATGTGTCTGCTCACACACAGTGATAGGCTCTGTAGAAGAGAGTTTTAAACTTTTTTTACCTCCACTTTTTGATAACTGTATTGAAACTATCTGTATTTATTTCCTTTCAACCCTATGTATTTTCTTTTATGTATTTAAAAATATTATTCTGAGATGAGTGCATAAGCTTCCCCAGACTTCTGTGATGCAAAAAAAAATAAAAGTCAACCGTTTCCCTATAGGGAAGTCAAGATGATGTTGTATTTTGGAAGGTATCTACTAGGGGACAGATGAAACTACAGGAACAGATGAGCTTTCTGGGACTTCATTATCCAGGTGGGATAGCAGTAGCTGGGGAGAGGAGGAAAAGATGAAATAGGGATTGTTTTAAAACAAATAAACTTGAAACTCAGAGGAATTGGGGGGAGGAAACTAATATTTGATAAGTGGAAAGAAACATTTCTTTCAACATCTTGTTTGAAATAATGTGGTGTTCCTCTCTGCTCTGAGAATTGGAAAAGGATGACTACTGTTTTCTTCTGTCCAGGCTTGAGCAATACCTTGGTTATATAATTATTTTAGTATGTATTTCTCTTGTGTTTTACCTTCACTGTACCTTCAGTTGGCTTCTGTGATGGAACCCCAAGTCATGCCCAGTACATTTATTCAATGAATTAAATGAAATGTAGATATAAACTCCATATAGGAATTGCGCTGAGTCAACTCTTCCACTGCCCATTAAGATTAAGGGCAGAAGCGAAACACATTTGTTCTGTAGAACTGCTGTTCTTCTAACTGCAGTTAGCAAAGAATGAATTAAGACCCCTAATTCTGACCTTCCATTTTTTTTTATGTCTTTACATTTTGTAGCTTTACCCAGAAGTACCCACCAGTGAAATTTTTATCAGAAAGGGATCGAAAAAGAATTTTGGTAAGTTTGCATATATTTATTCTTCATTCACAGAGTTCTTTTTAATAAAGAAACTCCTTTATCCTGTTAATCTGTGATCCTTGATGACTTATAAATTATAACCCTTCCCTTTTAGGATGCTTGAAATTCAATTTAATACAAGGTTTGTTCAAGTATTTTTTATAACCCAGTTTGTAGAAACTTAAAAAAAGGTAAAGGAGAAACACTTGGAAAAAAAATACTACTTATCTTTGAGTGGCAAGCATAAACCATCTTTACATAAAAACTCATTTTCCTTAGAGTGTCATATAACGCAGACCTAGAGCAAACCAGAAACTTCCCTTTTAAATGTCAGCTCTCTGATTGGGTTATAGCTTCTTTTTACAATTCAATAATATCTGTGGCTCCCTCTGAACTTGAACAGAGTGACCCATGATGAAGTGGCACAGGGCTATTATTTCTTTACAGTCTTCTGTAGCCATCGGACGAGGTGCTGAGTTTTTCTGATTAATGGCACAGTCATGATCATTTGATAATCTTGTGTAAGGTTCTATAGGAAGGACTAATGGTTTTATTAAAGAAGCCTTTATTTATACATGATATGGCAAAGGTCATAGGGTGATGAATGGCAGTGGAATTTATTCTGTTTCACAGAGAGCTGCACAGTACTGACTATCCTGTTTCTAAAGCAATTGCCCTAGGATAATTTAAACTATGAGAAAAGAAAGAAGTTCATCTTTTTTTTTTGTGGATTCGAGTTTAGAATGAGAGTTTAAGCCCTAATAATCATATGTAGTGATCTACCTTTATAAAAATGGTTATACACCTTTAAAAATTTTTTAACACTAAAACTTGGGGTCCTTTTGATGGAGAGGTGTTGAAATTTTCATACGCAAGAATGATATATTAGGATAAGTTCTGAAATCATTTTTCCCTTTTGCTGAGAAACCTCATGTTGAAATGTCAAGTTTGAACTTAAAGTATTTTAGGTGTTTTTGGCATCCTGAGCATATATTAACATTAATTCATCGACTGGCATTTGTATGTGGAAAACACCCAACATTGTGTAAACTCATAATCCAGTTTTCAGTATGAAAGATAACAAGCCTTTCCTGCTGCTACCTTTAGATAAATTGCCAAGAAGATTTGTTTCTTATTCATTTAGGGTTGACTTCCTTTTCCTGGTGAAATTTGTCCTCCTCCGGAAGCCCTTAGCTTCTATCTAATATTCCTTTTATTAGGAATACTTGCTTAATGGGCTGAATATGATAAGACAAAAATATTCTGGCTGCCTAGCTAAGTAACATAAAGCACTAAGTGCTTCTGATAGAGGAGAATTATTCCATTAAAGCAACTTTGGTGGGTTACTGCCAAAGCCAAGGCTCCTTCTCACAATTTCATGCCCCTGCTGAAGTTAATGAAATGCAGAAAGCAAACCTGTTATAATCCTTAAATACAAACATGGCTTCAGGTTCTAGGTTGTTGATTGTGCAGTTTAGATGCAAAGATGACTATAATGGAAGATAGTTAGGTGGTACAGTGGGTAAAGCTCTAGACCTGGAGTCAGAAAGACCAGAATTCAAATCTGGCCTCAGACACTTAATAGCCGTGTCACCCTGGGCAAGTCACTTAACCCCTACGGGCCTCCATTTCCTCAGCTGTAAAATGGGACTCATAGTAGCACCTACCTCCCAGAGTATATATATAAAGTACAGTGCCTGGCACACAGTAAGTACTAAATAAATACTTTTCTTTCTTCTTCCCTTCTCCATAAGACAAGTATACGTTCATTGCCTTGTTTGAGACTTTTCTCAAAAATAGCCCTTTGGCTATTTTTAAAGCTTAGATCATAGGTTTAGGGCTGGAAGAGGCCATGAAAGTCATCTATTCCAAACCCTCTTCACTTTCAAAAGGAGGGAATTAAGACCTGGAGAGAATAATTCCCCCCTCTCCTCTGCCTCCCTAAACATACACAGTTTACATAGGAGGAAACTGCGGCCTGGAGGTAATGATTGACTTGCACAAGGTCAGACAGATAATAAGTGACGGAACCAGGGTTTGAGCCCAAGTCATCAGCCTTCAAATTCAGCACTCTCTGTCCTAGGGGAACTATCCTTATCCTTATTAAACTAGCCTTATTATCTTGTAGCCTTATTAAAAAAAGGGTTAGACTTAACAGGGTTGAAGGAGACCAAGAGCATTTAAACAGAGGTAATAATTCCTGCCCTGACTGTCTCACCGTGTGGATACAAAGATGAGATGAGGTAGTAAGTGTAAAAGCACTTTGTGAACTTAGAGACTGAGACCAAAAGAGCAGTTTCATTCTAAAGATTAGTGTTTTTTCTTAATAATCTCTTTCCCAGTTCCTTTTTTAGTACTTCTTTCTGCTAGTCCGCCCCCACCCCCAAATACGGGCCAATAAAGTTAATTCAGATAAAATGTAGAAGTGATTAGTGATCACAAACAAGCATGGTAGGGTTGTGAAAGTAGCACTGCACTGGGAACTCAGATCATATAGACTCTTTAGACCTTGGTTATTCAAATGTAGGAGGGGCAGCTAGGTGGTGCAGTGGATAGAACACCAGTGCAGGAGTCAGGAGGACCTGAGTTCAAATCTCACCTCAGACACTTGACACTCACTAGTTGTGTGACCTTGGGCAAGTCACTTAACCCCAGTTATCTCCAGTCATCCTGATGAATATCTGGTCACTGGATTCAGATGGCTCTGGAGGAGAAGTGAGGCTGGTGACCTGCACAGCCCTCCTTCACTCAAAACAAAGTAAAGTGCAAGTCATGTCATTATTTCTCTGATGGCATGGTCTTCTTTGGCAACAAAGGATGAACACACATGTTCAAATGCAGGACTAGATAATACTGCCTTTCATTTGTGTGTCTCTTGATTGTTCAAGGTACTTTTATAGTCATGACCTTGTATATATCCTATGAGATAGTCAAGGTAGAAATTGTCTCTGTTTAGGTGATCCTAATGTCTTTTTCAGCCATGTAATTCTATAGTTCTAAAAGGATTACTATGAATGTTTTATTAATAGTGAACAAATTAAGCACATTGAAAGTTAATCTCTCCGGACCTCAGTTTCTCCATCTGTAAAATGCCCCATTTGGACTATTTGCCCTCCAGGGTTCTTCATGAGATGTTGTGCAATGAAGAAAGCATTGGTTTTGGACTCAGAATACTTAGATTTGAACCCTGGTCCTGTGATTTAATACCTATGGGACCTTGGATAAGTCACTTAACCTCTTTGGGTGTTCAGTTTTCCCATCTGTAAAATGAAAAGTCACTAAGGCCTCTTTGAATGCTAAGTCTCTGATTCCTTTCCTGACTCAAGCATTCTATTGTTCCATGATTCTAATATATGAGCAATCAAACTTCCTGCCCCCTAGGAATGATAATTCAAAATCATTAATAAAATATACATTTATGAAGACTTAGAAAAATGAATGGGCCATGTATTTTCTTAGGTGTTAGATTCACCTGCCCTTCCCTATCACTATCATAAAATAGTCGACAATGCTTTAAGATTTTCTAAACATTTTTTCCACAACAGCCATTTGAAGTGACAAGTATGAGTATGTTTATCCACATTTTTCAGAAGCAGAAATTGGGACTGGTATTTACTGGCATGGCTAGGAAGTATCTGAGCCAGGATAGGTAGATCTTCTAACCCTAAGATCAGAGTCCTTTGATCTATACCAAATTGCCTTTTAGCTTTTGGGCTTAGGGAACCTAGAAATTTTGGTGTTCTATATAATAGAATGGAAATCAGAGTAGAACATAGAAATTCTTATTTTTTTCATGTTTATGCCTGTCTTACCCCAACTTTGTTTGTACACCTCCTGCCTTAATCACAAACACACAATATGGGATTAACAGCGTCTTTTCATTCAAATGTTTTGAAGAGAATTGGCCCTGTGTTTCTAGTGGTGTTTAGTTTTCGGAAGTTGACTATTACCAAATCCCTGTCACAGCACAGTAACTATGTAATTACATCACTTTTTAAGCAGCGTGTAGTTAGCTCCTAGATAGGATTTACCTTGTCATGATGATCATCACATGGCAGTTTTCTTTCTTTCTTTTTTTAGGGCTTCACCCTATGAATAGTCCTTGGTTGCTTCTCGACTTGTTCTTAATTATTTTCCTTGGTGAATTCTATAAATGAAAGTCTCTATTTATCTAGGATAGACATTCCATGCATGACTCACACCTCATCCATTGTATACCTTCTAATGAAAGTAATTCTATTAGGTCTTGTATTGATGGTTATACTATCCCAGCATTACTCAGGGTATCTCTGTAAACAGAAAACTGTCATGATGTAATGTTCTGTAAGAGAAAGATATTTTTGAATTTGTAATATCTACCTTCCTGAAGAATTGCCTGAGTAATGTCTTTTGGTTGTTTTAGAGATTTGTTGCGATATTTATGCTTGCTTGCTGTGGAGTAGAAGTAAAGGTATTACCTGAAATATCTTTACCCTCCCATCTTCCCTTCCCACTTCTCCCTTTTCCCACCCCTACCCATCCCCATCCCCAGCCAACTGCAAAAGCCAGTTTGTGAAATCTGTTTTCATCTGATTTCTTTGGTGTTTTCTGTAAATATTTCATACAAACTGTCCTAATGCAGATAACTGGAGGAGCAGGGTTTGTGGGTTCTCATCTTACTGACAAACTAATGATGGATGGCCATGAGGTTACAGTTGTGGACAACTTCTTTACGGGCAGGAAAAGAAATGTGGAACATTGGATCGGCCATGAAAACTTTGAACTAATTAACCATGATGTTGTAGAGCCCCTCTACATTGAAGGTGAGTGGACATGTCTTATGTAGTGCTGCTTCTGGATAGAGTTTTCATTTGAGGGGAAATATTTATTGATGTGTGTGCATCCATGCATCCTGTACTCTTGCTAACTACTAAAAAGTATAAGCAATGTTACATTAAATTTGCAGTTAATAAGGAGGTTATTTTTAAATAGCCCAGCACTATAATCTGTTAAAATACAAATTTCTGGGCAGTAAAGATTGTTTCTTTTTTGTGTGTTTATAGCCTAAGCTCCTAGCACATTGTCTGGCATGTAGACATGTAAAAATGCTTGCTACAGTGTTACTAGAGTGACTATAAAATAATAATAACAAAATACACCAATCAAATAACTGGCAAATTGAAATTTGTAAGTTTGTGTATCATGTAAGATTTGTATATTGCAACCTATTATCTATGAATAATGAATGTTTAGAAAAGAATTGGGAGAACATGGTGATTCAGATTGATTTCTTACCTGTTTGTGTGAATTCTTATTCCATTTGCCATGCGTTATTATCAGCTCATGTTCTAAATAAGAAAAAATACATTTATGTTATTTTGTGGCCTTTTCTGTTTTCCTTCTACTCCCCCCTCCACACACACACACACACACACACACAGTCTCTCTCTTTCTCTCTCTTTCCCTCACTTTCGGCACTTGGAAGAAATTGAGATTTGGGATATGTCCTAAAGAAGTCTTTCGATCCATTCCATTAACAGCTAACACATACTTAATGGTCTCTTTAGGTTAGCACAGGCATGGTGCAATGGAATGTGGTGGTAACTACCACAGTTATCATTTTCAGGTTTATTTGGAAGCTGGCGGTTTCATTTTGTTCCTTTCCTCATCAGGGTGGGAGAAAATTGAGAGGTAAAGGAAGAAAATCTCATCTCCTTCTCCACCCCCTCAAAAGAATACTTACAATTAGCAATATGTTTTTTTTTTATAATTCTGTCTTTGAAAGCCCTTATGAAAACTAGTATGAGTATATTTTAAAACATTCTTTAGCCTTAAAAAGTTTTCAGGTTGTTTTGTTGATGTTTGTAAATTGTTTGAATTAATGAGGTAGTAATTACGCTATTTCATTTTGGCTCATCTAGAGCACATGCCTTGTGTAATTCTTCTGTGAAGATTTCCTTCAGCCTTGTATGAAGGCCATTTATAGATGAAGAGATGCCTGGAAATTTAGAACTTACAGGTCATTACAGTTATGTTTCAAAAGCAAAGATGTTAGAAGGATTTCTCTTTGTTTCTTTTGGTTCCTTAATGTACAAAGAAGCCAACAGCTGCACTAAGAATGTGGTGTGGAATCAGAAAGAAGCAATACTTAAAGCTTTGATAGGTAGGACAGAGTTTTAATGACGAAGAGAAAGGGGTTAGTGATGGTGTCATCTGACCTCTCCTTGTTGCTGGAGATTCCAGAATGAAAATGACGTGGCCAACTTTTCCCCTCAAGGAGTCTACAGTATAGTAGAGGACACAAGACAAAGACAGGAGTAATAATAAAGATGGTTACCTAACACAGGGTTAGTGCGTGGGAGAGGACAGAGGAAGTGTTTTGAGAGGTTTGAGAAGGGAGAAATTACTTAGAGTTAGAGGTGGATCTTGAGGAATGGGAAAGATTTCTACAAATGGATATTGAGGGGCAGAGTTTGGAAAGGAGAAGGCAGGCATGAAGGATAGTGAAGGAAAATGGGGTGGGATGAACTTGAGAATGTTTCGTTTGAATTGTTGGGATGGAGAATAAGTGGAGGGCAGCGATGAGTCTGAACAGGTTGGAGCTAAATTGTAGAGTGCCCCAGGAGAAAGCCCACTCCCTCCTTGGGTATTGTTATAGAGTGGGGAGATAGAAAAGTGGATGGAAGGATGTTGGGACTTGCATCATAATTGTTAGTGGAAAACCACCACGATCTGAGGTCTTTGTCAATGGCAGCAGACAAGAGGTGATGAAAGTGAAGTCAAGGAAGATCTAGTGGGAGATGCCGGCCAAGAGGACTGTATCTTCTTGGAGAGACAAATGCATTTAATCTGTGGGCCTTGGACCAAGAGAGAATAGGAGGATGAAAATAAAGAGTAGTTGTTTGAGTCTTATTCTCATCTTCCTCATTTTTTATGAGCTGTCCCACCATAACCAAAGGAATTCTCTTGAATCTTATTCTCTTTCATTGTTGACCTATGAGATGACCAAGGGAAATAGGA
This sequence comes from Potorous gilbertii, assembly GCA_028658325.1. NCBI lineage: Eukaryota > Metazoa > Chordata > Mammalia > Diprotodontia > Potoroidae > Potorous > Potorous gilbertii. The sequence continues at coordinate 398,839,564 of CM053771.1, read as the reverse complement.
GTATGGATGAAAGTCTTGGACTATGAATACCTGAGTGGTTATTGTAGAAGGCCAAAAATAATGTTGCCAAGCATACCATAATATGATACTTTAAGAATGTGAGTTGTGCTCTCTTATTGAGCTTGTAGACTGGAAACAATGCAAGACTTCAGTGTCTGAATACAGGGATTGGATGCCTGCTTCTACTACTTGAGGTGCTGTGTGACCTTGGGCAAGTCACTTCATTTCTTAGGCCTTATCCTTATCTGCAAAATGAAGGGAGATCTCTGAGATCTCTTCCAGTCTTAAACTGCATAATTTTGTGCTATGATTTTAATCGTTTAACTTGGGAATTTCTTAACTCTAATTTTCACATTACAAGTATGAAGCACAAAGGCCATTTGTTAGAAGACAGAGGGTCATATCTTTTTAGGATCTTTGGATAATTAAATGTTATATCTTAAAAACACCTTAGAGATCATTTACTCCATTCCCTCATTTTACAAGACTATATGCCAAGAGGCAAAAGCCTTTTCTTTGGTAAATGTGAACTGAGTTCTCAGAAATTATTGTTGTTACCATAATTGTGAAAAAAAATTATTTAAATGCCTAATTGCAAAGGGTGTCACATAAAAATTAAGTAGTTCTTTCCTCTGCAAAATGAGGACATTGAAGATGATTCTATTTAAAGATCCCTCTTTTCTGATTCTGATATTCGGTTATTCTAAGTGAGAACTAAAAGGCGCTCCAATGGTCCTTCTTGTTTTCAGTGGATGTTAAGTAAGGTTGAACTGATTTGGAATCAAGCAATCCCAAATGCATAGAATAATGAATCTAGAACTGGAATGGACCTTGGAGGCCATCCAGCCATTGGTCAAAAGATGTAGCAAAGTATTTTTTTCTTTCTGCCAAAAGAAGCTTAGTTTTTCCACTACCTTAAAAATTCTCAAAAATGGAGACATCCCTTTCAAGACAATATGAACTTTTGGTATTAGCACAGTGGAGGTGTGTGTGTGTGTGTGTGTGTGTGTGTGTGTCTGTGTGTGTGTGTCTGTGTCTGTGTCTGTGTCTGTCTCTGTGTCTCTGTGTCTCTGTGTCTGTGTCTGTGTATATGTTCGTGTTCATAGTTTTGGACCAGACCAGTTTTATTTTAATGCAAACTCCTAATGAGGAAACTTTCTCTCTCAATGCATATCAGCATTTTCTCTAAACTTTGGTCTTGGGTAGTTGCCTGGGACATGGGCTAACAAAAGTAGGATATATCTTTGAGGCTAGTTCTCTATCTGTGACTATGACATGCTGACTCTTAAGTGTATATATACACAGATATATATGTATTTTTCTGTGGATGGTACTGCTACATTAGCGACTTATCTGAGAATAAGGTGCTGGATTCTGGGTCAGTTTTTTTTCCCCACTCTTCTTTTTTTTTTTAATTGTGATGCTGTATTTTACTCTACATTTAACCATTCATGAACGGAGCTTGTTGGATAAAGGGAGAATATGATACCATTTCTGTTTTCTTCCTCACTGTCAGGGGCAAATCTTAACTTCAATCTCACATTGTAATTAGCCCGCTTGTCATCACTATGGAAGTTAAAGTTGCTTGGATGCCCCACTAGAGTTTTAATGGCTGTGGCGCTGGGGCTGAGTAGAGCCTCAGCAGAGTGGAATCAGTGGGGTGTTGTGCAGTAGACCATCTATTTTTATGTGCCTTCTCCTTGCATGATAGGAAATAAGCTGATTTTATTTATGTTCTGGACAGTAGCTCTAGTGGGATACTTAGAGAAATTTTCCTTCTCAGTTTTTTGCTGTTTTCTTTCCAGATTTTAATAAATGCTTTGTTTACATAGATTTCAGGCATCATTAAAGCACACTCTGAAAGAAACCACAAATAGCCCATATATGGTTACAGACCTCCATGCCCCCTCTCACCCTCCCATTTATTGGCAGTGCCTATTTACGGCATGTTTCTCATATCTGTGTGGTCTACGCCATCCCTTTTTCCTTGCCTCCTCCCCTTCCCTTGATAATACAAAAGGAACAAAACTCTTGTGTTCTTAACAGTGTTTTCTGAGCTATTTTTAGCAGTTTCATGAAAAGGTAGAAGGAAGCATGTCTTTAAAAGGGGTTAACTAAACTAATTTAAAATTCTTCAGACTCTTTCCCTGAGGGTCATAATTTTGCTAGCTGAGATTACCAGACATTGCAAACAGGCAGTTCTTATGGAAGGTTCATTTAGCGGTCAGTATCATTGGAGGGAAGGAAAGTTGTAGCGAATGACTAGTACGTACCTGTCTTTTGCCTTCCCTTTGACTTCCATCCTTCCCTTCTCCCCACACCCTGCCCTCTACCAACCTACTTTGGAATCATTTTTCATTTTCATTACAGGCTGAAGTATAAACAGTTGACATGCTGTGGAGCTAATTCTAGACTAGCAGAGTTAACATTGCTGCTTTATTTACATTCCTTCTCTTTGCTATTAATATGATTTAGTACTTATATAGATACTAATTTGAAGAATTTTTTTCTTTTCTCATTTCTCTTTTTCATAATCCCTTAAGAAATTAATTCATCATCTAGAGCTAAAATAATATCCTTTTTAGGACAGGACCTGGGGTACTGCTGTCATTTTTTGCTGTTTTATCTGTAAATCTACAGAGGCAGCGAAAGTTGGGTTAGAAAAGAAGGGTTGCTGTTTGTCCTTCATTCTCAAAGAAGACCAGTGACATCACAAGGGTGATTTCTTGCCCTTATTTGTGCTAAAAATAGGTTGTATGAAAAGGAACAGGGTGGAGAATAAATGCTCTTTATATTTATCCACCTAAATAGGTACTTTAAGGAATAACTAAAATAAAGATTAGCAATCATTTCCACAATTTTATAGGAAGCTCATGCCCAGGAGACAAAATCTAAGAAAAGAGACATCAGAAACATGAAGGGAAAGAAAGTAAAGAGGGAGAGTGGAGAGGTGGCAGTGTTAACAGTAGAAAGAGTCCTAGGTTTGGAGTCAGGAACCACCCAGGCTGTCATCCTGTCACGAGGTGATGATTTCTCTGAGCTTCAGTTTTCTTATCTATAAAATGATGATGGCAGGATCATAGATTTAGAACTGCAAGGGACCTCAGAGACCCACTGATCCAACCCCTTCCTTTTATAGTTAAGCCAAGGCTCAGGGAGGTGGTGATCAGCACAAGTGTGCCCAGGTTAGCAAACATCAGAGGTAGGTTTAGAAGCTGGTCCTTGCAACTTATCTTGCAGGATTGTTGTGAAGTTCAAATAAGATAAGGTATTTTGAAAATCACTCAACTAACCTTAAAGTGGCAGCTTTTATTTTTGTTGGAAAATTTTTGCCTGCATGGTGCTTTCAGATTCCTGCTTGAATAGGATGGATAAAATTTGTTCAGATTTTTGGAACAGTGCCATAGGGGTGCCTTCTAGGGTAGTTAGGGAGCAGCAGCAGCATTGCCATTCTGCTCACTAACAAATAGAGACGTGAGAAATCACAGCTTGAATACTGTCAGCTGAAAAAGTGTCACTCGATGGTTTCTGCTGAAGACTTGTTCTGCAAGATGTCAGGTGATCCTATGGTTCACCCACACTCTCAAGGCCAATATGTCAGTAGTCTGTCACCATTATGATGTTTAGGGGAATGTTTTCTTCCCAGCAGCCTTTGTTGCTTTTCCTTTATTCCTGTGCATGTATTTTTACTTGAAACATGCAAAGGGTATTTAATATTCATTCTACCACAGTATTTTTATAAATCACAAAATCTCAGAGTTGGAAGAGACCTCAGAAGCCATCTACTCCAGCATTTAGATAAAAGGAAATCCCTGTCATTAATATACCTTACAAGTGTTAGACGGCTTCAGTCATTTATACAGAATATCAGAAAACTTTTTTTCTTTTATTACTTTTTTTAATATAAATTTATTTATTTAACTTTTTACATTCATTTTCACAAGATTTTGGGTTCCAAAATTTTCTCCCCATTTGTCCCCTCCCTCCTCTCCAATACACCGAGCATTCTAATTTCCCCTATCACCAGTCTGCCCTCTCTTCTATCATCC
>CM053771.1:398644339-398835015 GCA_028658325.1 Potorous gilbertii | reverse complement strand
TTTTCCACTTCTCTAATTCTGCTTTTGAAAGCATTCTTCTCCTCATTGACTTTTTGACCCTCTTTTGCCAATTGAGTTAGCCTATTTTTCAAGGTGTTATTTTCTTCAGCATTTTTTTGGGTCTCCTTTATGAAGGTATTGACCTGCTTTTCATGCTTTTCTTGCATCTCTCTCATTTCTCTTCCCAGTTTTTCCTCCATCTGTCTAACTTGATTTTCAAAATCCTTTTTGAGCTCTTCCATGGCCTGAGCCCATTGGATATCTATTTCAGATGTTTGGAATACAGAGGCCTTGAGTCTTATGTCTTTCCCTGATGGTAAGCAGTTTTCTTCCTCTTCAGAGAGGGAGGTTGGAATCATTTTTTCACCAAGAAAATAACCTTCTATGGTCTTATTTTAAATTTTTCCCTTTTCTGGTTATTTTCCCAGCCAGTTACTTGACTTCTGAGAGTCCTCTCCACCCCCGCCTAGTTCTGCCCAGCTAGTGCTTAGGGTCTGAGATTCAAGGCTTTTGGCGGCTAGCTTGCTGCTATTCAGGGTAAGATTAAATCAGGTTCTCAGGTGGGGGCAGGGCCTCCTTCCAGGCTCAGTTCCCTTAGGGGGTTTATGCAGAGACCTTCTGTACAGGAGCTGCTGCAGAGCTCCTGTCTGCTCTGGGAGCCTCTGGCTGCCCACTGCCTCTACTGCTGCCTCCCAAGGGGGCCCGAGTCATGGAGACACCCCGCTCCCCTCTCAGCCCGTCCAATTGTCTCTCTCACTGACCTGTGCATCTGTGGGTGGAGGGACCTTCGCGGCCGCTGGAGATTCCTTCCCTGAAGCCTGCCCCAATCTGCTTGCTTCTCTCGGTGCCGCGTTCCTGTCTGGTGTGCGATGGACCTTTGGGATCAGTTTTTCAGGGCTCTCTGGAACGGAAATCTCCTTCACTGTGTTGCTGCGCAGCTTCCACTGTTCCAGAATTTGTTGAGAGTTCTTTTTAGAGGAAATCCATGGGCTGTAGGTTCGGAGCTAGCATAGGTGAGTCTTTCTACTCCGCCATCTTGGTGCCGCCCACCCCAGAAAACTTTTAAGAACCAGGTCTTAGAGGAACAGAAAGGAATCCTTCATAAATTGGGATGGGAAACAAACCAGACTGTTAGATCTGTCTTAATTTTATACTAATATTTATTGTTAAGACCCATGGTCATTATTATAATCATGTTTTAGTATTAAATATTAAATAAACATAATTTATATTTTTATTTATTAAATTTATATAAATTATATGTATAAATTTATTTACACAAATATAAATTATAAAAAATAATTTATATTTATAAATAAATATTAAAATGAAATAATATAAAATCAACAGATTAAGTCCATATTAAGAACCCCTAGGATGCATGACAAGAGAGAATGATGTGGACTATTTACTGAAACATAGCAGAGGAAGCTGCTTATATGATGAAACCAAAGTTTTCTAATACTCAAACTTACTTTTAATTATCAGTACAATTAAGCAGAGTGGCACAGTAGATGGCCTAGCATCAGGAAGACTTGCCTTCCTGAGTTCAGATCTGGCCTCAGACACTGAATAGTTCAGTGACCCTGGGTGGGTTACTTTACCTTATTTGCCTCAGTTTTCTTATCTGTAAAATTAGCTGGAGAAGAAAGTAGCAAACTATACTAGTGTCTGTCAAGAAAATCCCAGATGGTGTCACAAAGAGTCAGACACTACTGAAAAACAACTGAACACCCACACAAGCCAAAGAAAACAGGTAAGTAAAACTTACATTCACCCCATAAACTAAAACCAACCCACTTTGGAAGAAGCCAGTCTGTTAGCAAATAACCTTCAGAATTAAGTAAGTAAAAGTTAAACTCCACGAAAGTTAGTTCAAGAACTTTCAGTTAATTGTTCTTGAAATCGGTACCTCCTCCCTTTTTTTTAACTAAAAAAAAAATTGGTTTTCTAAAAATTTTATATAAAATTAGAAAGTCTTTTTACTGGAAAAAAAAGTATTATTCAACTAACTTAATGGGGCTGGTTTTTTAAAACCCCATTTCAGAATTTCTTTCTGTGCTTGGTCAGGTCCTGTCTTAAGAGTTTGCGTGTGGGCTGGTGTGGGGAGACTGGATTTTTTTTACTTGCTTTCTAATGAGCAAGAATTTCATATGAAAATTGCTTCTGCTCTTTGTTTAGTCTAGAGTGGTAGCTTGAGAGCTCTGTCATATTTCATGGCTCACAGATCTCTAGAGGACAACTAAATGGGTCCAAACACAACCTTGGCATTGCCAATTCAAAATATAGTGAAGTCTTTCTTTTGATTATGTTTATTAAAATTTGTATCCATGTAATCAGCCTTATCCAGAAAGTCTTTGTCTTCAGCTTGGACTTTTCAACATCCTTCTGGTAATTCCATCTAGCATGAGTTAATGAAGATACTGAATGTACTGGTTGTTTTTCTTTAAAAAAAAAAATTGTAGTGCTGTGTTTTGTTTTGGTTTTTTGTTTTCTGTTTTTTTGGGGTTTTTTTTTTGGTCTGTGTAGCTAGATTTGAGCATCACTTCCCAAACTAATTTGACCATAGAAGAATATTGGGCTCAAAATATATTATGGCAGTGTGGCCTAATGAAAAGAACACTGTTGTGGCTCTTCAGTTTTCAACCTGTGTGACCCTGAGCATGTCACTGTGGAACTCACTTTCTTCATCTGTTAAAGTGAGCTGATGACCTCTGAGGTCTAGAGGAACCTATAGTCCTCCTAGTATGAAGACCTGGGCTCTGACACTTGCTCATTTTATCAGCTTGGGGAAGTTGCCAAAGCTCTCTGGGTCACAGCTTCCTTATTTGTAAAATGAGGTTGTAAGTTTTTTTAAGTGATAAATTAAGAAGAATTTGACTTAATAAAAGTTTTGGTACATACACACCTTCATAGTAAATAGAGGTTAAAAATTTATTGAACATCAAAATTTTCACATTGAGCACTAGAATTGTGTGAAGCATGGTTTGGAATTGTTGACCTAAAGAATTGAGAAGTGTATTTATAAAGGCCAAAATATACTTAACAGATGCTGCCAGTGAAAGACAATCTGAGCCTTGCCCTCTCATATGCCAAACTCCTTGGTATATCAGTGAATTCAGGAATTGTGGGCCTACCTCATCAGATTCTTATGGTCAAGTAGTCCTTTAGCCTATTCACACGTTTATTTTTCTATATAATCACTGCCCCAGCTGAAGTTTCACCTTCTCCAAGAAGCTTTTCCTAATTCTTCATCTTAGAGTCTTTTCTTTGAGTTCATCTCCTGTATACTGTATACAGTTTCCATGTTTGTAGTGCTTTAGATATTGGTGCCCCCATTAGACTATAAACTCCTTGAGATCAAGAACTGTTTTTTTGCTTTTTTTTTGTATTCCCAGCATGTATCACAGTGTCTAATGCATAGTAGGCCCTTAATAAATGCTTTTCCTGCTTGAACTTGAGAGAGTAATAATAGCAATTAATAATTGATCACCATAATAGCTGACATTTATATAGTGCTTTTGGAGCAGCTATGTGGATAGAGTGCCAAGTTCATCTTGCTGACCTCAAATCTGGCCTGAGCCACTGTGTGACCCTGGACAGCTCACCTAGTCCTGTTAGCTTCACTTTTCTCATCTGTCAAGTGAACCAGAGACGGAGATGGCAAACCACTGCAGCATCTTTCCCGAGAAAACCCTAAATGGGCTGGAAAACAGCTTAACGTAGGCAAACCACTCCAGCGTCTTTGCCAAGAAAACCCTAAATGGGCTGGAAAACAACTTAACATAATGTGGTGCTTTAAAAACATCAACTCATTTGGTCCTCACAACAAGTCTGGGAGGTAGGTGCTATTTTATGGTTGAAGGAACAGAGACAGACACCGTTCCTATTGTCTGAGGTAGAATTTGAACTCAGTTTTTCCTGACACCAAGCCTCTTGCTTTAGCCACTGTGCTAACCAGCTTCCTCAAGGGTCTCATATCTACTTGTGTGATATGAATTCTTTCAGATATTTAATTACATACTTAAATGATCCTCTCATTGGTGTAGATACTCCTCTTCCCTGGTGTAGACTTCCAAACCTTTATGTTTTCTCATCTGGTGCATTACTTGTACCTGCCTTTCTGTAAATGATCCATAAAAGTTCCACTCAATGTACCAGAGGCTTTCCTCAGGCCATTTCTTTATATCAAGGCCACTAGTATGACTTTCAGGTTACATCCATGGTGCTTCATTGTAACCGGGATGTAAACTGGTGACTTGAGAGCTACACAAGCATGTCATGAGCCATCAGATGAAATGCTCTTTTTTTTTTTTTAAATGTACCAATTTACTTGTTGTCTGAGCCACCAACCTAGCTAAATGAGAAGAGACTCATCACCCCAACACTTAGTACAATACCTAGCACGTTAAAGAATTACATTTATTGACTGACTGGGTGTTTGTCAAACAATCATAGAATATAAATATCTGAAGAGACCCTAGGTTGAGACTATTGGTTGAAAATGGAAAAACTTTAAGAAGCCCTCCTTTACATAACATCCCTCTGAAGTGATTCTTTCAGCCTCTTCTTTGGGAGGAAACTTTTTTTTGGTGAGGGTTAAGTGACTTACCTAGGGTCACACAACTAGTAAGTATCTAGTGTCTGAGGCCAGATGTGAACTCAGATCTTTCTGACTCCTGTGCTCTGTCTGCTGTACCATCTAGGTGCCCCTTCATTTTTGGACAACCTTAATTGTTAGGAAGTTTTTTAGTAAATTAGTCCTAAATCTCCTGGAAGGATTGCCCCTACTTCTGCTTCCTAGAGGCAAGCCAAATACTGAATGAAGATATGAAAAGGCATTAATTAAGCACCTACTAGTGCCAGTCCCTGGCGATGCAAATACAAAACAAAAGACTGTTTTCACTCTCAAAGTGAGTGTTTTTTTTCCTGGAGCACTAAAATTTCTGGTTATATTTAACACTTTGAGGAGCATACAGTTCAAGCCAGAATTTAATAGAAAATAAGTCAGTTTGTTAACACACTTCATTTTCTCAATACACGTTAAACTCACAAAAATTGAAATTCACAATATACTTGAGCAGAACTTAAAGATAAAACATGGACTGATTTCCTGTGAAAATGAACCATCTTATCAAATATTCTCCAGAAACATTCAACCTCACAATGAGCTTTTCCAAATGTTGTGCTTCCAATATAAAATATATAGTAACATATTGCATTGTACAATTAGCTATTCCCAATGATGCCCTTTCATGTACAATGTAATAAAGATGCACATTCTAATTGTTTTTTTGGTTGCAGTTATAAAGGGCATCATTATTTTTTCAGTCACTTAAAATAATTTAAAAATTAATATGCAATAAATTGTTTGTCCAAGAAGATTCATGGCTTCTGGGCAGGTGCATCCTGGTAAAGATTATTTTCTGTAAGAAGGTCTTTCCTAGGAATTAACTTCAAAGAATTGTGATCTGTGTGAATACCCTGTATAACAGATTTTCTGAGAATGATTCAACCTATCTTGATCAACTTTTCTATTTCCTCTGGTGAAGCCTCACTTTTATTCTTTTTGAATTCTTCATTTATCTTTCTTCTTGCTACTTCTCGTGCTTTGATACCATTTTTGAAAACTTGCTGTCTAGTCCTGTGCAATATTTTAAATAGCTGTAACACCTTGGTGGAGTCAACCATCTCTGCAGTCAAGTCTTTTGGGTTCAACTGGGCTCCCAGAGATAACCACCTCCTCACTCCAGCCTGCTCCGATTCTCACTTTTATTTAGTTTATATCTGTTTTCTCTGCCCGGTCACGTTCACCTGCAGCTTCCTTCTGTTCCCCACTCTGGCTTCAGTCATTCCTGCTTTGGGCAGCAGGAGGGGTCAGCAAGCCCCTTCCAAAGCTCATAGCTTGGCCTAATTTGACAGGAGAAGAGACACAGGGAGGCCACATGTCCTCCTCCTCCTCCACCCGAACTTACATTTTAATAAGTGATGACACGTATACAGGGGTAGTGACCCGGAAGGTATATCTTTTTTTTTTAATTTTATTTTCACATGTTGTAAAGAAGAATTAGAACCAATAGGAGGAACCACAAGAAAGAAGAAACAAAGCGACAACACCAAAAAAGCGAGCAAATAGTTGGCTTCCATTTGTATTGAGATTCCTTGGTGGACAGCACTGGAAAATCATGAGTCTTTTGGAATTGTCTTAGATCCCTGCATTGGTGAGAAGAGCCAAGTCTGTGAAAGTCAGTCATGACACAGGGTTGCTCTTCCTGTTACAATGTTCTCCTGGTTCTACTCACTCTGCTCAACATCAGTTCATATAAGTCTTCCCAGGTTTTTCTGGTCTGCCTGCTCAACATTTCTTGTGTTCCATTACATTCATGTACCATAGCTTGTTCAGCCATTTGCCAAGTGATGGGCATCTCCTTGATTTCCAATTCTTGGCCACCACAAAGAGAGCTGCTATAAATATTTTTGTATATGTGGGTCCTTTTCCCATTTGTATGCTCCCTTTGGGATACAGACTTAGTAGTGGTGTTGCTGGGTCAAGGGTGCACAGTTTTATAGCCCTTTGGGCATAGTCAGGAAGGCATATCTGGATGTGGAATGTCACAGGAATGGGTGAGTGAGTGGAGGACACTGACACACTGCAGTCTTGGAGCGATGACCATAGATGTAGAGGATAGAGGGATGTAGGTAGCAGGGGAGAGAGTCACAGGGTGTGCGTGCTGGTTGTGAGAAACCTGTGAAGTGAAGCATGGCTGGAGCCTTGGCCTTGAGCACCCGAGGCAGCCCCTCCTCAGGATGGTGGGACTCCAAGGTAGGAATTCAGAGACATGTAGACTTAGTTAGCATGGCAGTGGGGGAGGACAAGTCCTGGGAGTGGTCTAGTCCCTTTTTTATCCAATAGTCCTTTTAGGCGTTTGAACACAGTTTTCATGTCTCTTGCATCACCTTTCCTGGCTGACCGTTGAGTTGCTTCAGTTGATATACTGTGTGGCATATTTTTCTGTTCTTTGGCCATTGTAGTCACCCTCTCTTGGGTAAACTGTAGCTCACCTGTATCACTTCCAAAATGTGCTATGCAGAGCTGTACAAAGTATTATAGATATGATCTGATCAAGATATGATACAGTGTTATATTTTACTTGTAACTTAGGATAACGTTTGCTCTTTGGACTACTAAACCATACTGACTTGTTCAGAGGAAAGAATTTAAATGTGACAACTTTGTGGTGGTGGGATGGGCTCATTCTAGTGCAAATGTTCAAATGTGTGGTAGGTGATCTTCAGTGGAGGAAGCCATAACGTGAGTTTCTATTTGGTGGTGCCTATTGGACCAGATTCTTTTCAACTCTTAATATTATCTTTTATGTCTTACATACAGAGTGATGTGCAAAATACTTTATAGGCTTTAAAATTTCAACTAAACACAGCTCTTATATTTAACCATGCCCTTATATTTCTATGTGGGCAGCTAGGTGGTACAGTGGATAGAGCACCAGTGCAGGAGTCAGGAGGACCTGAGTTCAAATCTCACCTCAGACACTTGACACTCACTAACTGTGTGACCTTAGGCAAGCCACTTAACCCCAGTTGCCTCACCCTGGGTCATCTCCAGTCATCATAATGAATATCTGGTCACTGAATTCAGATGGCTCTGGAGGAGAAGTAAGGCTGGTGATCTGCACGGCCCTCCTTCACTTAAAGCGAAGTCAAGTGCAAATCATATCATTATTTCTTTGATGCTATGGTTTTCTTTGGCAATGAAGGATGAACACACTGAGCTCTCCCGTTGAATCCCTCTCTCCCCCTGACATTTTTTATTAGGATGGCTGTCTAGCCACATACTTAACATCTTATATTTTTGGAGGTGAATTTGTTCATCTGAATGTAGAACTTTCACTTTTATCCCTCTTCCATTTTATTTTAGTCAATTTATTCTAGCCTGTCAGATTCTTTCTTGATTCCCATATCCAGTATGTTAGCTACCCCTCCTAAATTTGTGCCATTTGCAAATTTGACAGCCATGTCATATGTGATTACCAATTGATAAATTAGTGTTAATATATTGCTAACTGATAAAAAAAAATTGATAAAAATGACTGATCAAAAATGGTGAAGAGCACAGGGTCAAAGACAGATCCTTCATGTGTCCTAGGGGAGAATACCCTCCAGTTTGACATCAGTCAATTAATGACAGCTTTTTCAATCTGGAAGTTCAACTCATTCAAATTCACCTAACTTGTTGAATTTCCAGACCCAAAAGGTACTGTTAGCCAAGTCACACATCTTCATTTTGCCCACAGATAAAAGGGGTAGCAGGGCAGTCTTTGTCAAATGCTTGGCTGAATTCTAAGTGTACCGTGTCAGTAGCATTACCCTTATCTTCCTAGTCTAGCCACATAGCACAGAAGGAAAGGAGAGGAGTTCAGTATGGCCTGTCTGTCCTCAGTCATAAGTAGGAATTTTTGCAACTAGTGCAAATATCACAAGCTATGCTCATCATGAAACAAATGGTACAAAACCTTTCCTCAGTTACTTGGGAAAGTACATATAGGTAGGGAAGGAATGCTTCCTACTGTATGTTAGGCTCTGTGACTCCTACACTGCTGAATGGACGAGTGGTCTAAAAAATTAAAACCTAATAACTCTGCACTCCTTACAGGCCTGCCTGTTTTTGGACAAAGTCATTCAGGTTTTTATTCATCAGTGCTTCCTTATCTAAATGCTCACAATCTATCCCTTTAAAACTTTCCTTTTTTCAATTCTTTATCTATTAAGTCTTTTATTTTTAATTTACGGAATAAAGCAAGCATTTCCATAACATAGTAGGATAAAAAGGACAATTGCACATGAAAATTGCAAATCTATTATGTATAAAACTTGCTATTCCTTTTAAATATATTATAAAGTTATATAATTTTCCTTTTTCCTATTTTTCTTCACTCCCTATTGCTCTACCCTAGAGATGGGTATCATTAAACACATATAGGTATCTATGTAAAATTAATCCATATATACTTATATTTAGAAGTCAAAGTTGCTGGCTTACAATTTTGCAGACTCCTGCCTCTTGCTCTTTTTGAAAATCTAGACATTTGCCCTTCTCCGGGCTTTGGGTAACCTTTCTAATTCTCCATATATTTCAGAGATCACTGATAGTGACTCAGCAGTCATATCTGCCAGTTTTTTCTCCGAATATAAAATGTAATTTAATATACTATTGCCAGGAAACTAAGATAGAGGGTAATAAACAGAGAAAACAAAAAAGACATGATAGAAACCTGATCCTGACTTTGGAACTATTATTTTTCTATCTGAGGATAAACAGTTGGCATATGGTGATCATTGCTGTGACGAGATGTATTTTTAAGCATTGAACCTGAAGTCTCAAAAAACTATTTATTTGCAAGGCAATTTCAAAGATTGAGGGTATTTTTAGAAGCAGGTTGTGATTTTTTTTTTATTTTTGTTGATAGTTATGTGAGGGAAAGAGGGAGAGAAGGTGAATGTGTTTCACTGAATTCAATGTCATTTTTGTTTTCATGGAAATAGTCATTTCTACAAAGTGTCCCCAAAGTCTTAGTGCAGTTTTAAAGTTTAGTCTTAAAACTGTACTAAGACTTGGAGATACACTATATTGTAACCTTAAAGTAAGTAATAGAGCAACTGAAAAAGGGCTGGATGAGATGGAGGTGATGAGGAACAGGGGTAGAAAGCCTGAGAATTCTTCTTGGGATGACAAAGGACCAGGGGTAGCTGTATTTAGAGTTTAGAAAGGTAAACTGGAAAGGTAACATTGCCTTAAGCACAAGCCTAAAATGTTTGGACTTTTATTAGTTATGATAATAGGGAACCATGGTGCAGTGGAAGAAGGCTCTGGCTTTGGGAGGACCTGAGTTCAAATATTGCTACTTAATGTCTATGTGACCTTAGATGAGTCACTTAATTTTCATGAACCTCATTTTTCTGATGTGCAAAATGAGGAGAAAGAGGTTGTTGAACTAGATGACCTTTTAAAGTCCCTTCCACCTCTAAGTCATCATGCTGTGATTTTGAAGTGATTGATCAGAACTCTGCTGTGCATTAGAAAGATTAATTTGGCAACAACTATTTAAGATGAATATTAGAAAGGGAAGACTGGAGACCAGTGGGTCAGTTAGGATTGCATAGTTCAGGAGTAAAATATTGAGAGACTTGAATTCCAAGAGGTGATCAAAAGGAATAGATGTGAGACATTGTGAAAGAGTTCACAAGGGGACATAAGGAGTAAGGGAGAAGGCAGAACCCAAGATGCCCCTGATTGATGTAAGAGGGAATGAGAAATGGTGGTTCCATTAGTAGAAATGGGTAAGGATAAGACCTTAAGTTTAAGTATCTTTAAGTATTTACTTTCAGAATCAAAGTCACCTGCCAAAACTAGCCAGCAAAACTTTTAAGTGCCCCCAAGAGCCAGGTTAAAGTGTAATTGGGAGCTGTCAAACAAAATAAATGAAATAATACAACATAGGTAATGTTAATTTGTGATTTTCTAAGTCATCATGGCAGCCGGGGTCTCTTTCTATTTAAGTCAGATGCCACTGTTGTTGAAGGAATACATCATTAAAAAGATATTTGTATCTGTCATCATACACACTTAAAGAAACTTGGGCAGCAAAATCCTCTCCGATATGTACTGGGAATTACTTCTGATCCTTGGTGGTGGGGATTTATTGGAGCAATAAGCTGATAAGATACAAAGCAAAATAAAAGGGTAGAATACATCAGAATTAAAATGGTCTTGGCATTTAGGGTTTTTCAAGTCATTTTATCTCCTAACAATAATCTCAGTCTCCCCTTTCATGTACAGAATCCATTTAAATTGCATCAACGATTATTTTTTTCCTTTTTATGTCTATTTATGTGTCCTTTTCTTCTTCACAAATTAAAAACACACTTTCCTTTATGTACAATTGACCATTGCTGTGCCTGGAAAATCAGTGTTCTTTCTGTTTCAAGCACTTCTTCTCACCTGACTTTAAGATTGCTTAATCAAAAAACACCCAAATTATCCAATTAACTTCAGTTTCAGTTTAAAAACAAGACTTTTAAAACTGTGGCATATTCGATAAATCGGTGACATTTGCTTGCTTGTTTAAAATATCACTGTACATGCAGTTATTTTTATGACTAATAAGATAATAGAAAATTCATTCTCGACAAAGAGTTTAACCAATTTAATGATGACTTTGTTGTAAAATCTTGAGATTTTTATAGGTCTCTGGAAATCATGTTTTCCTCATTATATCTCTCATAGTGGACCAGATTTATCATCTAGCATCTCCAGCTTCTCCTCCAAACTACATGTACAATCCTATCAAGACATTAAAGACCAACACAATTGGGACGCTAAATATGTTGGGTAAGTTGAAATTGGTTCCTTGTTTCTTTAATCAGGAATATTTATTTATTTAGCAAGATATGAATACACATCATGTGCTCCTGCCCTGGACATTTATTTCAGGCTTGGAATGGCTTCCTTTATGAAGGGAGCATCCCAGTACCATGGTAGTTCACAGTCTTGACTGCTGTCTTATCAGCTAGGACTTCTTTAGTTTTAATCCAGTCCCTGGAGGCCTTCGTTTACTGCAGGGTCTTTCTCACTGAGTAACCTTTTTTACAGTAGAGCAGCTGGCCAGCGTTCTAAAAGCAGGGGCTGCCTCTGCAAGTATGCTGTCATCTCGGCCATCACTTTCCCCTCTACAATTCCACAGGTCATTAAAGACATTATTCGATGCTAGAAATGAATCCCATGCCTTCTATCTTAAAAATTTACAAAGAATTACTCATGACTTTGAGCCTCAGATCTAGATTGACATAGTGTCATGGGTGTGTAGGTGTTAAATGGGAATTACTTAAAGCAGGAGAGGAGAAACTGATTGTTAGGTAGCGAAACTGATTGTTAGGTAGCGAAACTGATCAGTCTGTTACCTGACTCTAGAATAAGCCACAAGATTCATAGTAGAGGTAAAGTACCCTTAGTGGTGGTGTTGATGATGTGTGTTATGGGAGAAAGATGTAAGGTCATATATTTCTGAGTGTGCCTGGTTATACTAGTAATGAATTAATGAATATATTATTTAGGTTATTAGAGAATTAATATTCAGCTTATTAGAGAATTGTTACTAGAGAAAGACTTATTGCTACTTTTTAATTTAACATATAAAAGGTTTCAAAAACTAGGGTTTCCTAAATAGCTACTTAACAAAATTCCTTAATTATGATTTTCTTTATTAAAGTTTTTGGAGGGGAGAGGTAAATTAAAAGAAATGAAAGTATTGACAAAGCAGATAGAAATATATTTATACATTTCAGGTGTCCTCATCCAGCAGTGACTTGTCCAAGGTCACATAGGTAGCAAATGGTAGAATTAGATTTGGACCTAGGCCCTCTGCCTCAAAAAGTAACCATCTTTTCAGTGTGGTATGATACTGAGATTTGATTTCAACAGAAGGGTTAGGAGGTTGTTAAGAGCAGTCAGTGAAAAATGGACTTGGTTTCTCTAGATAAAAGATTAAATATTTTTCTATTAGGTTTAGTTAATATGAGTTTCAGGTAATTTTTCTAAGCTGGTTTCTCCTTCAGGTCAATGCCGTATGTAGCCAGAAAAAAATAGAATCTTGCCAGCTAAAAAAAGCTCACTTTTTTTTTTAATGACTAACTCAGGAAATGGAGTTCCCTTTTCTTTAATCTAGGAAAATAGAGAAGAGTTTTTGTTTTGTTTCTTAACTTCATCTTTCTATTTGAAAAAAGGAATTTAAGCAGGAGTTGTCAGCCCCTTCCACAGGAGCCAGGTAGATCAGATAATATGACATGATTTTCTCTGTCTGCTCTCATGTCAGCTCAGTATCGGAATGGTAGAGTTGCCCCAGGCTCTTCAGTGCCTTATCGACCTGAGCCTAGAGTGCAACATAAGACTGTTGGCTCTGAATTAGGAACTGTTCATCAAGAACATGAGCCTTCACGTCCCAACATTGATAATGGGTTACATGTTGTTATTCTCCAGAACAGGACATTGAGTTCTTGATGGATGTGATAATTAATGTAATTATTAATAAATAGGAGTTTTTGCATTTGAGGCAAGGCCTCCCAACATGGCCTTTTGCCTTCTACTAAATCACTACTACCCCATCGTTAGATGGAACCTCTTTTGGTGTGCTTATACAGTCTCTTTGAAGCCTGACACTGAAATACATGCACATTGCGATAGGATCAACATTTCTTTGATTTCAGTATTAAAAATGCTTGTTTCTAGAGTCCTGCCCTGTCATGTCAAAAACCACAGTGATCCTTTTACATGTTCCCATTTGTAGGGTTGGCAAAACGTGTTGGAGCACGTCTTCTTCTGGCCTCCACTTCAGAAGTATATGGAGGTAAGACATCAGCAGCTTTTTCCTTGGGGTTAGTGGGGTCCATCCCCCCTAAAACTTTATAAAAACTTTGGTAGGAGAATTTTAAGGTTCAAATCTGAGGTTCCAACTCAGAAGGATGGAGCTTACATTTTCTATTACTGTTTTATCACTGTTATCATTGGTCACAGATAAGTAAAGTTGGTAAACAGATAAGAGGCTTTGAAGATTTGTCAGTCACCGCAGATGTAGTCTCGTGGTAAGAAGGGGCCAGATTTTAAAATGTGTCCAGTAGACTATCCCCAGTGTAGATGTCACCATCTCTGACCCTAGAGCTGAAGGGCCTGGATGAGCAAGAAGCCTGCCATGGGATGGGAAGCAGGAGGAGAGTGTTAATGCCCACAGCTTCTCAGGAATCCTTTGTCTCTAAGTCTCTCTTCTCCTACTGTTTTCTGTCTCCTAACTCTCCCTTGTAGTCCCCTTTTACTACTTCCTTGACTGAATTCTGGAATGAGGTAAAAAGATAGAGAAAAGAGAAGATGCAAAGAAAAACAGGATGGACAGATTGTATGTCTTTACTTGTTGAGTAAGAACCGAGTAATAGTGTGGACTAGTCCTTAAAAATCACCTTTATGATTGGGGTGGGAGGACCTGGATCTGTCTTCAGGCAATAGCAATGAATCTGACTCCCCTTTGTCTCTCTTTTAACCAGTAGGCATTGGAATGAGCTGGATGCTAATAAGTATCATTTTATTTAGAAACCTTCCACCTTCCCAACCTTAATAGTGACTGTGTTCTTCCAATTTCCTGCCCTGCTTTGGTATTTCTTTCTACTTTTATTTTGGACTTTACTGATACCTACCACATCTCTGGGTCTAGTACACTTCTTTTCTCAGCATCTTTTCCTAAAGTATTCTTTCCCCATAAATAAATGATTGATTGATTGGTTTTGGCTGAGGAGAAAGGATTAAAATTCAACTCCAAGAAGAAATACATCAACTATTTTTAAAAAAATTTTTCCTGTTGTTCATTCATTTCAGTCATGTCTGACTCTTCGTGGACCCCATTTTGGGTTTTCTTGGCAAAGATCCTGAAGTGGTTTGCCATTTTCTTCTCCAGCTCATTTTGTAGATGAGGAAACAGGCAAATGGGATTAAGTGACTTGCCCAGAGTCACACAGTAAATGTCTAAGACCAGACTTGAACTCGGGAAGATGCATCTTCCTGACTCTAGGCCTAGCAATCTATGCAGTTCCCCACCTAGCTGCCCTTTAGGGCTCTAAGATGTCTAAAAGAGCCTTCTGTAGATTGCATATCTCAAAAATCTATCTCATAAAACTGTTTTACCCTCTAGCAGCATTCTCATCACCATTCCCCCAGGCCTACCACTATCACAACAGTGATGTATGTAATAGAAAGACTACCAGAGAGAGTTGCATTTTAAATTCATAGTAAAATTATCCTCCATTCAGTCCTACACTGAAGTCTCCTCATTATGTGTGTAAGGTGACCCTGGGTTCCCAAAAGCAACGTCAGGGGAAAGCATTTAGCCACTTCTCCTATGCTGGAAAGGTTTCAAGTGTGAACCTAGCAACAGGCTGCATGCCTATCATCCAGGGACCAGATTAGTTATTTAGAGCAGCTCATCACCAGGTTGGTTTCAAAGGTGATGAATTATTTTGGCCATCACAACTCACAAAGAGTATATTTACTAGAGCCTAGAGGAGTACAACCTGCATTGGTGGATAGAAGACCCACACTATTGAAACCATAGCTCTGCAAAATATTCAAATTAAGCACAGCATGTGTGCAGGGTATTAAATATCAGATGCAATACAGTTTAGGGTTAGTGTGAGACTGAAAGTCTCCGCAGTATATATGTCATGGCACTACTCTGGATGAAGTATTGAGAAACTATACAGATGCTACATGGCAGGGAGGAGAGGGATATCCGGGATACATCTCAGATGTATAAGATCTTTGTTACCTGAACAGTACTCCACCCACCTCATCCCCCCAAATATACCTCTTTTCTTTGTTGATTTGCTTCTTGAGAATGTGTGGTACAGATGAGTCACTGAAACGTTCTGCCTTCAACTCATGTACCTTTTCTTCCCTTTATTTTATCTTTGCTTCTCCCCCTATCCACTCTCGATCTTTGAAGAAACATTGAAATATCATCTGTCCTGTTTGGACAAATGCAGAAATGAATGACTACTCTCCCTTTAAATTGTCAGGTGTTCTCTTCCTCAACCTCAAAGGCAGATAAAACACCATGTCCAAAAAACTGTGCTCTTTGTTCCAAGTTAGTATGTCACATGGGCTGAGCACTGTCTTAAAAGGCTAAAATATGCAGGGACCTCCCTTGTCCTCTCCAAGACAGCATATTCACAAAGCCCATGCACCCTCTTTTCCTCTTGAATAGCATATTTGATGGAAGTTTGTTTTCAGTGAGATTATAGAAACAGTGCATTTTCTGAAATGTACCAGCAGTTCCATTGCATACTTAAATTTTTAAAAAGCTTTCCTAAATATTATTTATAGTGCATCTTTTGTATATAGTATCTCAGAAAGCTAGACATGACTTATATTGAGGTCTTTATGTGGGCATGTGTTCTTTTACTTGTAAACCTTTACTTGGACCATAAATAACACAAAAACTATCTCATAAATGAATCTTTCATGTGGGCAGCATTTATCTTGAATAGAGAAATCTTGAGTACACAAGGAAATAGTCTTATGGTATTTTGGATTGTTCTTTGCAACATGACCTTTTATTACTTGGTTATTCTGGGATGTACAGATCCCTATCACTAGGAACTTTTCTAACATTGATGCCAATGATAGAACTAATAGGCTTCCACTTCATAAAACATGAGGGCTATTCTGTGCAGGTAGGGCATGACCTCAGCAAAGTTGTTTGTCTTCATCCTTCTGAGAAACGAATTGATTTTGTTTCCTATGTACAAAGTCCTTCCTTTTTGTGTCTCTAGTTCCTTCTCTTTATGAAAACTCATTTTGTGGGGGTAAAATCTGATTCATACCTTAGTGCTATGACACTGTGTGCTTTAGGACACTATTCTTTTACTCAATTATTCACAAGCTATATTTGATATTTAATTGTGGAATGAAAGGCTTGTCCCTAGGTGATATTTTGTGCTCCAATGATAAAGACACTCAATACGTATCCTTAATGCTTTCTTGTCCACTTAAATAAATAATATAAATGTAAATAATCATAGTTTCTTTTAATATTAATACATGGTACATAAATTATTACTCAAGCACCAGTTGTTACTGAGGGCTGCTTTTTGGTTCCTTCTAATGTGAATGCTTATATTGTCACATTCCTTCTCATTTGAGTTTCATGATACCCCTCCAAGGAAGATTGCAAATTTGTTTTCATTTTTATTTTATTTTATTCCCATTTACCAGTTAAGAAATTAAGAAACTGAGACTTAAGCTAATTGGTCTAAGAGCATAGAAATAGCAAGAGGAGGCATTGGAATTTGATTCTGGTCTTCTGATGCAAGTCCAGAATTCTCTACATTGTGCTTGAGATAATTACCTTGGGTAGGTCACAAACACAAAGACATCAGAAATTTTTTTATGTGATCACTTTAGATGGAAGTTAAACACCATGAAAAATGTAACATGTGTGATTATCAATTTTCAGATAGATGTTTAGTTTTTTTGGCAGACCTTTAACAAAAAAGTATACTATATCAAATATACAAGACCAATAAATTAGGGCATGATTATTCATGTTACCAAAAAACAAAACAAAAAATAACTTTTATGAAATAATTTGCTTCAAGTCCCCATTAAAATATTTCACACATTTACTTACATGCAGGAATGTAAAATTGTATCCAAAGGCAAGGAGTTCTTACTAGATCATCCCAAACTTGTTTCCTCTAATATTATATCCTCCTTACATTTTCCTTACACTTCAGATCAATGTCAATATAAAAATGTAATGCCTTGACCATCTTCCACACTCTCCCTTTTTCATTGTGAATTTGCTTTGTTCATAAGCTTGAAATGAGGAGCAAGAACAATCAGTCCTTTATTTCTCTCCAATAGATCCAGAAGTCCACCCCCAGAGTGAAGATTACTGGGGCCACGTGAATCCAATAGGACCTCGAGCCTGTTATGATGAAGGAAAGCGTGTGGCGGAGACCATGTGTTATGCCTACATGAAGCAGGTACGCCTTTGGTTTTCTACAGTACTTTTTAATACTTGTTTGATTCATTTAGTATTTATTTTATTTACTAGGGATATATACATATACATATATGTGTATGTGTATATGTATTTATTTTATTTACTAGGGATATGTATATATGTAATGCCAGTGCGATACCTGCAGCAGCCACTGTGGATATGCACACATATTTCCAGGATAAATTCACAAAACATAAACTCTCTTCCTCAAAGATGAAACCAAAATATTGATTCAGATACCAGAAAGCCAATTCCACCAGGATAACAAAGAAGCTTATAAATGCCACTGAAATAGGGGGCACCAACATCCCTAAGCCTTCCCTCCCTCAGGCCTCCCCACAAACAAGCTTCCCTAGGCAGAATTCCTCTCTCACTCACACCAGCTGCTGTGCCTGTCTCCCAGCTCTACCTCACTTTCTCTTCCTGCTGTACCCATTTGGCAAGCTCCTCCACCATGGGCTTCATGTGACTCTGCTGTGAGCTGGACCAAACCTCAAAGCAGGTCACATGGGCCTAGTAGGGGGCAGGGAAGATCTTTAAATTCCCAGTGTATCACTCAGATCATGTTGGTGGACATGTGATGTGAATTTAGTCTGTGGGAGAAAAGTTGTTTTTCATTGTTGGTATTTGAATACTATAGTTTTCCTAATCAGTTTTGAAGCATGATTTTTCTCTGTGTGACTTGTATTCATCATATTTAATGGACTGGGCATGGGAAGGTAGTGGATGTATTTGTATTTTTATTTAATATACCTGTAGCCTTGCCCAGACTTTGCGAGAAATGAGCTATTCCTTTGTCCCTTTGAATGTGATCAAAAGGAAACATAGGTTTTTTTTTTTCTCTAGTGGACCTGGATGTTAAGGTGAGAACTTGGAAAGTATCTCAGATGAATTGTGTAAATTTTTTTCTGTGTGTGCACTTGACCCTTCATGGTCAACTGAGTCCAACCAGGGGTTAAAGAGTGCTTGAGACTTACAGCAGCACACTGTGGGCTTTTGTGAATGGATGTGCTGTCTTCCCCACCTTCCAAGTCTTATGCCCTTACTCAGCTTTCTCCATGTCTTTAAAATCTTCTCTGATGCCAACAGTTTTACTCGAGTTTCAGAGCTCTGAATAGTTGTTTATAGCCCTGGGGCTGAAGTGTCTTCCCTTGATGTTACTCAGAACCAGAACTCACTGCCATGTTTGCACATTTCAGCAGTGATTCCATACAGCCTGGTAGGTAATGCCAAATGAATGTACGCAGAGAAATCTCATCCAAATTATGTGACTTTCCTTCCTTTTCTATACACATTTTTATCTTAGAAAACTCTTTATGAGGAGTAAATCTTGCCTCCAAAGGTATTTCCAGACATATTAAAGATAGATGAAATGTTGTGATTGTTTACACCCCTTAGAGACTGGTATTTAGAGAACTGTACTGAACTTTTGGGCCAGAAGGAATTAAGTATTCATAGGATAGATTTAAGGTTGAAAGAACCAACTTGTCATTTGAGTGCCTAGCACTTAGCACAGTGCCTGACAGATAGTAAGCATTTACTAAATGCTTGTTGATCGATTTTTTTTTTTTGTCAGTTCAATTCAATAGTTACTTAGCACCTAACCTATTCAGGGTACTGTGGTAAGTACTGGGGAAACAAACACAAAAAAGTAAACAGATGCTGCCTTCAGGGTACTCCAATGGGGAAAACATACCCTAAACAAATTTTTAAAAACCCTATAGGTCTAGCCGCTATACCTCAGTGTCATTTATTATCATTGGTTGTGTCGTTATGTTGCTCAATGATTCCTCAGCTTCATTGTCTTACCTTAGTATCCCAGAATATTAAGATTGGGAAGGACTGTGGACTGTCTCCTCCTCCACTCTCCACCCTCAAAATTGCTTTGCAGGTATTTTTAATCTACTTTTCTGTGTATACGATGTATGCAGGAGTTATTTTCATTTTTGTCTTTATGTCTCTAGTGCCTTACACATATTGTTGTTGTCGAGTCATTTTTCAGTCATGTCTGACTCTTTATGACTCCATTTGGGGTTTTCTTGGCAAAGATTGAAGCAGTTTGCCATTTCTTTCTCCAGCTCATTTTATAGATGAAGACATTGAGACAAACAGGGTTGAGTGACTTGCCCAGGGCCACACAGCTAAGTGTCTGAGGTAGCATTTGAATCAGGAAGATGAATTTTCCTGACTCTGGGCCTGGCATTCTCTCTTGCATCACCTAACTTAGACATACTAGACTCTTAATAAATACTTATTGAATTGGATCGACTGTCTAGCCTGACACCCCTCCCCCAAATTATATAGATGAAGAAACAGTCTTTCCCAAGGTAACATGACTACTGTAGTTATGGAGAGATTAAGAAACAGACTTTCTGAGAAAAATTATTTCTCCCCAAAGACTCCTAGATAGTGTGGTATCCATGCTAATGATCTATCATAACTACCTGGATATCATGGCTATAGCCAAAGACAATACTAGACTCTTGCCTCTCACTCGTACTTTTCTCTCCTACACCTTTGCCTTGAACAATGTGTTTAACATCTATAGAAATCAGAATTGTCTGTGTGGCAACCACAATAATTTGACTATCCCCAGAGTAACAGGCCCATAGCCTACATTTATATAACAGTTGTAACCACTTCTTATTCTGAAGATTCATAACAAAGTTGCCCTAGAAATACCATCTGCTGCTCAAGCATTGAAGTTTTAATCAGCACAGTAGCTGGCTTCTCTACCAGCATGTTTTTCGCCCTTGTGTTTCTAGTCTTAGACTTAAAACTCAGAAAGTGTTAGTGAAATGATAGGTGAAAGGTAAAGGCATTCAGTAGGTCATGATGGCTCCAGTTTAAAGAAAAAAGATCAGGAAGGAAGTACTTAGTTCAGTGGTAAACCAGTTGTCATTGGAGCTTTTTTTTGTTTTGAATGCCCAATTCTCACATCTTTGCCTTATTCTGAAGCATAGGCGTATCATGTATGCATGTGGACCCTCTTTGTCTGCTATTTCTGCCAGAATACAAGCCCTTGTTTTATTGTAGAACCTTCTAAATGATGGACAGGGCTGCCTTACTTTAAACTTGTCCATGATGAGACCATCTACAATTCTTTCTTTCATGAAATCAAGCCATGTTTATCCATTGGGGTTTCTTTTGAACAACACCTGTCCTGATCCCCTCCTTCTTCCCTGTTGCTGATTTACAGCTGGTTGCTGTGCCTTGATATTTTTGGTTAATAGTTTTTTAAGTCCTCCCTTCCCCCCCCCAAAAGCCCTGTTATGTTTAAAGTTAATTTTAAAATTTTGTTTTCATTTTCTTAAATTTATTTATTTCCATGCGTAAAAATTCACCCTCTCTCTCCCATGTCCTTCTGCCCCCCACACTGAAAAAGAGGGAAAACAAAATCCCTGTAATAAGTATGCGTAGTCAAGCAAAACACATTCTTGCTTTGAATATGTGAAAAGGAAAAAAAAGTTAATGTTTCTGTTATATTTCATATTTACCTATTTTCTCCCCTTCCCCATTAGAATGTAAACTGCTTATGGGGCAGAGGTATTTTCATATTTTCACCTTTATAACCCCAGTACATAGCACAGTCCTGACATATAGTAAGTACTTAAAAATGCTTATTAAATGAGTGAATTTAAATTGGCTCAGGCTATCTATGTTACAAATTATTATGAATGATCTCAACCCACCCAGGTTTGCTACATGTGCCTGTATTCCATTGGGAGGCACAGACATGGGAAAGAGGATATTGAAATCTGCCTCATTCTCTTGGCTAAACATCATCAAAGTGCAATTATTGTTCTGAAAGACCGAATTTTTCAATCTCCTTCAGAAGCCAAAATTGTATCTCTTGCAGCTAATGAGCTTTTTTGTTTTCCCTTAACTTCATAAAGGTTATATCTGCTACAGAAATCTTAAACAATGAGTGACATTCTGAAGAATGGGCAGACAACAGACTTAGAAACTCCACTTGATACAGTAAGCTTCCCTGAAGTTATGTGTATCAGCCTTATAAGGAAGACTAATTGTCCATCTTATTTGCAAGTTGATGTTTTTCTAGGTGACTTGACAACTGCATATTCTCCTTTGAGACATTCAGTATTTATTTTTCCTTTGATTTTTTTTTTTAATTTGATGTCTAGAGTGAGATGCCAGTGACTCATCTTCTCCCCACAATGGTACATAGCCACAGAGCCCAAAAGTGAAAGGTGGTCATTATTTCGGTGATTCAGCCACAAGCCTCCTGAATTTCTGACTTGTGGATTTCAAGACCTTTGTGAAGAGTTTAAGTTTGCCAGTGTTGTAGTCAGTAGGGGGTCTGCACTATAAAACAGGCTTTGAGGTATTCTGGAGTAGTTAGGATTTGATTTTTTTTTTCATTTATTTTTGCCAGAAGGTTTAGAATTGAGAAAGAACAAGGAAAAATTGACCAGAGTTGTCAGCTCCGCATTACAAAATTAATTCCAGGAGTTCGAAGAAATGGGTTTTATTGCTTTAAATTGGCCTGTAAAGGAGATTTATTGTTAGGACATATTTATGACTAGGAGATATACTTGGCAGAATTTTTCAGGTAGCTAGGATGACATTCATAAAGCTGGATGATGTAGGTTAGAGTGCTAGACTAAGTCAGGAAAACATGAGTTCCAGTCTTCGTTAGACACTTACTGTGTTAACTTGGCCATATCCCTTACCTTCTGTCTGCCCCAGTTTCCTCATCTGTAAAAGAGGAGGATAATAAATAATAACTACCTCTTACGGTTATTGTGAATTAAAATGAGATAATTGTTAAGTGCTTTGCAAACCTTAAAGTGCTATCGATATGAATTCTAGCTGTTACCATTATATCATCATTACTGCATTTACCTATCCAGTCAGCCCTTCTCGTGACCCCACAGCCCATGGATACCTCTTGTGGCTGGGAAACAGGGGGTCCTCCTTTGTGTGCCTAACCCACCTGGGCTCCAGCCTGTAGCTTTGACTTCCTAAATCTCACCACACGCTAACCGTTGAGGGAAAACAAAAATAGCACACTTTGGAGTTGGGCGGGGGGGGGATTTTGTTTTTTTTTTTTAATTTTCCTTTTTAAAATATATTGGTTACTTTTACAAACATTTTTTCTCTTTATTTATGTTAGGGGTGACCCTCTGGAAGGGATTCAGGGAAGGATACAATAGGAAGTGTAATGAAAATTAAAGTTATTCATAAATGTTATTTTTTTAAAAAGAGAGGATAATCTCTTAAACTCAGAAAATCACATTGGTAGAGCAGAGAAAATGAGAAAAATGCACTGAAGTCACAGGCCATTCAGAGGGAAGATTTTGTTTTGAATGAGTAGAAACTAGGAAGATGGTTTTGAGGTTAACTAGGCTCCAAACTGTGCCCTGAAAATCAGGGCTCTTGTTGGCATAGTCAGTCCAAGAGATGGTCAGGAAAGAGGAGACAGCTTCAGAGAGTTTAGGCCTGTATTTCTTTTCCACATGTGGGATTTAGTATTGAGATATTCTAACCTCAGTGGTAAAATGTGCCCCTGAAAGCCTGAATTCTCAGAAAAACTGAGCTACTCTGCCTGTTGAAAAGAGATTTGCCATTTGAGAATCTTAAATCCAAATTTTAAAAAGTGACTGTCCTTGAATTATAGAGTGCTGGGCCTGGATTCAGGAACCTAACCTTAGGCACTTACTAGCTGTGTGACCCTGGGCAAGTCACTTAACCTTGTTTGCCTCAGTTTCCTTACCTATAAAGTGAGCTGGAGAAGGAAATGGCAAATCGCTCCAGTATCTTTGCCAAGAAAACACCAAATGGAGTCGTGAACACTCGGACATGACTGAAAAACTGTTCAGTGACAATAGCTCCCCTTGAAGAGCTGATCTTCTTCCTGCTATCTATTGAGAAGGAAGAGGACCAGACAGTATCACAGTAACATGAGGATAAGGCCAGACCACAATCGCCTATTTCTTAGGTCTCAGAGCTCACTGAAGGATTGCTCTCCTTTACTTTAGGTCCCATCCATCTCCAGAGAGGCCAGAAAGGGGAAATGTTCTTTTATTTGTGAAGATCTTTTTTTTCCGTCACTCATTTAGATGTTGCAGTGCAATCTTACCAAAATTCATTCATTCAGCAAGTACTAATATAGAGTATTAGACTTAGTTAGGAAGACTTGAATTCAAATCCTCCTGCAGACACTTACTAGCAGTGTGACTCTGGACAAATCACTTAACCTCTTTCTCTTAAGAAAATGGGGATCATACTAGCACTTACCTTGCAGAGTTGTTGTGAGGATTAAGTAAAATAACACGTAAAACCCTTTGCAAACCTAGCAGAGTGGTGGTAGTAGCAGTAGTAGTAGTAGTGGTGGTGGTGGTGATGGTAGCAGTAGTAATAGTAGTAGTGGTGGTGGTGGTGGTAGTAGCAGTAGTAGTAGTGGTGGTGGTGGTGGTGGTGGTAGTTGTTGTAGTGAGGTTTGGTAACAGTAAGTTTGAGTCTAAGCACTGACATCCTCCTCCCAAGTCTTGTTGTAAGGTGGGATCATCCTGGGCAGTAGAATATGAATTCTGACAGGGTCTTTCAAGCTGAAAAGACTTAGAAAATTGAACATGCCTGGAGCTCCAGCCTAACTTAATTCATGCTCTCCATCCAGGTTGGCTGTGCAGTGATGAATTTTTCACATAAGGCAACAAAACAGGGAGCAAAAACAACGCTATTTCTGGGGATAGAACCTGAGTTCAAATCTCAGTTGACTGCTTACCTCCTTACTTCAGTCTCTCAGAGAGAGGAGTCTGACTGTAAAAATCCATTCATTCTCTTTCCCTTCCTATATCCCTGAGCTGTGATGGGAGGGGGTTACTTGTGTGACCTTGAAGCCTCAGTTTCCTCATTTATAAAAAAAGTCAAGATTTAGCCCATGTGGCCTTTGGGGTCCTTTCCAGCTGTAGATCTAGGAGCCTGTAACGCTGCTAACCTTGATTTGTTGCAGACTTTGCGGGAGTTTGGTATGCCTTTTACTCCGTCAGGCACACTGGTTTGATTTATGTAAACTTGCTGAGATTTTATATTCTATTCCTAGAATAAAGCTGCATTCACCGCCTGTTTCTGTGTATCCTTCCCTCATTCTATTAATAAAACTGAAGTTGGTGACTTTTGAGTTATTTTCTATTGAGATCACCATCCCTAGCCCTTTTTTATATCTTCTCTGACTTATTTAGTAGGGAAAGAGTTTATTTGTTTCTAGGCTACAAATAAAACCACAAGCCTTAGTCATCAACATTTGAGTATCCAGCAAGACAACAATGTGTACTCTATGCTGTGTGTGTGTGTGTGTGTGGGGAGAGAGAGAAAGAGAGAGAGAGAGAGAGAGAGAGAGAGAGAGAGAGAGAGAGAGAGAGAATGTGTGTAGTATTAAGGTCTTGGCTTTCAAGGAGTTTACAGTGTAATGGAAGAATTATAAGCATAAGGATTGTAAAACTTCAGAAACTAAAACATTAAGAATTTGTGACACTGACTGGGCTTTAGGCTGAAGTTTATGCAATCTCTGAAAAAAAGTGTGTGGATTTTTGTTTGTGAAATTAATAGATAAGCTGCATATTATACTGAATGAAGTGCTGGAGCTGGAATCAGAAAGTTTGAATCCTGCCTCAGTACCTGTGCTAACCATAGCCAGCTCATTAATCTCATGGTTCCTTTTTTTTAAGCCTGAAAAAAGGAAATAGTAACAGCACCTAGAGGCAGGGTATGTATAATGTAGGATGTTAGGACTTGGAGGAATCTTAGAGATAATTTAATCTTCTCATTTTACAGGTGGGGAAACTGAGGGCCCATAGAGCTTAAGTCACTTGCCCAACGTCACTCAGGTAGTGAGGAGCATAATTTGGGTTCAGTTTTGGGCAAGGACTGTGACTCCAGTTTCAGCACTGTTACTTTTTTCCTCCATTTCAGCCATTTTTATGGATGAAACCAAGGCCTAGAAAGAAGTGACTTAAGATTAGACACCTTAGACAGCAGGCTGTCATGAAGCTTTGTCTACAGCCCATTTCATTGTGCCTTCAGGAATATTTTGATCAGTGAAGGTACCATCTCTCAACCATGTGCAGCGTAGATCATTTCCCCTAAGTCTACTTTATGTAGAAACTGAGTGCTGCGAACAGTTACCCTCTTCGCTGCAGTCACAGCTTAAACCTTGCTGGCTCTCTAGAAACAGAAATAGTATAAGTAGCTTTTTCACCATCCCACGCACTGTTGCTGGCTGTGTTAAATTCCTTGCTGCTGCTGCTGCTGCTGCTGGCTGCAGTTGGAGCTTCATAATCTAAGGGAAACACAACCTTCCCAGTTGTTTCAAAGGACTCCTGGCCTCCTTACAGTCTGTCAGAGAGAGAAACCCGACTGTTAAACCCAGCTGATCTCTCCCCTGCATCCTTGAGCTGGGAAAGGATCCCCAGAGAAAGTTCCCCACCTTCCCAAATTATTTGTAATCATTTTATTTGTTTCTGGGGGTCCATTCTTGGATAGATGCCCCTGGCACTACTGCTCAAGTTTACCAGAGGAAACTTTCTCAAGCTTTATGTCCAAATAGAAGAAGAAATGAGGGAAAAGGCAAAGGAGAATGGAGCCCTTGGAACTAGGAATTTCCTAGCTAGGAGCTGTCCTAGAAGTGAACTGAAAGGAGTGTGAAGAGGACAGGGAAGAAAGCCCCATCTGGATCAGCAGCTTCCTCTTCAGACAGGAAAATCCTTCCAAAATTCATTCATTCAGCAAGCATTTATTAAGTATACGACTTACTCCAGGCATTCTAGAGGAGAGGGATAGCGTAGATGAGTTTTACAGCCAAATTCCTCTTTCTAGGCATGCAGGCTGTCCCTTAAAATATGTCCCATACCTGAGAGCTAGCAGTAATTGCAGGAGGGGAGGCTAGCAGAGACAGTGCTGGCTCTTTGCTTTTGGGTCCTAGTACTCTTCTATACCAGGTAGTACTGGGGAACTTTAAATCACCAAAGACTGGAGAAAAGAGGATTTGCATGAGGTGGTTAGGGCTTGGGCTAGGATTATAGCTGTGAGAATTAAGAGAAAGATGTAGATCTGAATTAATTGCCAAAATAGTGGAGGACAGCAAAGAACACTGGACCAGGTTTATTGGACGTCACTCCCAACTCTTTTACTTCCTACACATATGTACCTGGGCATGTCACTTAACATTTGAGCCTTATCTTACTCTTCTGTAACATGATGATTGTCCCTTCCTTGCTGTGAGAATTGTAAGATGATTTATATAAGAGAACACCTTGAAACTCTGAAGTACTGGGCAAATATAAAGTGGTATTATTAATATAAACTTGGTGTTATTAAACAGAAAGAAGTCCAAGATGACCCCAAGAATGATAGGTAAGCACAGCCCAAGAAGACATCTGTGCCTATGTTCTTTCAGAATCTGGCAAGGGTAATATGTTCAGAGAGACTAATGAGTTGGAGGATGTAGACAGAACCATAAGACCTGGTTTCATGTGCTGAATTGATCACTTACAATCATGCAACTTTGGGCAAATCACTTAACCTTTTGTAACTTCTGTAAAATGGTGATTTTTTTTTTTAGATACACATAATGCATATGTGTGTGTTCCGTTGTTTGTTTTCAGTCATGTCCAACTCTACATGAGCCCATTTGAGGTTTTCTTAGCAAAGATACTAGAAATACATGTGTATGTACACACCTATGCATGTCTGTGTGTATAGTGTACATGTTACATTTATATACACATACATATGTGTGTGAGAGAGATAGGACAAGACCTGTGATTTCATTGGTATAATGAATGACAGTGAGTCAGCTCCCTTTACCCAGGCAGATCAATAAATGTTTAGCAACTTAGAGTCTTAGAGATCTACCTGGGGCGATGAGAGGTTAAATCACTTTCTGAGGATCATTCAGTGAAAATATTTCAGAGGCTGGATTTGAACCCAGACTGTCCCTGAATTCAGGTGGCCCTTGAGCTGAGAATTGAAGGAAAACAGGAACCAAGAGAGGGAAAGGTAGCAGTAGGGGGGGGGGGGGGAGGAGAAAGGCCTCCTGCAGAAGAAGGTATGGTGAGCTAAATTGTAAACGTAAGCCAGGAAACCAATCAAAGCGAGAAGGCAAAGCACTCCAGCCTGGAGAGCAGCCAGTGGAAAGGCACAGAGAAGGGACATAGATTATTATGTTGGGTGAACTGTAAGTAGGCCAGTGTGGCTAGAACACAGAATGCTTGTGGGTGGGGGAGTAATGTGTAAGAAAACTGGAAAGATAGAAAGAGCCATGAATGCCAAACAGTCGAGCTTATATCTGGAGGCAGCATTTTGTAGGCCATAAAGTGTTACATAAATGTGAACGATGATTGTTGGTATTCTGTGTTCTATTTTAGATAATGGTCCTGAGAAAAACTATTCTGTTGATGGCTAGAAATAGATAATCAGGAGAGAAAGCGAGCATGAAAAGTTTAGGGATAGAGATACAGATCAGAAAGGTATCCAGGTGATTATTTAAGCCATGTGAGTTGAATTCTTTGCAGTGGGTGTAGAAAGAAATGAACAGAGAATCCAGGGCAGCCTCAGGGCATACCACAGTTAATGTGTGGGTGAGCAGGAGTGCTGATGGACCTGTAAAGGAGCAGTCTGTAATGTGCAATGCTTAAAAAACATGGGAAGGAAGAGACAGACTGGTTCACAGTCTCTAAAACAATAGAAAGGTTAAGAAGAGTAAGAAAGCTGTCAGATTTGATTATCTCCACACTTAAAACCCCAGACAATGTCAAAGGATATATACACGGGAAGAAGACAGTATATTAGGTAAGGCTTTTTAACTATAGTCAAATTTGAAATAAAACTTGTTCCTAGAAAGAGATTATGCTCTCTCCTCCAACCTCTGCATTTGCTTTGTCCTGACCAAGAATACAGATGAGAAAGTTCAACATAATATTGCTTTTTTTCACTCTTTTCATTGCAGGAAGGGGTTGAAGTGCGAGTTGCTAGAATATTCAATACTTTTGGGCCACGGATGCATATGAATGACGGCCGAGTTGTCAGTAACTTCATTTTGCAAGCTCTCCAAGGAGAGCCTCTCACAGTAAGTATTTGAGACATTATTCCTCACTTTGAACTTTTGTAAGTTTAAAGCTTTTAAATCACTCTGAGGCCTCTGTTTGGGATTTAAGCTACATTGGAGAGAGAAAAGGAAATTTTAAATTAAAGATAGATATCCCTGAAAAAATGTACACCTTGGTGCCTAATTAAGCAAATTCTCCTCATCTATTGCTGCTAATTTGAGAGAATTTAGTGTTTTCTACAGAAGCAAACCAACTAGTAGTACTGAAACCTTATAGACTTTTTAATTATGGACAACAGGAAGATAGTTCATTTTAGATAGTTAGACGAAGTGAAAAGGGATGAGGATGCATTGGAGTCTCCTTTATCTAAGAGATTTGGGCATTTAATAAGTGCTTCTCCTGGGTACTGTGCTTTGCTGTGGGGGTTAGAAAGAAAAAGCTGAAGCAGTCTCTTTTCTCAAGAACTTTACATTTTAATAGGGAGAAGAGGGGTGGGTGAAATAACAGGACAGCATATGCATAATTGGTATCTACAATGTAAATACTGAGTATGTAGGAAGTAACATAAGAAGGGAAAGGCACACTTTAGCAGAGTCAGGATATATAAGGTCTTGGCCTTGAGTAAAGGATGAATAGGTTTGGCAGGAGGAGAAAGAAGATTCAGGTGCTCTCCTGCCCTTGTTCCAAGGTCAAAAATGGCTCTGCCACTCCTCTAGTTCTGGGGTGCAAGACTGCTAGATGGTCCCAACCCAAGAGAAGATGTACAATTTGGAAGAATCTTGGGTGTTCTACAGGGAGGGATGAAATTTCACCCTAATTGATTTCTGACACCTGTTGTCATGAGTAATAGGTATATTGTAATATAGGTAATAGGATAATGGGGAGGTGGGATGTCAATCAGCATGGTTGCTGGAAGTTTCCAGCAAGGAAGATTGGGGGAGATTATAGTGTGTGACAAGCTATTCCAGAGGTCTGGCAGATACTTGGTAGGAAGAAAGAATTTCTGTAGAGCAGAGACAGCCAATCATATGAAGTCTAACCTCAGAAAACCAAAAGCTTTTTGGTGTACCACATATCTCTTGTGTATATACATATTCTTCATATATATTCACTCTCAAATCTTAATTATCCCCATATCAGAGAGAGTTAGCACTGATATGTATAATTCAAATTGGGGCATAAATGTATCACACAAATGTGTTTGCAGCAAATTTATGTTCCTAATTGGATCTTACTTAGATAAATTTAAAATTAGTTTGCCTTTTCTGAGCATACACATCAACTGATAGTATAAAGACGTGGAAAGACTAAACCAGGCTTCATCCTGAAATTTCCATGAGCTGTTTCACATGTTGCTAATCAGGTGTTGCTTTGGAATTTATTAGATTATGCCCCTCAAAGTCTGGATATTTTAGGTCATCATGAAGATTTATTCATTTAGCTAACACTGTTTAGGTACCTACTATGTGCAAAGTACTGTGCCAGGTAATGACAGAGATGTGGAGTTCTAAAAGTCACATTTCCTGCCTTGATGGAGCTTGTAGTTTATTACAATGATGTCCTAAATTCATGGAGAGGGCGTGTGGTAATGGAAAGAGCAGAGAGGACCTGGGTCCACATTTTGACTGCACGATTTCCTATTCAATTCTTTCATTAGGACATTAATGCTGACAGCTAGGGATATAAAGGTAAAAAGCTGTCTTCAAAGACCTCACTTACTACTGAAAATATACAACATATTCACTGAAAAGTGAATAAATAGGAGTAATTTTAGAAGGGAAAGAACACAGACTTCTTGGATTGGGGTGGAGTGTCCAGAAAAGGCTTCCTTGAGAAAGTGGCCCTTGAGATGAGCCCTGAAGCCCTGAAGACTGTAAGAGGTAGATACAGCAATGAACATGTTCTAAGGCTGGGAGTTATCTGGTATGGAAGTTATAGACGTGAGAGATGACATGTAGAGTTCAGGGACATCAAAATAGGCTAGTTTTTTAAAATGGTGGGTGTGGGTATGAAGAAGGGCTGTATGGGGGAAACAGAGTTTGGACTTTATTGCAGAGACATTTAGGAGCCCACTGAAGACTTTTGAGTAGGGAAATGGTATCATCAGATCTATGCAGATGTTCATTTGATAACTGGGCAGAGGATGGATTGGAAAGGGGCAAAACTGGAAGTCTCATGGCCACTAACGAAGCTATTAAAGTAGTCTAAGAAGTCTTAAAGGACTTCTGAATGGAGAGAATAGGAAAGGTTGTGGAAATAGAACCAAGACTTGGCCAAGTGATTAAATATGGAGAGCATAGGAGAGTGTGAATAGGAGATAATATATAGTTGAATTGGTCAGGAGTACAAAGGCACGACTGGGAGAATAGAAAGTGGTACAGAGAGACTCAAGGTCATTGTGAAGGTGAAAGATGGGTTGAAGAATAAGGCCAAGGGAGAGGAGAATGGACAGCAGATGGTGATCCCAGAGAGGAATTTCATAAGTTTTAGGTCATGGATGAACAATTGTGAGAGAACTCTTATTATAGGAGGCTAAGGTGTGGGGGGAGAATCCCCAGTGGATGGAATTTGCCATTTAACTGAGAATCAGGTTTTAAATTTATGTTTGTGTTTGATAACACTGCTCACCTCCACACCCCCATTTCCCTGTCTCTTCTCACAGTATATTCTGCTATTTCTCTTTTTCTTGATCTGCATCCTGCTTTCCAGTCCTTCTCTCTAGAGACTTTCCTAGATAGCGTCATAGCTTATTTCAAGTACATTGTTCTTTTTACCATTGCGCTTTCAGCTTTTCTGACTGTCTTATTCTTCCTAGTTTCTACCTATGACTTTTGGTAAAAATAGTGACTGTTGTTTAAGGATTCTTAGGCTGCATTATCAGAATTGTTTTGTTGGTAATATGTTGGGGATAAAATGCTCCTTTGCTTGAGTTGCCTGCTAAATGAGATACAACACATCCATCTCTTTCCTCACTTTATTACATGAATTTTTTTATCATGGGGCTTGTTGGTAGTTGAATAGACACCTCTTCAGAAGAACTAAAGCAAAGGTCTTCACTTGGAGCCTCTGAACCTGTTTTATAAAATATTTTGATAACTGTATATCTTGAGTTTCCTTTGTAACCCTGTGTATTTAATGTTATACATTTGAAAACATTATTCTGAGAAGAAAGAAATCCAGAGACTTTACCAGATTGCCAGGAGTGATTTATTGTACAAAGGAAAAAAGTGAAGAACTCTTGATGTAAAAATCTTGCAGAGCTCAGGAAGCAACTAGATATCACAAATCATCCAAAGTATTGAACTAAGCACTGAGTTCTCTCAAGATTATGAAAACCAGATATTTCTAAATGGGATGTATCCTAAGTAAGGCTTAAATGTGCTCCCATGCTATTGTGAATGTACTATTGGACTCACATTGACTCAAAAAGGCATTTAAGTAAATCACTCCATCCAGACCATGGAGAATGGAGAAAAAAATACAGTCACTACCCAGAGTTTATATTCTACTTGAGGAAGGGGTGATATATAAACATAAGTAAATACAATGAAATTTCAGGGAGGAAAAAACACTAAAAACTGGAATCGCATAAGGTTTATTATACAAAGACTCATATGAGTTGAAGGAGGCATTGTGGAACAGTTTGTTTTTGAAAGTCCTGGCTCTGGAGTTAGAGCCAAACCCTTTGTCTCACGCTTCCTACCTGTGTGACCTTATGAAAATCACTGAGTCTCTCTAGGCCTGTTTCCTCATTTGCTAAAATGAGAGCATTCAACAGGATGGCCCCTATGGTCCCTTCTTACTCCAGACTAGACTACTTGAACCCTGAGGTCTCTTCCAGCTCCAAATCTACTTATGCCAAAATAAAGCTAAGCTTTCTAAGAGGCAGAAATGATGGAAGATTACCTTTCAGGAGTGAGAAAACAGCCTATGCAAAAGGGAGGGAGACAGTAGTTGGAATGTCAAGTTCAGGGAACAGACAAGTAATTCACTCTGCCTAAGATGTAGAGTATGGGAATGAGTGATGGGAAGTAAGTCAGGAGAGGTGGACTGCAGCTGGACTATGGAGGGGGGGCAGGAAGTGCCCAGCTGAAGAACTGGTGTTTTTTATATGTATGAAAACAATGGCAAGTCCATTCATTGAACGCTGTATAGCTAAATTGGCCATGTCCCACTGTGGTAAGCCACATCTCAGAATGATTTCCACTTTAAACATACAGTTGCCCCAAGGTTTGTAAGCATGGTCTGTTAGGGAAGAATATTAAATAGTAACGATGAGTTTATATCTGCTTTGTTTGTTGCTCATGAGTACCATCACCAAACCCGTGTCTTGCTCCAGGGGCTGGATGCTTGTCTCTTATCACCTGAGACTAAATCACTGGAGCTACATTGATAGTTTCTTTCCCTGTTTCCCATTTGACTTCTTTTAGAGGTTCTGAGCCCCCCCTAGAATACAATCAGAGCTCTATTGGTCTTCGGTGCCACATAGATCACCAACCAGACATTCCTTTTTATTTTCCTTTCCCTCATTCTTTTCACCTATTATATTACAGAAGCCCTTCTTTTTATGAGATCAGAGCTCTTTGGTTTCAAGAACAAACTGCCAGAGATCTTCCTAGAAGCATGGTCTTGATTCATTAGCCTCCTGGCAGCAGTCAGAACCCAAGTGCTAGGCAGCCAAATGAGCCTCCCGGTGTGTCACAAGACTAAGATCTATTGTTGGCAGGCAGCTATAATTCACGTGTTGTCTTTGTGCCTGGAGAGCTTCCGTGGTGAGGAAGCTGGTGCCATCAGTGAGTGCACTCCATTCCAAAGCATTCAATAGTATAGTCTGCAAAGCTAGTACTCAGAAAGATCATTTGGGAAAGGTTTGCTTTTTTTTTCTCATTTAAAAATTGTCTGGATTTTTTCATTTATCATACTTGCAGAGCAACTTTACAGCATGGTGACTTTTCAAGCAATTCACACACACACTCCAGCTCTGTTAGAGGTATCTTTGGCAAACTCATGCCAACTAATTCTTTGTCTATTATCTTAGGAAAGATTGAAGGAAAACCTCCCCTCCCACTCCACAATCCACTTGAAAAAACTTAGTTCCTTAGGGGAAGGAAAATAAAGAGACACATATCCTTTCTTTTCTCACGAGTGCTTTCTAAATGTCATTTCTAAGGGAAAAGGAATATTTAGTATCAGTACCAACTTAGCCTCTTTAATTGCCCTTTGCAAAGTCACCCGTAATTGTTTCCCAAAGGCTCAATTTTTAGGCCATCTCTTGGTTGTATACTGTAACAGTAAAAAAAAAAAAAAAATCATTTGCAAGTTCTTTTTTAAAAAATTCCATAACCAAATCACAGACATTATAACCAGGAATTTGAGTGGAATCAACTGTTTTAGAGATTTCTTCTGTGTGTGTGTGTGTGTGTGTACATATACCCACGTATATTTGAGTTTTAGGAGCTTTTAAAAATAGGGCAATAGTTTTTTGTTGTTTTTTTTTTTTATAATAAGTAGAAGAGTTGCCTAGTCTAGCCTGCTGTTTTTAAAAATGAGAAAATTGGCCCAAAAAGTTTAAGCAATTTGCCTGGCCACACCAGTAGAGGTGGAATTTGAGTCCAATTTCCATGATTCCATTGCTTTTTCCAGACAGATTTAGCTTGTTTCAGATTAAACTGGTTATTCAGTAAAATTTTAGAAGAATTTTTCATTCATGCCTCAGTTTCATTTTTGAAAAACCAATGGCAAACTGGTATGAATATTTCCAGTTTGAGGGATTAAAGTATGTATGTGTCACTGATTTTAGCCTTTCTTCAGGAATTATTTTTATTCCATATTTTTGAAAATAAAAATTAGATGGACACTTTGAGGGTATTCCTTCTAAAATCAGTTAAGTCAGGTCAACAAATACTTATTAAATACCCGTTATATTCTAGGCAGTAAAAGACCAGGCAGTCCCTGCTCTCTGAGAGCTCACAGCATAATGAGGAGGCAGAATGCAAACAACTTTGTACAAACAAGACATACAGAGGAAAGGCCGTCACATTAAAGGGAATCTAAAAAGATACCTTAATATTTGCAGTTATTTGTTTGGGCAGCTACTTTTTCTGAGTTATGACTATATCAGAAAAGTAAAAGGTTTTAAAATTGAAACCGCAAATGGAAACTGGCAGACTGGAAACCAGAGGAGGAGGCAACAGCACATATGAAAATATGGCTGAAGTATAACCCCCATCCTGGTCTTCACTGTCCCACTCGTCACTGTGTGTAGCTGGTTTTCCTCCCTAATCATCTTTAAACTTTGTCGTCTACTAAATATTTGCAAGGAATGCCATCCTCATGTAATCAGTTCTTTCCTCCAGAAGCTTTCTTCATTTTTTCTTTCCAAAGAGGAAATAAGGTTGAATCTATTAAAATTTTGACCCCCCTGTTGTAATGTTTAGAGGAGAGAGTTGGTATGTGGTCCACTTTGAATTTTAATATAACACTTTGTATTTGTGCCTCATGCCCCTGCCCCTTCAAGCACTCTTTATTGCTACACATAGAAAGCTTGTGTGTATGAGCTGGGACAAGGAAATTCAGTTAAACCTTTTTCTTTTTTCTTTTCTCCTCCCTCATACCATGTTTTCATACAAAGTTTCTTAGCTCTCTCATCTTGGTTGTAGGTTCTTGGTTACCATGGGTTGTTATTCGTTTAACATTAAGCATATGCAGAGTTGCTGCTCTCTGGTGCAGGGGGCATTTAGGAAGAAGCTTTCAGACTACAGTTGTGTGGTTGAAATATTCACAGTTGTCAAACACATGTATGCCAAAGGGACATTCCTGTGGGTGACTTACAAGATTTGAACAAAGCACCATGCCTGACCAAAAAAAAACCATACCTTTCAGGAATCCCTATTAATGTATTAATTTTGCTTTAGAAGTTCCTTCTGTTAAATCAGAGTTTTGGAGCTTAGAAAGTTTTTCTCAGAGAAAAATATGTTGTTCTTAACCTGAAATCCATGGATAGATTGCAGGGGATTCATGAGAATGGGGGCAAAAAATGGTATCTTTATTTTCATTAACCTCTTACTGGAATTCCTTCTATTATGAATGTAAGGAACAAGAATTATTTGAGAAGGTGGCCATAGACTTCACCAGACTGCCTGAGGGACCCATGATTAAAAAAAGGTTAAAAAAATTCCTGCTGTGAATGATGGAGGAGTTGCCCATGGGTACCGTACCATTGAAGTTATATACTATTATTTAACCATTAACTTTCCTACCTTTTGTAATGTTGTTTCAGTGGGATAGTGCAAATCCCTTCCCTGCTTCCCCATCCAAGTTGTAAGGGCAAGCATTTTCCCCTCCACATATATACGTGCCTACACCTTTTGTGCCCATCGAAATCCATTGGTAGTGGTGCTCAGGAGACACCCAGAATAAATCATGAAACCGTAGAATAGATTTGGAATTGAAAAAGATCTTAGCCGTTGAATCCAGCTCTGTCATTTTATAGATTAAGAAACTGAGGCTCATAGAGTTTGAGGG
Organism: Potorous gilbertii; assembly: GCA_028658325.1. Lineage (NCBI taxonomy): Eukaryota > Metazoa > Chordata > Mammalia > Diprotodontia > Potoroidae > Potorous > Potorous gilbertii. Next base: position 398,798,801 of record CM053771.1, on the reverse strand, counting down.
ATTTAGCTTGGGGTCCCACCACTAGTGAGGCTGTGGGACTTGACATCTTCCTGATTCTGAGTCCAGGGCCTTGTCTGCTGCACCAAAGTGGGGTAGATTTCCAGTGACTTCTAAAGGAATGCTGCTTCAGTAGATAGCAGTTAGAATGTGGGGGTTCCTAAGGCAACCCCGATAGAGATAGGGTGAAAGCCCACGTGGGGGAAGAGTATTTGATACTGTTCTGTGGGAGTGGGGTGCTAAAGTAAGTATTTCTTCCCATGACAGCTGGCTCTGTCAGAAATGGACAGAGTTGGGAGAAGAAAGAGGGAAGCTGGAGAGATGTGAGAATAGAACCCAGTGACCATGCTCGTGTGTGAATCATCTGTAAGTTAATATGATAAGAGACTACCTAAGTCTTGTTGCTTGGCCATGGCATTGCTGGTTAGTACTGTCATCTTCTGCCCTGCATATATATATAGATGGGCATATACTGGCTGTATGATGAGGGCCCATTGTTTAATTTCTGTGAACCAGTTGTTGGGCGGAGAAGTCGGGGGAAGAGTTTCCTCTGTGTATTTGTGCATTTGTGTGTGTCTGTCTTTGTTTTGTACGAGTCTTGTGATTTCATCAATGTCAGAAACCTGTTTTGCAGCTTATAGCTTTAAGTGATTGCCATGGGCCACTGATAAGTTAAGTGACTCGCCCTGGATCACACAGCTTTCAAATCCAGGTTTTCCTGATTCCAAAGGCTCTATGCACTACGCTGTACTGTTTTTCTGTCCTAATATAAGAATGGCAAATGTTGGAACAACTAGAAATCGTTAGTGGTGTAGGGATCCATGAAACTGAAGCTCTCCAGGTAATAGGCTTGGCCTGCTTATTCACAAAGCATAATCTTATCTGTGACCCAACCCCCTGGAATCCCTCATAAAACTTTAATGATACGTGTCAGTAATTAAAACAAATGACCACAATATGCAGTCTGAATATGATCCCATAGCCCAGTGCACTTGAATAATACCACAGGTAAAGGAGTAACATCTGGGCCTTAGTTTACTCCTCTGTAAAATGAGGTTTGTGGTCTCTCAAATTCCTTCCAGCTCTAGGCTTATGATACCATAATGACCTAGTTCTACTACCTGGAGAACCTGTCAGGTAGAAAAGCATACCCAGAAACATGGAATTCTATGGGAGACCAGCAAAGGTCAATCATTCCCACTGTATATGAGTGTCCCACACAGACTTTGACACACAGTGGGTGCTCATTATGTACTGCCCACAAGACAGACAACCCAAAGTAAGAGACTGAAGGCATCATGGTACAGTGGGAAAAAGGGGATTTTTGGACCTGGGCCCCAGCCCCACACTTAGCACTTGTGTGACTTTGGCCACTTGACATCTCTGGCTTCTGAAGAAACCTCTCAATTTCTTCATCTCTGAAATTAAGGAAGTGAGCTTGATGACCTCTGAGATCCTTCTGTGACCCTTTTGATCCCTGCCCTGAAAGTTTAGGGCAAACACCAATTAATAATAATTATAGAAATGTACTTTGGTTTTTACGTGTCTTGTCTCATCTGATTCTCACAGCCATCTGTTATTGCCATATTACAAAAAAGAAAACTGAGGCTCGACAAAGCTGTGATTTGCCCAGGGTTATATAGCTATGAAGTTGCTAAGGCACGATTCAGACTTGAATCTTAATTTCAAGCCCAGCATCCTCTCTAGTGAAATTCTTAATAACTGCTGAAGATTGTTCTTGTTTGTCCTTTGCCAGTGACATCGTGAAGGTGTTATCTTGACTAGTAAGTGAATTGGATTTAAGTGAGGCAGAGCTGTGTCCAGTGACAAGGTCAGGATGGCTGGCGATGCCCTGGCTGCAGTGGGAAATCTTGGCCTTTTTAAGGGAAGGTTTTTTCTCAGGTCTCAGTTTGTCTAAAGCAAAACCCATTCCAAAATTAAAGGCTAAGTAAGAATGGAGGCAAAAGATGGCCTAGTTTGCCTTCATGAAAGAATCAGTCTAGGAGAAGAAGACCCTTTGAGTTTCTGCCCTGAACAGAAGCAGTTGCTATTTATACTCAGAGCCATCATAAACACACACACGCCTCCCAAGTGTGTGACTCCTGGAATGATATGAGGGACATTATCACAGATTGGTTATGTAAAAACTCCTCTCTCACATTATTTAATTAGGATTAGCAGACCATCTTACCTCTTAGCCTTCTCCCTCAAATGTGACAAGCCCAGGGATGGCCATGGAATCCATCAGAATCAGGGGGAACCGTTCCCCATTTCCCACATCTGACTTTATGAAATCAGCCTTCATCCTTCAGGCCTGTCTTAAACTACAGGAACCCTAAGATATCTAAAGCCAGTTAAGATTCCCAAATGGGAACTTGAAGGGACATAAGAAGGAGGACTCTGAGAGCCTAGTCATGGGGATTGGTGTCATTCGTAATGAACTCCATGGACGCCACAGCATTTTGTGCCTTAAGTGCCTTTGAAAGAGAAAAAACTGTCTTCTGGCTGCCTGTTTCACAAAGCACCCTTCTGGCAGGACTTAACTCCTTCCCCTTCTCAAAAAACAAGCGGGAGGTAAGTTAGGGATTTTACATCTCAGTGCTTGCTCACATAGAGAAAAGCAGTAATTGAGAATTTCGGGAAAAAATACGACATTTTGCTGTGGAATTGCACTTGTCAGGATGACAGGGAGTCTATCACAATTGAACACTAATTGTACAACTTTCTAGTCCTCTGAGGAAAATATGCATTTGAGTATCCCTGGATGGGGCAACTGGTATACTTATAGTAGAGCTTCCAGATAGAACATGGAATATATTTATAGAAAGTATTAAAATGTGCTCACAACACTAGCCATCTATGTGCATGGATGGGCAGCTAGGTGGAGTAGTGGATGGACTCATAAAGATCTGAGTTCAAATGTAGCCCCCAAAACCAGCAGTGTGACTTTGGGTGAGACACTTTAACATCTTTCTACCTCGGTTTCCTCTTCTGTAGAAGGGGACAATACTAGTACCCACCTTCTAGGGTTGTTATAAGGATAAAGTGTGATATTATTTGTAAAGCATTATGTAAGCCTTAAAGCACATTATAAAAGCTAACTCATTGTTTAATTCCTACTTGTTATATTGTTGGCTGACTAACTTGATTGTAGTACTTATTATCAAATCTGCCTTTGAGTTACAAGGCTTTTTCTTTTCTAAACTGATTTGCTACTGCTGCTATGGTAGCATACTAGATGGCATAGTAGAGAGTAGATAGACCATCAGGCCTGGAGTCTAGAAGACTCCTCTTTGTGAGTTCAAATCCAGCCTCAGCCTTAGACCCTGAGCAAGTCACTGAATCCCATTTGCCTTAGTTTCCTTATCTGTAAAATGAGCTGGGTAAGGAAATGACAAATCAGTATCTTTGTCAAGAAACCCCCAGATGGGATCATGAAGAGTCATACACGACTAAAAAAGACTTAGCAACAGCAAAACTGTTGCCATAAATGACTCTTAGAGCTTGTATGCAAGCATTTGCACTACTTCCTTTGGATCTCACAATGACATTGGTCTAAGCATTATTGGCATCCTCATTTTATAGATTATGGAGTTAGGGCTGAGGGAGAGTTAAGTGACTTGCCAGAAGTGACCCACGTATTCTCAGAGCGGGTATTCAACCCTAGTTGTCCAACTCCAGCTCCATACTTATTCCATCCTGTCCTGTAGTGTATAGATTTTTGAGTGTTCAGTTGTGTCCAACTCTTTTTGCTCCTGTGGACTATAGCACACCAATGCTGTCTGTGGGGTTTTCTTAAGAAGGGTATTGGAGTGGTTTGCATTTCCTTCTCCAGTGGATTAAGGCAAACAGGTTAACCAGGGTCACACAGTTATTAGCAAGTATCTGAGACTGGCATGTCTTCCTGACTGCAGGCCCAGTGCCCTCTGCTGAGACGCTTAGCTGCCTCCTGTAGACTCTGGTAGACCACAAGGGCTAAAAGGAAACTCCAGTAGGTATTACCAACTGTTTTCCAAAAGTGAAATTTCCAAGAATATATAAACAATTCTTTAAATGTTGGAGTGTGTGATGTTATGGAGAGAACACTGAACTGAGAGCTAAGGAAGCCTGGGTTGGAATCAAGGCTCTCTGCTGCTCAGTTTCTGTGTGATCTTAGGAAATTAATTCACTTTGTCCCTTGGAGACTCAGCTTCCTTGGCTGCAGAAGGAAAAGGTTGGGTTGCGTCAATTCTTCCCATCTTTTTTGTCAGATCTATTTGACCATCTAAAGCCTTGGAACCCCTTCTCACAGTAATATTTTTAAATACATAAAATTCTTAGGATTATAAAGGAAGTTGATTATATTGAAATATAGTTATTAAAAACAAATTGATGGATCCAGGTTAAGAACCCCTAGACTAGATGATTTCTCATACTCCTTCCAATTCTCACATTTTTTGATTCAGAATGTAGCTTGTCACTTTACTTTTATATATATATATATGAATGGATAGATATAGGTAGATCTATCTCTATATAATCATATATATAGAGATAGATAGATAGATATAAAACTTATCACTTAACAACTCAGTCCCACCAACTAGCTCTGAGCTCCCTAGAAATCTGGGTGGTAGAGTGAGTGTACCTGTGGCAACGGACTATCCTTAACTAACAGAGCTAATGGTTGGGGAACAAGGGAGGCTATTTATTGTAGTCGTGGTACTACTAGGAGGCACTGTTACAGTGGTGTCAGGATTGTTGCTGTGGTTGAGAGAGGATCTGCTCCCAAAGACAATCTTTCTAATAGCCCTCTACTTCCCACCCAAAAATAGAAAGCAAAACCTTCCCACACTTGGCCAGGAGACTGTGAAATATGCTTCCCTCTAAGAATCCTTCTGTAGAACCTCTGATGTTGCAGTTTGGACCCCAACGCAAGATAAAAAACAGATGCAAGAAATGATAACATCAATTTTGCTTTTTTAAAAAAAAAATGTATTTCAGGAATATAGCATACATGTATTAAAAACATTTATTTTCTCTTAGCAAACATACTTTTCTCTCCCTCGCTTCTACCTTCTAACGCCTATTGAAAAACGGAAATCTTTCTAACAAATAAAATGCAGATATTTGGCAGAGAAAGTGATTTATCATCATAATGCGGCTCTACCAAGATGATATTTATCCCTTCCATTTGAGGTCACTTATTTACCATAAGGAAGGCTGTTTAATTTAGCTTTTTTTCTTGCTCTATATTTTTCCAAAATTTCATAAAATGAGTATTTGAGGGCTTACCCACTATATGCAAACCAGCTATGCTACCTCATTCCCCCTTCTGTAGTTTTACTTGAAGGAAATATTTTAAAGGATTTATGGCTATTTGTGTAAGAATTTTCTGATCCCCAATAGCTTTCTCACTGAACATTGAGGTATAAGGAAGTAATCATAGCTCATTTCAGTAGCGGCAAGTGTTGGCTATCTGGTCTTGGCTAGTTATGCCCTAAGCGTTCAAAAATAAAGTGCTAAATGTCAGTGCTAGAAAAGGTAATTAAGATATGAGGACTGGAAAGCTCAAACCATTTCATCGAGGAGCCAAGAATGTAATGATCCAGTTTTTCAACAGTATATATTAATATTCTCAGGTACAAAACGTTCTGTGTGGGCCATCAAAAAGAGTACCACCCTCAGGACAGTTCTTAGGGCTGTTTTTTAGGCTGCTTTAGCTAATTACCAGTCAGCATGAGAGAAAGTCTGGCATAGTTGATTAGGTTATTGGGCTTAGAATTAGGAAGGCCTGGGTTCAGATTCCACTTTGTAAGCTTTTAAAGCATTAGGTAAATGTGAGCTAATATTAGTCTGTTGCCCTTTTGCCGTGGGAGAGAATAATAAAGAAAAACTTTGGTTGAGAGTGAAGAAATCACATCACCAACACTTAAGTATATCCTTTTCAAGTTTAACTTGTGTTCTGTGGATTTGGATCCTCCCCATACATTCGGGAGTCATTTAGGGGTGTGTTGGATCCAGGGCAATTGTTAAATTTTCAGGGCAAGCATTTGTACCTCTACAATAGGTAAAAGCTACAGAACAAGGTTTGACTTACTGTTGTATAGACTATCTAGACTTGAGGTAAGAAAATGTTAATAATGAAGATTGAACTTAGAGCCTAAGATTGCATACTTTTTTTGGTTGTTAAACATTTGCCAGCACACCCTTGTCTACTAGTATGTTCCAAACAGACTTTCTATTTGTTTTCCTAGGTATACGGTTCTGGGTCTCAGACTCGTGCATTCCAGTATGTCAGGTAAGGAAGGGCATGTTCGTTTTTTGTCACATGTAATTAATCTGAAGGGTCTATTACCCAGTATTGATGTTCTGGGGAAAGATAAGATGCAGTCCTGAGGAATCTTCATTTTCACTTTGTAAAGGTTCCAGGATATACTTGGAAAGCAGGAAGTTTGAAAAGACCCATTTTCCATTTTAAAATAAATTCAGATTTTTAAGATTTTTTTTTTAAACTAAAAAGCCTCCATAGATCTTGTCTTTAAAATTAAATCACACTAAATTCAAGTTTTTTGTTTCTGTTAGCAATTAACCCACTTTTGGTGGGTTTTCTCCTAATCCATGCTGCCATCTAGTGTTCCCTAGTTGCATTTGTCAAGTACTGAGTATGACTTATTAGAGTGTAATTTCTGACCTCAGCTTTGATGATAAAGGTTTGTTGGATGCAGCATACCAACAAATTCTATGCGCATTGTGTCTTTTGGACAAGGCTTCCTTTGTTTGGTTGAGGTAGCTGCCAAAACCCTGAAAATTTGACATTAAATTCATTTTATTTGAAGAATTTGGAACAAATGTCTTTACACTCTGCAGATCTTATTGTTTGGATTGAAAAATAGTTAAACACCCATCTCCATTTTCCAAAAATTGCGTTTGTAAATAGTTTTTGTGTCTCTGATAAAAAGATAGCAACAAAATATTGTGTAGAAATGGTCATTGAGTATCATTTATTACTTGTAGCAAATAACCACTATTAAATTTTTTAAGATCCTAGATTAATTTTTTAAAAAATCCACTTATAACTTTAGATATTAGATTTTTCCCCCTTGAGTGTACAACAGGATCTTTTAAGTCCCATGTGACTTAAGATTACTAATAAAAATAAGCTTATCATTTTTTATCTAAAATAAATCAAAGCATTTTGCTCTTCATCTAAATAATTGTCCCTTTACTTTGCAGAGAAAAATCAGAAAGTAAAGATAACCAGAGGGTTCTGTTTTTTGTTTCCTTATTACCAAAGAATAGAAGGTGAACAGAGTTCTTAGGAATCATTTAAAGAAACAGTTTGGTGTACTTGTTTCTTCTTTATTTCTGGGAAATCTTTTGCAATTATTCCTAAAGAGCACACACAGATTGTCAGCCTTCTCAGAAAAGTAACTTTGGAGTTTCATGGATCATAACATTATTTATGTTAAATGACCCTCTTAGCATGTCTCCCTAGAGTTGCTTTTAAATTTATGATTTCTCTGTATATTGTAGAAGTTCCACCAAAGATTAGCTTTTCATCACTTCCACATTTTCAGACCTCCATTTGTCCTTTTCTCTTCCCTCCAGTCAACTCTAATATTTTCCTAGGAAGCCTACAGAATTTGGGCACGTCAAACTTTAATGAATTATCTAAATGAATGGCTATCAATCTTCATTTTGATTTTATGTTGGATACTAATGAAGCATTCTAACCCAAAGGCCTGAGGAGAATACTTTTCAAAAAACAAAACAAAAAACTAGGTTTCTATGTAATTATTTATTTTGAAGATTTGAAACTCAGAAATTAAAAGGGGTAAAAGTCATCACACAAAATAGAGACCCAAACCTGTGTTTTCATCAATGCAATGACAACTCAGTCTATAACTTACGTAGTTTTAGAATTTTCTGGGGCACTAAGAAATTAAGACACTAATTAGCCAGGGTAACCTACTAAGTATACATTGAATTCAGGTATGCCTAACCCTTGGGCTAGCTTTTTTAGCAATTCATGTCTTAGTAGATGATTAGATAGATAGATAGACACATGCGTGACATATGTACACTCCTTCATATAGAATTAATTTCTATCTTAACTCATAATAATTTTTAAGTTGTATTGAGCTCAATGAAAATCTAAACAATTCCATTAATTTTTAAATTTTGCTTTACAAAATCCTGTGGATTCGATAATACTGCAATTTGCTGATAGCATTTGTAGTCATTCACGGCATGAAAAGGCACTGTGCTAGTCATAGGCCACTGACGAAATACTTCCAGGCTTTCTCTGTCTTTCTCAGCACCCTCTTCCACATGCAAGCTCTGTGAGAGTGCAGGCAGCCAGCAATGACGGTCAGTAGCATAATGCAGAGAATACTAGAACCAGTTCAATTGTTAGCCATGTGACCATAAGCAAGTCATTTAACCTTTCTAAATCATCTAGTTCATTTTCTTCATTTGACCAATGAGGAAATGGAGACCCAGAGAAGTTAAATGTCTTGATAAAAGTATTAAGTGTCAAGAGCAGAATTTGAACCCAGATTCTCTTCTCCCCACCTCCCTAAGGCAAAATTGTTCATTGGATAAACTTAGTCTTTAAACTTTCCAGTGGTCTCTTTTCCCCAGAAGTGAATTTGTACTTTACTCTTTCTGTACTCAGAAATCAGATCCTGGCTGAAAGTTCGGGGAGAAGAACTCTGAGACTGGGAAATCACCACTTTACCCACACACATAAATAATCTTTGACTTAACTCTCCTAGAGTTCCAGGCTATGGGAAGTCCTCTCCCATCCCACTTTATAGGGTGGATGCTCAAGATGTTCCCCTCAGCTGCTGTATAGTCTCTTGGCTGGTACTTGGATAAAGTAGGTTACATGGTGTAGAGGCCATCATAGCAACAAGGAAAAGTTAGTCACAAATATAATTTAGTGCCATTGCTAGGCTACTTTCTCTTAGGTTAATGGACTTAGAGAATTATAAGAGACCTTAGAGGCCATTGGGTGCAATGGCCTTTCCATTTTGCAAATGAGGAAACTGAGACTAGAGAGACTTGAAAGGGTCACACAGCTAGTCTAAGTATCTAAATATCTAAGTATCTAAGACAGTAATCTAAGAAGATTCAAAGTCAAGTCTTCTTGATTCCTAAGTACAAAAGAATGGCCTCCTCATTCTAAAAAGGGAAAATATCTGTCTACCAGCCCTTTCCACTTTGGAAAACTCTGGAGGAAGTCATCTCTTACTCTTGAGCTACCAGCTAAGAGATTGGTTTTGAAAATTTGTTTCAACAATTGAAACAGTTCAAGGCACATATGAAGTAGAGGGAGTGGTAAAAAGGGCTCTAGTAGTAGCAGTACTACTGTTTAGCACTGTTGAAGTACTAAAGTTGAAGTACGACTTGGCACTTCATATTTGGAGGTAAATATTGAAATGGAGTTTGCTACTCAACTTTTGGGTAGGGAATTCATCACTTTCACCCATTTTATTTCCCCTCATCCCACCTTTTTCAGGTATCCGCATCAAATCAAAGTTTAATGATATTAGCTAACATATATAATGCTTTATGATAAAAGTGCTCCAGATAGGTTGTGTATTATTTCCATTTCACATAGTAAGAAAATTGAATACCAAACAGTTGAAATAATCCTGCCCATTGGTAGTTAGGTGCTGCAGTGGATAGAGTGCCTGGCCCAGAGTCAGGGAGACCCCTGAGTTCAAATGTGGCCTCAGATACTTACCAGCTCCAAGTCACTTAACTCTGTTAGCTTCAGTTCCTCATCCATAAAATGAGCTGGAGAAGGAAATGGTGAACCATTCTAGCCTCCTTGCCAAGAAAAGCCCCAGTAGGATCACAAGGAGTTGGAAGTGACTGAAACAACTGAATAACCAAGGTCACAGAGCTCCTTGGTGGTGACCCCAGCACTGTGCCCAGATCTCTGATTCCAGTGCCATTTTTCTTCTCAGGAGAACAGCTCTTAAGTCATTTTGATTCCATCATCTCTAAAGTTCCTTTTCGCTTTCAAACTAGCCAACAAACCAAGATTTTCTTGGTTTACTCTCTTTACATTCAGTGGCGTTCTATTTACATTATTGACCAGGTGTCTTTTACATTTTAAAATCTCCACAAGCTTGAAGTAATTGATAGAAGAAGAGAGTTCTTTTTATTTTTAAAGAAATAGATGTCTTTGATAGATACAGTTTCATCTAAATGCTAATATAATGTTATTCAATATCTTTCCTGGTTGAATGAAGACATTCTGATGTTCACTCATTTTACAATTTATAAATGCTTTTCTCACAGCTACCCTGTCTATTAACACCCATTTTACCAAAGAAAAACCTACGCTCAGGATTGAGTTTTACCCATGTTCACATGATGATGGGTGTTGTTATTTTTGAATGTACAGAAGATGAGCCTATGTATTCAATCTGTTAAGCTTTGCTGTTTCTGCTTTCATATTTTGGACCTCATCTGTGATTTATCTGATAATAGTTAATTTCTGATGAGGAAACTCCCTTCACCAGTGCAAATCATGTTTTGTTTTGTTTTTTAGCTTTTTTTTTGGATTTCTAATGTTTAGCACAGTGACTGACATAGTCAAATGCTCATTCCTATTTACTTTAACTTTCCTAGGATTGTTTCTATTGGAACCCAATTAAATATAAGATAAGAAGAGTGGTGGTGATCTCAATAATATTGACAATGAAGAAAGACAGTGTGAGCCATAGTGGATGGAGAGCTGACCTCTAGGCAGGATAAGTGGGTTTAGGTCCTGTCTCTGACACATAGTGGCTATATGACTCTGGGAAAGTCACTGAGTCACTTGATGATTTGCTGAGCAGTGGCTGATCTGCATTGGTGAAGGGAGTTTCCTCGTCAGGAATTGACTATATCAGATAAATAATAGATTGAGTCTAGAAGATGATGACAGTGATGTTGATGATAACTGACATTTATAGAAAATTTTATATTTCTATAAATATAACTGACTTTTATGTAACTGGCATTTACATTCTTTACTATTGACTCCTAACTACAAACTTGTTAAGCTGGAATTGTAGATATGTATCTGTTTCATGCACAGATAAACTAAAGCTCAGAAAGGTTGACTTGTCCATGATCTTACAGCAACTGAGGTTAAAGAAGCAAGATCCAAAATTCATGGCTCATCTTACCCTAAGTCCAGTGTTCTTTCTGCTAGAATATACTACCTCTAGCCAAAATAGTAAAGTATACCACTACTTTTCGGGTTACTTCATCTTGAGTTTGCGTTTCTGTATTATAGCTTTAATCAATATATTGTTATAGATATAAATATTTAGCATTAGGGGATTATTCATTTTAAGTTCTCACAGAAATATTATACATATTCATTTGCTTAATGAATCCTTTCTCCCTAAATGATCCCCAGTCTTGACAAACTGCAAAAGAGCTATATAAAAAAATCCATTCACATCTTGCAATAAATAAAGAGCTGACCACCTCAAGTAAGCAAAGACATAAAAGTTTTAAATGCCCCCTCCCCCAGGATGAGACTTACCCAACGTTATAGTAACAGATGAAATTATACACTGTTTTAAAACGTCTAAAGCCCTTTACATATATTCTTCTTTGAGTCTCACAGCAAGCCTCTAAAATAAATACTTGCAGATATTTTTATCCCATTTTGTAGATAAGGAAATTGAGACTCAGTGTCCCTGTGGTCCGTCATCATCACACAGCTAATAAGTGCCAGAGATGAGATTCCAGACTTATACTTCCTGACTTTAAATCTGTTACTCTCTCTCCTGGGTCAACTAGACCCTGAAAATAACAATAACTAGTATTTTCATACAGCACTTTAACATTTGCATGGTTCTTTACCTATATTATCCCTTTGGGCCTTCACAACAATCTTTTGTAAAGGTATTGTGGGCATTATACCTCTTGTACAAATGAGGAAACCTATGTGAGACTTTTATTCAGGGCAGCTGAGAAATGGTATCTGAACCTGTCTTAACCTTTGTCTTCCTCATTCCGAGTCCATTTTGCTTTTTATTTTGCCAAGCTTCATCTTTTAGAAGTCTTTCTATATCAGGGCATTCTTTTCTTTGGATGAATCTAGTTCCGTAATTTTATCAGTATAGGGCACTTCCTGAGAGGAAACTCCTTTCTTTTAATTAAAGCTGTAGAGATTTTCCTTTAAATTTCAGCTATAGAGATTTGAGGTTAAGTGACTTTCCTGGGGCCACATGGCTAGTAAATGTCAGAGGAAGGACTTAAATCTAAGTCTTTATGACATTTAGACCAACCCTTTATCCACCATACCATCTATACTTCTCACATTTATGTTACAATTAGGATTGAGTGTGTTTATTACACAAGGGAAAAATACGTAGAAACTGAGAAAACCTCTAACGAATGTCTCATTCTTACAGTTTTCTATTTCTGACTTTGGGGGATGATGTTACCTGGTCATTACAATGGAAAACGGATTGTCTGTACAAAGATGTGTCATCTGAGTGTTCTAATAATAATTATCTATTCATCTGATAATTCAAATGCTCATTACCATTGACATTTTACCATTGCTGTGGCTGATATGGTCACGGTCAGTTCATGTCCTCATGTACGTTAAAGCCACGTTATGTAAAAAAAAAAGTCACTTTGTCAGAATGACACTTGATGTAGAACTTTAGGTTAAATGTAAGTGTGATCTGTGTGGGTTTGACCTTAAAAGTTGCCAGTTTATGTTCTAAATGATCTGTCGTTCAAAGCATGGTGACCAGAATTCTTTTAGCCTTAATATTTAATAATAATTCGAATAACTTTCGTCCCCCTTCTCCCCCTTCTCTCAGTTTCAGGCTAATTAATAGTAATAAATAGTATTGAATGGCAGCTTTTAATGTCTGAAACTGAATCTTTTCAGGCCACTTTGCCACAAGAAAATACATCCATTACCAAGAATGTTATGATGGTACCATGATGCATTGATTCACTGCCATAGTGATGAAGTGACTTTTTTTGGTCAGTTTCTCTACAGTAGAGAAATAATCAAATGGCTGGCAATTATTGGCATGAGTGCTTGATTTGTGAGAAAAGAATGATTTGAGCATGTTAGTGTAAATATGCCCATTGATTGTAAATGGAAAATTGAAAAGCTTGCCAAAATAGCCCCCAAAGAGGTTCCTTTGTTTGAGAAAAGCAAGACTGTTGATCATTGTCTTTTGCTTTATACAGTTACTTTATTAAAGAAAAAACAAACAAAAAATCTGTAACATGACCCATAATGCCTTGCTCCTCAGTGGTAACAATGCACAGAGGAAGATTGAAATATTTTAAAATTTTGCATCAGTCAAACCTCCCATGTAGAACTGAGAGCTTTTCTCTAGGGACATATGCTGCCTCTCAAAAAGGAGCAAGGGAAGTGTCTTTGTGTAGCACTGAGGTGTCATTTTTACAGAGTAACTTTTTTTTAACAGAGCCACACTTTAAAGCTTCTGAAAATAAGAACCAATTCTTGGTAAGCGGAAATTTGCTTACTTCTCTTCACTTTTCATGGACCAGTCAATCACAATCCATCTGAAACATTTTCAATTCCCTGACCTTTTTGTGTGGGTGTCTGAAATTGTTGGTTGGGAAGAGGGAGGAGGCTGGAGTGTTGGAGAACAAGTCATAATCATATTTCAATAACCAGTATTATTTGATTTGTCTTTGTAACATGCCAGTGTGGGGACCTTCATGCTTTGCACAATTCTTTCATCACACTGGGCTTTTATTTCATAATAACATTCATCTGGGGAAGAAATAACGCTCATCAATGTCCATGGGAGCCAGGTGGTGGGGGACACAGCAGACATGGGTTTTCATTAGGAGTATAGGGACTTACTTGGGTGAACATCCATCTTAATTGCAAGATTTGATTTTTTTCTTTACATTTCTCATTTTCCAATTTATTTTCTTTTGAGGGGGAAGGGAGGGCTTGAAAAATTGTTTTGGCACTTGTAAAGTGTCTTCAACAGTCATTTATTTTGAGGAAAAAGATAATATGATCTTTCCTTCTTTTGCAGTGATCTAGTAAACGGACTTGTGGCCTTAATGAATAGCAATGTTAGTAGTCCTGTCAACTTGGTAAGTTCTTTTTCTTCCCATTCATTGTTCCTCACTGGTTAGCAGGAGATTGACTTTCTGGCAAAGGTCTTTGTAAGCTTTGGGTTGTAAGGTATACCTTTTCCATCAGAAAATCTGTTGGGACCTAAATGATTTTTGGTTGGAGAAGACTCACTGAGTAAAGCAAGTTTTACAAGCAAAAAATTTCTACAAAGATGTTTTACTAAAGACCATAATGAAGTAGGACGACCTAGGCCTGTTCAGTTTGTGCAGCAACATGCATAATCAGGCACTGTTAAAAAGAGATTTTTGGTAATGCTTGTAATTTATGGAAATTACATGCATAAATTTGTGTGTCCCTGGTTTAATGCATGAATGTCCCTTGTGTAAATATCCCTGAATGATAACGTGGAAGAAGGAGCTTTTTCAAAGAGAATATCCCACTGGTGAGAGTGGTTATAATATAACTGGAAAACAGCTCCTTTCCACCTGTAGAATACCAGTGTTCAGTAAAAAGAACATTGGCTGGAGTATCAGAGGACCTGGGTTCAGATACCACCTCTGATACTTGCTACATTTTGGGCAAATCCTTTAGTTTGCTGGGGCCTCAGTTTCCTTAGGACAGTGAGGTGATGCAGTGGATAGAGTATTATGCCTGGAGTCAGGAAGATTCCTCTTCCTGGGTGCAGATCCAGCCTCAGATACTTACTAGCTGTGTGAGCCTGGGTCAGTCACTTAATATTATTTGCTTCATTTTCCTTATCTATAAAATGACCTGGAGAAGGAAATAGGAAACCACTCTGGTATCTTTGCCAAGAAAATGGGATCACAGAGAGTCAGAAACTACTGAGCAACAGCTTCCTATGCAAAGTAAGAGGGTTAGACTAGCTGTTGACATCCCCTTCCACTTGAACATCTATGGTCATATGAAAGCCTGTTTTTTCTACAGTCCTTGTTTTTTTTTTTTTAAATTATAAAGCCATAAGTTAACAGTTAAAATTCATCAAAATATCCTTCAGGAAAATCAGAGAAATTACTACAGATATGGAACTTAAAAATTAATTTTCTCAGATTTAAAAAAAAGATAGAATGATTCAGCTTGCTACCCTGAAAGATATTAAGTTAGCCTATTATATTTAGAGACTCCATTTCAAACCAGTAAAGGAAAGTGGGAATGACTTTTTCTTCTCTTTTCATTATTAAATACAAAGTCTTGAGGGTTCTTTTTTTTTTTGGAAGAGATGCTACTTACCACATAAATCTCCACATCTTGAATCTGTGTAGATTTCTAATTGTCTTTTATGTGGACTTCTATATCTAGTGTGCTTCACATTAGATATAAGGATTTAAGCAGTAAGCTTTTCTTGTCCCTCAGCATTTATGTTCCTGCTCTTACTTAGCCCACAGAATTATTTTTTATAGCAAAGGAGAAAGGAAAGGAATAAGAATTTATTAGTGACTACCCTGTGCCTCGCACTTGATAATACTATCTCATTTGACCTTCAAAACAAATCTGGGAATTAGGTGCTGTTAATACCTTCATTTTACAATTGGGGAAACTGAGGCAGACAGAGGTTAAATGACTTGCTTGTGGTCAGTAAGTATCTGAGGACACTTGAACTCAGGACTTTCAGGCTCCAGGCTCAACGCTGTTCCTTTGAGCCACCTATGTACCTGGTAGCTGCTGCTGTCATACTCAGAAGGGGTAGTAAGCTGATACAATGTATCCTCTTGCCAGGTTCAGTAAACATGATTTTGATGGGTTACAACCCTGAATGAAAGTTGCAGCTGGTGAAATAAACAAACATATGTATGTTTTAGAAAGCCTGTTGCCTTCTGTGCTGTCGGTGAGCCTATAAACGTCCTACAGAAGATTAATGTAATCACTTAATCACTCTCATAACCAGTAACCGTTTCTTCCTTAGGGGAACCCAGAAGAACACACAATTCTAGAATTTGCTCAGTTAATTAAAAACCTTGTTGGTAAGTAGGATAAGTCATTTCACGGGTGAACTTCAGCATGAATGTTTCCTATCAGGGGTTAGTGCCTTGATTAGCAAATGTGTAATTAATATAAGCTAATTGAATCGGATAAAAGCAGTACTTCTACTGGAGACGTTTGTCTTCTGATGTTTTAATTAAATAACAGCAGGAGAAAGGGTGTCTTTGGTTTTGTTTGGGATTGTAATTGGGGGCTTATTCTTGAGATAGATCCTTTTGGCTCCCCAAAGGGAGGTCATTCTGTGTAGGTGAAAATGATTGGTTCGAGGAGCCTTTGCTGGGTGAGAATGGAATTTCAGAGGGTGGAGTCACGTAAAATTTGTATTATTTGGTGTAAAACACATCAGCCAGTTCTAAGTGCTATTTACAATTCTGACCAGTTTTCCTGTGAAATTGTAAGAGCCAATGTAGAAATCAGGGCAGGAGATAATAAGTCAGCCAATTGCACCCCACGGTGACTCAGAGCTTTGTCTGATTCCAGACTCAGTTCAGGCCCAAGCAATCTGTCTCCTATAAACATGATGCATTTAGTCCCAGCCCTGAGTAATTCCTTTTCTGAGGACCCATCACTGGAATCCCTGGAGTTTTTTTCCTAGTCCTATAGCCATATATAAATGGAGACTAAAGATTTCTCTTGAGCAGAATATGGCCCTGAAGTAATTAGGCTTTGCTGAGATCAAAGCTTTATTGTAGATATTCCTCATAGATATTCCTGAGGTCCTGTGGTTTAGCTACAAATGAGTTTGACTTGAAACCAATGATAGTTTAAGACTGGCCTGCACAACGTAACGGCCTGCCAAAGGCTTTCAGGTGGCCCAGGGACAATGTAGAGACTGTACAAGAAAGTAAAGATGTAACGAGTGCTTTGTCCAGGCCTTCCACTAGTCACTATTGTGCCATCATGTAACTCGAGAGATGGGTTGCTACTGCACACTCTCTCCTGCTTGTCATGTGATGCTCAGCAACCAACCATCTTCAGTCTCTCTCTAGTCTGAGAGGTGCAATTTCATGATAAGTAAAAATCTTAAGTGTAATTCATTGATATTGAAATTTCCCCCTTTTTAAATATGGCTTATTTGCATAGTAGTTTAATCATTCTTTTACTTGGAAAGTGAGCCACTAAAAACCTATCTGTGGCCCAAAGTAGTTTAGACCGTTTAATTTTGGTCCCTTCCCACTGCCAAGTTGTTCAGGTCTGGTCTAAGTTTAAAACAAAGTTGTTAGTGTGTCCATCCACCTCCTCTGAATGCCTCTCTTTATTATACCTGTCTGTCAGCAGCAAGGCTTTAAAACTTTGGTGCTGAATCTGACCTGTGAACCATTTTGGAATTCTGATTTCTGATCTAAGGAATGCCTCTAATTTTTTCCTCATTGGTCAATCTGAGGAGGACAGGTCCTGAGCTCTGTGACTCAGTTCACCTGGTTCACTCCATTGCTGTGTATTCTCTGATCCCTCAGTTAATTGTGTTCCCTCCCATGCCAACATCCAGCAAGGAGTGTTGTTTGTTTTTTTTTTAATTATCATAGGACCAAAGATTTAGAGCTAGGAAAGAACTTAGAGGCATTTGATCTAACCTCTTCATTTTACAAATAAAGAAATTGAGGCCCAGAGAGGTTTAGTGACACACCCAAGGTCAGCAGGGATGGGTTTTGGACCTACCTCTTTTGACTCCTTTTTCTAAATCCTTACTCAATTGTTGCAGTATCAAAATTACATAAAATAGCAAAGCTTTTTGCCATTTGTAAGTATCCCTTCTCAGACACATGAAGTATGTATGTATGTGTGACACTTAGCCTGTCACTTAACTTCTCTGCCTCAGTTCTCTCATCCATAAAATATGAGGTAGGACTCACTGTCTTCTAAGGTCTCTTCCAAGTGTAAATCTGTGGTCCGGTGACCCCTGGGTCTTGTCTCCATGCCACAAGTAGGCACTGGAGTTAGACTTTAGTGTGTAACAGAAATAAGTTTTATTTCCATATTTTTAAGAGGACCGAAATTTCAATTTCAGTGTCAGGAGGGCCAGGTGAGGAAATTACACTACCAATGAAGATCAGTACTTGTCCTACAACTAACAGACTTAGATAATTCCCTTAGTGACTGAAAAGTTGGTGTCACAATGACAGCACGGTTATCTAACCGATAGCAGTATTCATAATAACTTTCATTTCACTTATAAGAGGTTGTTATTTAAATTACTTCCTCCACTAGGGTTCAATTCCATTGCCTTGGAACAAAGTGATGATCCTAGGGTATGCAAGCAGCACAGAATTTATTAGGCCATGGCACAATGGACAAGAACGCTGGGCCTCGAGCCAAGAAGACTCAGACATTTACTATCTGTGTGAACCTGGGCAAGTCACTTAAACCTGTCTGCCTCAGTTTCCTCATTTGCAAAATGAGCTGGAGAAGGAAATGGCAAATCACTCTAGTATCTCTGCCAAGAAAATACCAAATGGGGTCACAAAGCGTGAGACATGACTGAACAACAACCACCAAAACAGAAAAACTTTCCATCACAGATGCTAAAAAAGGATTGGGTTTAACTTGATGGGAAATTATGTAGGAATTCTGGATGCTGTGGGCAGAAAGAAATAGCTTAGTATGGAGGATAGAGATCTGGTTTCAGAAGAGTTCTAGCCCTGCCTCTGACCCATGCTGACTGGTGACTCTGGGTCACTCATTTAGCCTTTGTGCCCTTGGTAATTTTCATGGACTATAAATTGCAAAGTTCAGCATTAGTAGAGGGAAATTCCTCCCTTGGAATTTTTCTTCCACCAATGAAATCATGTTTCTGGGATAATTATTTTTACTTATAAACAACAACCATGATGATGGTGATGAGGTGATAGCTAGCATATGTGACACTTAAAAGTTGGCAGAATGCTTTGTGCATATTCCAAATTCAACAGTCTATCCACAGTGCTGCCTTACCGTTTGTGATGCCCAATTACTTCATGTTAAATGGGAAAACATCTCATACATTGGTGGTATAAGGAAAGAGCTTTGTACATCTTCTGTTGTTTGTTGCTGTCATTTCAGTTGTGTGACTCTTCATGACTCCATTTGAGCTATTCTTGACAAAGACTCTGAAGTGGTTTGCCATTTTCTTCTCCAGTTCATTTTACATATGAGAAAACTGAGGCAGATAGGGTTAGGGTTAAATGACTTGCCAGGGTCACATAGCTAGTAACTATCCAAGGCTGTATTAGAACTCACGTCTTCCTGACTCCACCCCTGGCTCTCTGGTGCTCTATCTGTTGCACCAATTAGCAGCCCTTGTATGTCTTAAAGCCTCATAGAAATGAGAGGCTATTGTCACATAAAAATGGTACCCTAATTTTCCAAGCCCTGGGAGGAAGGGGCAAATAACCCTTTTCTAATGTGACCACATGGTTTAAGAAAACATATTTCTGCTGATCAAGGGACACTGTGAAACGCTGCTGGGAGGCTGGGCTTATTGGGTGGCTTGTGCATGAGAGTTCTAAACTGAGATAGACTAAACTACTCAGCTGTCTGTACCTAGTCCTGCACCAGTGTGGTGGGGGGACAGAAAGGGAGGTTGGGCTGCCTAAGGAGGGGTGAAGAGTTGCAAGTCAGAAAACAGCAAATCAGAGCTACCACCTATACTTCCAGCCTGGACATGATACGGACACCCAATCTTCACCCCCAAAACCTTCTAATCATCCGGGTCCCTGACTCCGAGGCAGGAGTTGAACTTTTATGTGTTTCATTTTTAAATTGACCCACATCGCATTACAATGATTTGCTCTCTTTATATCTCTGGTTGTGTTTTGGTTTTGGTCTTTAAACAGGTAGTGGTAGTGAAATTCAGTTTCTCTCAGAAGCCCAAGATGACCCACAGAGAAGAAAGCCAGATATCCAAAAGGCCAAGCTAATGCTGGGGTGGGAGCCTGTGGTAAGTGAAGCTGAAGGAGAGGTGGTGTCCCCTGGAAAAAGGAGTTCCTCTGTTGTATGTGACCTTCCCCACACCCCTCCCTTTCTGTGTGTTCCATTCACCAATGGAAGAGACACACCAGCTGGATTCAGGCAAGGCCTGGACAGGCAGAGCGGAAGAAGGGGTGGAGTTTTCCTTGCACCATTAAATGACTTTTCATGCATCATTTGAAAATTGTTTTCTGTTACCAAGGAAATAACTTTGATGGTCCTGCCTGGGCTGAATGCAGTGATATGCACACAGTTGTACTCCCCGCTCTCTCCTCCGTAAGTGACCTCGGCAGTTAGGGTCAGGATAGACCAGTGACTTAGAATAACAACAAGGATATCCCTATCATCTCTTTCTACAAATGCAGACTGGCAATAGGTCAGGAAATCAATTAGGGAACCGAGATGTTAAGCAATTTTGCCACAACCATGCCATATCACCTAAAACGTGTCACAGTCAGGACCTGAACCCTGTATATCCCACATCAGACTGCTATCTGTCTTAGAGAAATAGGAGGGGAGGGAAGGTGAAAAATCTGGAACTCAAGAATCTTACAACAAAATTAAAAACACACAACCAGGAATGTAAGCCTGATATTATTATCAGAGAGATAGCAAGTTCACAAGCCCGAGGGAAGAAAATCTTTGAGGTTTAATGAGGTTTTAACTAATCCGCAGAAGACATGACTTGCACTTGACTTTGTTTTTTTGAGTGAGGGAGGGCTGTGCAGGTCACCAGTTTCACTTCTCATCCAGAGCCATCTGAATCCAGTGATCAAATATTCATCAGGATGACTGGAGATGACCAAGGATGAGGCATTTGGGGTTAAATGACTTGCCCAAGGTCACACAGCTAGTGAGTGTCAAGTGTCTGAGGTGAGATTTGAGCTCAAGGCCTCCTGACTCCTGTACTGGTGCTCTATTCACTGCACCACCTAGGCAGTTATTCATCCTGATCAATATCTGGTCACTGGATTCAGATGTCTGTGGAGGAAAAGTGAGAATGGTGACCTGCACAGCCCTCCCTCAGTCAAAAAACAAAGTCAAGTGCAAGTCATGTCATCATTTCTCTGAGGGCATGGTCTTCTTCGGCAACAAAGGACGAACACACATAATTCACAGAAGATAATTGTCCCTTGCTGTGAACTCCCAAGTTTGTTACTACAAGTTGGGAGGGAGTTTCCGTGTCCTTTGGAAGCATGTAATATTGGCAACTTTGGGGTGAGAGGCTGGTGGTGGAGATGATAGGGATATCCTTGTTGTTATTCTAAGTCACTGGTCTATCCTGACCCTAACTGCTGAGGTCACTTACGGAGGAGAGAGACATCTCTAGATTATCCTCACCATGTTGCAAGTAAAATCCTGATCTAAAATGAATTTCAGATTTCCAAAAGTTTTACTTCTGTCTAATGGCTTACATTCCTGGTTGTGTGTTTTTTTAATTTTGTTGTAAGATTCTTGAGTTCCAGATTTTTCACCTTCCCTCCCCTCCTATTTCTCTAAGACAGATAGCAGTCTGATGTGGGATATACAGGGTTCAGGTCCTGACTGTCATACGTTTTAGGTGATATGGCATGGTTGTGGCAAAATTGCTTAACATCTCGGTTCCCTAATTGATTTCCTGACCTATTGCTAGGATTGTTCCACAGACCTATTGCCAGTCTGCATTTGTAGAAGGAGAATCCATGCCCCACCAGTCAGAACTTCTAGTCTCCCTGTTCCTGTCATGAAATGAAACAAAAATCCCATTACGTGAAGTAATAAATTCAGACATTACATGTTTTAAAGACTAGAGGGAAAATTGGATATTTCTAATTGAAGGCTCTGTAGTTCAGTGGAAAGAGTACTGAATATGGAGTCAGAGAACTTGTATTCAAATCCTGTTTCTGGTCTTTATCCCTCTGAACTTGGCAAGTCATTTAACATTTCTCAGCCTCAGTTTTCTTATTTATAAATCAATGAGGTCAGACTATCGGTCACTGAGGTTCCTTGCCCCTCTAAATCTCAGCCTATGGTACTGTGATTCCAAGGACCCATCCAACTATTCAAGTCACTTTTCTCAAGATTTCTTCTCTTGTAGAGATTTAGAAGGGATTGATGCCTAGAGAAGCTTTGGGGCTTAGGCTGCTTCCATTTTACCCTCCATGTTCATAAGTGAAATCTCAACTGTTACTGTTATTTATAGTGAGCTGACATTAACAGTGAGGTTAAGATTATTTTATACTGTGTCATTTTTGGTCATTTTTCAGTATTCTCTCCCTTCAACCACAGTGGATGAAAGTAGCTCATCCAGTTTAATCTGAAACATGTCTAGGTACCTGGGACATAAAGTGGCTCACAAGCAAAGTGCTGATTGTATTTTCACATTTCCTTTACCTGTCCTGTGACCTTCTAGAATAATGGTGAAATGGAATCAGTTCTGGAGGTAGAAGGGACACCAGAGGCCATTCAGTGCAGCTTCTCATATTCTAGATGAGAAATCTGAGTCCTCAGAAAGTCAAAAGACTTGCCCTTTTAAAAGAAACTGAGTGTCTCCACAAGTGGTATTTTCTTCATTTTTTTAATCATGAATAGACACTACTAGATAGAAGCAAAAAGAAGGAAGGAGAAAGAAAACAGAAAGGAAAAGTAGGTTAGTGTTTCAGAATTTGACATTTGTTTTAAAGTAGAATTTTAACTTATAATAAATAAACAAGGATGAAATAGAAAAACAAAACTGTCCTCCTGTGGTTAGATTCAGCCACATTTGGAAAGGAGCAGGCAAGAAATTCTGTTTTTCTTGGGTTGGCACTGGTCCTGTGGCCACTGTGTGGTGCTGTGAGCATTTCTAGCAGACATTTCATGTTGAAAACCAGCGTTTCCTGCAACAGTTCACCCCCGAGGACAAGCACAATTATTTATTTCATTAGACAAGAAACTTGGTATTGATGTGACCTTGCCTCTCTCTCTCTCTCTCTCTCTCTCTCTCCAAACAGGTCCCTTTGGAAGAAGGCTTAAATAAGGCAATTCACTACTTCCGCAAAGAACTTGAATACCAAGCAAATAATCAATACATCCCCAAGCCAAAACCCGCAAGGATAAAAAAGGGCCGAACACGACACAATTGAAGGAACGATTTGCTTCTCTGGACAGCAGAATTCCCTCTTTTACATTTGACAGGATGTCATTTTTTTCCTTTTCCTTTTTTTCTTTTTAAAGAAAGACTTAAACAGGTGTCATGAAGAACAAACTGGAATTTCATCCTGAAGCTTGCTTTAAGGAAATGGATGTGCCTAAACCCTTCCCCAACACACACACACACACACACACACACACACACATGCCACACACTCAAAAAAACTGCAAATCTTGCCTTGCACTTTTTAAAATCTGTCTTTTTATGTACAAATAGAATAGAAACATCTTTGAGTATTTTCAAGTTTTTTATCTTGCTGTGAGATCCTTTGTTGTTGACTGTCACTGACAGTTTTATTTACTGGTTTCTTTGTGAAGCTGAAAAGAAAGATAAATGGAATGGAAAATGCCAATTTTATTTATAAAATATGGGTCCCATAGTTATACTATGCATAAAAGAAGAAATTTAACAGTATTGTCGGGCAAGTAAAATACTGGGATTGAGTCTGCAGGAGTATACACGAGAATTCTGTTTGAAACCTTTATGTTTCTTTGGATTCAGAAATTTTACAAGGTTTTAGTTTTAGTTGCTCACTTGAATTGGAGATATTTTCATTGATTATCATGGATAAGGATATTTTAAATCACTACTGTGTTGTGCTGCGTACTCTGGGAAAAATAAAAAAAGTTATTGTATTATTGGTTGACAGTGGTTGAATATGCTATTTTAATAAAATATTATAACTTAAAACTCACAGGCTTTTCAATTTTTAATTAAAGTAGGTATCTTCTATCTATATAGTATAGATAGATGGTGAAAAGAGGGAAAAATTAGTTTATATATTTATTTGTACAATTCTATTGAAAAATCAGCATTATTATATATGCTATATAATTGAGAATGATGGCCTTTGAATTATGTGCAGCCCAGACCAAATTTACAGAAATAATCAAGGGCATTCTGGGAAGACTTGAAGCTTCTTGAAGGCTGAGCTAGAGTTTTTGTCATACTCTTGTATATTCATGGGCATATTGTGCTATATGATGGGTATGAGTTAGTAAATTTTTATTGGTAGAGTATGGGGAGCAGAAATGGATCATTTGCATTATGTGGTGTGTGATTTGTTTGATTGGGTTTTTGTGTTTTTTTCCTTACGGAAAAAATGAAGCTGATGGGACCACAACTTTTCAAACCAGAGCATGCATTTAAAAGAAAAAAAAAACAAATATATAGCCCTCTTTTTTCCTATATTCTCACCCCCCCAAAATAGTAATATCTCTTGTATTTATGTAAAAGATCTTTTTTTTCTTTAAATGACATTGTAATGTTAAACAGAGATGATAATTTACAGCATGGTAAAATAGAATTCTGAATCATGAAATATCAGAAGTTATCTGGATCTCTGAGGCCATCTGTTGTTGGTCAATTGTTTCAGACCCTTCATGACCACATTTGGAGTTTTCTTGGCAAAAGATATTGTAGTGGTTTGCCATTTGCTTCTCCAGCTCATTTTTACCGATGAAGAAAATGAGGAAAACAGGGTCAAATGACTTACCCAAGGTCATACAGCTAGTAAGTGTCTAAGGCTGGATTTTACTCAGGAAGATAGTCTTCCAGACTCCAGGTCCCAAGGCCGTCTAGTCCAGCTTGTATTTGAACAAGCATCCCCTTTCCAACATTCCCAATAAAGGAGTCAACAGCTTCACTTGATGTTGAGATGCTGTTCAAATAAGAATCTACCTTCTTAATACTCTGATCCCACACATTGGTGGGATCCCTTGTCCCCAAAGATAGTATTTGTCAAATATTTTGCTGATATCTAAGTGACCTAAACTATGGTATTTCTTTTTGATGGGACTGCCCAATACTCCTTGCAAAAAATCAATCCAGTCTTTCTGTCTCCTGTCATTGCTTATTTTTCTAGTTATTCAATAAGCATGTAGAACAATCCTAACTTATTTAAAAAAAAATTTTGTTTATATCTTTTGTTTTTATATTGCCTAAATTTCCCATCCTATCTTTTCTCTTCTCAGACAGTTATCTCATGTAAGAGAATCTTTTTGTAATGACTAGACATAAAGCTCCTTGACCCATCATTTGCACATTTTGCCTCCTTCCTCCCATTTTTATTTTTGAAAACCATGACATTTGCTCTTCTTTGGAACGTGTTCTCCATGATCTGTCAAAGTCATCCCACAATCCCATCCACTAATTTTCAGGACCCCAGGAGTATCTTAAATTCATCGAAGAAGCTGGTTACTTATTTTCTCCTTACTTATCTTGGATTTTAACTTATATTACTCAATGATTTTTCTCTTTGGTCCAAGAAATCAAAATAGGAATTAAGTAGTTTTCTCTGTCTCATCTGCCCCTACCAGTAATCGTATTCCTTCTTTGATCCTGCCCTCACTCCTTATATTCATTAAAAGCCCTCTTGGTTGTTATTGGCATTCCTCCTCAGACTTGACCAGTTGGATGTTTTAGCAATACCTATACTATTCCTACCAGGTCGTAGCACTTTTGTATTCATCCTGCATCTTCTGAACATATCTTAAAAGTAAAAGTTGATTTAAGAGTGAGTTCCATGTGCATACACAATAGTCTGCTTTAGAGAACACCTCAGAATGATATATCTTCAGAATTTCATTCTTGAGAGCCCTCCATCCTTACTCAGCTAACTTGCCTTATACAATTTTAGGTCTTAGCATCCTATCTAATCTCTTTCTGAAACCTTTGAAATTGGCTCACCCCAAATCTAGGACGTAGATCAGGCTATACTCAGATTTGAAAGTGTAGTCTGAATGTTCTCTACATAATAAAACCCAAGACTCATACATAGGAAGGGTAGGAAGTTGACTTCTTTCCATGCTTCAAGGATCACATAAAAAGCTCCTTATCTCAAAGATATTTTTCTCCTCATCTGTTAGAATATTAAATTTTCTAATAGCTCATGGTTACAGAATACAGTTTACAAAATGCCCTCATGTTTACTCGGCAAATATTTTTGCTATTTTGCACATAATAACTATTTATTAAGAGCCTGCAGGCTAAAAATATGTTATAGTGGCAAATTTTGATTTGTACAAGACATCTTTGTAATAATTAGATCTTCATGAAAATGAAACAGATGCCCATACAGGTAAATGCAGAAGCATTTAAGTAGAAATCGAATATATTGTAGGATTGATCCCTGTATGGAGTAGGAAACCAACCTTTATGACTCTGAAATCAGGTAAAAAGACCCCAGGAAGGACAGTGAAGGATGGCAAATGTAAATAGCTTTCTTTACAATTGACCCCAGGGTCAACCATGACTTTAACACACATACACATGAAGGATAAAGGAATAGGTTTGAATAATTGCATCATAACAGCCCTTCATGATGTGCCTTTATGGGACACCTTTGTGCCAAATAATGGAAAATTCTGTGTGTTCTTAAGGTTAGAGGACATACTTCCTTAAATCTAGGCGTTCCTATCTTAATGTATTTATGGATGTGGATCCCAAGCCATTAACCCTGAATATTTTTTTGAATCTGGCCTTGACAATACCTTTGATTCTTGATCTGGCAAAGACATCACTGCTTAGTGCGGTTACTATTTTGGAGGTAATTTACCAGGGTGGTCCAATGGCATTTTTGTAGGGGTGCATAACTTACTTAAATATTCTCCAAGTGTGGATTTGTCAAGTGTACAGTGATGTTCAAGAGATCTTTTTTATAGTTGTATTTGTCTATAAGAATGCTTTTCTGCTTTTTTCTCTTTGAATTTTCTTGGGTTAATTGCTACAGTTGGAATGTTCTGTTATTGTGAGCACTATTTAAACACAAATCTGTCTAAAAAAAGTTATTTCTGTGATAACAGGTGGACTTTATCTCTCTGATTTCCATGGTAATCCAATTGGGTTCCCCAGTTTAATTGATTTATATAACAAAAATACTGTTCGTTGTTTACCCTGAGGCAGAGAAAGGAAAATGGCAAAATTCTTGTCTTCAACTTAAAGACTGTGAGAGCTAAAAAAAAAAAAAAAGGAATTTCATATTCAGAGGCTATAATTTGTTCTTGAGATGAACATTTGGGGAATGATTTGTAAAGAGTTGGTACAACTGGGGACAGAGCCAAAATGGTGAAATAAAGGCAGGAATTTGTCAGAGCTCTCCCCAAAACTCTCCACATAGTTGTAGAAAATTACTAAACAAATTCTAGAGCAGCAGAACCCACAAAAAGACAGTAAAACAAATCTCCAGCCCAAGACAACCTGGAAGATGGACAGGAAAGGTCTGTTGCACCAGGCTGAGAAAGGAACAATCCAGCATGGACCATGCCAACGCAGAATGAGACTCAGCAAACCCAGAACCAGCCTCAGGGGACTGAATCACTCGCAGCTGTGGTGGTTTCCAGACTTCTCAACCTACAAACACCAAGGACAACTTAGAAAATCAGTAGGAAAGGACTGTCAGACTTAGGTGAGGGAGGAGTGCAGACCAGCCCTGGCCCCAACACAGCGCAGACCCCAGCAAACCAGGAGCAGGCCTTGGGAGTAAATGAATCAGCAGTGGCAGCAGTGACTGTTAACCATTGACAGGGGATCAAACAACTGCTCAGGAGATTACAGGGGTCTCTGTGGACACTTAGGCAGGACTCCGTGACTCTGCCCACACTTGGATCTGGGTCACAGTCTTGGGGCAAGGAGGAGCAATGGCATAGCAGGGCTTGTGGCAGCAGTGAAGAGAGAACCCTCCTCACAGTTCCAGGGGAGGGAGAAAAGAGGGCTTGTGGTCCCTTTACAGGTCAGAGCACAGACCAAGAGAAGAGTAGACACCTGACCTTGGAAAAACTGAAAACTTAGCGGTCCCTAGAGGTATCTGAAAACAGCTGCACAAAATCCCTGAAGTTTGGGACAGTATAGCCTCCACCCTGAAAGCAGAGTCTTATTTTAATAAAGAGTCAAGGAATAAGGTGGGAAAATGAGTGAAGAACAGAAAAAATCTGAATATAAAAAGTTACTGTGATAACAAGGAAGATCAAAATGTACCCTCAGACGGAGATAACAAAGTCAAAGCTCCCACATCCAAAGCCTCTGAGAAAAATAGGAATTGATCTCAGGCCATGGAAGGGCTCAAAAAGGATTTTATTGAAATTCAAGGAAAAGAAGCAGAGGAAAAACTGAGAAGAGAAATCCGAGTAATGATGCAAGAAAATCATGAAAAATGAGTCAACAGCTTGTTAAAGGAGATCCAAAAATATATTGAAAAAATAAGACATTAAAAAATAGACTGGACCAAATGACAAAAGACATCCAAAAAACCAGTGAAGGGAAGAGTGCCTTACAGTTGAATGGAAAGGAGATCCAGAAGTTCATTGATGAAAATAATTCCTTAAAAATTAGAATAGAGCAAATGGAAGCTATGAGAAATCAAGAAAGTTTAAAACAAAACCAAAAAATGAAAAAAATGGAAGATGATGTGAAATATCTCATTTACAAAACAACTGACCTGAAAAATAAATTCAGTAGAGATAATTTAAAAGTTATTGAACCTATAAGTCATGATCAAAAAAAAAAGCCTACACCAAGAGGGTAAAATAGAAATGAATAGCATCTACCGATTACCTAAAAGATACTAAAATGAAAACTCCCAGGAATATTATAGCCAAATTCCAGAGTTCCCAGGTCAAGGAGAAAATATTGCAAGCATCCAGAAAGAAACATCAAGTATTGTGGTACAACTCTAGATAGAACATTCAAACTTTTGTTTCCTAAATAATAATTGCCTTTAAAATTGGTTATTTTTAACACAGTACTTAAGTGGATTTGTGTTCTCATCACTATGGAAGTGGAGGACCTCTCCAGGGTTGCAAATCATATTCCCTTCCATCCTTATCCATCTGATGCAATTTTTGTCCATGTTTTCCCATAAATTCTTTCCAGAGGGTCCACCTAGCATGCTGTGGTCCTTTCTTGATTTCTCCTGACATCACTCAAAGATACTAGTGGAACATCAGTAATTCTTTGATCATGCTACATGGTCAGCTCATCTCTTTCAATAATTAATTTCTTTTCCTCTTAACTATTTTTCAGAGTGCCCTATTTGTTGCATTATGGATGGCCTGCTCGCACCCATTATTCACACTTCCATTGCCTTCAGAATGATAGTCCATTTTAGTTCTTGAGAGATCATAATGTGTGCCATGACATATCCATTCAACAACACTCATAGAATATTAGCATTGTAAGAGATGACTTCATTTCAAGGAAATTTGGGCATCACTGAAGGAATTTTCTGCAGTTCCTGATGAGCAATCTTGCCTTTCCACCACCTCCTGCGTAACTCTGGGCCCAACTTAGCCATTTGCATTATCTGTCCAAGATGTATTGGTAGATAAACTCTATAAATTATCTGTGTAACGTCATAGTCTGGACAATAGACATTCTTCAACAATTTGGCAGTTGTGGTGGTGGTAGTTGTTATTGTTGGCTTTTTTTTTGGTAGAAATGGTAAGGCCAAACTATTTTGAAGGTTGATAGAGCTCATCCAGGAAATGATTGTAGTATCCTAGAACTTGATCAAAATAGTACTAGTTCATCTTCAGATAGGACCTTCAAATATGAAATCTTTTCACAAGTTTGATTCTAGACTGGTTCTACCTCCTTCAGCAAGCATGTGTCTCCCTATTTTATGACATCTAAATCAAGGTCATTGGTGCTGCAAACCATGCAGTTGTGAGAGCGCAGAGGAATTCATTCACAAGTTTCCTGAAGGAAGAAAAGATACCTAAGGTATGGAGAAAACATCCCAAACCTTATTCATACTCAGAACAGACCATCTGAGAGAATATCAGCAACGTCTATCTTTTACACTTATTTTCCCGTTGAAGAAGAGAGAGGCTTCATTCTTCAAATTAAAAGCATTTGCAGAGAAGGTACTAGTTTTTCCAAAGGGTTGATAAACCAAATGGGATCTACCTAAAGTAAGTTCCAGCCAGCATTTTATTAATGGCATACTGCAAAAAAACAAAGCTGTATCAACATTGCATGAATGAGGTAACATAATTAGATGGAATCCATAGTTTTCAAATACTATTTTGTTTCCTTGTATCCTTCTATATACACTACTTAAGTGTCTGGTTTGGTTAACATTTCCTAATCCTCCCGAAAAGCTATCAATGCCCTCCTCCCCAAATTTTCTTTGTTTTTATGCAATATGTATTTGTTTATGTAATGATAACATTCTGTACTACTTTGCATGTCTCATTTGGTCCTCGAAGGTACCTTGTGATTAAGCTGCTATTTTCTGCCCCAACAGAATATACCAAATAGAAGACCTCTCTGAGGTCAGAAATGGATTGGCACAATGCCTGACATCTATTGGACACTGAATAAATGCTTGTTGATTGATTAAATTTCACAAAAGAGGTTCATTGATAATGGATGCACCCTTGATAAGGCATCAGGAGTTCTTTGTTGATCCAAAAGGCAAGGATACCTATTCAAAACCAGAATGTTCACAACACTTTGAGGGCTCAAAGATTTTAAAGCTTCACCCTACTTGTATAAACTCATGATTGTATACCCTGCACACTTTTTGGAGGCATTTTTGATACAGATTTTAGTAGGGAAAAATCAGACTTTTTAAAAGTGACATTCTACAACCACACCTTTGCCATCACTCAACTGAAATATGAGAATTCAGCTTTCCACCATGCCTATTGTTTTTTAACAATTAAAAGTTTAGGTTTCAGTAGACAAAGCCACCTAAAAGACTTTTACAACAAGGTGTCTTGTGAATGCATAGTCATGCATGGTATCATTAAATTAATTTGTTAATTTTTAAAAATAAATTTAAAACATTTCAATCATACAGTTTGAAACTACACAACATAGATGTGAACCAAAAATATACAGATTAGGATAGATTAGGAAAATGAGGACTTCATTGACTTGGGATCAAAGTTTTGGCTAGATTGATACCAGCTATATATTTTCTGAACCCCAAATCAGGACATACGGTATGACAAAGGATTTTTCTTTTCTTTTCTTTTCCTGAGACTTACTTGTATTTTATGGTTGGATATTTGTCCCAGTCCACAGAGTCTGAACCATGAAGGACATTAGCTAGGAAGAAAATCCAAAAAAAGACTTGAGACCATGTGATACAAATATACACCTAACTTTATGTGTCCTTTGCATGGTGCTTTCCTAACCCAACTGTGAAAGATTTGGCCCAACTGTCCTAGATTCTGTTTCTCAACTTTGCTCAACATACCTGACGTTTAACGTGTGTGTGTATGTGTGTGTGTTTAAGTGTATATCTTACAGGATTGTGAAAGATGACAGGTGAGAACAACTCACATACCCACTGGTATCCTCAATGTTAAGAGGAAGTGGAAAAAAAATCAAGGAAAGAACTCAAACATTGAGTAGCAAAATTATGGTAGTTTGAGAATGAGTAAGCAAACATAGAAGAATTGTGACCTCTGTTGTTTGAAGGAACATCCAAATGGATGAGTGTGCAGCTCCGTTTGAAGATTTCTTCTGTCACTTTTGGCAGCTAAGTGGACGATGGAATGGAGAAGTGAAAACACTAGACAGGGAAACCAATCAGTCAGCTATTACAATAGACCAGGAATCAAGTGATAAGAGCCTGCAACAGGGTATGGCAGTGTTAGAGAATAGAAGGGGGTACATATCATAGTTAATGGCAAAAGTGAAATTAATAGAATTTGGAAACAGTTTGGATACATGGGGTGAGTTAGAGGAACCAAGGATGACATATTGTGGGTCAGGGTGACTGGGAGGATGATGATACCTTTGAAAGTAGAGGGGGGGGATAAGTTTTCAGTATGATCCGCATGTTGAGTTTAAGATATCTATAAGCCATCTGTTCAGTAGGCAGTTGGAGATCTAAAACTGGAGGTCATGCATGGTTAGGGCTGATGTCAGGACTAGGTACAGAATCATCTGTATATAGATGGTAATTAAAACCACGGGAACTAATGAGATCACTAAGAAAAATAGTGTAAAAGGAGACTAAGAAAACTTCAAATAGAGTCACAGTCGAAAACAATTCGAAGTGCTGATCTTCATGGTAGTTACTAACAAAATTACAGGACCAGCAAAAAAATACATACTTTCACTTGTTCATCAGAAATAAAAAAAATTAATAATTATAAAGCTTTGTTCTTTCTCACCCTTGTCACCTCAATCAGCCATTTTTCCATTCTATCACCTGTCAGGTAGTAAGAGATAAAATTGGTTGGTCTTCAAGTTTGTAAAAGCATCAGTTCAGCACTCTTCAAATTAGACTTTGGCTTCCCTTCAAGATCTGGTTATGCTAAGTGTCACTTTGCAGAAAATTTGCTTCTCAGAAAAAAAGGAAAGGGATGGAAACAGAAAAAAGTGTAGAAACTCAGTCAAATGGCACTGATCCATATCAAATGAACTTGAGGTCCCTGATAGTGTTGGCTCATGCTGCCCTTCACGATGACACCATCAGTTGTTTACAGAGTCATAGCTGAGTATTTTCTCCTGGCAGCATCATTCTTCCTTGCCTCCCAGCCTCTTTAGCTTCAATGAGTGCATCTTACTAAGAAGTGAGAGCAGAAAGAAAGGTGATTGAATTGTGGGAAAGACAGAGCATTTAAAAGACAGGAACCTCATCCTCTTCCTACATAGAGGGCTCAGTATTTATCAGAAGATGTGTTTTTTTTTTCCTGCATTAATAATAATTGTTGCTATTTAGTTATTTTCAACTGTGACTCCATTTGGAGTTTTTTTGGCAAAGATACTGGAATGGTTTGTCATTTCCTTTTCCAGCTCATTTTCACAGATGTGGAAACTGAGGCAAACTGTGCGGCATCTTTCATATACCAGAGTGAATTAGAGAGTAAACTGACTAGGCATTTAGCAGCTAGAGTCAAATGTGAATCTGGGTTTTGCTTCTTTAAGCAAAGATGATAAGTGTAAAACTGTCATTTATTGAATTTATATAATTCTTTTATTTGGTGATGATAGTGATGTCCAGAACTACTTCTTGATCTTCTCCGGGACCCTAGGGACCCTTCCAGAATCAGAAATACTTATCCTAGTTCATTTTCTAAGGGTGGAGGGAAAGGAGAGGAGAAAAGGGAGGAGTGTTAGTCTGCATTCTAAGGGACTAAAATTCTTGATCTCTTTTTTAAAATATTAATTTAATACAGTTTTCTACAATCATTTCAATAGGACTTAGATTTTCTCTTCCTCCCTTTACCCCCTCCCTCTCCATGATAGCATGCAATCTAATTATATGGGTTCTACACATACATTCTTCTTAAACACATTTTCACCTTAGTCATGTTTCATAGAAGAATTAAAATGAATGGGAGAAACCATGAGAAAAACCAATACAAACAAAACATAAGACAAGAGAAAATATTCTGCTTTGCTCTGCACTCCAATTCTATAGTTCTTTCTCTGGATGTGGATGGCATTTTGTCTCAAGAGTCCTTTGGGAATGTTTTAGGTCATTGTATTGCTGTGAAGGACTAAGTCTATCAGAAAAACTCGTACACTGTGGTTGTTACTATGTACAACATTCTCCTGGTTCTGTTCCTTTCGCTCTGCATCAGTTCATATAAGTCCTTCCAGGCCTCTCTGAAGTCTTCCTGTTGTATCATTTCTTATGGCACAATAGTATTCCATTACATTCACATACCTCAACTTGTTCAGCCACTCCTCAATGGATGGGCATCCCCTCAATTTCCAGTTTTTGGCCACCACAAAGAGAGCTACTGTAAATATTTTGGCACATGTGGGACCCTTTCCCATTGGGGTACAGTCCTAGAAGCAATATTGCTGGATCAAATGCACATTTTTGTAGCCCTTTGGACATAGTTCCATGAAAAGAGATGGCTCCTGAGAAATCTGAGAAGTTCCAACCAGAATGGTTGGATCAGCTCACAGCTCTGCCAACAATGAATTAGTGTTCCAACTCTCCCACATCCTTTCCAACATTTATCATCTTCCTGTTTTGTCATGTTAGCCAATCTGACAAGTGTGATGTGGTATCTCAGAGTTGTTTTGATTTGCATCTCTCTAATCAGTAGTGACTTAGAGCATTTTTTCATATGACTATAGATAGCTTTAATTTCTTTCCCTGAAAACTGCCTGTTCATATCCTTTGACCATTTATCAATTGAGAAATGACTTATATTCTTATAGTTTTGACTCAAGTCCCTTTTATATTTTAGAAATGAGGCCTTTATCACAGACACTAGTTATAAAATTTCTTTCCCAGTTTTCTGCTTCCCTCCTAATCTTGGTTGCATTGGGTTTGTGCAAAAGCTTTTCAATTTAATGTAATCAAAATTATCCATTTTGCACTTCATAATGTTCTCTATCTCTTGCTTCATCAAAAATTTCTCCATTCTTCATAAATGTGACAAATACACTACTCTTTGCTCTCCTAATTTGTTTATAGTATCAGTCTCTTGATGTCTTTTGTTTTAAACATCATTTTTAAAATTCTGAATTTAATACCAAATAAAATCTGTCTCCAAATGCAAAGTAAAACAGAAAAAAAAGCTGTATATGAAACTAGGATTCTCGATTACATAGAGCTTGCTTTTCCTTTTAAGTATATAATAAATTCAACACACAACTTTCAAAGCTGTCTTGCTTGTCTGTATTTCCTTGTGGCTTTCCTTGTATTCTCTACTTTGCACTGAAAAAAGTGATCTTATTTTAAGGAAATGCCTATCTGGAGCCTACATTTTCCTCCTACTCCACAACCCAATTTAAAAAAGAATAACTAAAACACTTACAACAAATATGCCTATCTAAGTAAAACAAATTCCCACATTGACCACATCTGAAATGTAAGTCTCTTCCCACTTCTTGAGATCATCGCTTCATTGTGGGACCATCAGGAGTTGGGTAGCATAACTCATCATCAGTGCTCTGAAATTTTAACTAATAGTTGCATTAGTCAGAGTTCTTAAGTCTTCAAAACTGCTTGTCTTTCTAGTGTTGTTGTTACTATATGAACTTCTGATTTTGCTGAATTGACTTTGCATCACATCATATGAATCTGCTCAGGTTTCTCCAGGAGCCATCTCTTTTCATTGTTTCATATGGAATAGTAATATAATATTACATTCATATACAATAATTTATTCAATCATTCCACCATGTAACTCCTTTTCTATTTGGGACTCCTGACAGCAATTTAGGTCCCTGATACCCTCCCTTATCCTGAAAAAATGTGACTGCTTGGTAGAGCACTCACTAACCTAGTGAGTCTTTGGCCACATCTTTTGTTGGGTCTCTTCCCCTAAGGGTAAACAGACAGTCCTGGTATGAATATTCCTAACCTTGTGGCAGCCTTATAAGTTTGAGAGTTAGAGCTCCTGGGACCCCTCCGTCAGAACAGATAGATAGCAAGGTTTATATGTATCAGATAGAATATCCACTGAGAGGAGGATTCTAAGCCTTTACAAGAGTCCCTTAGAGTTGCCTGAGTCTAATTTTGACTTCATCAATGTACCTAAAGACAGCTCCAGGATGAAGGGCAATGCTAAGCCTTGCACTGGAGAGGGGCACTGGTAGACCCTAGCACATGGAGCAGCATCATGGGACCCGGTGACAGAGGACAGTGGAGCAATTCAGGCTCCAGAAGCTGCTGAATGGGCACTGATATGGACAGCAGTTTTGTTGACTGTAACCTGGAAGTGATACAGCCCCTTTTTAGTGCTTCTATAGATATAATAATACCTAGTGATCTATAAACATAAACTTGCTTTTTTTTCTAGTGGGAAAGAGTGAATTACACAGATTGAGAAGGCGTGGATGTGTTGTGATGATCTTTCCTCTTCCAAAACTTCCTGTTTCAGCTGAAGGCACCATCATCGGCAGGCTTGCCACCTCAACGTTATCCTTGGAGCTCTGTTCTCCAAAACAACTCACACATCTCATTGTCTCTGCCCATCTTTTATATATGCCCCCTCTCACACAACCACTACCCCACTTCAGTGCCTCATCACCTACTACTCTACCTGCTGCAACAGTCTCTTCAATTCTCTCTCCTAAGTCATTCCCTTGCACATCTGTAAAATTATTTTTCAAAAGCAAAGATCTGATCACACCACTCCCTTACTCAGTAAACTCTAGTGGTTCCCTATTCACTCTGTTTGGATATTATTTCATCTTTATTTTATTGTTTTTAAATTTCTATTTTTGTACAAGTTTTGCAATGTCTATAATTATTAGTACATTAGCACATGAATAAAATTCACAAACAGGTAAAATACACACATTAGGGTTATAGGCTCAAACCCTATATATAGGCTCAAATAGGGTACATCATAAAAAAAGATGGCAATCCCTGCTCCAGTTTGTTTTGTTCCCTAGCACTCACCACAGAACTTAGCACAAAATAAATGTTTCTCATGCTTTCTTCCTTCTTTCTCTCCTTCCCTCTTTCCCTCCCTATTTCTTCCTTCCTTCCTTCTTCCTTCCTTCCTTCCTTTCTGCCCTTCTTCTTGTTCTAAACTATTATAGGCTTTTTTGTGTTTGTGTGTTTTTTTCCCTTATGGCCCCCTTAGAAGCCATTGGGACCATCTCTTCAAAGGAGCATTCTAGAGGGAAGCTGCTTTGTGGATCTAGCATGGACAGTGTGACAATAGCTTAACAGATTCTGTAAAGTTAAAAAGGGGGGAAGGGAGAGGAAGTAACTACATGCAGAAATCAAATTAGTTAGACATTTTCTAATTAAAACTCAGAAAGAAAGCATGAGGAGATAGTCTAGCAACTACTGAGATAATGATGTGAAAACCATTTGTAAGCTGTCAAAATGCTATAAAAAACATAAAGCATTGTTATTGCTAGATTTGGAGAGGTCTTGGAGGTGAATGGAAAACAGAAAAAGTTAATGATTTTTTTTCGTTTTTATGTAAGCCTGTCAACTCCTAGCAGCTGACTGGTAATCAGTATCACTGTATCCTAGAGTCTAGGATTTAAATTCCAGTATCACCTACATCACAAACTTATTTAAGGCTCACATGAAAGCAATGAAAACTGTTTTATCAACTATAGATGGAAGCTATTATTTATTAATTCTGAATTAACCAGGTCCACCAACAGCTGTGCACCATGACCCATAGAATCAAGAATGATCTGTCTGTCAATTTATCAGTCATTTCCATGTCCAGACCAGGTAAAGTTTCCTGTGTTGAGCCAGATTAATCTATGGGCATAGCAAATAGAGAGCCAGGGAGACCTGGGTTCAAGTTTCTCTGATACATACTGGCAATATGACCCTAGCTTAATCACTTAGCCTCTCACTG
Source organism: Potorous gilbertii (assembly GCA_028658325.1). Classification (NCBI taxonomy): domain Eukaryota; kingdom Metazoa; phylum Chordata; class Mammalia; order Diprotodontia; family Potoroidae; genus Potorous; species Potorous gilbertii. The sequence goes on along the minus strand of CM053771.1, from coordinate 398,761,342 downwards.
CTATAAACCCTTCTTTAAGACTGTAAGTTACAGGTATCAGAGTTGGAGGGTAGAAAGGGAAGCCATAGAATTAATCACCCCAAACACATTTAAATTAATGAATTTAATTAATTAATTAAAGTATCTAAAAAGATACCCTATCCCTGATACCTTTATCAGGTGATAATACTCTGCTGAATCTGTAAATCAAGGGCATTGAACTAAGTGCGAACCACTTAATTAATCCAATCAGAAAGCACTGGAAATGAAGGAAATTAAATGACACTACACCAGAAGTGTATTGAGATTGACTGAAGAAACTGAGTCATATAAGTTTAATTCAGAAACCAGGAATCAAGTACCTGATGGTAGAACCTGTTACAGATAAATCCCTGAGAGAAAATAACTTGCCAGGAAGGGTGAAGGGTTAAAACCTCTGTCTTTACTCCACCTTCCCCCGCCCCCCACAGCTATCTAACCCTACCACCTTGACCAGAGGAAGATGTTTCATACTTCAAAAAATATGGAAGACATGGACATTCCCTGGGTATCCAAGCAGTGTGCTAGGAAGAGTTGATGGCAGTGTCTGAATCAATAGTTGAAGAGTAAATAGAAACACTGAGGGAGTTCAGATTTAGAACTGAGAATTATTATTAAATAAGCAATTATTGGGGAGATGCAGGGTTTTTCCCTTCCTATTTCCTCATTCTCTACTAGGTCTAGCCAGCATCTGAAGGACACTGCTAATAATGAGATTGGATTGATTTTCTTCTCAATCTTGTTCAGATCCCACCCAAGTGGAGAAGTCCATTGCATTCTACTCAGGCTTGGAGGGTGGGAGGAGGGTAGATCCTTTGTCTAGATTGTTGGTCCTGGGAGGCCTCTGGAAGTAAAAGTGATCATAGTCACAACCTCCAGTGCCTCATCAAATAGGTCCTCCTCTCATTATAATATTCATTCTTCTCATTAATTTTTAACCAATCAGAGCTGTTTCTCAGGAACACCCACTCTTTCAAAAGCATATAAGAATCATCATTTGTTCTTTGTTCTTGAAGAAGACCATGACATCAGGAAGATGATTTCATGACTTGCAAGTGAATTGGATCTAAGTGAGGGAGGACTGTTCAAGGTCACCAGCCTCACTTTCTCCTCTAGAGCCATCTGGGTACAGGAGCCAGATATAGATCGGGATGACTGGAGTTGACCCCACTTGAGTGGTTTTCATAAGAGGTATTTGGCATTCAAGAGTGTCACTAATCCCTTTTACCTGCTAGCTTAATTAATGCAATGATTAATTACCCAGAAATTATGTCTCTTGAGCTTGTTCTACATTACAGGACTCTACAAGGAGCTTAGTAGGAAACTATACCTTTCATGAAGGGGAAAGAAAGGACTTCCCTTTTGCCACATGTATTCTATTTCTTGATCTTACTTCCCCGTGGACTTTGTATATACTTAAGGAGAAGTATGCCTCTCCTGTAGGGAAATGTTTTGTACCATCTGTCCTTACTATGCCACCCCAGTAAATAGCTGTTTATAAAAGCTACCTGGCTAGTTGATGTCAATGGACGTTCATTAGGGAAAGCATACTCGTGGAGGCCCTCCACTATGAGTAACACAATGATAATAGTGTTAGAAAACCACTTCCAACTCCTCTGAGTCACTCCAAGAGTCCTGGGGACAAAAGTCTTGGCCCCCATTTTAGTGCCAGGATAATATCTCCAGAGGTTGTCCTGCACAGAGAATGTGTCAACCTGCACTTCTATAGGGAGTTTACACATCTGAGAGTTCTCTAAGGTCATGAAATAGTAGATCCTATCTTTGTTCTTTCACTATTCTTAGGTGTTAATTCATCAACAACAATTGATTTGGGACTATGGTGAAGAACACTGTCCTAGTCATTTAAAGAAATGAAAAAATAATGGAGATATAGCCCCTGTCCATGAGGATCTCACAGTCTAGCAGGGGGTATATGACATCTCCATCAACAAACTTGCCATAGTTGTAGGATAATGGTGAACCAGTGTAGAGTAGAAAAATGTAAGAAAGAAAGCTCTAAGGGAGACTTAGGAAACAATCATTTTGTGATGTATGAAAACAGGCATCTTTTGACTTATTTTCTGGATATTTGTACCTAAAGAAATATTAAAGATGAGAGATGAATGATCTTGTTCCATTCTAACCCAAATTTCTCAACTTTGGGGGCCCTTGTTGTTTGTTTGTCCTTTGTCCTCAAAGAGGACCATGACATCAGGAAGATGATGCCATGACTTGCAAGTGAATTGGATTTATGTGAGTCACCAGTCTCACTTTCTCCTCTGAAGCCATGTGGGTGCAGTGGTCAGATACAGATAAGAACACCTGGAGATGGATCCCATTTGTGGGGCTAAATCTCTGACTTAACTGGTATAGGGAATTAGGAATGATTTAATTGGTATATGGGATCCCTCTATCAGTACAGAATGTCTTCTGCTCTCTTCTATATAATCTTAGAGAATTGTTTTAGACACAGAGAGATTACATGACTTGTCCCAGAGCCAGTGTGTATCAGAGGTGAAACTTGAACTCAGGTCTTCCTGACTCAGCTAACCATGCACTATTCCACTATGTTGATCTATGCTGATACTGCCAACACTTAGCACATAGTAGGTGCTTACTGTTTATTGATTGATTGATCGTGTTTGATCTGTCTGATGGATATTACAAATATTACTATTCCCACTTTGCAGATAAGGAAATTGAATTTCAGAGAAGTTGTGTTTGGTTTTAGAGGGAAATTGTTATGGAGTCATAGAATCCAAGAGTTTCTGAGGGACCTCAGCAATCATAGTGTTCATCCTTCTACCACATCTACCTTTCAACCACATCCCTTGCAGATGGTCATGTAGCTTCTGCCTGAATACTTCTAATGATGAGGCACTCAGTACTACTCTAACCATTTTCTAACCGTTAGAAAATTCTTCTTCTATTGAGCCAAAATTTGCCTCCCTGTGATTTCTACTGTGTTCCTAGTTCTGCCTTTTGGAGTCACACAGAATAAATCTAATCTTTCTTGCATATGATAGTCTTTCCAATACTTTATTATAGCAATTATGTCCTCTCCCAAATTTTCACTAAATATGAATGGGTTTTTTTCCCAGTATACCATGGGCAAATCACAACTTCAATGAACCTCACTTACTTCATCTGTAAAATGGGGCTAATAGCACCTCAAAATATGCTAAAATCAGCACATCTAAAAAGTCTGTGAAGCATTTTGGAAACTTTAAAATGCCATGTAAATGGCAATTATCTCTATTACTACCTCTATTTGCCTCTGTATCTTTCCTTGATGACCCCATTTCTTTCTATTTTTTTTCCTACTCTTCCTGAGGAAATGAAATCCTACCATGGAGTAGGTACAGCAGAGAGGTGCTGAGGAAGGGATTCAAGGTACCGGAGGGAAGAATGATTGGAAAAAAAAGAGGGGAAATTATCTCACTGGTCACCTAGTTTTCAATGTGGCCCTCTAATACAACATTATTACCGTTAGTAATAAACACCTAAATTCTGGAGCTATGGTTCTGTTTGTACTTCATTTTCAAAGAAGACCATGACATCAGGGAAATGATGACCTGACTTTCAGTTGACTTTGATTTGAGTGAGGGAGGGCTGGTCAAAGTCATCAGTCTCACTCTCACCTCCAGAGTTATTGAGTCCAGTGGCAAAACATAGCCTAGTTTGCCTCCACAAAAGAATGTATCAGGGAGAGGAAGACCCTCAGAGCTTCTGGCCAGAACAGAAACAATAGCTGGGGCAGAGCCAAGATGGCAGAGCAACAGCATGTACTTTCTAGAGCACTGCCCCCAAGCCCAGTCAGAAACCTGCAAAAAATGGACCTAAACAAATTCTGGAGCTGCAGAACCCACAGGATGATGGAGAAAAGCAAATTTCTAGTTTAAGACAGCCTTGAAGGTCATCAGGAAGTATCTATTGCACCACACTGGGGGCAGAGTGCAGTCCATCATGGGCCATGATGGCACAGACAGGATGTGATCAGGCCTTGGGGAGACTGAATCTCTCACACCTATGGCAATTTTCAGACTTCATGACCCCAAAACTCCGAGGACAAATTGCAAGGTCAGTGAAAAAAGCCTGTGGGACCAGTATGGGAGAGTGGAGTGGTCCTGCCTCAGCCCCAGGGTAGCTGAGGGAGGATAGGATGAAGGAACCCATGGTAGCCACAGCAGCAGCAGGTGCAGAGACAGCAACTGTTTCTAGAGCTCTAAGCCCCACAAATTGTAGGGGGATTGAGCAGCTGATAGTATACTCCCCACACCCACTGGAAGCAGAGAACTACCTTTGACAAAGTGCTCAAAAGTCAAGTAAATGACTGGGGAAATGAGCAAAAAAACAGAAAAAGAATCAGGCTAAAGAATCTTACTTTAGTGGCAAGGAAGACCAAAGCATTCAAACAGAAGAAAACAAAGTTAAAGCACCTCCATCAAAAGCTTCCAAGAAAAATGAATTGTTCTCAGGCCATGGAAGAGCTCAAAAAGGATTTTGAAAATCAAGTAAGAGAAGTAGAACAAAAATTGGGAAGAGAAGTGAGAGTGATGCAAGAAAATCATGATAAGCAAGTCAACAGCTTGCTAAAGGAGACCCCAAAAAGTGCTGAAGAAAATAACACTTTAAAAAATAGACTAACCCAAATGGCAAAAGAGATCTGAAAAGTCAATGAGGAAAAGAATGCCCTAAAAAGTAGAATTGGTCAGAAGGAAAAGGAGATTCAAAAGCTCACTGAAGAAAATAATTCCTCAAAGATTAGAGTGGAGCAGGTGAAAACTAATGACTTTATGAAAAGTCAAGAAATTATAAAACAAAACCAAAAGAATGAAACAAATAGAAGATAATGTGAAATATCTCATTGCAAAAACAACTGACCGGGAAAATAGATCCAAGAGAGACAACTGAAATATTATGAGACTACCTGAAAGCCATGATCAAAAAAAGAGCCTAGACATCATCTTTCATGAAATTATCAAGGAAAACTGCCCTGATATTCTAGAATCAGAGGGTAAAATAAATATTAAAAGAATCCACCTAGCAGGGAATAACATGCACACTCAATTTGATATGAAAATCTGTCTTACACTATAGGAAAGTAGGGGAGAAGGAGATAAGTGAGGTGTGAGGGGGATGATAGAAAGGAGAACAAATAGGAGGGGGGGTAATTAGAAGTAAACACTTTTGGGGAGGGACAAAGTCCAAAGAGAGAATAGAATAAATGGGGGATAGGATAGGATGGAAGGAAATATAATTAGTCTTCCATAACATGACTTTTATGTAAGTCTTTTGCATAACTACACATGTATAACCTATATTGAATTGCTTGCCTTCTCAGTGGGAATGGGTGGGGAGGGAGGAAGGGAGAGAAGTTGGAACTCAAAGTTTTAAAAACAATTGTTAAAAATTATTTTTACATGCAACTGGGAAATTAGAAATACAGGTAATGGGGTATAGAAATCTATCTTGCACTACAAGAAAATAGAGGAGATGGGAATAAGGGAAGGGAGGGGTGTGAAAGAAGGGAGGGCAGATTGGGGGAAGGGGCAATCAGAATGCATGATGTCTTGGGGTGAGGGGAGGGGAGAGATGGGGAGAAAATTTGGAACTTAAAATCTTGTGGAAACTAAAAATAATTAATTGAAAAAAGAAACAATTGCTATTTATACTCACTCTGAGCCATCAAAACTCAAAACAATGAGCAAGTGAGGCGTGGGCTGGGACCTATTATTGGCCAAATAGTGATAACCAGAGTGATTTGGGTTTAAAGGCATGGTTAAGTAGCTCCATTTGAATCCTAAGGGGCTTTATTAAAACCTGGCTTTTCAGCGTTATGTCTCCAAAAATAATAAATGAAGACTACATGAGACCAGAGAGTTAATCCCAGTTTTGGAGCGGGGGGGGGGGGGGAGATTGAATAAATAAGAAAGAAAAAAAGATCTAGCTGCCAAACCCCAAGATACCTTACACAATATAAGCAATCAAAACTTATATTCTTTTAGACAGAGCAGCTACATGGATAGAGAGAGAAGAGGAGGAAGGGGAGAGTAAACTCCAGGAAGGCAGTAGAGGAGAAAAGGAGACTAGAGGTTTCATTGGGGCAGCAAAGCAACTGTCTAGAAGTTCACAAGCAAGTGAAATTAAGGTTGGCTGGAGTCAGCGCATCTATAGTGGTTCACCTGAGGCATGGACTCTAGTCATGGGCAATGTCTGGCTAGAAGAGGGTGTCAAGATAAAGAACTTTTGCAACACTGAATGAACCTCATAAACACACTCCCAGTGAGGTAAAAGTCCCAAGATACAATCCAGGATCATAGGAGTCCTGCACATTTTGGGTGAATAAAATTCTAATGGGTTTTGCACATGCATAAATGAGGAGCTTTTCACCCTGTTCCTGCTTCTCTGGCACACAACAGTTCATCCTCTTCAAGGAAACAGGAGTATGTAGTAAATGTCTAAGGGCTGCCACTAATCTTTGAATTTCACCACCCTATTTAAAAGATTTCCACTTAAGATTTCCATCTCCCTGTTTATGATTTCACATTAATTTTTCTACCAACTGAACAAGGAAAGCTGCAGAACTGAGAAGGGTGGCCTCTATTCATAAAGGAGGAGGCAATCAGTTTCATTTTTTATTCAATCAATTGCTACTAATGGAACTGGAGCTATGCAGCCAAGAAATGGCTAAAACATTTCCCAGTTTGCAGCACCCAGCTGACGGACCTTTGTTCTTACCCTCAAAAGTAGCATTGTGTTAAGTTTTGCAGATGTGAGCATTCAGAATTACGATTTTCAATTTTTACTCAATTAAGTCAGAATTTATTCTCTACTTTCTTGTATCTATGAAAAAAATCACATAATCAAAATCAGGTTATTCTAAAAGCCACAGTAACTCTCCAATCTGAGACTATACTGACATATATTATGATGGTTTTAGCAAAGGTTTACAAAACATTTCCTTCTGATAAAGTGGATGATTTCAGAAAAACATGGGAAGACTTACATGAGCTGATGCAAAAGTGAAGTGTGCTGAACTAGAACATTGTACTACACAGTAACAACAATATTGTAATGGTCATCATAACTTTTTGAAACGTGATATGATGTTAAATTGTTGACAATATAGGTTGAGATCTTCTGGCTCACGACTTGCTTGGTTCTCAACTTGATTTTATCCACTGGTAGTGGTCTGGTGATTTCTAGTGCAACTCCAGTGATTCCTCCCCTTCATCTCAATCAGGGATGTTTTTACAAATATGTAGAAAATGAAACAAGACAACCTGAACTCCTGAAGTACAGGTCATGCAACTCTCTATACTCTTTCATTTGGTGACGTCTGGTTTCATGGGTTTAATCATCATCTCTATGCAGAAGACTATCAGCTCTAAACACCCAGCTCTAGTTTCTCTCCATGGTTCTAGTCTCATGTCACCAATTGACTCTTGGATATTTCAGACTGAATGTTTCCTAGGCTTTTCAAACTCAATATATCAAAGAAAACATAAAAATACATGTATGCATACATGTATATATGTTATATGTGGATGTATGTTATATATAATATACATCTATACACATAAATATAGATTTTTTTTCAATCAGCAAAAATCTGTCTTCTTACCTTCCTATTCTAAATCTCCCCCCCGCGCACACACACACACACACACACACACACACACACACACCTGAGAACTAAAGAAAAACCCCTTTACAAACACGTATAGTCAATTAAAACAAATTTCCACATTGGTCAACTCATTATCTTTCCTTGCAAACCCACCCTTCTGAACTCCCCTATTACCATCAAGGGCACACCATTATTCTTCTAGTTACCCAGGTTAGTAACATTGGTGTCATCCTTGACAGTCACCCCACACATCCAGTTTATTGCCAATCCTTTTTTATTCCTACAACACCTCTCAGATATGCCCCATCCATTTCTCTCCACTCATATAGCCACCCTCATCTTTCACCTGACCTGTTGCAATATATTCCTATTTGTATTTTTTTGTCTCAAGTCTTTCCCTTGTTCACCCTCCACATGGCCACCAAAGTGATTTTCCTGCAGCATAGGTCTAACCATATTTCCATCCTTTTCAATAATCTCCAGTGACTGTCTATTACCTATAGGGTGTAATGTTAATGGGATTGGAAGATCTTCTCCATCCATTAATAGGCCTAGGTGACCTGCTTTGAGCTCTGGCCCAGCTCACAGCTAGGATACAGCCTGAGTCACATGGAACCCACTGTGGGAGGAGCTTGCCCAACAAAATTTTAACTGAAATAGGATGTTGAAGAGAGAGGAACTAGCATGAGCATGTGGAGGGAGGAATTTTACCTAGGGGAACTTGTTTGTGGGGAGGTCTAGCAGAAAGAATGCTTCAGATGATGGCAGTCTCTGGATTGGTGATGAGTACCATGCTAAATCTTACCTCCTAGCATTCTAATAGTGATGTTCTAAATAAATATCTTGGTTTTACTTTTGAAGAAGAGAGTTTATTATATTTGCAAATACCCTGGAAATACATCTACACATTCATAGCAGATGCTATGGGCATGGCATTGGCATTACATAGGGTTATAGGATTACAAATTTAGAAATAGAAAACACTGCCCAAGGTCACACACATAGTAGTATGTAGTAAAGGCAAGATTTAAGCCTAGATCCTCTGACATGAGTGTTCATGTTTTTTCCACTGCACCATACTTTTGTGAGTGTTGGTGATGAGTATTTGGGGAGGTGTTGGTAGTTGGATTTTTTTTTTTTTGCAATGAGAAACTGCTGTTATTTGCCTTTCTGGTATTTATCTTTGGTCCCTTGGTTGGGGACAAAGGGTGTGGCAAGGATAAGTAGAGGTAAAGTTTGCATATAGTGATACATGTCCTATACTTTGAGAGTGAAAGAGAAGTCAGAGTTCATCCAAAGAATTGTTAGCATTCTATACCCTAAGATTCTAAAGAGTACGTTGATCCAAGAATACCTGTGAGAATAAAAAAAAAAATTCTTATGGTCCTTTACTAATTATTCTTCCAGACTAAGGCTCAGAAGAAACTAAACTATCAGTTAATGCTAAGGACAACAAAAGGGATTTTGTTTGTTTGGTTTTTTCATTTTTAATATACTTTATTTTTTCCAATTACATGATAAAACAGTTTAACATTTTTTTTTGTTTTAAGTTCCCTCTTCTATCTCTCCCTTCCCTCTCTTTTCCCCTCCCCCATCTCTGAGATAATAAGCAATCCTGCAAAACATTTCCATATTAATCATTTTGGGCAAGAAAACTCAAATAAAAGAAAAATAATGAAAAAAAGAAAATAAAAACAGCATGCTTTAGTCTGTATTCAAACTACAGTTTGCCTAGTCATCCCCCAATCTTAGTCATCATAAAAATAGCTGCTATAAATATTTTTGGACAAATAGGTCCTTTCCCTTTTAAAAACTCTTTGGGATATAGACCTAGGATTGTTATTGCTGGATCAAAGGGTATGCATACTTTGATAGTCCTTTGGCCATGGTTCCCAATTGCTCTTCAGAATGATTGGCTCCCCCTCAACAGCACACTAATGTTCTAGTTTTTCCACATCCCCTCCCAACATCTATCATTTTTTTTTGTCATATTAGCCAATCTGACAGGTGTGAAGTAGTACCTCGGAGTTGTTTTAATTTGCATTTCTCTAATCTGTAGCAATTTAGAATTTTTTTCCTGTGACTATAGATAGCTTTGATTTCTTTGAAAAGTGCTTATTTATATCCTTTGAACATTTGGTGAATGACTTGTATTTTTATAAATTTGTCTCCATTGTTGCAATTTTCTCCTCAGTTTTCTGCTTTCCTTTTAATTTTGGTTGCATTAGTTTTGTTTCTCTAAAAATTTTTAAATTATATATAATCAAAATGACCGGTTTTACATTCTGTAATGCTCTTTATATTTTCTTTGGTCCTAAGTTCTTCCCTTATCCATAGATCTAACAGATAAATTATTCCATGCTCTCCTAATTTGCTTATGGTTTCACCCTTTATGTGTATATCATGTACCTATTTTAACCTTACTTTGGTATATGGTGTGAGATGTTGGTCTATATCTAGTTCCTGCCATACTTTTTTCCAACCAGTTTTTGATCTAACAATGAATTTTTGTTCCTAAAGCTTGGATCTTTGGGTTTCTCATATGCTAGATTATTGTGGTCATTTATGACCGTGTCTTGTATACTAATCTAGTCCATTGATCCACAAGTCTACTTTTTAGCCAGTACCAGATTGTTTTGAGGATTGCTGTTTTATCAACAATTTGAGATCTAGTATGGTTATGACTTTCTTTTTAAACATTTTTTAAAGCTATTTTGAAGATGGGGCAAGAGGAACATAAAATAATAATATTAGCTAACATTTGTCTAGCACTTTAAGGTTGGCAAAGCACTTTACAAATATAATCACATTTTATCCTTATAAATATTCCCGTTTTATTGATAACCAGATTGAAGCAAACAGAAGTTAAATGACTTGCCTAGGGACACATAGTTAATGAGTATCAGAGGCAGGGTCTGAATTCAACTCTTCCTAAAAGCATGTCCCATCTCCTATCCACTGAGCCATTTTAGCTGTCTAAATTGGAAGAAAATATAGAACCACTGTTCAGTTGGATGGGACAAGGATAGTAGGTTGGTATATGGGATAGGGAAGTGGACTTGGATACAGGAAGACTTATCTTAGCCTAAGCCTTCACTTAATATCTGGATAATGGGGTGAGCAACTCATTTAACTTTGTATGCTTTAGTCTCCTCATCTGTAAAAATGAACTGGAGAAGGAAATGGTAAACCACTCTAGTATCTTTGCCAAGAAAACCCTAAGAGAAGTCATGAAAAGTTGGACACAATAAACAACAATTGAACCCCTAGGCAGGCATTTAACCTCTTCTTGACTCAGTTTCCTTGACTGTGAAATGAAGAGAGTTAAACTTAATGGTCTCTAGTGTTCTTCTCAACTTTAAATATCTGATCTTATCTGTGATGGAGAGAAGATAAATAGTGAGATTCAGAGCAGTCATAGGATAATAGACTTACAATTAGAAGACCTTCTAGGTCAAATCCCTTGTTTAGCAGATGAGGAAACTGAGGTCCAGAAAAAGAAAGGAACTTGCCTAAAGATATATAGATAGTAATGCATAGTATCACTGTGCAGTGGGACCATTTATGGATCAACTTAACTGCCAGTCCCAGTAATAGGGTATTAATTCTCTCCTTCCCCATTCATTCCAGCCAAGCTAATCCCTAGAGATAGCTCCAAATCCACTTATTCCTGATTTTTGGAATCAAACATCCAAAACAGTGAGTATTCCAGGTGTCAATGTTGCCAGTTGCATAAGCCTCTTTGCTCTATGATCTTGATTCTAGGCTTTTCTTGGAGAGAGACAAAGTGTTCCTACAGCTCTTTGCCTCCCAGGTAATAGCTGAAGCAGTAGACAGGTATCCACTTTGGACCACATTGGTACTGTGGGAGACTAAGCCCTCATGGACCATAATGAGGAGTAAGTAACCCATTTCGCTTTCTCTCTATTCTTAGAATCCATTGGCTGCCACTGCATAATCCAGCTATTGTGCGGTTCTTGGGGGAGACCAATTCCACTACCAGCATTGCTGAAATAAAGGTCTGAACAGGCATGTGCCATATTTAACTATGGTTCCTAGTCAGGCCTAGAGCCAAGTATCTGGACCTTATGCATGTTTTTAGTGTTGTTGGGATAGAAAAATTAATTCCAGGTAAGCCATAAGATATTGTAAATAGCTTAATTTTAAAGAGCATGGGGACTGATTTCAACATGGGAAGTGAATAAAGGGAAGACAGTCTTCCAAACCAGTATTTTTGTTGTTCAGCCACGTCCAATTTTTCATGGCCACATTTGGTGCTGTTTTGGCAAAGATACTGGAGTGGCCAGGGTCACGCAGTTAGTAAGTATTTGAAGCTGGATTTGAACTCACAAAGAGGAGTCTTTCTGATTCCAAGTCCAGCACTCTATCCACTGTGCCACCTTGCTTCCCCAAACCATTCTGGCCTGGATGAATAGGATCCTTAGTATGTAGGATCATATGCTAATTGGGACCTGGGAGACTATTTAGCCAAAATTCCCCCATTTTACAGATAAAGAAACTGAGACTAAGTGCTTGGCCAAGGTCACACCAGCAATAAATATCAGGACCCGGCAATAAATATCAGGACCGGAACTCAAGTCTTGTGACTCCAAGTTCAACCTTCTTTCTACTCTGTTGCCGTAGAGAAACAAACAAACAAAAAACTGACCAGTTATACCCATTGCTTAGTATAATCCCTGCAGTTTTCCAGATGTTTATGAACTCAGTATTTTAAGCATGATTGGACTCAGACAGCCTCCTCATCTTGATTCTATCTTCATCTACTTCCAAGATCTCACTCGTATGTGAAGGCGGTTTAGGACCTTCTAGTGGACCATCAGTGCTGACTATTTGCTTTGTTGGAGAGAGATCCATTTGAGAAGGAGAAGGCAGTGTTTCTGGTATGTAATAGCGAGGCAACATGGTATAATGAAAGGATAGATGATTTTCAAACCAGGAAAACCTCCATCCAAGTCCTGCCTTTGACATATTGCCTGTGTGACTCTGGACAAGACTTCAAAAATATAAGTTGCAGAGAAGATGGCACCTGCCCTAGAAAAGGAAGTTACTTCTTTATAACAATGAAATCACAGGTTAAGTCCTGATACCTGTCGCAGACTGATGGAGAGTTTAAATGAATTGAGCTAAGAAGAAAGTCACACTACCATGGTGGACCTCTGAACTAATGAAAGATCTATTACCAATCTTCAATTCTTTGGCAAGCAGTCATTGCTTTATCCCCATGCTTTCTCCAGCTAAGACAACCAAAGCTTTCTAAGAGTCTCTAAAAATGAAAACTGCCCCTCTGAATTCCAAAACTGGGTGAGAAGTGTTGACATGAGTAGGAGGGATAGATACTTCCCAAACAGTGGGAGTGAGAGTAGGCAAACAAAACTGATTCCATCAGCTGTCATTGATATGGAAATAGATTCATTGGAATAGTACTTGAAGGAAAGTATTATCATAACCCCCTTAAGAAACTGTGTGTGAGAGGGCAGAAGTCATAGGACTTAAGTGTCCTTATTACTGTTTACAAGACTTTAGACACTCAAATCTTGTTTTCAAACTGTATAAACATTTAGTCCAAGCAGATGCCCTAGAGTGTTCGCATCACGAGGGTCTCAGCCTCTTTTCTGCACAGCAAAATTATGGCAGATGGGGCTGCAGCTGTGCCTAGAGGGAATCATAGGAGATGAAGCTACAGAGGATCACTGATCAGAGTCTATGAAGAGCATATGCCATCTGCTGGGAGCTAAGGGGAAGCATAAAAAGTGTACAAGGGAGAGTTATAGGAAACAGCGAATAATGGCCCCCAACAAGAGATTCCATAGAAGGAACATGAAGGTGTCTTAATAGAGAGGCTCAGAATGGAACATTGATGAGGAGGTTCAAACACTAGCTTCTTCCCCACATAGGACTGTAATGCAAGTCATGGGGAAGGTGACTGGTTTGTCATAATCCCTGACAATGTAACTCTGTGCTGGGTTGTGATAATGTTGGATTTTCATAATGGACTTGCTTCTATTCTAGGGGCATGACACCATTTTGGTGGTAGTATTTACTCTGACCAAGATGGCTCATTTCTTCCCCTTTGCTAGAACTTCTGTCATGGCTGATGAGACCATCTTGTTCCTGAAAAACAGATCTATCTCACTGGTACTCTCATTTCTGCCTTATAGTCTCCACCCTTCCTCTTTTTTTCTCCTCCTTTCTTCTTTCTTATCTCCTCTAGGGTGGTCTTAAGGCCACATGTAACTTTCTAGGTTCCCTGAGTGCAACCTTTTGACTGAGTCCAAGTTTTACAGAACAAATCATTTTATCAAGGGAATTTGTTCTGTGAAATTCTGTGCAATCATAGTATGATTTTAAATATAAGATGAAACTTAAAATTCTATTGTTTTACCTTCACCAAGGTCATAATACAAAGTCTGATTATGATGTGTATGTAACACAGATGGGCAACTAGGTGGTGCAATGGATAGAGTGCAGGACCTGAGAATCAGAAAGACTCATCTTCGTAAGTTCAAATCCTGCCTTGGTCACTTACTAGCTGTGTGACCCTGGGCAAGTCACTTAACCCTATTTGACTCAGTTTCCTCATCTGTAAAATGAGCTGGAGATGGAAATGGCAAACCACTCCAGTATCTATGCTAAGACAACCCCTAATGGGGTCACAAAGAGTCGTACTCAACTGAAACACCAACAGTGACAGCAAAAATGCAACAGAGGGTCAGCAAAGGCTGTGCCAACAAAGTTGGTAACCCTTCTGATCTTGGAGCTCTTTGAGAAAAGGAGAAGTTGTGAAATGAAGTTCTATTTTGTCTAATAGGCATATTCCCATTAGAAATGGGAATTGGTTTCCCTTAGGAAATCCCTGATTGGCTGGACTGAAAGCTGTATTGAACTGAGACCACTTCTGGACAGAACTGTGCTTTGGCTGAAAACTGAAGGATTTGCACTTTGGGATAGTGAAGCAATCCTTTTTCAATACCCTTGATACTCTTACAAAAACATGGCTATGCCAAAGTCAATAGGAAGATCTCTTTAAAGAAGTGACCCCATGGGTAGGAAGGGGTGTGGGGTGGTACACAACTCATTCCCTCTCAGGAAAGACACTGCTTCCCAGCTCTGGACCACCATTGTCAGCAACAGAAATTCCCAGTGAGGGTGAGGCACAGCATGGGAATAGAATACACAGCCTATTTTCCTGACTGGCCATGGACCATGATGCCCCAAACAGAACATATCTCTGCTCCACTTCTCCGGAAGTATCTCTGACAGTAAATTTCCATACCCCAAAATGATGAACTCTAGGGTTGTTTAATGTCTTTATGACAACTCTTACGATAGAACTGGCCTAGAAGGTAAGGGGTGATATAAGGTTGAGCCTACCTAAGATAAGAAAGAGGATAAAGAATTTTTTAGCCACAACAGCTGAGGCACAGAAAGGCAGTAAAGTATAGTGGAGAGGGCAGTGGACTTGGAATCAAGAAGACCTTGGTTTAATTCTCATCTCAGACACTTACTAGCTGCGGGACCTAGGACAAGTCACTAATCCCTCTTTACTTCATTTTTCTCATTAGTAAAATGAAGACACTGAAAACTCAGTGGTCTCCAAGGTTCCTTCTATAGCTTTGTGCATATCTTCCTCTGTGAGCTTCTAAATGCTGTAAAGATCATGAGTGGCGACGAAATATGACCTGCCCTGACCAAGTCACATATACTTAGAATTATTGTCATATATGTATATGTGTATGCATTTATATATAAATGTTTGTATGTATATAGAGTATACAAATATATATACATGTATACATAAATACACATGTATATATATATATATGCATTAAATACAGTTGTTTGTTCCCTATTCTTAATATCAGAATTTAGTTTAACCTTTGATATGTCTCCATTAAAAAAATGAAAACTAAATTAGATTGACTTTTAGTCTCATATAATCCTAGATCAGTGTTTCTACTCTCTTGGGTTAGGAACTATATATAGAAAAAGCATCCCCATCTGCCACAACTATTTATAAAAATGATCCACAATGTTGTATTTTCTTGCCCTTAGCCCTATTTGCTAGGTAACAGATCAGAAAATGATGGAATGTAAATGACAGATTTAAAGGACATTAGATTAGTAAAAAGACTCTTCAGGCATGTACTTTTCTAATTCTCTATTAATTCTCCATTAATTCTATATCCAGCATGGGCTATATGTGAGTCTAGGCCTAAAACCAATAAATCATCCTAGACCATTCATATGAAAACAGAAAAACCCACAGGTGTTTCCAGCTGGGAGAAGTCAAATTAGAGAAGCAACAGAGCAAAGAGGAGAAATATTTTAGGAATGCCTCTTTTTTTGTGAGACATGCTTCCATTGGTGATTAGACTCAGTTTTGCAGAACACCCCTCTCCTGTCTAAGTATTTCCTCCACAACCAACTTCCCAACACACAAGGACACTACAAACTGACAAAACTTCCATTCTAGGGCACCATTCAACTTTTAGGATACTATGTCAGGAAAAGCCCCAGTTATCCTCCACTTTACTCTGTCCTCTGTGGTCATCTCCTTCATAGCTTCCTCAAACAACTGCCAATCAAGGATACTCTTTCCTCCCTAATGTCCTCCAGGTATAGAACCATGAGTCATGATCAAAGTAATTTGGATTTTGTTCTTAGATGGGGGTGTGTCAATCTTTTTTTTCCAATGCCTTTGCTTACTGTCCCAGGAACATTCTTGAACAAAGAGCCCATCCCTGGCTACTACTCTCCTGTATATGTTATTTTCTCCATTAGAAAGCAAGGTCCACCAGGGGAGGGAGTTTTTTTTTTTTTAATGTATATCCTCAGCACATAGTACAGTATTCATTTATTCTACCTAGCATGGAAAAAACAGCATAGTTTGGATTTATAGTCAATTCTAAAGTGAAGGATCTTTTCAAACAACACCCAATGTGGAATATATTATGCTGAAGACTTGGTAGCGCATGTGGGAAATCCTAATGACACACTAGAATGGTAACAAAGGAGTCTTGATCCGTTGTTGTGGTGTCCCACCACTATCTCTCACACTTCTGAAATATTGAATGAATTAATGATGAAGCAGTTGGTAATGAAATGAACTTTGATTTTTAACCAAATGAAAGCAGCAAAAAGCATTTTTAAACAAAAGTTTATTTCTAATATAAGATGTAGGATATCAATACATACCTACATCAAACTTTAGATGGTTTTTATTGTTCTTTAGCATTAGAGTCATAAAGAAAAAGATATATATGGATTAAAATAAAACAGAAATATAGCAAGAATTAAAAAATGCATCAGGATGGATTACTGTACCATTCAGAAGTGACAAATATAAGAATACGAGCATGGCAAGATCTACACAAAGAGATGTAGAATGAGAAATATAATATTAGAATAACAATATGCTTGCTATGATCATTTCTTTAAAAGAAGCAACAAAATCTGATAAAAGAAGCAAATAAAACACGACTCTTATTATTTCTTTAAAGTTAATGCACAGGTTGTCCCAAAAGTCTTAAGGCAGTCTTAAGACATTGCCCTAAGATTTTTAGCATCCTCTGTACCAGACTTATGGTTGCTGTTGCTTTTTTTTAAAATCAAACTGTTTAGACTTTGTGCATAATTTCATTTTTTCCTCCCAATATCAGGAAAAGACAAGGAAGTCCTCCAGTATGTGGAGTGGACCCCTGGCGTTGAACTTATAGGAGGACATGGGCAAGATTTTTTTTGTTTGGCAGTGACTCAATTTATAACAAACGAACAAAATTTCTTTCAAAATGCACTAGTAAAATAGGAATAACAATAGCTCACAGTTATATGGTGCTTACAGTTTGCAAAGTGCTTTACATACAAATTTTTGAATCTCACAACCCTGTGAGGTAAATTAACAAAAAAACCAACCCTGGTGTCTTTCCAGAGCATCAGAAAAGGCACTCAGTAATCATCGTAGTTGACACTGGCTCCATGCCTGAAGACATGGGGATGCCGAGGTCCAATGGCTGCATCTTCATCATAATGGCGCTGGTAGTAACCTCCATAGTAGTCATGACCGTCTCGGCCTCTGTTTATCCAATACATAACGTCATCTTCAAATTTCTGAATCAGAAAAGATTATCAGGAATATTGAGTTGAGATAGCATAAGTGACCCCGCCAATTCCTTGCTATCCCCCATTCAAATTTAGGGATTTTTCCCAGGCACTTTCTCCAAATAAAGTCCCTTTTTTTAAAAAAAAAAATTTAAAGTTAGCACTAATGAAAAATATTTGAAAACACACCCTAATTCCGGTGCTCAGAAGCAAATGATAACCAGCTGGAAAGGAATTCACTTTGGCATTTTTAAGTTGCCTGCTACAAGGACCAATTTGTGAGTCCAGTGTTAGAGTTGAGTTCTTTGATGCTGTTGGTAATATACAGACCTGGGAGTTCATCAGTATAATGTTAGATTCCCTCTACTACATTAGGCAAGTGCCTGCTCCGGGGGCCACATGCAGCTAAATGACTTGCCATGGACTACACAACCAAGAGTAACAGTGGCTGGGTTTAAGCCCAGGTCTTTCCAACCCTGAAACTTGCAGTCTTTTGTCCAACAGTTTGCCAGGACCAGCAGGTGTTCTACGAGCTGGGGCAAGGCAGGTGAAGTCAGTGCATTCTGCATTCATTTCATCAAGACTCATTACTTGCCATAGACAAACACTATTTTGAACTTAGAAATTGTGTTCTCATGACATTCAGGAGACAGGATCAAGCCCAGTCAACATGGGTTTATTAAGCACTTAGCATGTGCCAGGCACTGTGACAGCTATGGAATAAAATACAAGGAAAGTGAAATGCAAGTGGAGTAAAAATCCAAGGAAAAATCCAAGTCTTGTGAATCCCACTTAAATTCTCTTTCTGTTGAACTGTGGTAGTCCTCCAATCATGTTAATTCTAGGTTCAAAAACCTTTAATAGTTCCCCTTTCCCTCTCCATGTTACTCATGGTGCAAATCTTTTCTAGCTTTATCTTTCTTTGCGTTCCCATCAAACTCTTTTACTTTTCATTGTTTTTCACATAAGTCCTGGTAATTCGTCCTCCATCATGATTTGGCTTCTATTTTTTCCTTTGCCTAGAAGGGTAGCAACTTTTATCTCTACCTAATGAAATCCAATTCATTCATCAAGACTCATGTCAAATATCACATATTTCATGAAACTCTCCGGGATTCCTTAAACCACTATGAATTCTTGTTCCTAAAAATCTTGTGACATTCTGTCCCTCTCTATGACATTCATCATTCTTCCTTGTCATAACCTCCTCCCTCAAATGTAAATTTCTCAAGGTCACGGACCATTTTCCTTATATTTGCATTTACCAGCATCTAGCATAGTGTCTTTTATACAACAGGAGCTTGAAAAATATTTCTTGAATTGAAGTAAAAATGAAGGTAAGTGAAAGAACTGTGGTATTGGTTGAAGTTGTTAGGTGGTACAGTGGATTAAAGTGCCAGATGTAGAGTCAGGAAGACTCATCTTCCTGAGTTCAAATCTGGTCTCAGATCCTTGCAAGTCACTTTACCGTATTTACCTCAGTTCCTCCTCTGTAAAAATGGGCTGGAGAAGGAAATAGCAAACCACTCCAGTGTTTCTGCCCAAAAAACACCAAATGGGGTCACGGAGAGTTGGACACAACTTGAAACAACTGAACAGCAACCAATCAGTACATGTGTTATAGGAAATCAAAGCAGAAAGATATCATTGTAGGTGGAGGTATGATTACAGGACATCTTTATAGCATTTTAGGTCACTGGAAGAAGTAGGTCTTGAAAGAGATTATAGAAATTATGTAAAGGATGGATATCAGTATATTACTTAGCAGCTTGATTATAGACTCATAGATATTGGGCTGTGGTGGACTTTAAAAGCTACATACGTAGTCCAACTCCCTCATTTTACAGATGGGATATTTAAGGCTCAAAGAGGTTATGACTGATCCCAAGTAACAGTGGGAGAGCTGGAATGTGAACCCCACTTCTCTGATTCTAAATCAGATATTTCTACTACTGTACTATTCTGTGCTTTTCAAAACCTATGTAAATGTGAGCTCTTTGGATGGTGCTTTCTCTGTGGTCTTTTTGGGGGGCGTCTGGAAGGAGGCAGGGATGTGCTAGAAGTGTATCTCTCTGTCTCATCTATTTTGGTTGTTCATTATTGAGTCATTTTTCAGTCATATTCAACTCTTTGTGACCCCTTTTGGTGTTTTTTGGGCAGAGATGCTGGAGTGGTTTGCCGTTTCCTTCTCCAGCTCATTTCACAAATGACAAACTGAGACAAACAAGTTTAAGTGACTTCCACAGGATCGTATAGCTAGTAAGTGTGTGAGGCAAGATTTGAACTCAGGTCTTTCAGACTCCAGGCCTAGAACTCCACTCACCGTATCATCTTGCTGCCCCTGTACTATTTCGCTGCCTTCAGTTAAGTTGACTATATTCCAGTTTGGGTCCAAAGTACTCATGAGGAAAGAGAAGTGGGACAGTGAGATTAAGTCTACCTCTCACTCTTCAAGATGAGCTGGTATTCTCTTTTTTTGTCAACTTTGTATTTCACAATTGCCTTTTATATCCTCATTTAAATTTAAGCCCAATCCTTGTTTTTCTCATTCCTAGGCTAGGTTGGAATTTAGGTTTAAAACACATTTTTTCCATTGTTCCTACTGAGTACTTATATTGTACCACCCACTCCAAAATGGGAGTCAGATTCTGAGTTCTCCTGCTGAATATTTCCAATGGCCCCTCTCAGAGAGGCCACCCATGAAATGCTCATTGGAGGCAAAGGGCATTCAGTTCCATGACTCTCCTCATTCCCCTCACAGTCTACTAGCATAAGCTAGAGGTTTTCCTATGGACATTTCCTCTGCAAACCTAATAGTGTTTTCCATCCTATGTACAATATACACAACTCCAATGATTCTGAGTTTATTTTTGCCAATTTATTCTCTGTCAAAATATTCTAGAGGCCAGGAAGAGCCAAGATTTTAATATGTCTCTAACTGATCCCTGCTACAATTATTCTTTAAAAAGTCCTAAAATAGGGAATATCATGTTTTTTTTTTAATCTAGGCATGAGGCATGTGTGTGTACATATATATATATGTATTTATATATATATACATATATATATGTATATATATATATGTTATCTCAGGGAATCTTTCAGCTTTGGCTGAATTAAGTGTAGATGTACTAAAAAGTCTGCTTTTACTACAGCCTTTCTGGAAACCACCCTGTAAGCATCTATGAATGAATCCCTGTTTTCTTTTAAATGCCATTTTCTCTCCCTCCCCCATTCTCACATCCCATAGCCCCAACTTTGTTGTTTTTGACATTTTTGAGGTGAATTTGTAAGACTTTTTCATGTTCATGACACTAGATACTCTCAGGAGATTCAGGCAGTGGAATGAAATGCATGCCTCAGCAAACCTTGCTCCCAGACATGCTGGATGGCAGTGTCTCTTGATCTAGGCAGACCAGTGCAAAAATATTACTGTATTACCAAACTGAGTTAATATAGAGATAAAAGCTCCAATTGAAAGTCTTATACTGTTGGGAGACACATAATTTGTAAAACTTAAGTTTTATTGGCAATAGCCAATATTAGTTCCAGAAGATAAATGGAAAACTCTCTCTCTCTCTCTTTCTCTCTCTCTCTCTCTCTCTCTCACACACACACACACACACACACACACACACACACACACACACACACACATACACTTCCCTTATTTGGGGAGAAAGGTTGGGGATTACAGATATTTGTTATGTCAGACACTGTCCCTATTCTGGCTACTTCCATTCAACTCTTTTTAACCATGACAAAATAAGAGTCTAAAGACAGGGAGAGAGGAATATCAGAAAATGTCTGATATAATCTTTTAAAAACATCAATAGAACTTTAAAAAAAAGACATGAGCTAAAGAAAACCAATAATTTATATTCTGGATCCTCAGCACCCTCTGTAGGAAAGTAGAGCACCCCATGGTTAAAAAAAAGTATACCTACAGTTTCATCAAAACCCATATAGAGAAATTGCTGGTACCACTGCTGTACATCTGGCTGACTTCGATCCCACAGCTGGCGTTTCTGGCGTTTCAGGTTGCTTAAAAATTCCTTTGCTTTGCTTTCACCTACTGAAACTTCCGTCTTAGTTGGATCAGGTGCTGAAATGATCAATTCCCCCCATTCCCCAAAGTCCATGACATGATTTTTCTCCCTCTTGGCATGAATCAATATAAAAATACATTTTATCCTCTTTACAACTCCATTTCTACCATGCTGTGCTGAAAAATACAGCCTCAATATTCATGACAAATGGTTCTATCACCTCCACATGCATGTTGGTCTATTAAGTCCTATTTCTTTGGAGGAAAAAATTGGAGAGGTTGGGGGGGATATATGTCATTGAAGAGATCCCAGGGTCCAGGAACTCCTCAATCCCTGGATAGAACTACTCCATTAATGATCCCAGGGGCCTATGCAATGAAGCTTGACCACAAGCCTTCTGCCACCTTAAATGAGCTACATTCAGCCTGTGAGCGCAAAAAGCGCTGAAAGGACAAGCATGGAACCTTTCAGTCACAGACATAGTGCCTAACCAAGTGCTTTGTAGGTCTATGTCTTTCTGCCCAGGATGCAAATCAGAAGAAGCTTCTTCTCCATTAAGAGAAGACAAACACAATCCAATTCAATTCAACAAGAACTTAAATATGTGACAAGCACTGTTCTGGGGGAAGTATGAATAACTAGGAGAAATTAAGACAGGCTTCCTATAATAGATAACACTTGAGCTGAGCTTTAAAGGAAACTATCGATTGCAAAATGTGGAGGTGAGGAAAGAAAATATTCCAGGAAACAATGCAGGGAGTTACCTATACCAAAAAATAAAAATTATAATCTCTTAATGTATAATAGGGGTTTGGCATATGTTCAGATCACCAAAAATGACATTATCCACCCTGCTTCCCTGGGAAGTGCTAATTCTTCATTACAGATATATTTGTTATATAGGACAAAGTTCATTGATGTTTAGAATCCTAGAAATATAGAATTTTAGGCCTCAAAGGAACAATTTCAGGGCTCATTGAGTCCAACTCCAATTTACAGATAAGGAAACTCAAGCCCAGAAAAGTGGGTGACCCTCCCAAGGTCACAACAATAGAATGGATCTAGAAGCACTGCAAAGATTCTGGGTGAGAAAAGAAAAATCTCATTATCAATTAATCAATAAGCAATTATTTAGTTTCTCCTATGTTCCAAGCACTGTACTGGTACTGAGGCTATGAATATAAAAAAATGAAATGATCCTTCATCTAAGGCATAAAAACCTTTTAAAAAGCCTTAAAAAAAATGAAGACATCAAGATGGTTTTTTTTTTATTATTACATTACTGTTATGAGAGTCTTTGCACTCTAATTTTTTTATAATATTTAAGGGTATATTTCCAACCATAGGAAAGTGGTTAAATATATTGTGGTGTAGCAGAATGATTAGGTCAAGTAAGCAGACAGCTATAAGGGATGCAAAGAGTATATGGGGGAATTAAAAAAAAATGATGCAAAGAAAAAATAAAAATTAAAACAACCAGAGAGGAAAATGAAAAGAGGAGGAAGAGTGAATGAAAGTGAATATATCAATGGCAGCCTGGCAGGAAGAAGTGAAAAAAATGCAATGAAACTTTATGAATTGAAATTAATTTAAATGTAAATGTCACTTAAGCAAGTATAGTTTATGTTGCTGTTTAATGTTGTTGTTTCTTTCTTGATTATTTTTAAAACATATGACTAGATGATCTCTAAAAACAATGTGATTTAAGGAATATTTTCAATAGCAATGTTTAAAGAGAAAAAAATTTTCTATTTAATCTATAGCTCATAGAAAATTCAATTAACCAGATCAGCTGCACTGCCTAAGTATTCCATGAGATTGAAATTCTATTGCACTTCAAAGAACAATAAACTAGAAAGAAATATACTTGAATTCAGAGAGACACACTCGAAAATGTCTCATAGTTTTAAAAAGAATCTAAATTCAATTAACACTGAAACCTTGTGGTTCCTTTTTTCTCAGTTCACTCTGACATATTTCTAGAGGAACAACCTTTATCAATTTATCAACAAAATTATTAAGCTAATATAACACTACATACACACCTTCAAATTGACTAAGCAGAAACACTTCTGATTTTTCAAAAGCAAGTCTCCAGGTGAGAGAGCATTCACCCCTTTGTTTTGATATATTTAAATCCTGTTAGAACACAAAACTTGAAAATTTCAGTCTATTTACCTTCTCGTTTTTGAAGCAAGAGCTTGAGTTTGTTTCCTCTTGTGCCATCTAAAAGGAGGAAAAATAAAGATGAGCTGCAGGATTTCATGGTCCCCTGTAATCACTCCAAAGCAAAGATCAAAGCTTGGGAAACAGAGAGGCAGCTAGCTAGTTATTAAAGTGAACAGAGGGCCAGGCCTGGAGTCAGAAAGACCCATCTTCCTGAGTTTGAATCTAGCCTCACATACTTACTAGCTGTGTGGCCCTGGGCAAGTCACTTCATGCTGGTTGCCTCGGTTTCTTCATTTGTAAAATGAGCTGGTGAAGGAAATGGCAAACTATTCTAGTATCTTTGCCCAGAAAATCCCAAATGGGGTCATGAATAGTCAGACACAACTGAAACAACTGAACATTATGAGTCGACAATCTGATGTAACAGAAATAAAAGGTAAATGCAATCTTAGAATGTTTTAAGAGAGACATTATATACAATATAAAGGAATTTGCAGTCCTACTGTACTGTACCATACTCCACCGTAGTCTGACCATGTATGGGACATTGTGTTTGATTCTGGGTACTCACTGATCCACTACTAGAACAGAGCTGGGGAATCTGTGGCCCTCTAGGTCCCTGGGTGCAGCCTTTGGACTGAGTCCAAGTTTTACAGAACGAATCCTTTTATTAAGGGGATTTGTTCTGCGAAGTTTAGATTCAGTCAAGCGCTGCACGTGAGGGCCACATGGGGCCTTGAGGCCACAGGCTCCTCACCCCTCAACTAGACAAGTCCAGAAGAGGAGACCAGGATGGATAGACAACTGGGAATCTTGTCACAAAAGGTCCTCTTAAAGAAACTGGAGATGTTCAGCTTAGACAAAGATTATGGGAGACAGGACAGTTACCTTCAAGTATTTGAAAGGCCATTATACAGAAAGTGGGTTAGATCTGGGCTTGTCCCCAGAGGAAAGAATTGAAGCAGTAGAGGGAAGATGCAAAGAAGCAATTTTATGCTGAATGTCAGGGAAAACCTTCCAACAATTCAAAAAAGTAGAATGGACTAGGTCGGGAGGCAGTGGCTGTACCCAAAGCCTCTAAATGGAGATTGAATGAATTCTTGTCACAGATTTTGTAGTCGAGGTTCCCATATAGGGGAAGGTTGAATTGGATGACTTTTAAAATCTGTTTCAACTGAGATTCTGTGGAATAGAATTAACTTCCTGATCTCTTCTATACAGACGAGCAGCAAGGAGCAAATGTTTCCAAACAGGAGTGTTCCAATGACAAGAGTCATTTCAGGCAGAATATATTTGCTAATTATATTATGGATTAGGATATTTTCATGAACTTTTCTCCAGGTGGTACCTTCCTCCATTTTCTTTCATTAAAATGATTAACTGATTTTTTTTTCTCCCAAGTTTTCTAGAATTTTTCCTAAAAACAAAGCTTGTTCTTTCAACTTCTTGTAGCATATCACTCTGATCTTTTCTTAAGGTCAGAGATTTAAAACTGGAATGCACCTTAGAGACAATTAAGTCCAGTCCTCTCATGCTACAGTTGAAGAAACTGAGTCTGGGAGAAGGTAAGTAGCATGCCCAGGGTCATGCTGATAACAAGTATCTGAGGGAGGTCTTTCTGACTCCAATCCCATCATTCTGATCACTATACCACTGATGTACTATATTTTGTATGTTTATCCTATACTCAACCCGTGTTCAAATTAAATGACAGGGGAGATAAAGTTGGGGAAAACCATTGTTCTGAGGTCACTGAAAATTTTGTCCAGGTTTGCCTGTCCTGAGGCAAGGTAGAACAGATCCCACAGAACATTGACTGCAGTAAAGATTACCAGAATTAGTTCAGTTCTGAAGGTGTTTCTAGGTCCTGGGAACATTTTGTTAGGAAATAACAGACCTGGCCTGATAGAAAGATATCCAAGAAAACATTTAGAAGATTGGTACTATAATTTTCTTTGAAATGTTTGACCAAGTCTACACAGTCTGGCTCTCAATCACCTACATGATAATCCGTCAGTCTGTCATTTAACAGACGATGTTCACACCCCCTGGGCTGCCATAGATATAAGATTAGATGGTCCCAGGTACTGTTTTCTTCTTGTATAAGACTTTCGAAGATTAAGGACATAGCTTTGATTTTCAAATTTGAACTGGTTTAGGGACTAGAGTGGCCTGACAAAGCAAACATAAGTACTGTAACAAAGGACTGGACTGGGAATTGTTTTGGGTCACATTTCAGCTCTATTTCTTAGTACTATATACACACAGTATATAGTACTGTGTTTATATACACAGCCCTCCCTCACTCCAAACAAAGTCAAGTGCAAGTCATGTCACCATTTCTCTGATGGCATAGACTTCTTTGGCAACGAAGGACAAACACACACACACATTTGTAAAACTATACACACATATGATATATATTTTTCTATATTTCAATATAACTTATTTCCTTTGTGATCCTTTTTGTTATTTATAAATACATAAATAGAGAAATTATATATAAACTTGTATATAAAAGTTATCTATTTTAAATAACCATTTCCATATAATTGTCTTCCTTCATAATCAAATTGACTTTATGTTATTTATATGCATAAATATATGTATATACTATATATGTGTAATATATGTACACAATGTATGTACATTTACATCTAAATATACAGAAATTTATACATATACAAATTATATATTATAATAGCTATTTCAATGTAATTTATTTTTGTAACCCATTTACTTTGTTACACACACACACACACACACACACACACACACACATATTTTTCATATCCAAGGTCTTCTGGAATCAGAGATTTGTAAAGATCTTCTCCTTCTAAATTCTATGACCAGTTTAAATCCCAAATTTTCAGTGGACAGTTATTATCTTTCACTTCAGTCAGGGCAAAGTGAGCTATAAAATATTATCACAGGTAATTTGAACTGAATTATATTTGTCATAAGGAAATAAGGAATAAATAATATTGATTATTTTTTCTCTATATCACGGACTTTCCATCTCAACACTATTTGTTAATGTCATCAAGGGAGGTGGCAGCTAGGTGGCGCAGTGGATAGAGAGCTGGACCAGGAATCAAGAAGATTCATCTTCTTGAGTTCAAATCTAGCTTTAGACTCTTGTGATCCTGGGCAAGTCACTGAATCCTGGTTTCCTCAGTTTCTTCCCTTGTAAAATGAGCTGGAGAAGGAAGTGGCAATTCTCTCCATCATCTTTGCCAAGAAAACCCCAAATGGCATCAAGAAGAGTGGGACAGGACTGAAAAATGACTCAACAATGGAGGAAGATTGGACATGAAGAGTCAGTCATAGCTAAACAACAATGACATTATTGAAGTAGGACACTAAAGCACTGTCATCTTCACTGGCATTGAATCTCCCAAGAAGTTCAAATTTGCTTCTTGGTGCCAGATGAAAATTATATTAGTAGATTATTGTGTATATATGTATGTGTGTACATGTAAATACGAATACTTTCAAACATTTCTGGGAAATATAGGGTAGAACCTTTGAATTTATAAATATATATGGGAACATTTCATTACCAGATAATTTTTTGTACTAACCTAACAAATAACAATTATTGAAAGTAGCAATTAATAGCTAATTTTCAATCTAACTAGCTTCTTTTTAAAAGTCAGGGAGGTCAACCATATAATGGAAATTCAAATATTAATAACCCTATGTGTCCTCATAATCTCTTTTAGTTCAAATGTCTCCAAACACAAGAACTTTCATAAAAATGTGATATAGTGAAGTGAGCATGGGGTCTGAAATCAGGGATCCTGGGTTCAAATCCTGCCTCTGACATTTAGTATCTGACTGTGGGCAAGTCACCTCATCTCTCTGGGCCTTAGTTTCTTTCACTGAAAAATGAAGTCATTGGACTAGAAAACCCTGAAGTCATGTCCAGCTCCATCCTGGTCCTATGTATCAAATCTCAAAATAGTAAGGAACCTCCAAAGTAATCTAATGCTATTCAAATAGCAACAACATCCATGAGATACTGTTAGTGATGGAGAACTCACTGTCTACCAAGGCTGTACATTCTACTTCCTAACTGATAGGAGATTTTTCCTGACAAAGAGCTGAAATCTATTTTTCTGCTCCACCCTATTGATCCTGGCTTTGCCCACTGGGTTCAAACAGAACTTGAATGAATTCTCACTCTTCTTCCCAGATGTCTTTGTTCCTGATCTCTATTTGGAACACAGACCCTAAATTCCAACCAAGTTTGTACTGTCCACTGCCTTGTTAATTACCAAACCTATTTTCATAGCCTCTTTCCTTGACTAGGGAGAATGAAGACCAAAGTGACTCTCAAAAAGTTCTTGTAAACCTCGGATTTGGGCTGCTGCTAACTTGTACTACAGAAGTAATTTTTTTTATAACCAAAGAAATGGGAAATGCCAAAGGTGATAACATTTTACCTCCTCTGTCACCCAGTCACTTAATGACAATGTTTTCTAGGGATAAATGGTTTGAGAAGAGCAGGAGAAGAATGGGAAGTACTCAAACAGGGAGTGATTTGTCTCAGCATCTCCACCTGCTCATGAGTATATACAGCTGAAAAACTAAAGTGCTCTCCTTCATCTTTCCTCATCAAGGAACCTGCTTCTGTCCACTAGAAGACTCAGAACTGTCATACACCTTCACGCACTTTCTTAAAGTTTACAGATAATTTTTCTCACAATGATTCTGTGAAGCAGATAGCATGGGGCACGGTGTGGATCTGCAATTTCATCTATGTTGAGAACTCCTGCTGTGCAATTTAGTGTTTTAGATAGTGATCTAAAAGCATGGAGGAGTTAAGTGACTTACCCAAGGTCACCCAGCCAAGAAGAACCTAAGGTAGGCCCCAAACTCAGCCCTCTCTGATTCAGAAGTGGATCCTCAATCCACTTCTCCACCTGCCTCTTACACCCAGATGAAAAAACCAAGTCAGAGGTGTTAAGTCAGTTGTTTGTGGTCACACGGTATGAAGAGTTATATCTCTTTCACAGCTCTTTTCTCTCCAGAACCTGGGCAGATCTAAAGTAGTTGCCTTCTTTCTCCCCATCCCTGAGCACAGCTTTGCATCTTCTCTCCCCACACCTTTCCAGGCATAACAAGCTATCTTCTTGACTACCCCTTCCTCCCAACATTCCATCCCACCCAACCCCACCCCATCCCACCCCATCCCATCCCATCCCATGTCGATAGCAAAGGCAGCTCTCCGGGTTGCAAGGTCAAGTGCAGCGTTACCAGGCACTTGGTCCAGCCCGGGACAGCGCCACACAGTGCAAAGGTCTCACTCACTTGGCCCCAGGCACAGCAGTAGGACCAGCGCCAGGGCAGCCAGAGCTAGTCCCCGGGTGGAGGTGACCTGGGAGCTGGAGGAGGCAGAACCCATCTCCGCTGGCAGCCGCTCACCGCGATGCTCTCCGTCTCTCAGCTGCAGGGACAAAGCGAGGTGCTAGGAAGAGGGATGGAGAACAAATAGACTTCCACACCCGATCCCACCCACCTGCCCTCCTCCCTCCAAGACCCCCAACTGGTCAGACCCAAACTGGCCGGCAGTCACAACAGGAAGGAGTATTGTGCAAGCACGCGCACCAAGCCAGACACACACTCGCGGCTTCGGCTGCTCAATTAGTTCTTTCAGCTCTGCCTGGAAGTTGATTGAATAATCCTGGGCTCCCGCTCCAAACAGAAAACTTGGCCAAAGGCAAAGCGGACCGTGCCAAAGTGCACAGTGATGCACAGTGGTCCCCTATTTCTTTCCTTACTGAATGAAGCCTTTTCCCTCCTGGCCCTGGGCTTGTTTTTAATTTTTTCCCCATCTTTTGCTCCACTCTCTCTTGGCAGTGGAATTCCTGTAGATTTTTTAAGAGTAACTGCCAACACATGCTGAAAGTCTCAAACTTCAGGAATACCAAGCATCTGGATTACACAAAATCCCGCTTCCCCTCTGTCTCCCTTTTGCTATCCCCAGGAAATAGAAACAGGCTGGTGCCTAATTTATATCTTCAGTCCCTACTGTATGAGAGTAGTTATATTCTACACCTATAAAGTGGATCCCTACATCAAAGAAATCAGAAGTCCATCTAAGGAAAGAGAAGTGAGAGGTACATTTGTGCAGTGGTCTAAAGAACTGACCATTTAATCAATTCCAAATCCAACTGACTTTTCCACATTTAAAGATATTTGGGGCCCAGACAAAAACCACAGCAACTAATCAAAATATGTTCCTAGGGGCCAAAGGGAGTCATTGGAGTAAGGAGGGAATAATATGGGCAGAGCTGTGTTTTAGGAAAATCACTTTAACAGGTATAAGTAGGATGCTTTGGAGAGTTGAGAGGTTTGAGGAAAAGAGATCAATTCCTATGGTCTAGGAAGGAGGTGATGAGGGACTGGACTGAGTGTGGGGGGGTGGTTGGCTGTGTGAATTTAGAAAACGTTTATGAGAATTAGTTACTGTGGAGAAAAAAATACTGTGGAAGGAAGATTTGTTAACTGATAGTATGTGTGCATCATTTTACAAAATCTGAAAAGACTTATCTATTGAATTATTCAATTATAAGCAGAAGATTGGTCATGCCCCAGGTGACCCTTAAAATACAGTAGAACAGTTCAAGAGAGTTTGAGTCACAGTTAAAATGTTTCCAACAGGAAGCAAAGACTCACATTCACCAAGGAATCACAAACACAGAGGAGAGTAGAATTCCAAACAGAAAATAATTTCAAAGCTGACTGTGGGTTCAAGAAGGAACTAGCCCTGGCAACGGAGTGATAGAGAGGAACAGACTAGAGAATTTATCTGGCTGACCTTCCTAACAAAGATGCTCCACTGAGAAGAGAATAGCAAGAGGACTGCATGAGAAAAGAAAGAATGTGTGCACCAGAAGTATGAATGACCCTAGCCACAAGTGTTTCCTAAGTGTGTGCCTTTACACCACAGACCCTAAGTCTGTGCTCACACACTTAGTGTATTTGTGGGAGAATGTACCCTAGGTGTAGGAAGAGGGATGTTTGAAGCTGTTTTAGAAACTGCCTCTGCTTTGATCATTGTCTTTTAAAGGTAAATTCAATGGTGGGGGCTTGTGAGCTCCCTTGTCTCAGGAGTGCAGTACCACAGACTTTACCTTTTGATCTAAGGTCACATCCACTAAACCAAGAGACACAGACTGTGAATATGAAGTCTTTGTTTTGTTATCGGTGGGGGGAGACTCCATGGAGAAAATGCATAACAGATTGCATTACAAAAGTTTGATTGTATTCAGCTAATTGGAACTTGGAACACAGTTTTTTTGTATATTTGGGTTATTTCTATGTCAAGTTTTCATAAATTCAAAACTGCCTTTTAGGGTGATACTAAAAAGTATTAGCATCTCTAGACAATCAGTTCTCAGAAGAAGAGTTATAAGGCAGTAACGATCACAGGAAATTGTTGCAATCATTAATAATAAGAGAAAAATGGTTAAGCAACTTTGAGGCTTCCCCTCACTTGTAGCAAATTGGCAAAGATGTGAAAAACTCAGTGTTGGAGAGACTATGGAAAAATAGGTACACAAGCACACAGTTGGGAGGGTTATTAACTGGTCCTACTGTCCCAGAAAACAATCTGGAATAATGTGAGAAAAGTGACTTTATTATTGGAACCTACCCAAAACAAGTTCATATAACCCAAGAAGACCAAAAGCATAAAGAAATCCCTAATGTATACTAAAATATTCATAGCAGAACTTTGCATGGCAACAAAGAACTGCGGACATAATGGTGGCCCATCAATTCAGGAATGCATGAACAAACTATGAGGTGTGAAAGCAATGGATGTACCAATGAATGATGAAGTCAGAGAAAGATGAGAAGATGCCTGTTAACTGACCCAACACAAAGTAAGTGGAACAGAAGATAATGACTAAAATAAGGCAAATTATAAAAGCAGCAAAAAGTAGTCAAACTTTGTTCATTGTGATAACTGACCTTGGTCCTGAATAATAAATAATGAAAGCTATCTCTAACACAAAGAGAGGAAGGATTTCAAGGACAGAACGTTGCAGAAGTGGTCACTACTAGTTGTTTTTTTGGCTTGACTGTTTTGTTTTTGTACATGAGGAAGTTTCAATTTGTTGGAGGGATACAGAGATGATTGTGATATAAGAAAGGCATAAAAATTATTTTTTAAAAAAGTATTAGTAGCATTTGACTAACTATAAACTACTAAATACTGTAACTTGACCAATGTAGAACTCGTGGGTTTTCTTCAATAGAATACTACTGAACATTTTTATAGCCTAAACCATTACAATACCTTTAGAGGAAAGTAGAAGTTTCATGAATTCTTTCCAACTACCAGGGAACTATTTTTTTTATCTTAAATATGTACGAGGGAGTGGCAAGGGGAAAAGCAGAATGAAAGTTGAGTTGCATTCTCTTCCCAGGAGAGATAATATGGATGGTATAATTCAAGCCCTATTCCTTTAAACAACTCAAGTGTAAATTTTGTTGATGAAAGGAAGTCTTGTGGAGAAAATAACTGCAGTGGTATCTTTAAATATGAAGGGCAAGGGTATCACTCATTGACAGAAGAGTATATTGGTTGCAGAGCTGCTTTTTGATGCTGACAGAAAGCATCCAATATTTTATCTTCCAAGGTGAAAATTTTGACTTGAATATGTTCAATATCTTCCTGACTTCAGAGGGCATTCTTTAACCTGGTGGACCAGCATGATATTGCTACATAATGAGGGCAGTTGCCAGGAGATTCTGTGCTTCTTGGATAAATAAAAGTATATCCAGACCAAATAATTACTGAACTTGCTGGCTTCTACCACTTGTGAGTCAATCTTGTTTCAAAAGCATTTGCCTGATAATGATGTTACTTCTATTTTCTTTTCCAATTTTCAAACCTTAGCAAAAAAAGATTTATGGTTACCACTGGGAAGACTATAATCAATAAAAATAGAGCAATATTAAAAGCATGAGACTTCTAGACATATACTTGTACAAATATTTATTTAGAGAAATATAAAGGAAACATCTAATGCCTTGAAAAGACTATAGAGAGGGTTGATTTATCATTCCCAGTAGTTTTCAACAGCTCCTATTCAATAAATACTATCCTATGATTGACAGATTAGTTTCTTCTCTTCATTAAATTTGGATTGTCATTGGTCAAAATTGGAATATATTATCATCTAGTCATGACTCTTTAGGTACATGTATTTCTTTGCAGTGTGTTTATATCCTGCCTTTGCAGTCCAATAGTGAAAATGCATGTAGATGTGTCATTTACAAAAGGCAGGTAATTGTTCACTCATCCTCACTTGTGTCCAACTCTTCATGACCCCATTTGGGGTTTTCTTGGTGAAGATACCAGAATGGTTTGCCATTTCCTTTTCTAGCTCATTTTTACGGATGAGGAAAGTGAGGTAAACAGGGTTAAATGGCTTGCCCAGGGTCGCACAGCTAGCGTCTGAGTCGGGATTTGAACTTTTCTGACTGTAGGTCCTGCACTCTGTCTACTGGGATACCTAACTGCCCGTGGACTCAGAAGATCTCAGATACTTATCAGTTGTGTGACCCCGAGCATGTCACTTAACCTCTGGTCTGCCTCTGCTTTTACAACTGGAAAATGGGAACAACAGTAGCACCTACCTTGCAGAGTTATTGTGAGGGATCACATGAGATTATATTTGTAAATTTCTTAGTACAGTGCCTGGTGCATAATAAATGCTTGTTTCCCTCTTTCCAAAAGGCATTCTGGGATAACTAGCAATAGATGATGGAACAGATAATACTCACCAAAATGCCAAGGATTAGAAATAATTTAAACCCAATGGATTCAGTTAAATAAATACTAAATAAATCCACAAGGCTAGTCAATAAGCATTTACTAAATACCTACTATTTACCAAGCCCTGTGGTAAACAGTAGAGATACAAAGAAAGGCAAAAACCAACAAACAAAAAACAGTCCCTGGTTTCAAGGAGCTAACAGTCTAGCTGGGGAGACAATATACAAATCACTAGATACAAGTGAGATATTTACAGGACAAATTGGCAGTAATAACAAAGGCTAACATTAAGCATCTATTATAGACAATATACTATGCTAAGATAGCAGAGGTGTCAAGGAACAGTCTAATAGAGAGAAACATATTAACTATGATAGGAATATGGGAACATTTTTAAAAAATTTCCAGAAACATTGCTATGTATGGTTAAATTGAGTAGGGCAAATTCAATCTCACTTGGCAAGGAGCAGTCTGGGTAGATCATGGAAGTCTTCCTGGAGAAAATGACACCTAACTTGGGCTCTGAAGGGAAAAGAGCATTCTAACCAATAAAAATAGAGGAAGTTCATTCTAGGCAGTGGGGAAGAAAACACAACAGGGTGTGAGAAGGGGAGTCATGTGAGGGAAATCTAGAGAGGTAGATTTGGAGACTGATTACATTGTCAGTGTCGTGGCTTCAAAATAGTTTTTGGCAACTTTGTGAGAGGTGTAGGTTTGCTCCTTATGACAGGCAGGCCATGGAATTACTAAAAGTCTCCAAGGATATATGAGCTCTTAAATTGAAAAAAACAAGTTGGAATTCACATCCACGCCAAGAGGAAGAGAGAGGCTCTCAGTAAAGTTCTAACTGCCTAGAAGAAAGCTGCTGCCAAGAAGCAGCCTCTCCTCCCAACTTACCCAATAAAGATTTGACCCCAAAAAAAGTACATGGGGACAGAGAAGGGAGAGAGAGAGATTTAATTAATGGAGCAAGGACAAAGCTGGTGAGAGTACATTTTTCTGGAGAGGATACACTTAATATGCTTAGTAATTAATAGAAAAATCATGAACCGGCACTGAGGAAAAAGGAATTTGAGCTGAGGGCTAGAGGAAAGAATAAAATGAGAAAAGCCAGTGCTGGGAGTATAATACTGAATTAAGAGATGATTAAAAGATTACCATGCAGCAATGTCAAGAACTAAAGGCAGCTTGCATCAACTTAGAGAGGACCCAGTCAACAAAAACTTACTCTAGCAGCATGGGAATTAGAATCCTGGAGGGTGGTGGTAGGAGTTTCCCAGGTCACAACAGAATCAAAGGATTTGAGAAATAGTATTGACTTCTCAAAAATCAATGAGGAATACACTTTTCCTGCTTGTCAAATCAAGTTTCCATTTTAGACTTGTAAAAAATTTTGCCGTGTATAATAAATGGTGGAAGGCAAAAAGGAAAAAAAAATGTGAGACTTTCCTCTCCATCTAAAGAAAATTGAGAAGCACAAAGTATTCATTCTCCACAGACTGCAGGACACTGGAGGATTCTGGGAGTTTGACTCCCAAGGGGATTTCCAGAGCTCCAACAGGTAGATTTTGCTAACTTGACAATTGCCAAACTGAAACACTTGGAGAGTTGTTCTTTAATAAGGTTGAAAAAATAAGAGGAAAGAAGGAAGGAGAAGAAAGTCCCTAACAAAGTGGCCTTTTAAATAGTAAAATTTAAAGTACCTCTGATAAAATAATCAGCTAGTTATAGAGTATGCTGAGATGATGTGTTTTTGTCCTGTTTTCAGTCTGATATGAATATGAATTTATGATCTTTTAAACAAAAAAATGTTTCAAGAATATGTTGATATAAACCAGGCTCTACAGTTAAAGTGAAAAGGGGAATTATTCCTTTTTTAAAAAAAATTCCTCTAAAACACTTGTTATCTATGAAGTCTATGATTTCTTCTAATTCAAAATTTCCTAAAGAACTTTTTCTGGACCTCTCCTTAGATTCTATTGTACTCTACCATGTATTATATTTGTGTTTATTCAGCTTGTATTACTTCTAGTATTGTGAGTATGTTTTGGGCAAGGTCTATGTTATTTTTCATCTTTTCTATTATATGAATGTAGCCCAAACCTTAAGCCTGTAGGCTGTCCTCATCGATGGAGACAACAATGACTTGACACCGTGCTTATAGGAGGGATTCAATTAGACAGACATTCCTCTTTCTTTCTGCTTTGAGAGAGGATAAATATATGGTTCCAGACCCTCCTTAGAATGACTCTTGAGGGACAGAAAAGACTTTAGAAAACATATAAAGTAGCCAGTGCCTCAATGTGTTTCTGATTTCCATCTTATTTCTCTGGAGACATAGAGGAATTTCTCCTTGGGAGAGATCAAGGATGCTCCCTGGATTAAGTTGAGGTATTTTGCTCCCAGAGAGAAAACTCTTTCATTCTGTGCATTTGCAGCTATATTCTTTTATCCCCATTATATCTGAATTTATTTTAAACTTAAATAAAAAATAAGAAAAGAAAAAACATTACTTATGTACACAGCAGAACAGGAGAGGAGTCAATATAAAGTAATAAATTTCCATTTCAAGAAAACCTATATAATGAATACTACACGCTATTTGAAAAGTTGTTTTTCTTTTCTTTGCTTCCTTTGTATGACTTCTTTTGTCCTCTGCTGGGCACTTTGTCCTTTATTTTTCCCCCTTCTCCCCCTCCCCACCAAGAAGGTTACAATTAAGCACATAAGCATGTGTATGTGTATGTGTATAGAAAAATTGACATACGCACATATATACATAAATACATGTATTTATATATATATACATACACACATACATAGCTATCTATAAACATACCAATATACATCCAAATGCCTATATGTAAGACTCCACTATGCTTATTCACTTGTCATCCATTTCTCTAGAGGTGGATAGCATCTTCCTTTATAAGTCCAAGTCTTTCCCTATGTTTCTAAATCCATCAGCTCATCAGTTCCTGTACCACAAAGTATTTCAGCCCAATCACATTCTCTCTGGGAGATTGTCTGTCAGGATTTTTCCCCCAATTTTCCACATTCCCTCTTGGCTACATAAGTTTTATTTATACAAGAAAAATTTTCATTTAAAATAATCAGAATTATCCATTTTACACTTCACTGCTCTTACCTTGTAATATGGTTAAAGGTCTCATACTACTGAGTCTAGTTCCTTCACATCTTTTCCCCTTGGTTTCCTTGAAGTTCCTGACCCTCTGCTGCCTCAAATGAACCATGCAATTATTTTTTTTTTCTGACTCAGTATGACTTTTTTAATAATTGAATTGGGATGGGTATTACTAAACTAAATAGTTTAGCTAGGTAAAATTGTCATTTTTTAATTTTATTAGCTTTACCTACCCATGCACAATAAAAAAAAACCTTCAATTATTTAGATCTAATTTTGTATAAAAGTTATTTCATGTTTATATTCATATAGCTCCTATGTCTGTTTTGACATGTATACTCTCGTTTTTCTATATTGTCTAGTTCAGGAGCAGGAAACCTGTGGTTTTGAGACCACATGTGACCTTCTAGGTCCTTGGATGTGGCCTTTTGACTGAGTCCATGTTTTACAGAACAAATCTTTTTACAAAAGAGATTTGTTCTGTGAAGTTTGGATTCAGTCAAAGGGTTATACTTGAGGACCTGGAGAGCCACATGTGGTCTCAAGGCCACAGGTTCCCCACTTCTGGTCTAGTTATTTTATGTGATCTAAAACTATTGATTAATATGGCTTTCACATAGTGTAATTTCTCTATTTTTCTCTTTTGATTGAATTTAATAATAGCTTTAACTTTGGTATAATCTAATATATATATAACTTATGTTTCCATTTGCTATCTGCTTGGATAAATAGGTCACGTCCCAAGTCACTATTTGTGATAGTCTTTTGTGTAACTAGCATTTGATAGGAAGGGATCAAGCATTCAGATATAAAAGCTTGGGGTTGTATCTTCTTCTTTAAGTGACAGAGATCAGGAAAGTGACTTGAACCCAAACAAACCCATTCCCTTAGACCAGCACATTCAGGGTAGGGATGGGAGAAATAGATATAATTCTAGTCTACTAACCCTTCTCTAAGGGGATCAGAACAGCCAGATGCATGACTTTTTTCCTGCTTCCCTCCAGAAAGGAATCAAAGTTTTCCTGTGAGATGCATCCCTTGGAGAGGAGTGGACAAAATATCCAAAATATCTATGAACGCTTCCCTGTGAGTTGCATTTGGACAAACTCATGTGACATATACATAATCTACATCGGCAACACACATACCCTACACATAATAGGTACTTAATAAGCTTGATGAATTGCATTAAACTAAATCTTTGCCTGAACTATTTTACTTAGCCAAGAAAAATTGGCTTCAGAGGGAGACAGGATTTTTTTTTCATTAATTTAAAAATTAATTACTAAAATAGCATCTTCCTCCTCACCTGCAAACATTTGGAGTATCTACTAAGTTTTTTACATTGTTGCTTGATGGCTACAGAGAATTATAAAACATTGTTTCTGCCCTCAAGAAAATTATATTGCTTGGGAGACAGGCGATAAAAATGAAATGATACACAGCGTGGAACTTTAATCAGTTCTCATATGCAGGTTGAAAGCTATTCTAGATCTGTCATTTGGCTTGAATGGCAGACTAAAAATGTTTTTAAAGAAGTATACTAGAAATTCAAGGTCGCATTCTCTTTTCCAAGATAAATCATGTTACCATCTTTCAAAATCCTGGTTCAAACACTGCCTGCTCCAAGTAATCTTCACTGGCTAAAACCAATACTCTGATCAATCTCCCTCCCCTTTCTATATTTCAGGGATTGCTGGGTTTATTTGTTTGTTTTGAGCATCCTCTCCATTATCAAACAGAACTAGTCTTGTAAACCCCTGACATTTCCCAATTTTTTTTTATTACAGTACATCTTGGCATATAGTACTCAATATAATTTTACATGAAGATTTTTCTTTATAAAATAGGAACTCACTCTCAATTACATAGAATTAAAACACATTTGATTAATATGGGAAATTTTTTAGCTTAATAACACATATGATGACTTGCCAAACACTGTAAATGTATGCAACAATTTAGCTCTAATCTCAAAACCTAATCCATACATGATCCAAAAAAGTCAAGTCAATAAGCATTTTTTAACCACGTGCCTGACACTGTGCTAAGCACTGGGTTTATAAAGAAAGCTTCTATTCCCCCTCAAAAAAAGTCCCTACTCTTAAAACATTTCATCTAATGATGGAGATATGAATCAGATAACTTTGTACAAACAAGTTATCAAAAGGATTCATTGGAGATGATCAACAAAGGAAAGAGTTATTGTTTGACTATATTTCTCCAAGGCATCCTTATGGACTTTTAGGCACCTGGCCTTGAAAAAGCCTTAGATAAAGCTGAAGAGATATTTATAGGATCAGAGGATGATAGATTTAAAGTTGGAAGGAAATTTAGATGTCATTAGGCTAATCCACATCATTTTATACATGAAGAATCAGAGGAAGATTGTGACTTGCTCAAGGTCACATAGGATATGAACCCCAGCCCTCTATCTTCAGATTCATAGTTCATTCCAATATACAAGATGAATGTGTACAAGAAAATCCTGAGTTTCTAAAGTTCTTCTTTCCCAAGGAAGTAGACATTCTATTGTTATTTTGTCATTGTTGTTGTTTCACCCCCTCCCTCCAACTTCTGGTCTGGCAAAAACCAGGACCTCCTTTGCTTCATTCAAGCAATCTTCCCCTTGCAAGCCTCTAGCTCAACAGTTCCAATCCTCCAAAGTTCACAGTTGTCCTGGCGCAAAAGTCATAATTCCTTCTACCATTCTTGGATATCACCTCAGTTTCTGCAGGTACACTAATTCAACTAAGTGTGGAAGTATGCTAGCACTTCAGAAGGGTATCTCAGCCAACCAGATGACCAAAGCATAGCACTCAAGTCTCACTCATCTGATAGACCCCATCTTTTGACTCTCTTCTGTCTATCCTCTGCTGACCAATCCCTTTGAATCTGGATGCAAATTTAGCTTATTTTATTTGGCTATAGTCTGTGGCCTCATGAGGCATTCTGCTGGATAAATGAAAAGACCTTTTGCCCTCTCTAGGAACTGATTTCTGGTGGACTGATCCTTTCTTTGTATTAGCCTTCTTCTCCACTATTAAGTACCATCAAGCAAACCTCCATCCCTCACACATCCTGGGATCAGTCCCACTCTATAGTTTTCTGCCATGGCCACAACCTGGTCCAAGGTTATATAGGACAAAAAACATAGCATTGGATAAGGGAGGTAGAAGTATAAGGAGTATGGGGCAGAGCTAAGATGGTAGAATACAGGCAATAATTCAGCTGAACTCTCTTAATAGTCTCTTCCAAACAACTTTAAAATAATATCTCAATCAAATTCTGGAGTGGCAGAACCAACAAAAGGTCA
The DNA here is from genome assembly GCA_028658325.1 of Potorous gilbertii. NCBI lineage: Eukaryota > Metazoa > Chordata > Mammalia > Diprotodontia > Potoroidae > Potorous > Potorous gilbertii. Next base: position 398,721,097 of record CM053771.1, on the reverse strand, counting down.
GGGTGAGATGTTTTTGCAACCCAAGACAACTCAGGATGTTAGCAGGAGAGGTTTGTGATGCCAGTAACAAGACCAGCAGAGGTCTTGGAGAGAGCTGCAATAGCTAAAGCAGTAGCTTTTGAGATCTCAGTCCAGAGATAGTAAGGGGTTGGAGAAGTGGTCAGAAAGAGATTATAGGGCACTCTGTTGTATCATCTATATTCAGTACTGGGTCATAGTTCCAGAGTTAAAGGAGCACTACTGCTTGTGATCGCAGAAGAACGTGGGCTCTAGTCACGGTTCTAAGACAAAAAGGAGAAATAACATTTATGATGGCAGGGGACCAGGTCACAGTTCCAGAATGGAGAATAATGCTTGTAGTCACTCACAAGGGAACAGGGTCCCTCTCAGTTACAATGCAGAAAGGATCACTAACTCTTGCAGTTGTAGGGGAGCAAGGTGACTTTCTAGATAAAAAGCAGAGCACAAGCCAGGACAGCAGTGACTCTTCTTCTATCATACCACCTTGGAAACATCAAAAATGTACAGATTCCCAGAACTAACTCTGAAAATAGTAGCAAAAAAAACACCCCCAAACAAACCAAAAATAAAAACCCTGAAACTTGAAACAATACTCCCTCAGCCCTGGGAACAGAGCCCAGTTTTAACACAAAATCAAAAGTCAAGAAACAGGATGGAAAAATGATCAAACAACAACAAAAATAAGCTGACTATAAAAAAACTACTATGGTGATAGGGAAGATCAAGACACAAACTCAGAAGAAATCATTGATGTCAAAATAGCTAAAAGCAAAAGCTCAAAGAAGAATGAAAATGGACAAAAATTCAACAAAAATCCCTGAAAGAGACCCAAAAGGATTTTCATAATCAAATAAGAGAGATACAGGAAAAAATGGAAAAAGAAACAAGAATGATGCAAGAAAACTATGAAAAGAGAGTCAACAACTTGGTAAAAGAAGAACAAAAAATATTGAAGAAAATAAACCTTAAAAAACTAGAATTTAGTAAGTGGTAACTCCAAAATTCAGTGAAGAGAAAGACTGCTTAAAAAGCAGACTTGGCCAAATGGAAAAGGAGGTACAAAAGCTCACTAAAAAAAATAAGTGGAAACTAATGACTCCATGTGACATCAAGAAAAATATAATAAAATCAAAAGAATGAAAAACTAGAAGAAAATGTAAAATATCGCATCAGAAAAAAACTGACTTGGAAAACAGACTGAAGAGAAATAACTTAAGAATTATAAGACTATGATTTAAAGCTATGATTTTTTTAAAAAAAGTCTACATATCATATTTCAAGAAATTATCAAGGAAAACTGCCCTGATAGCCTAGAATCAAAAAGTAAAATAGAAACTGAAAAAATACACTAATAACCTCCTGAAAGAGCTAAAAAAATAGAAATTTCCAAGAATATTATAACCAAATTCAAGTGCTCCAAATTCAAGGAGAATACATTGGAAGCATCTAGAAAGAAACCATCATAGAACCACAGTCAGGGTTACACAAGATTAAGCAGCTTCTATATTAAAGGAGTTAATTAAAGGACTTGGAATATAATATTTGGAAAGACAAAAGAGCTAGGATTACAACCAAGAATAACCTACCCAATAAAATTGAGTATAATCCTTTGAGGAGGAAAGGAATATTTAATAAAATAGAGGATTTTCAAACACTCTTGATGAAAAATCCAAAGCTGAATAGAAAATCTGACTTTCAAATACAAAATTCAAGAGAAGCATAAAAAGGTAAACATGAAAGAGAAATCATTAAGGGCTCATTAAGATTAAACTGTTTATATTCCTACATGGGAATATGATACCTGTAGCTCCTAAGAACTTTCTCATCATTAGGGCATTTGGAAGGAGTATACATAGACAGAGGACATGAGTATGAGTTGAGTATGATGAGAGTCTCTTAAAAAAATTTAAGGGGCAAAAAAGAAAGATGTACCTGGAGAAGTATAAAGGGAGAGAATAAATGTACAAAATTATTTCACATAATAGAGGCACAAAAGAAAGAACTTTTATAGTACAAAGGATAATAAGGGCAGAGGTGGTGGGCAATGCTTGAACTTCATTCTCATTAAAATTGGGAATTCAAAGAGGGAATAGCACACTCTCAAATGGGTATAGAAATCTATCTTACTTGAGAAGGAAATAGAAGGGGAAGGAAATTGGGAGGCAGGGCTGATGAAAAGGAGGGCAGATTGAGTGAGATAATAGTCAAAAGCAAAACAGACTTTTGAGAAGGAACAGGGAGAGACAGAGACAGAGAGAAAGATGTAGGGAAAAAATAGGACGGAGGGAAATACACAGCTAGTAATCATAACTGAATGTGAATGGGATGAATTCACCCATAAAGCTGAAGTTAACAGAAAGATAGATTCTAAACCAAATTCCAACAATATATTTTACAAGAAATGCAACTGAAATAGATAGACATAGAGTAAAAATGAAGGAGCAGAATCCACTATGCTTCAGCTGAAGTGAAAAAAGCAGGAGTGGCAATTATGATCTCAGACAAAGCAAAAGTAAAAACAGACCTAATTAAAAAAGAGAAGCAGGGAAACTATATCTTGCTAAAAGGCATCGTAGGCAATGAAGTAATGAAAATACTAGACATACATGTACCAAATGACATAGCATCCAAATTATTAATGGAAAATTTGAATGATTTACAGGAGGAAATAGATAGCAAACTATACTTTCCCCTCTCAGAATTAGTAAACCCAACCATAAAATAAATAAGAAGATGAATAGAACTTTAGAAAAGTTAGACATGACAGACCTTTGGAGAAAATTGAATGGAAAGAGAAAGAAGCATACCTTTTTCTCAGCTGTACATGGCACCTTCAAAAAATTTACCATGTATTAGGGTATGAAAACCTCATAGTCAAATGAAAAAAGGCAGAAAATTAAATGCATCCTTTCCAGATCATAATACAATAAAAATTGCACTCAATAAAGTGTTGGGGAAGCTTAGATTAAAAATTAATTGAAATTTAAAGAATGAGAGGGTGAAAGAACAAATCATAGATCCAATCAATAATTTCATTAAAGAGAATGACAACAAAGAAACAATGTTCCAAAATTTATAGGATGCAGCCAAAACAGGGGTTAGGGGAAATTTGTATCTCTAAATGCTTACATCAATAAAATAGAGAAAAAATAGATCAATGAACTGGACATGCAATTAAAAAAACTAGAAAATGAATGCTAAAAATCTCCAATTAAACACCGTATCAGAAATCCTAACAATAACAAGAAAGATTAGTAAAATCGAAAAATAGAAAAACATTGAACTAGTAAAACTAGGAACTGGTTACATGAAAGAAAAACCCAAATTAACTAGGTAAACCATTGGTTAATTTGATTTTCTTAAAAATTAAAAAAACAAACTGACAGTATCAAAAATGTAAAGGATAGTAGAGGGTGGAGCCAAGATGGCAGAGAAGAAAGACATACATATGGAGGCTGCCCCCACACAGCCCATAAATACCTGTAGAGAGGGACTCTCAGCAAATTTTGGAGCAGCAGAAGTGGAGAACAACAAAGTGGAGGAGATTTCCAGTAGAGCGTGGAGCCCAGCCCAGCCTTGGTTGAGCGAGCATGGCTCGTGAACAACTCTCCGGGTCGGAATATCCAGTCGCAGAATCCCACTGACCGTTGAGGTCAGTGATGGGGTTTCTTCCTCCAGGAAGGGAGAAGGGCCTTCACATCAGGCAAGCAGCAAGAGTTCTCAGGGCAGCCCCTACAGCAGCCTGAGACCATAGCTGCATCGTAAAAACCCCTGGGGGCACTGAAGAGCTGAGTCTTACCTCAGCTCTGTGTGGACACCCTGAGGGAGCTGGTTTTTGTCTCAAACTGAATGGAGGCCCTGTCCCCGAAGCTTGACTGAATCCCACCCCACCAGTGCTAGCTTGGTGGAACTGGAGGTCAAGTGCCTGTGGAAAGGAAATGCTGCTGCTAAGATTCTGGGCACAAAAATCCTTCCCTGAGCCCAGATCAGCACACACTTGATTGTGCTACCTTGCAGGAACTGATACCTTACAGGTCCCCAGAGTATACCCTATTCTTGACAAAAGACCCAAAAGTCAAGTAACTGGTTGGGAAAATGCCCAAAAGGGAAAAAAATATAAGACTATAGAAGGTTATTTTCTTGGTGAACAGGTATCTCCTCCCATCCTTTCTGATGAGGAAGAACAATGCTTACCATCAGGGAAAGACTATTATGGAAGTCATTTGCAAAACTACATAGATATGGCCTATATTGAATTGCCTGCCTTTCCAAAGAGAATGGGTAGGGAGTGAGGGATGGGGTGAAGTTGGAACTCAAAGTTTTAGGAACAACCGTTGAGTATTGTTCTTGCATAGAAATGAGAAACAAGAAATACAGGTAATGGGGTATAGAAAATTATCTTGCCCTACAGGACAAAAGAGAAGATGGGGGTAAAAGAAGGGAGGGAGGTTAGAAGAGAGGGCAGATTGGTGATAGGGGCAATTAGAATGCTCGGTGTTCTGGGATGGGGGGAGGGAAGAAATGGGGAGAAAATTTGGAACCCAAAATTTTGTGGAAATGAATGCTGAAAAGTTAAATAAATAAATAAATTTTAAAAAAATATAAAGGATGAATATACCACCAGTGAAGATATAATTAATGCAATTATCAGGAACTGTTTTGCCCATTATATGCCAATAAATCTGATTAATAGAAGATGGAATAGAATACTTAAATAACTCCATCTTAGAAAAAAGAATCGAACAAGCCATCAATGAGTTTGCTAAGAAAAAATCCCCAGGACCAGATGGATTTACATGTGAATTCCATCAAACATTTAAAAAAAAAATAATTCCAGTACCATATAAACTGTATGGAAAAATAGACAGGAGTCATACCAAATTCCTTTTATGACACAAATATGGTGCTGATATCTAAACTAGGAAGAGCAAAACCAAAGAAAGAAAATTGTAGTCCAATTACCTTAATCAATAAGGATGCAAAATTTTAAATAAAATTCTATCAAGGAGATCACAGCAATAGGTAACAAAGATTATACACTGTGACCATGTGTGATTTATCCAGGAATGCAGAACTGTTTGAACAGAAAAATTATAAGCATAATTAGCCATATCAATAACAAAAAACTCAAAACATATTATTATTTCAATAGATGCAGAAAAATCTTTTGACAAAATAGAATATTCATTGGTAAATGCTAGACAGTATAGGAATGAATGGAGCTTTCCTTAAGATGATAAGTATTAACTATCTAAAATCAACAAGTATTATCTGTAATATAGATAAGCTAAAAGCCTTTCTAATAAGATCAAAGGTGAAGCAAGGATATCCCACTGTTATTCAATATTGTTCTAGAAATGCTAACTATAGCAATAAGAGAAGAAAAAGAAATTGAAGGAATTAGAATAGGCAATGAGGAAATAAAGCATCACTTTTGCAAATGATGTGATGGTACATCTAAGAAATCAAAGGGAAAAAAACTAGTTGAAATAATTAACAACTTTAGCAGAATTGCAGTAAATAAAATAAACCCACATAAATCATCAGCCTTTCTATGGTACTGATAAAGTCTGGCAGAAAGATATATAGATATAGAGAGAAATTCTATTTAAAATAATTACAGCCAATATAAAATACTTGGTAGTCTATCTGATGAGACAAACCAGGAACCATATGAACACAATTACTAAACATTTTACACACAAATAAAAAAAGATCTAAACAACTGGAGAAATTTTAGTTGCTCATTTGAAGATTGAACCAATATAATAGAGATGAAAACTTTACCTATATTAATTTACTTATGTAGTGCCATAACCATCTAATTCCAAAAAATTATTTTATAGACCTAGAAAAAAATGATAACAGAATCCATCTGGAAGAACAAGAAGTCAAAAATATCAAGGGAATCAATGGAAAAAAAATGTTAAGGGAGCTGACCTATCACTGCAAGATCTTTAACTGTATTACAAAACAGTAATAAAAACAATGTTTCTGGCTAAGAAATAGAATGGCAGATCAGTGGAATAGGTTAGGTACATAATGCACCGTATTAAATGATCTTAGTAAGCTGGTGTTTGACAAACAAAAAGTCACAAGCTTTGTGGACAAGAATTTGCTGTTTGACAAAAATTGCTGAGAAAATTAAAAAGCAGTTTGGAAGACACTTGTGTAGACCAACATCTCTCACCATACCAAGACAAGTTCAAAATGGGTTCATGACTTAGAAATGAAGCGTGCCATAATAAGCAAATTAAAGGAGCATGGAAAAATTTAACCTGTTAGATCTATAGATAAGGGAAGAATTTATGACCAAGCAAGAGAGAGGATCATGAGAAGTAAAATGTAAAATTTTGATTACATTAAATATAAAAGGTTTTGCATAAGAAAAATCAATGTAGCCAAAATTAGAAGGAAAACTGAGAGAAATATTTACAGCAAGGTTTACTGATAAAGGCCTCATTTCTCAATTATGTAAAGAACTGAGTCAAATTTGTAAAAATATGAGTATTTCCTCTATTGATAAATGATCAAAAGATATGAATAGGCTGTTTTCAAAATAAGAAATCAAAGCTATCTATAATCATATGGAAAAATACTCTACATTATTATTGATTAGAGAAATGCAAATTAAAACATCTCTCTGATACGGCCTCACAACCTATCAGATTGACTAATATAACAAAAAAAGGGAATGACAAATTTTGGAGGATGTGGAAAAATAGAGACACTAAAGTATTGCTGATGGAGATGTGAATTGCTCCAGCCATTCTGGAGAGCAATTTGCAGCTATGCCCAAAGGGTCATAAAATTGCGAAAGGCCACTACTAGTCTTGTATTCCAAAGAGATAAAAGAAAAAGGAAAAGAACCTATATGTATAATTTTATAGCAACTCTTTATGTAGTGTCAGTGAATTGGAAATTAAGGCTATGGCCATCAATTGGGGAATGGCTGAACAAGTTGTGCTATATGATTATGATAAAAAAAAACCTAGGAAGACTTACATGAATTGATTCATAGTGAAGTGAGCACAACCAGGAAAACACTGTACCCAGTAATAGCAATTATTTTAATGATGGTCAACTGTGAATGATTTAGCTATTCTGATCAATACAATGATCCAAGACAATTCTAAAGGATTTATTATGAAAAATGCTATCTCCAGAGAAAGAACTGATGGATTCTAAATGTAGATTGAATCATAATTTTTTCACTTTCTTAACTTTTTTCCTTCTTTTGTAACCTGGCTAATATGGATATTTGTTTTCCATGATTTCATGTGTATGATTGATATAATATTTTCTTGACTTCTCTGTGGGTGAGGAAAGAGTGAACAAAAGGGAGAGAATTTGGAATTCAAAAAAAATTTCAAATGAATGTTTAAAATAAATAAATAATAATTCCTAAAGAAGAAGTACAATGACTATAAGGGGTATAAAGTATAAGAAAAGTATAAGGAACATGAGGGAAAGGTACCCAAGACAACTAAATCTATTTTCTCATAATATCAACATTGGATTTTAATTCATTGATAAAAAATAAATACTACAAACCCCTTCCTTCCTTGCCTTCCTTACTGCTCTTCAGTTTTCCTTACCGTTGAGCATAAGGTAAAATGTGGGTGAAATTGCCCTTCTCCCTCATCAAATCTATGATGCTTTCGGATTCAGGGTGCATTACCTTGTCTAACTCAGAAGACGAGATGATTTGAGACTACAGGATACATGTCCCATCTCATGAAATGTCCTTCTTTAGTTTAATAATTCTCTTAAATATTCCCAGCAAAACATCTTTATGTCATCTGAAGGATGCCCCAGTGAATAACTGGAATACAACAAGGTATTGATTGATTCCCTTGCGGCCACACTCTCTCATTTGCCTTGGTTTCTCTCCACTCAAACTCTTATCAGGTGAAATCACAGGACCCCATAACTTCAGTGTTAGAGGAGAACTGTCACCTGGTCTGACTCATATTCTTTTTTAAAAAAATTATTTTATTTTTAATTTTGGGATGAAACAAGTATTTCTATAGCATAGCATAACATAAAAAAGATAATTGCACATAGAACTGTGAATCTATTCTATATAACGTGCGATTCCTTTTAAACATACAACGAAGTTGTCATGTAAATTTTGCATGATTTATATTCAGAAAAGGAATCCACATAACAACACACCACATGGTCACTCAGCCATTTATTTATTTCATTTATGGTTTGGAATTTTTTTTACAAAAACTATTAATATTAATGCCATATATTAATATATCATGATGCTATTTTATTAGTATAGCAATGTATCAAGAGTCTCTTACTAAAGCCCAACTCCCAAACCTCATTGTGTCAAACCGTACACAGAAGATCTCACTGGCTATGTCAACAAAGGACAAGCTCTGGCAAATCCTGCCAAATCAAAAGAGCTTTGGACATGGGTCTGATGCTGGACTGTGTGCCTGTAGTTAAAGGACCTGATCATAATCTCGTAAGCCTTTTCATCATAGCAACTGAAAAAGACATCTCACATTTCCTTCATGCAGCTGTGTGCTTTACTCGTAGAGTAAATACTTACAATATTTATATAGCGCTTTAACACTTTACATGTCTCATCTAATCCTCGTAGAACTGTGGGATAGGTATTACGCCCATTCTTATAGAGGAGGAAACTGAGGTCCAGAGAGGCCAAGTGATTTGCCTGGGGTCACACATCTAAGAAAATTTCCGAGGCAGGATTTGAACTCAGGTCTTCCTGACTCCTTGTCCAGTGCTCTACTCAAGTGCCTCCATGGGGCATTGTGATGTCCATAGGTGGGAGAGTATTTATGCCAATGAAATCACAGGTCTTTTAAGTACTATCACTGTCATTGGTAGTGTAGTATAAGTAGGACAATGGAGTCAATTTTATTTAGGGAAAAAACTGAAAGCAAAGCCCTTCTGATTTAGTTTTCTTAGGTATTTCACATTTAGAACAGAAGAATATTATCAATTTGATTATAAAAGAGTAATTTCATGCCTTTCAAATACCTAAAAGTTTTCAGAGCTTGGTAAGCCAGAGGAGGTCACAGACTTCCAGTTCCCTAGCAGATGCTAACTTAGCAGAAAACTGTGGTTCAGTGGCAAGGAACCTTTTTCTTTGACCTGAATAGAGTGACCTGCTAAGAAGTCACAAAGGCATCCATCCAGCCTTGTATTTATGAGCTGTATGGTGGCCTAGAAGCATTCAAAAGTTATTGCCTGAGTGACTAGCCCTCCTTTGGGTTCAGGGTTTGTATCAAGCAACCCTACCCACCACAATAGTCAGTAGTCCCTTTAACCATGTTTCCTAGAGAATTAAATAAGGACTTTTGGTCTAATGCCACAGTCACAGTGCTGTTCTCTCCCTACATGCCATTTTCCAGACTATGGCAGAGAAGCAGAGGAAGAAAAAGAACTAGAAAAAAGAAGAGAGAAAAGGTATACAAATGCTCTAGAAGGGACCTTAGAGACCATCTACTCCAGATCCCCAATTCTATAGATGAAAAACTAGATCCCATTGAGTTATATGGCTTATCCACCATCTTTCCAGTTATATCAGTTGGCAACTTTTGAGTCATCCATAACTTTCACTCTCCCTTACACTACAGTTGACAAATCTGGTCAATCCTTCTTCTGTATCCTTCTTATCCAACCTCTTCTCTTTTCATGTAGCCATCTGTCTAGGCCAGTTCCTCATCATTTCCTACTTGGAGTACTGCAATAGCCTCCCAATTGGGCTCCATGCCACAAGTCACTCCATCCTCTACAAAACTGTCAAAATGATTTTTCCTAAAGTACAGGTCTAAATATTTCCTGCCAGAACTCACATGGAGGTCAAAAGAAGCGACATAGGGACATTCTCAAGATCTTTCTGAAGAACTCTGGTATCAATTAGGAGACATGGGAGACCACTCAGGACCACTCAGCATAATGTGCTCATATCAAAGAAGATCTATAGTAAAGCAGTATCACAGCAGCATGAAGGAAATGTGAGATGCACAAATTCAGAGGGATTTCCTTTTCTAGTATTCATATAGACTATTTGTGCCAACTAGTGGTAGAGCCTTCTGAGCTTGTGTTGGTCTCATCAGAGAAGTTGGACACACTGTACAGCGACCCTGACATCATGATATCATTTTCGTCCTTTTCAAGTATGAAGGACAACAGCAGTCTAAGTATGTCATTCTCCTGTTCAATAAACTATAGTTTCTACCTATTATCCAAACACTTTCATTTAGCATTTAGAGCACTCTGTGGACATCCTTTGAGCCACCTTTTTGACTTCATAATAGATTACTCTGTTTCAAGGATTCTTTGGTATAACTAAACTAATTTCTTAATTCTTCCTATATCTAACATGTTACCTTCTACTCCCCATACTGGAATGCACTCCTCTCTTACCTCTACCTCTTTGACTCCCTAGCCTCTTATAAAGTTCAAATGCTACTTCTTTCATGCATTTTTTCCTAATCTCCCCACTCTTCACTTTGCCCCTCTCTCCAGTGTTGTATCCCTCAAATTACTATGTATTTATTTTGAATTCTTTTTGTATATAATTTATTTGCACATATTTTCTACCCCTACACAATGTAAGTTCCATGAGGTAAGTGATGGCTTCCTTTTCATCATTGTATCCATCACCTAGCATAGCACCGGCACATAGAAAGAGCTTAACTGTTGTTCTTTGTTCTTGAAGGGGACCGTGACATCAGAAAGGTGATGCCAAGACTTGAAAGCAAGTTGGATTTAAGTGGGAGAAGGCTGTGCAAAGTCACCAGTCTTACTTTCTCCTCTGGAGCCATCTGGGTCGAGAGGCAAGCTATAGATCAGGATGACTGGAGATGATTCCCAGGAAGATCTTAATAAAATCTTGTAGATTGATTATCCTAAGGCATACAGATAGTAAGTACCACAGAAAAAAATTGTCTAACTCGGAATCTAATGATGATTTCATTATACCATAATACTGGCAAGGAGTGGCAAACCATAGTGTCAGTGGCATATACTGTAATGTCAATAATTTTGAAGTAAAAAGGAGAAGAAAGAGAGGTGACGGCAGGACTGTGAAATCTATATATGGATCTTCAGGGAAGGAGACACAGCGAGAAAGATATGGAAATTCAAATGTCATTACCAATGTAAGATTTTTTAAATTATCTCCCTGAATAACTATTGGCAAGGCGCAATTTCTTTGGATCTCAGTTTCCTCATCTGTAAAATAGTAACAAGGATATTGTAAAGAAAGTACTTTGGAGACCACAATATGCTATAGATGTAAATTAATATAAATCGAATCTGTATTTCCTGGTACTTAGCCCTGAGGCAGCTATAACTAAGGAGAAAATCCCTACCCAAAAAACAAAAATAAGACAGGCACCCATGAAAGATGAAACAGAACATTCAGATGACATAAAATTAGAAAACTTGCACAAAGCTAGTGATCCAAGATAAGGGAAGACTTGAGAAATATTAGTTTCTAAGCACAATGACTACATTTTATTTTCTTCATTTCCTTCTATATTTACTTCTCTTCCTTCCTTCCTTCCTTTCTTTAAATAGCTTGCTTTTTTCCCAAAAGAAGCTAAGTTTAATAGTAGGCATAATGTGACTTAGGCTTAACGATTTGGAACTGGTTTTCCTTCTTATAATTATTAACTTAGCTCATCTGCTCCCTTCTTTCCCCGCTTCCTTCTCCTCTTCAAAGGAAGGCAAATTTGGATGGCAAGAGGAGCCCTAGTTAACTTGGGGTTTATGAGCCAGATTTCTTTCTCTCTCTTTCTTCCTTCCTTCCTTCCTTTCTTTTTCTTTGCTTCCTTCCTTCTCTCTTACTCTGTTTCTCTGTCTCCCTTTCTTTCTTTCTTTCTTTCTTTCTCTGTCTTTCCTTCCTTCCTTCCTTCCTTCCTTCCTTCCTTCCTTCCTTCCTTCCTTCCTTCTCTCTCTCTCTCTCTCTTTCTCTCTCCCCTTCTTTCTTTTCTTTCCCCAAACCTTAAATCCAGTGCACTCTGAAGTCCATAGATTGCACCCAACCTCCACTTAATGGCTCTTTTCTGGACCCTCCTGGCTTCAGAGTGATTATCAATAGTAATTGTTACTCTTTCCCTCCCCAGCTTGATTTACTTATTTTTTTCTTTTGTTCATTGAAGGACCATTCCCTGATTATTTCTTAGAGAGGCTTGTTCACTGAATGGTCTTACCTCCCTCTAAGTGAGTACCTGAATAGGCCAAGGTCTCTCAGTGCATCCTGGGCCATCTCCAGTCATCCTGATGAATATCTGGTCACTGGATTCAGATGGCTCTGGAGGAAAAGTGAGGCTGGTGACCTGCACAGCCCTTCCTCACTCAAAACAAAGTCCAGTGCAAGTCATGTCATCATTTCTCTGATGGCATGGTCTTCTTCGAAAACGAAGGATGAACCCACAGACAGACAGAGCTTAACATTGCCTTTGCCCTTTGTTGCCTTACCTTATGAGATGGCACTAAAATATGCAAAAAAAAATCCTGTTTTGTTCTTGCCATAATGAGTAGCAGTTGAATTGGCATATTGTTTGCTAGGGTTTTTTTTAAAGGACAATAAATGAAGATCTCCTCAAAGGAATCGGAGCTGGAAGAAACATTATAGATCATTCAGTTTATGGATTCTTCACATGGGTTCTGTGGACCCAGGGGATATATGAACTTTGAAGAGAAAAATATTTTCCATTGTTATTTTCATTAATCTTTACGAAATTTAATACTTCATCCAATTACAGATCTTTAAAAAAATATACTGAGGAGTCTTTGTGTTTCACTAGACTTCCAAAGGGGTCTGTGATACATAAAAGTTAAGAACCCCTGATCTAGTCTAACCCTCTCATTTTACAGTGAAGGAAACTGAGTCCCAGATAAATGAAGTGATTTGGATTTGAACTCAACTCTTCTGCCTTCAGCGGCTGTGTTCTTTCCACTACTCATGCTGTCTTTCAAAAGTATGACACTAACTTGGTTTGGATTATTTCCACAAAAGGTTCTTGAAATTCCTGTCATGCCATCAAAGGAGATAGACTAGACAGCGTCTGAGATCCCCTCCAGCTTTGGGGTAATATGATTCTTCTAGGCAATTTCAAATCTATGGGTCACTGGGGCTCTCTCACCTAGCCTAAAAGGTAGTGGACACCCTACTACTCTCTGTGGTAACTAAGCCCTAGTATCTGGGCAGAAAAAATCATTTTGCATTTCATGTACTACCCCACAGAGACTGGCATCTGGGAGGTTGCCAATACTTTGAATAGCAAATGACCACTAATGCTGGATCTCAACTGTGAGAAATATGAGAATCAATTTCCATTAATAAGAAGCAACAAGCCTCAGTATAATTTTAACATTAGTGTACTTTATTCACATTAGGGGTTTGTCCTTTCACTCAATACCCCTTCTCCCCTCACAACCCACAATCCACTTTACCGAGCTTTAAGCTTTGACTGCATGTAATTAACAGTTCAGCCTTTTCTCTAAAACCACCCGTGGTATCGGTTCAAGTAACATTTTTGAGAGGTAATTTTTTTTCCTTATACAAGCTGCCTTTTATCTGGAGCAAGTCATGTCTAGCACAGCATGGAAAAAAAAAAGTATTCCAACCTTTCAACCACACGGCAAGAAATCTGTTTCTCAATATTTCTGGAGGATAAATTCTTCCCTCCAACTTTAGGCAGCTTGATTTGTCACCCCTGTTTCTACTGCAGAAAGAAACAAAATACTTGGGAATGGAATTTTTAAAAAATCCATTGCCTCAGATTTTCTTTGTGTCTAAGGAACACTTCTGTAGCACTAGAGTCTATTACTTAAATCCACAGAATAAAAAGTGCAAGAAGGATGAATTGTTTAGTATTTTGAAGGCAAGGGGTCCTCTGGTTAAATAATATCATAGAGTTAAGAGTTTGAGCAAAACTGATCATTTGTTCAAAGCATTTCTACAACCTTTTTTTATGATTCAGAACTGGTTTTTATTTGAATTCCTGGTAATGGCAACAATGGAAGAGAAGCTTGCTAAAGTCGACATTAGTCATTCATGTCATGTTACGGTACTTCTGATTATTATAGGCCGATTATTAAAGTCGAAATTTCTCTACATACGTTAGAAGTTCAAATAACTCAGAGATTATTTAAACATCAGTTATTAAAGCCAGATAGAATGTGCTTTACAGAGGATCTTGGGAGGTGTCATTGCAGTTGGGGGTGAGGAAGTAGGCATTTTGTTTTCTGTAGAAATAGAATCATGTGCAGCTTGTTAATTGATTTCACCAACTATATATCAAACAAGTATGGCAAAATGCTGAGAATCCTCAGCCTCTTTCAAGACTGTGGACTTAGCTTTCACATTTCCTCCATTCTTTACAATTTATCCTTCATTGTCCTTGACTTCTGATGATCAATATGATTTTGACCCTAACATAAATGGCGGGCTCTAGGAGAGGCAGAAATAGCGTCAGCCTAATCAGTATATTGAATGGGAATTTAATGGAATCCAGGTAAAGCCTCTCCCTCCTTCCCATAAATTCTGCCTCAGTGCTGATAATTTCCAACAAAAGTCATCATTTCTTCCTCCACTGAAGGCAATGGTTAATAAATGGTCATTTGGCATAGTACAATACTTCAACGAATCTGTGATTTTATTGAAGTGGGTATTCCTTTCAAAGATGCCTTCCCCATACCTATTCATCCTGTATAACTCCATCCCATATCCCTCCCAAAAATCCAACAGAAAGAGTCCACACAATGTGTCAGGAGTCTTCAATTTCTGTTATCTTAAGCATACAAAAGGAGCATATGGATTGTCTATTGGCTGTCACCGCTCTCAACACATAAGCAGTCTGCTTTCTTTTCCCCTCATATATTTCTTTGATGATAGCCTTTGTTCTAGTGTGTAATTTCTTCTTTGTGACATACATACCAACTATGCAGTCATCATAATAAAATATTAAGAATGTCTTGACTAAAAGTAATTCATTTTACGTGAGCAGAAGTTCAAGAGAATGTAGAAATAGACAGTCTGACCAGTAAGGGAAAAGTCAGCATCAGGAGGAGCTGCTAAGTTCCTGTTAATTGCTGCTGTGGGGAATACTGAGCAGCCTCAAAGGCCAGTATGAGTCAGTAAGAAAATAAAAATTTATCAAGTGCCAGGCATTGTGCTGAGTATACAAAGAGGGCAAAAGAACCAACCTAGTCCCCAAGAGCACATAGACTAAACATTAGACTGTGCAAGTGCACTGGGGGCCCGGTGCAGAGTAAGAGATCCTAACAAGACAGAAAAGGAAGCACTGAAAAACAGAGAGGAGGAAGCTTAGTTTGTTAGTCATTCAGTTAGTCAACAAACACTTAGAAATGGTTTACCATGTTGTATGCTACGTATTTTGCTAAATGCTAGGGATATAAAGAAAGGCAAAAGAAAAAAAATGGGCCTTGATCTCAAGGAGCATAAATTCTAGGAGGAGAAAACTTTGGTATATACAAGATATACGCACATTACGTGAAGCTGCTCTGACAACGGAAGGCATTAGCATCTGGTGTGGGGGTAGGGGTGGTGGCAGCTGGGAAGTTCAGCCCAAAGTAGATGGCATTTGAGCTGATTCTTGAAAAAAAGTCTGGGAAACTAAGAGGCAGAGGTGAGGTGGCAAAGCATTGCAAGAAAAAGAGGGCAGCCCATGCAAAGGTGCAGAGGTAAGATACAGATTATTGTGACAGAACAGAACCCAGGTAACTCTTCTTTTTGAATCAGCAGCTTTACTTGGTTTCAAGCCTTGAATCCAGGGAACATTATACCACTCCCAGGATAAGCACATCACCTGAAATGTCTCATCACTACACTGATTGACTCGGGGTTTGTGATACTCAATACCTTCTCAACTATCTCAGTTGTCTGTTACCTCTGATTGGAATGCTGGAGGATGGTCTCAAAGCCTTCCTTTATAGAAGGCTCAGAGGGTTCAGAACTTTCAGCTTTTAGCTTAAAAAGGTCAAGGTTTCCCACTGCACTGGGACCATCTTCAGTCATCCTGACATATCTCACCACTGGGACCCACATGACTTTGGAGGAGAAGGTCAGACTGGTGACTTTGCCCATTCTCACTTAAATCCAATTCATTTGCAGGTCATCACCTTCCTGATGTCACAGCACACTTGGAGAATGAAGGACAAACAAACATTTAGAACTTTCCAGGCAACACTTCATTTTCCATCAGCAGCTCTGCTTGATTTCAACTCTGTGGAGCATCCAGATAACCCTCTTTCAGCTTCCTTTCATGTGTTATCTTCCTCCCCATTAAATTATAAACTCCTTGCGGATGGAGATTATCTTTCTTTTCCTTACTTGTATCTCTAGCACTTAGCACAATGTTTGGTACATTGTAGGTGCTTAATAAATGTTTATTGAAAGGTAGCAGGTTCATAGCATCATAGCTCTAGAGCTGGAAAGAACTTCAGAGACTAGATTGTCCAACTCTTTCATTTTACATATAAAGAAACTGAGGCTTGGGGAGGTTAAGGTCACATAGGTTAAAGGGATAGAATAAGGATTTGAATCCAGTTCCTCTGACTCTAAAGCCAGTAATTTTGTCAAATTTTGTCAAAAATAACGATTTTTAAGGTAAAGGAAAAAAAGAAAAATCCAGCAACTCACAAACATGCCAACTTCCAAAACTAAAGAAAAAGAAATCAAATGGCAACGGAATTCAGCGACAACAGAGTGAACTCAGGGTAGGGTAGCAAGTTCTGTGCCACAAAGAGAATACTATCACGGTTCCTTTGTGGAGAGAATGTGCTCTGCAGATGTTTGCCAAGCAACTCATTTTTTATTTGTTTACCTATGTGATGAACGTGAAAAGAATTATCAGTCACCATTTCTTTATACCACAATCTCAGCTCAGACCAGTGCATTGGCACATAGGAATTCTCTACCATTTGTTGATTTTTTTTAATGTAGCACTATGAAAGTCAAACTTCATTTTGTCAGAGTCCCAGTTTTTTGGGCACCCAAGAGTTGGTAAAGAAACATTGCCTATTTTGTGATTACAACTTTGCTAAGCCCCAGCCCTGGGCAGCTAGGTGGTGTAATGGATAGAGCACTAGGTTGGGAATACATGAGTTCAAATCCAGCCTGAGACACTTAATAGTTGGACCCTGTGCAAGTCACTTAACTCTGCCTGAGTTTCCTCATTTATAAAATGAACTGGAGAAGGAAATGGCAGTCCATTATCCAAAACACCAAATGGAGTCATAGAGAGTCAAACATAACTGAAATGACTGAACAAAAAGAGCCAGACCCGCTATAGATATTCGAATTCAATCACTATAACTATATATGGTACCAAAAAGACAATCTCTTCATTAACAGATTGTCTGCTATCGGAGACGTTTTCATTATTGGGGTTTGTCATGTGAACAAAAGTAGACTAAGGCCACCTTTTGCCTCAAGATGAGCTGTCAGTTAGAGTAGGAAGACAGCTTCATTCCATAGAAATGGGGAGAGGGAGCCCATTGAATGAGATTCTTTAGAGAAGTGCACCATGATGATTAGAGAAGAAGCCTTGGAGTCAATAGGACTGAGTGTCATCAGGGATGCTACCCACACCTATAATCCCTACTAGTATCTAAAATAATAGCTTCTACTTCAAAGGGTTGTTACGAAGAACAGAAGAGATAAAATACACTATGCAAACCTAGAAATGCTATTTAATTGTTAACTATTGCCACTATTATCATTTTAAAGTCACTTTAAGGGTCTTTCCTTGAGAAAAAGAACATGTGGAAAGACCAAAACAGATTCTAAAGAGAACAGGATCTAGAACTTCTCTTCCTATTAAAGTCTCCCTAATGGAAGTTATTAGGTGCTGCAGAAAGATCCCTCCTGGCGATGAGTGGACATTCACAAAGAGGTCGTTGCATCCTTCTTAAAAGACAGCACACTCCAAGGATGACGAAAGAAGCTCAATTTGAAAACACTTTTGAGTGAGGAAGGCGGGTAAAGAGATGTCACATTTCAGATCGTTCAATTACAACTTCAGAGTCCTTTCCCAAATCCATTCTGGACACCTTTTAAAACCCCTTTTAGAATCTGAGGATGAGCAGGGGTGACCATTGGAAATAGTAGGGAAATGTAAATTATGAGATAAAATCAGATGAGTATGCTATAAATGAATATACTTTGTAAGCTTATAACATGTTAATTTATTCTCTTAAGAGTAATATGAGTTGAAATGATGATAAATTTTAATTTCAACAATAACAAAGCACATTACAATTACTAAGAAGTCACTATGGCTTTTATTCATTCCAGGCCAATTCCAGACTCTTCTCAAGCAATAGATTATTATGGCAACCTCATTAGTGTTCATTTAGGTAGTATTTTTGGGTCCCACATCCACATGAAGCTGTCTAAAAGAGAAATAGCAGAGAATGCAGAAAAAAATCTGGAAGCGGGATAAGAAAAAAAAGAATAATTCTTTCCTCCCTAGGAGACCCCTGGCCAGATTTCAAATGTCAGATGAATTTGAACTTTATTGCCTCCCATTCCCCAACAATTAGAAAATTCTATTGTCCATTACTAATGAAGGTACAAGGCATCGATCTAGTAATGTGTGAATAAATATTTATCAACCAGGTCTCTGAAAAAAAACATACACCAGAAACACTTTTACATTTAATCTACATGATTGACATTACCCCCCCCCCCCACACTTTCTTCAGTCTAGACAGTCAGCAAGACAATAAATTAAATCCTGGTCTTTAATTTGCTCATTTCCAAGGTATAAATGGTTTCACTGAAAATTTAACAATCTGCTCTCCCAAATTGCTCCAACACATCAGTTAGCTCTCTCTCCTGAGGAAGCCAAGAATACAATAGCACAGAACTCTACTTCAGGATGGGGAAGGGAGAAGGTCATCCATTAGCACTGGATTTTAAGGTTAAGAGTTAAATCTTTCCAGAGCTCCTTCTTCAAAAGGCTGTAGCAAGAGAGCAATCATTGGGACTGCAACTTTGGACTTGCATTAAAAGTCTCACCAATTCTTTTGCTTTGTTTTCTAGAGGCAGCTAGGTGGAGCACTTAATTAAATGCCTCTGTGAATGGGCTTCCCGCAGATTGAGTCTGGCCCTTCTAAGTGAACTGTTTGTTTGAAGTGTTTAACATCTCTCTGAGATTTAATTTAATGCAGCAGCAAATTCAACAAACCTTCATTAACTGTTCACTAAGTGGAAGGACAAAAGGCAAGGGGCTACATGGGACTGAGAGCATTTGGTATGCTGCTTTGTTTCTCTGGTTGCCATGGCCAAAGAATTCATCACCAAGTGACCAGCCAATGGTGATTAGGCAGGTCCTCAGATGGCAAACTCAGCCTACTGCCAGAACTGTAGGCTTCATCCTGCTGTCTCTGTAGTCACTGATGTGTTAGATGAAGGCTTGAAAAATAAACTACAGAAAAGAGAGCACATGCAATTAAAGCAACTACAACCCAACATTTTTGAACAAGTTATTAATGTTAAAAAATAGAAAATGGATGAAAGAAATGATAGATAAAAATTAAAAATATAAAATTAACCAATATATTCCAGTTACTCTTAATGAAGAAACCAAAATAGACTAAAAGTTATTTCAGCCAGCAGATGCTTGACTTCTTGGTTAGAGCACTGGACTTGGAATCAGGAAGATCTGAATTCAAATTCATGTTCAAATAGTGTGTGATCTGCAGAAAAGTTGTCAATATGAGAGAAATTGTTAATATCAAATGTAATATGGACTGCCACTCCCTGAATGACCGTAGTAAGGTCAGAATTTCAGTAATGTCCGTATATGCCTACTCTTAAGATATTTACTCTTGATTGAGTTGGGCTGTTTAGGTCCTCCCACCCAGAGATTTTATGTTTTAAAGGAACCTAGCTAAAATTGGATCTCAGTTCCTCATGTCCTTGCCCCTCTTGGGATTCATGGAACAAAGGGCAAAATAGCCACAGTGAAGTGGTTTTCCTTGCCTGGATGGCCAACGATCACTGGGGTCTCATGACCAGGACTTGCTACCTCATTCTACCTTCTCTTCCTCTTCTCCAAAACACATAAGAATGTTTTGCTTCTTGGAGTTGGGAAATCTATTATGCTTAGACCTCAGGAGACATCCCCCAAAGTAGCAGACTTGCTACCCTGTTAACTAAAGATGCTTTGTTCCTCAACTCATGGCTTTGATTTATATCAAGACTTGACACATCTAAATAAACCACTTAATCTCTCAGCCTCAGTTTCCACATGTAAAATTGAATTAATAATAAGAATACCCACTTCATATTGTTAGATTGGGGAGCAAATGAGACAATATATGTAAAGCACTTAACAAATCTTAGTAATGTACGTGCTAGCTGTTGCTATTGTTATTTATTCCTTGTCAAATGGAGGGATACAACCACCAAGGGTAAGTTAGTTAAGAATATTAATTCAATTAATTATTGAGAAGGATAATAGAAAATTATGAACAATATAACCTCATAAACCAGAGAAAAGCAGAGGAGGAAAAAACCATTTTAAAGAAAAGTTAACTAGAGAGTCAACAAAACAAAGACATTTAAGGACATGGAGCTGGTAGGAAGGCACCAAACCGACCAAAAATAGAAAATATCAGCAAGAATGTTATAACCAATCTCTTTTCACCATAAAGAAGAATGGAGCTTACATACTTGGACTCTAACATCACAGTTTCAGATGTGTTTATTAGAGTAAGGGGAAGTGGCACCAAAGAGAGCAAAGACAAGGAAGGCAGCTAGATTGGATCGATTGTACAGAGATATTTGTGTAAGGTGCAACACAAATTGTGAGGGCATTGGAATTGATTCATACGGAAGGAAAGAAAGATACCAAATATATGTGTACATATTAATATGGTAAAAAGGTAACAGGAAAAGTCAACAACGGTTCTTTTTAATGCCTACTATATCATCTATGTAAAATTTCATGAGCATGATACACACACATGCGTGCGCACGCACACACACACATGTGCGCACACACACACACACACACACACAGGGCATCCTTCATGAGGGGTTTGGTAGGCAATTGTAGTGGGCAGTCTTCTGAAAGAAATACTCATTGCACTAATTCTTTACCATGACACAGTTGACTGAAGGCTATAGAGAATGTAGGACTCTGCCGTACTCTGGTTTGTTCTACGTTCATGAATTCTGAAATTCCTTTCTCATAATAAACTGTTGTTATTCTACTTCTCCCTCAGCCTTACAATGCCAAATCCTGTTCTTTATCCTCCTCATGGCCTCTAATCCCTCTACCCTGCCAGTTCTTTCTCAGGCCATCACCTTTGCATCGTCTACACTCTCCTTATTTCCCCATCTTGGCCCATTGGTGAACCAGGTCAATTCCACCCTGCACTGTTCTCTTGAGTTCCTTCCCCCATCCTTTCAAAGATCTTGCCTTGGATTCTTCCCATCGTTTAATGTCTTTGTGCCAACTCATGTATTGTGGAACAAAAGCTAGAGAAAAATCAGAAAACACTATTGACCGGGTCCTCTACAAATTTCCTTCACACAATCTCAATCAGGCACTCACCATGGGAAGACAATCCTTTTACTCTGTCCTAATTAACTCACTATACCATGTATCACAGCTGGTTTGCCAAGTCTTCTCATTTCTTCTCAAATCTTTTATGGCTTCCCCTTTCTCCAGCCTCTCAGCTGATCACTTTACTTCATAGTTCACTAAAAATTTTGTGACCATTTGCTGACAACTCCATCTTTTTCTCTCCTCTTCATCTCAAATCATTCAGAAAACCCCTCTATTCCAGCCCTTCATCTCTAGCAGATAGCCCCCTTTATTAACCTCAATCTCTCACATTTATCCCTGATCTTTCTCTACTTCCCTAAAGTCTACAAATATGCTCAAGTCTCCTTCATCCACAAAACATCCTGACTTATCCACCCATGCTCTCTAGCAAGCATTCTATAATTTCTCTTGCCTTTTTTTAAAAAAAAATTATTTGTTTTCCATTTCACATAATCACTTACAAAAGTCTTAAATTTTCTCACCTTCCTTCCTCCTGCCTCCCCAAGATGGCATACAATCTTACATGGGTTCTACACCTACATTCTTATTAAATACATTTTCACATTAGACATGTTGCATGGAAGAATTAAAATGAATGGGAGAAACCATGAGAAAAACTCAAACAAAACAAAACATAACACAAGGTAAAATATTCTGTTTCATTCTGCTTTCCAGTTCCATAGTTCTTTCTCTGGATATGGATGCCATTTTGCCTCGAGTCCTTTGGGAATGTTTTAGGTCCTACCAGACCTACCAGTCTACCAGAAAAATGCCTTGCACACTTGGTTGATGCTGTGTACAGTGTTCTCCTGGTTCTGCTCCTTTCACTAAGCATCAGTTCATAGAAGTGCTTCCAGGCCTCTCTGAAGTCTTCCTGTTCATCATTTCTTGTAGCACAATAGTATTCCATTACATTCATATACCACAACTTGTTCAGCCATTCCCCAATTGATGGGCATCCCCTCAGTTTCCAGATTTTGGCCACCACAAAGAGAGCTGCTATAAATATTTTTTCCCATTTTTATGTTGTCTTTGGGATATAGTCCTAGGAATAATATTGCTGGGTGAAAGGGTATGCACATTTTTGTAGCCCTTTGGCCACAGTTCCAAATTGCTCTCCAGAATGGTTGAATCAGCTCACAACTCCACCAACAATGAATTAGTGTTCCAACTCTCCCACAACTTCTCCAACATTTATCATTTTCCTGTTTTATCATGTTGGCCAATCTGATAGGTGTGATGTGGTACTTCAGAGTTGTTTTGATTTGCATCGCTCTCATCAATAGTGATTTAGAACATCTTTTCATATGACTATAGATAGCTTTAATTTCTTCCTCTGAAAACTGCCTGTTCATATCTTTTGACCAGTTATCAACTGGGGAATGACTTGTATTCTTGTACATTTGACTCAGTTCTCTACATATTTTAGAAATGAGGTCTTTATCATAAACACTAGTTGCAAAAATTCCTTCCCAATTTTCTGCTTCCCTCCTAATCTTGGTTGCATTGGGTTTGTTAGTGCAAAAACTTTTCAATTTAATGTAATCAAAATTATCTGTTTTGCACTTCATAATGTTCTCTATCTCTTGTTTGGTCATAAATTTCTCCATTCTCCATAAATCTGACAAATACATCATTCCTTGCTACCCTAATTTGTTTAAGGTATCAGTTTTTATACCTAGATCATGTATCCATTTGACCTCTTTTTCATGTGTACACCAGTTTCCACCCCACTGTTATATAGTTTTCCCAGCAGTTTTTGTCAAACAGTGAGTTTTTATCCCAGAAGTTGGGGTTTATCAAACATTAGATTACTATATTCATTGACTACTGTGTCTTGAGTACCTAACCTATTCCAATGGTCTACTTTTCTATTTCTTAGCCAGTATCAAATGGTTTTGATGATTGCTGCTTTGTAATACAATTTGAGATCTGGTAGGGTTAGACCCCTTTTCCTAGAATTTCTTTTCATTAATTCCCTTGAAATCTTGGGCCTTTTGTTCTTCCAGATGAATTTTGATATGAGTTTTTCTAGCTCTGGAAAATATTTTTCTGGTAGTTTGTTTGGTATGGCACCAAATAAGTAAATTAATTTAGATAGAATTGTCATTTTTATTATATTAGCTCAGCCTACCCATAAGCAACTGGTGTTTTTTCACCTTCTTGGATCTGACTTCATTTGCACGAAAAGTATTTTGTAATTGTGTCCATATAGTCCCTGGGTTTGTTCTGGCAGGTAGACTCCCAGATATTTTACAATTCCTACCATAGCTTTAAGTAGGATTTCTCTTTCTATCTCTTCTGTTGAGCTTTGTTAGTAATATATAGAAATGCAGGTGATTATATGGGTTTATTTTGTAACTTGCAACTTTGCCAAAGTTGTTTATTATTTCAAGTACTTTTTTACTTGATTCTCTAGGATTCTTTAAATATATCATCATATCATCTTCAAAGAGTGATAACTTAGTTTCTTCTTTGACTTTTTTGACTATTCAATTTCTTTTTCTTCTCTTATTGTTAAAACTAACATTTCTAGTACTATATCGAATAACAATGATGATAATGGACATCCTTGTTTCACCCCTGATCTTACTGGAAATACATCTAGCTTATCCCCATTGTGTCTAATGCTTGCTGATGGTTTTAGGTAGATACTGCTTATTATTTTATGGAACATTCCATTTATTACTATGTTATCCAGTGTTTTCAATAGGAACAGGTATTTTATTTTGTTGAAAGCTTTTTCTGTATCTATTAATATAATCATATGGTTTCTGTTAGTTTTGTTGTTGATATGATCAATAGTGCTGATAGTTTTCCTAATACTGAACCAGTCCTGTATTCCTGGTATGAATCCTACCTGATCATAATGTATTATTCTCATGATATGTTGCTGTATTATTTTTGCTAATACCTTATTTAAAAATTTTGCATCTATATTTGTTAGAGAAATTGACCTATAATTTTCTTTCTCTGCTTTGGCTCTTCCTAGTTTAGATATCAGAACTATATTTGTATCACAAAAGAATTTGGTAGGACTCCTTCTTTGTTAATTTTCCTCAAACAGTCTATATAGTTTTGGAATTAACTGTTCTTTAAATATTTGATAGAATTCACTTGTAAATCCATTGGGAAATTTTTTCCTAGCAGTTCATTGATGGTTTGTTCAATTTCTTTTTCTGAGAGGGTCTATTTAAGTATTTAACTTCCTCTTCAGTTAATCTGGGCAATTTATATTTTTTAAAATTGTCATCCATCTCACTTAGATTGTCAAATTTATGGGCATACAATTGGGCAAAGTAATTTCTAATTATTGTTTTAATTTCCTCTTCATTGGAGATGAGTTCACCCTTTTCATTTTTTATATTGGTAATTTTGTTTTCTTCTTTGTTTTTTAAAATCAAATTGGCCAAAGGTTTGTCAATTTTATTGTTTTTTTCTTAAAACCAACTCTTAGTTTTATTTATTAGTTCAATAGTTTCCTTAATTTCAATTTTATTAATCTCTCCTTTGGTTTTCAGTGTTTCTAATTTGGTATTTACTTAGGAATTTTTGATTTGTTCTTTTTCTAGTATTTTCAGCTGGGTGCCCAATTCATTGATGTCCTCTTTCTCTATTTTATTAACATAGGCATTCATTGATACAAAACTTCCCTAAGAATTGCTTTCTCTTTCCTTTTTATAGTCTTGAGAAAACCATTTACAATCACTTAATGCTTCTACTTCCTCTTCTCTGTTTTTCTGAACTCTCTGAGGCTTCCTACCACATCATTCAGCTGAAACTGTTCTCTCCAAAGTAACCAATCATCTCTTAATTATTAATTCTATTGGCTTTTTCTTAATTCTCTTACTTCTTGATTTTTCTGTAGCCTTTGATACTGCCAAGCACCTTCTTCTTGAAATTCTCCTCCTTTAGGTTTTCATGATGCTATTTTTCCCTGGTTCTCTTCCTACCTATCTTACTATTCCTTCTTAGTTTTCTTTGCTGGATCTTATCAAGATCATACTTGCTAACAGTGAGTATCCCCACAAAGCTCTGTCCTGAGTCCTCCTCTCTGCTCCCTTTATTCTACTTCTCATGGAGATCTTACTAGCTCCCATGCATTTAATTATCATCTCTTTGCAGTTGATTCTCATATCTATTTATTCAGCTCTAACCTCTTTCATTGCCCCCAACCTCATATCTCCAATTGCCTATTGGTAGCCTTGAACTGGATGTATTGTAAACCTCTGAAACTTACCATGTCTAAAAATAAACTCATTCTCCTTTCCCCAAGCCCCAGTCCTTTTCCAAACTTCCCTTTTACGATTGAGGATACCAACATCCTTCTAGTGACTCAGGTCTGTTAAGACTGTGCCATGCAGTTAGATGGACAATCTATAGAGATCATCCATCAGTATGGATGATTAGACAGATACTACAAAATGGACAAAAAGTTGGACCTTGAATAAAACAGTAAGAGGAGAGTAAACGAGATTGCTTATGGAAAATTGTAGAGATCCTTTAATGACCCTAAACATCTTCCTGAAATTAAGACACATCTTTTTAAAGTCAATATTCTGCTCTTCTTGTTGTTTGTTGATTTTTTGGCTGCAATTTACAGAACATCACAATCTCCAAAGAATTAAAGTTGAGTATCTCTACATGCATAATGAAGAGGTTTACAATGGGTATGATCAAGTTGCACCATATATCAACCAAGGAACTATGAAGAAGAGATAGAGAAAAGGCTATCTTCATTGAAGAAATATGTGTATTATTGGGAAAGATGAGTTTCCAAAAGAGAAAGATAATCCTTGGAAGGTCCATGGGCTTTACTATATCATTACAACGTTAAGAAATGGCAAGAAAGTTGTAGAATGTTAGATGGATATTCTTTGATAAATTAATGGGAGGTCATAGACAAAAGTCACACAGGATGAGCAAGTACAGATGAATTGCAATCAGAATGTTCAGAGATGTATCAAGTATGCATGTATGCAGTATCTATAGTATCTATATACTATGCTAGGCCTGAATGTACAGAGATTCCTTTTAAAAAAAAAAGATGCAGTTTCTTCCTTCAAAGAGCTTACAGTACAGTGAGGGGATGTGGCATATACACAGATAACACATCCACACACATAAAAATGCACAGAAAATTCAAAGAGGTCAAAAAGAGTAGCTGAAATATTCAAGGAAGTGTGAATGTCTATAATCACTAAAGTTTCCTTTCAAGTTTTTGAAAGGTTGTTGCAAAGAGAAGGTATTAAACTTATTCTTTTGCCCTTAGGCCTAATATCTCCAGACTTTGCCTCTGATTTTTAGTAGCTTTCCCCTTTGCTCCTGTGCCTCACTTTCTCCCATTGGTGATTTCTTCCTACAACCTCTATTTGGAGGCAGGGCCCAAACCAACGATCCTTTATTCTCAAGACCTTGCCATATGGGTACCTTGCCCCCTGCCATCTTTTATGTCTCTTTAATGGATTGACTTTTTAATAGAATACAAGCTCCTTGAGGAGAGGGGTTTTCTTTTTGCTTGTATTTGTATCCCCAGCACTTAGCACTATGCCTGACACATAGTAAACACTTAAAATCTACTTCTTGACTTGACTTGAAAAATTTCTTAACAATTTAAGATATCTAAAAGTGGGTTAGCCTTCCTTAAGATGGGATGAGTTCCTCCTACGTTGAGATCTTCAGAAGCTGAAAGACCACTTGTTGGTTATGTTATGGTTGGAATTCCTTTCATGTATGGGTTAGATTCAATGGCTGCTGAGGTGCCCTCTAATTCTCAAATTCTCCGATTCTATGTTGCAACTGTTATGAATTAGTTTCATAATAATGACAGTGCCAATAATCTCCTGTGAGGTAAGAACCATTGGCCAAATCTTTCCAAGGATGCATTATCACTATTTCCTTTATATTAGATATGATGAAAAACCAACCTTGAAAACAGAATAATTTTTCCCATTGATTGGGTTCCCTCATCTTTTGTAATACTATTAGCATGAAAGTTCACTGGAACTTACTCTTAGCAAATCTTTGCTTGGCAGGGGAAAATGTGTTGGCCATTGTCACTTTCCCTGCAATTATTTGTTTCGTGACTAAAATTTGCTGTGAAAGACCGACTAAAATTCAGAGTGACATTTGTTTCTTCCACAGACAGAAGAATTCCTTTTAACTGGGGAGATTAGAGAGAATATTTTGAAGTTGATGGCATCTGATCTTGGACTTGAAAGAGAGATATTTCAATAAATTGACACAGAAGCACAGATGGAGAGCCCATTACACTCATAAGAAAGAGAAGAGGATGAGATCATGGAACCATGAGTAGTCCATTTTGGCTAGATGGCAGAAGAGTCCCATAAAATATAGCTATAAAAGTAGTTTGGAACCACTCTTTAAAGCTAGGAGTGTCAGGTTTAAGAGTTTGGAATTTTTTTTATAGGCAATCAGGAGTCACAAAAGTTTTTGAGCATGTCTTTTGGTGGTGAAAAAGAATTGGAAATTGAGGGGATGCCCATCAACTGGGACTTGAGTGAATAAGTTGTGGTATATGATTGTGATGGAATGCTATTATGGTATAAGAAATAAAGAGTAGGATGGATTCAGAAGTCTTGCACGGACTGATACAAAGTGAAGTAAGCAGAATCGGGGAACATTATGTATAGTAACAACATTATGATCAACTGTGAAATGTCTAGCTACTCTGATGAAAGACAATAATCCAAGACAATTCTGCAGGACTTAACAATGAAAATGCTAACCATTTCCAGAGAGAGAGAATTGATGAACTCTGAGTACTGATGGAAGCATTCTTCTTAAATTTTCTTTATGCTTCTTGTTTTGTATATGTGTATCTTCTTTTGTAATATAACTTATATGGAAATACATTTTGCATGATTTCATATATATAGTGGATATCATATTTTTTGCCTTCTCAAGAGGTGAGGGAAGATGAGGGAGAAAGGGAAAGAATTTGGAATTAAAATTTAAAAAACTAAATATTAAAAATTTTACGTCATTGGGAAATGCTTAATGAAATAAATAAAAATGTATTTTTAAAAAGATTTTCGAGCATGGTGACATGGCTGTATCATTTCCTAATTTACATAAGCTCTTGGAAAGAAGAAAGGTGTGAAGCTCATGGCAGAGATGATAATTAGTGGGCTATTATAAGTATAGGTGAGAGGTAATGAGGTTCAACTCAGTTGGCAGCAGTGTGAATGGAAAGAATGGAATTCAAATCCCTTATAAACTAAGGGATTTGGGACAAATCATTTAACCAGTCAGAACCTTACTCAGTTTCTCAATTTGTTAGATGAGTATAACAATGCTTTCCTGTTTGAATGATCAAATGAAATAAAATATGCTCAACTTCTGCTCATATTTTGAAAAGCATGATTCACTAGAAAATATAAAATATTCCAACTATTCTGTACGACCTTATAAAACTTAGAAGTTAAAGAATGAATAGGTAAGAGATATTTCAAAGTTCGAAACAAGGATCTGAACATGGGTAGCTGAGAGTGATGACATCAACAGAATTTGGTACATGAGATGGGGCATATTTTTGAAGGAGGATATTCCCTTAGGAGTATGAGTTTTCTAGAGGTTTAATTAGGGTATGAAGCCCTAAATCCTTCCTCAACAGCATGAGAGTCTGAGGGAGATTGTAGTCCTTTATGGATGGGGGCTGAGAATGCTTCTCTTATTTGCTCCTTCCTTGCTGTTTATATCTCTATCCTATACCAATTAGCCACTTTGGTATTTGGCTTTTTATTTCTTCCCTGACTATTCGTACAGTAGGCAGTGTTTGGAGACTACAGGTATATATTATCCCTACCTTGATCTTGTAATCTATAGGAATTCCGAAGTGAGTGTAATATTGAAATCATTAACAACATGAAAAATTCCTCCCAATGTACAAATGGTGTTCATGAGAATAAAATGTTTTCTACTATAGGCTCAGGGAACACTACACTTTAAAAAAAACTGCTCAAGAGACAGATCACTATCACTACCTTTCATCACCTATTTCTTCGTATTACCTGGCTTCAGCATGCCAGGGTCTGTCCTAAACCACTTCAGTTCTCATCCTTCTCTTTTAACCTCGTGTTCCTGCTGCTGATTTTACATATTCATGCCTTTTTCAAAGGCTCCACCTTCATTAGTTTTCCTCCTATGTATGTATGCAGGAGACAAGGTATTTTTAGTCCATTATCTTGGATAGTGCTTACATAGGCTGAGAATATAGCATATGAGATTTCTTGGCTGCTACATCTTGGGAATCAGAGAATTTAAGAAGGGAGAAAAAAGGAATGCAAAAGTTCTCTAACCTACCTTCTGTCAGAAATTTTTTCTCTACAGTTCTTTGGATAGGAAGAAAAAAGAAAAACAAAAGTAGTTCTAAATATTATTTTTTAAGGGTTTTTTATGGTGTGGTTGTTGGTGTTTTTTTGTTTGTTTGTTTTGTTTTTTACCACTTCCATATTGCTGTTTCTTTGATTTTTAAAAAATAGGAAGCGTACCTTATTCCTAATGAATTAAATAGGCCTTCTTTTTGACATTTATAAGTTACAATGCAACGTTTCACCTATCACTTTGATAAATCTAAATCTGATTTTGGTCTCCTATTTTATAGTATGCCTTTCATAGGAAAGGTTTATCCTAAACTAATACTAGTAATGGCTCGGGATGGGAGAAATAATTTTTTCATGGCTTCATAATCACAAAATTACATAAATTATAATTCATTTTGTGAACACTAAAATTTTAGAGGAAAAAAATTGTGACTTCTCATAAAAAATAGTTGTAATATAATTTTGGTTTCAAATTGATACAAATCTTGTCCCAATTAGCTTTGTGACACTGGGCAAATCACTTACATCAGTTTGTTGAATGTGATTTCCTAGGACTTCATCTAAATTCACAGAAGGGTTGAAATCTGTACACCAGACGTATACATAGATGAGGTATGAGCAACTCTACTTATTATAGCCGTTGCTTTTGTTCATAATGACGGTTCCAGTCAACAAGACATGATTAAATTAACTTCATTATATTCTAGTTAGGGAAGCAGGGAATAAAGCATAATTTAAAGAAAAATTTCCACCCTGAATTAAAAGAAAAAAATGAGGGCTAGTTTCATTCGTCAGGAAAATTCACCCACAAAGAACATCTCATTTTCCCCAGTGATGCCAGATAAGGCAATTCTGGACTTTACAATTGAGATTCAGTTCAGATTACATTCCTTTTATATAAGTGGTCTTTCCTCCTTCATGTCTGTCATTCAAAGTTGAAGTAGGTAACCAGGGGCAGTTTTAGAATTTCTGGTCCTCCAGAAAAGAGATTTCCCATTTCAGTGATATGCTCTCGGTATAACCTTTCTTGAAGACAAAACAATGACTAGGTGACTTTCTCCTCCTTCTAACCCCACCCTTTTCTACCTCTGATTCTATTGCTTTCCATGAAACCAAATATAAATGAATCAGAATCACCTGTTTTGTTTTTTCTTCCCTTTAAATTTCCCTTTGTTTTAATGAAAAAAAAATGAGACACATAGTAGGTTCCAGAGCCAGTGTATACGCTGTTCACTTATTTTTCTTTTCTTCATTTACCTCTGTCAAACAGAGACCTGTTAAAAGACCTTAGCTTAGAAAGGTCAAGGTCTCCCACTGCATCCTGAGCCATTTTCAGTTGTCCTGATTGATATCTTGCCACTGGACCCAAATGACTCCGATAGAGAAAGTGAAACCAGTGACTTTGCAGAGCCCTCTCTCACTTAAATCGAATTCCCTTGCAAGTCATGGAATTACCTTCCTGTCTTCTTCAGGAATGAAGAACCAACAACAATCCTTCCTTCACGGTCAGAAAATTCCAATCTCTAATAATGGCACTTCTATCAGAGCACATAAGTTATGCTAAAATTTTCTGGTTCTGCGATTTCTTTTCCCACTTGAAAATCAACTGAGCACTGTTCCAGGAGCAGTGATACTGGACATACAAATGCCTGCTGGAAGCAGTCTATGTTAACAGAGTAATTCTCCCTAAAAGTCAAAGCTTTGTTGCCACTGTGGGCAGAGCATAATTGTGGTTAGCCTTGCGTAGTTTCCCAGAGCAAATACCAACATAAGTCAAACAAGCAGGGGAAAAAACAAGAGTAGATTTCATTCATCTTACTACAGTTGTGGTCTCTATGGGGAAGATTCATCTATGTGAGCAGTCAGAGGTTTTGTTCTGAATTACAGAACTGACTTGATTTTTTTAAGCATCCTGGTGATTTTAGTCAGCTGAGGAACTCCCAGTATGAAAATTCCTTCTACTGATACAGATCAGCTATTGCTCTACTTACAGGCTTTGACAATTGCCTAGCATATGATGAAGTTAAGTGTCTTCAGTAGGGTTACAAGCTATCAGAGGGAAGATTTAACCCGGACTCCAAGGCAAGAAGCTTGGATGAAATCATATTTAATAAAATATTTAATGTTGTATGATAAAAGCTTTTAGGGGCAAAAATAGATGTTTTACCTTTGATTATATAGTATTTCTGCCTTTAATTAAGTTTCAGTCACAAAAAACCCAAGAAAGTTATACACTTTACTCTTCCAAATAAAACACTGGTAGTTCTCCCCCAGGATGTACTGTATGCTTGATGGAACCACTTCCATTGCATTTCCAAAGATAATATTCTCTTACATAAAGACATCCTTTCAAATAAAGCCAATTATGGCAGATTCTATAAAGCACCATGTGTTATTTACATCCTAACGATGCCACAATATAAACTTTGACTGTGGAAAGTTTCTCATTTACATTTCGGCAAAGGCTTTTCATTGCTATCTTCTTGTTGCATAGATAAAAATGAGAAGCAAAATTGGAAGAAGGAACAATTTCACAAACATGCTCATCCCTAAAAATGCAATGGAACCTGAATCTGTATCCTGAATCTGTATCTTGAAGGAAGTCATTTCCCACCTTTTCTAATTCCTGAGAAATTTCTAAAAGGCCATGAGTTCCAAAAGAATTCGTGGAAGAGGCTCTATGCCTGTCATCAGTGCTCACAGTCCCCCCATCTGCATGGTTTGAGCCCCGAGGGATTGAAGCAAAAGCCATCTCAGCTCCTAACTGCCTGCTATTTCCATCAGGATGGTAACAAGACTATGGAGTACATTCCCCGCCCTGCAGGATAGAGCAGACCCCAAGGTGGGTTTAAGCCATGCTGCCTGTCCCTTTGGTAAGCAAATATTTTATCACTTTACCTTTTAAAAATAATACGCTTGCTGTCTCCTTTCCAAGTGCTTGGCCAGCAGAAATGACCTTTTCTGTCACTGAACAAGTTGCTCTTTATGTGAGTACTCCTTGACTTCAGAAAAGTAGGACAAGCAATGATTAAATGGGGGAGGAAAAGCATTTTCAACCTCCTGCGCCAGCCAGGCCCCGGTGGTGAAGTCATATGAAAGGCACTCTTATCTAACTTCCTTCAGCCTTCCCAGATCCTCTGCTGGATACTTCTCCAAAAGCAACTTATGAACACAGAAAGGGGAGAATCAGATTTCTACTTCTCCAGAAACATAGCTTCCTCAGAGAGAGTGATTGCAAACAGATGTCCCTGCAGCCTCGTGTAAAGATAATTTAATTTTTGATGCAGATGGAGTGATGAACAACAGATCAGGGGAAGGAGACATTTTCAGTAATTTCTTGCAGGTGTCAAGAGGAAATAAATATTCTCTCAGAGATAAATCTGACCATGGAGTTTGGATAAGGCACATAGCAAAGGGGCTTGAATTTGATGATCAGTTTCTCTACTGAACAGCTAGCTCCCTCAGTCATCTCTTCCATCTTGGTATGGTGTGGTGCGATATCATGAGTGAGTGTGTATGTGAGGGGAAGAAAGCCATATTTGGCGACTCTTTAAAAATACTGCTGTGTTCTACAAGTACTAACCTGGATTTGATCCCAGCTCTTCCACTCCTTAGCCACATGACTGGTTAAATCATTTAACTTATTTTGGTCTCTATTTCCTCACCTAAAAAAGAAAGGATTGTATTAGATATCTCTACATTTCCATTCCAACTCTCTGAAAGGAAAAAAGAAAAGTCAAGTCATTACTAGATCTGTCTCCTTTCCCTCCCCGTCTCCTTTCTCAATGTCAAAGGAGTTCTCTAGATTATTGTGTATCCTGGGTGGGACGGGTCTAGGAGAACTAATCCTTGAAGCTTGTACAGATATTCTCTAAATGCTTCCATTCCAACTGCACAGACATTTTGGGGAATTGGTATCTAATTATGAATGATTGTAATGTTAATGAGAGGTAAAGATCTTTCCCACCCATTAATAGGCCTCAGGTGGAGCCCATAAAGGGAAGCTGGATTGGGGAGGCTTGTTTTAGAGAAAGACCCACAATTTTTGTTAATTTCCAATGAGGCACTGGGTCACTGGCTCTAAAAAGTATATATATGCTCTGCTTTGCATTGGGCTTACTATTTGAAAAAGGTTCATGTGCCAGTCGACACTCTAGGTAGCCATTAAGGAGCACACCCTGCTTTGAAAACCCAGATGTTGGTGCTTCAGACAGTTGGATCTATCTGTTTATCTGCGTTGTATGTATTGCTTATGGTCAGACAGTTGGAAGCCCCGTCTGTGGGTCTTTATTTCTCTGCTTGTATTTTCTCTGTTGGCATATGTGGTTAAAGAAGATTGTTGACCCCTCAAAAGTTGCTTTCCGTTTAGAAAAGCAAATGTAAGAACTTGCCCCAGCAGGCCATTCTGGATGTGCCAGAGTGCTTGCTGCAATAACGACTTGGGTACACTGGTATTGTGTAATGATATAAAGTCTTCTAATTGGTTGATGAACTGGAAGAACTTATGACTCAGGAGTTGATGAGCCAGAATTGTGTGTATACAAAAGGGGAGATCTTTCCATCATTCAGTCTCTTTCCTTTGCAGCTACAAGGAAGCAGGGGCAGGTAGGTGGTGCAGTGGATAGAGCACTAGTATAGGAGTCAGGAGGACCTGCATTCAAATCTCACCTCAGACACTTGACACTCACTAGTTGTGTGACCTTGGGCAAGTCACTTAACCAAAACTGCCTCATTCTGGGTCATCTCCAGTCATCCTGATGTATCTGGTCACTGGATTCAAATGGCTCTGGAGGAGAAGTGAGGCTGGTGACCTGCATAGCCCTCCCTCACTCAAAACAAAGCCAAGTGCAAGTCACGTCATTATTTCTCTGATGGCATGGTCTTCTGCAACGAAGGATAAACACACACACATAAGGAAGAAGGACTCTTTTGAGTAGCTAGGTGGGGGAAAGGTAGCTGCCACATCTCCAACCTGGCTCTGGCAACTAAAAGTACATGGCTGCCTCTGTCTCTTCGTATTCACACTTGCATTATTTTCTTTCCTAACATTAGGTGAATAAATATTCTGAAGGGAACATGTCCATTAATGAACCATATGAGTCGAGGAGATTCAGAAGTCACCTCAGAGGTCCCGCTGGTGACGAGCATTAGTGGCAGAGTCCACCAGAGCCAAGAGTACTAGCCACAGGAGTTAAGAGGTGACTGAACAGCAGTCAGCCATAATGTATTCAGGTAGAGAACTTGTGAGCTTTGTAAGGTCTGGAGAAATTATGAGTTGCCAGCTCAACAGTTTGACCTAGCAACAGATTCATACAATCTAACAGTTGTACCAATCAGAGAGTAGTTAGATGGCACAGTGGATAGAGTGCTGAGCCTGAAGTCAGGAAGATTCATGTTCCCGAGTTCAAATCTAGTCTCAGATACTTATGAGCTATGTGACGCTGGGCAAGTCACTTAACCCTGTTGGCCTCAGTTTCCTCACCTGTAAAATGAGAAGGAAATGACTAATCACTCCAGTCTCTTTGCCAAGAAAACCTCAAATAGGATAACAGAGCATTGGGCATAACTGAAAAACAACTTAACAACAAACAGTGAATAAATCATTTTAAGTTTGAGTCCAGGCTCCCCAGCAGTCTTGTGTGTGCAAGGATTGTGTGTGGACCCCAGACTTGTAGAGGGATGTCTTACACCAAATGTTCTTACTCTACCACGTTAGTAAATACTTTTTCTACATGCTAATTGAAATCTGATTGACTGATTGGTAATGAGAAGCACACCAGTAGGGGCTTGTGGGCAATATTACCAGAAATCTTATACTCTTATTGTTATACTAGCACCCTGAGTATAGTAGTAGCAGCTGACCTGAGTGTGACATAGTGAATATAGTGTTGGATTTGTAGCTAAGGATACCTGGGTTCAGATCCTACTTTACATACTTGTTAGTTATATAACATTGGGTAAGTCACCCTGACTATTTAGCTTTAGTTTCTTTATAAAATGAAGGTTGCAATAGCATTTACTTTATAGGGTTATTGTGAGGCTGTAATGATGTAAAAATAACACATAAAGAACTTTAGGAGCTTAAAGACCTATATAGCTTTAAAGTACTACATAAATGCTAGCTATTAGTATTTTTAAAAAATAGAATACATATATGTACATGAGCACCATTATTAATATCTCATACGCATATAGTGCTGTGGTTTTTTTTTTCAATAACGAAGTAACTAAGACATAATCACAAAGTGAATTGTAGCTGTGTGGCTCAGGAGATAGAGTGGTGGTCTGGAGTGAGGAAGTTCAAATCTGGCCTCTGACATTTACTAGCTATGTAACTCTGGGCAAGTCACTTAACCTAGTTTGCCTTAGTCTCCTCATCTTTAAAACGAGCAGAAGGAAATGGCAAATCACTCCAGTGTCTTGGCTAAGAAAACCTCAAATGGGGTCATGAAGAATCAGACGCTACTAGAGGGACTGAAGAACGAACAGCAAAGTAAATAATAGAGAAAATTACATAATAGAATAATTTTAAGTCTTCCCTGTCCTACACAAAGATAATCCCCCATTGATGCATGCATCAGTGTGCAAGATTTCTGACCCTGTGCAGTGGTTATGAGTATAGATTCTGCCTAGGAAGAGGAATCTGCACTTCTGCCTTTCCTTCCTTATTACTCACTGATTCTACCTCTGCCTGAAACTGCTCTCTTAAACATTGTCAGCGATCTTTTAACAACTAAATCCAAGGACTTTTCTCAAGTTCTGAGGTTCCTCCATATCTTTGCAGCTGGTGAGATTGTTAGGCACTTTCCCTGGCTTCTGTGACATTACTGTTTCTTGGTTCTCCTCCCACCCGACTACTCCTCTTCAGTTTTCTTTATCGTTTTAGAAACGTTCTTTGGACCCATTTTCCAGTTTTCTGCAAAAAGAAGGGCGTAAACGTTTAGTAAGTGCCTACTATCTGACAGGGTAGCTAGGTGGCACGCTGAATAGAGCCCCTGGAGTGAGGAAAGATCTGACTTCAAATCCAGCCTCAGACGCTCACTACCTGTGGGACCCTGGGCAAGTCACTTAACCCTGTTTACTTCAGTCTCCTCCACTATAAAATGAGCTAGAGAAGAAAATGGCAAACCACTCCAGGACCTTTGCCAAGAAAACCCCAAATGAGGTCACAAAGAGTCAGACACACCTGAAACAACTGAACTGAATTGATACAATCATGTGATTTGGAGTGTGTTTTTTAAAAATATGATTAGCTATATTGTTTTCTTAATGTTGACCCATTTTTGCATGGCTAATATAAATATAACTGCATCAGAGCAAATAATTTCTTGGATATACTGCTATAGTCTTGCTAGGATTTCATCTAAATATTTGTATCAGTGTTCATTAGTGACATTAAACTATGGTTTGCTTTTTTTCTATCTTTGCCTTTCTTTCTCTCTATCTTCTGTCTTTGTCCTTGGTTTTAAAATCGTATTTGTCATAAAAAAAAAAAAATTGGTAGAATGTGCTTTTTTCCCCCGCTTAGCTTCTGGAAATAATTTGTGTAGCTTAGGTATTATTTAATTAATCTTTAAATGTCTGAAAGAATTCTCCTGTAAATCTATCTGGTTAAGATAGAAATTGAACTTGTGATTTTGTTGACAGGAGAAGTTCTCAGATAAGGAAACTTCTGTCGATAGTAGGTTGATAACATCTATGCAACTTTTAAGCTTAGTAAAACACTGCTAGGTTACATGACTTGCACAGGGTCATACAGCCGATAAATGTCTGCTTGGACTTAACCCAAGGTCTTTTTAAGGCCCATTTTCTTTCTGCTACACTATGCTCCTATTGCAAATCCATCTAGACTAGTGTCTGTTTTTGGCTTGCGTTTGTCTTCCCCGTTGGTAGTTCCTTTAAAACTTATTCACTGATGATATTTCATTAATATCCAGTTAATTTAATAATTCAGTTTTATTTTGTGGAAACAGTCCTTTAATTTAATGTTTCCTTTTCTGCTAACTTACGTATTTTAAACTTTGGGTATTTGGGTATATATTTACAAATGTAACTATCCATTACCTTTAAATTCTCAATTTTTTCCAGCATAAAATGGTGTATAGCAGTGTCAGATAATTCTTTTTATTTTTTGTTTTTTGTGATTACACCTGATTTATTTTTAATTTTTTTGTAAGTTGATCTTCCTATTCTCGTTTTTCCTTCCTTTTCTCTTTTTTACTTAGATTAGCTAAAGGTTTATTGATTGTATTAGGCTTTAAAAAATTAGTTTTTAACTTTGCTCATTAATTCTTTAGTCTTTTTGTTTTCTATCTTTCTCTTCTCATTTTCCAGATTTCCTTTTTTGTGCTTACATTGGATGAACCAATTTCTAATTCTTAAAATTTTAGGTTTATTAATCCTTTTTTTTCTATTGTTATTATGTGTTTTTAGAGATAGTTTTTGCTCCCTTAATGCATTCCAGAAATCTTAGTCTATTGTCATATTTTTATCATTTTCTTTAGTATATTATTGCTTCAGTGATTTGTTCTTAGAACCAGTCATTGTTTTCATTGCCGTCGAGTCTTCATTGAGTTTTTTGTTTGTGCTTTTTGTATAAATCGCTATTTTTATGTTATAACCTATTTAGTATTGATGCATTTAAAATTGTCTTTTCCTTCCCACATGGTTTATTTTCGTAAACACCCCATTGGCTCTTTGAAAAATGTATATTCTTTAATTCTCATTCAGAAGATACCACAAACTACACAGACCTAGATTCAACAGTTTGTTCAGGCCCTTATTTTCCTTTTTTGCTCGTCTTTCTGTTAGCTTAATTCAACTTTGATAGAGGGGCATTAGAATCTCCTCTAATTATTATGTTACTTTTTATGTCTTTTTGCAATTCAGGTGGCTTATGAATTTAGATATTATACTGCTTGGTCCACAAACACTTAATGTCGATAATATTTCATTGTCCGTATTACCTTTAAGTATAATGTACTGTATTTCACTGCATAATTGTCACCCCGGCATAATCATTACACCATTTTTTCAGTCTAAAACTTGGTTTATAATTTTTGGTCGTATAATCATAGCATGGTATAATTATGTTCATCATGCTGCTTAAAAGGTAAACAGAGCAGCAGTGTACGGATATCTCTGGAGCACTGTGAGCCACAAGCCTGGAATTCTCAGTGTATGAGCATTGTCAGTATCTCCTGAAAGTGTACTTGCATGGTTGCTTAAGAACACTGCAGTACTCATGATGTTGTCACTCAACCCAATTAAGAATCATCGGTACAAGAGGAGCTGGTGGGCAGGCAAAGTTGCCATGAGTAAGTCACATACTATGGTTAAGACTTGCATCTTTCCGCTAGCAAACCTGTATAATTTGTCTGTCGGTGAGTGGAATAGGTTTAGTGAAGACTTCTCAGATTGTAATTCTTCTCCCAGGGGTGAGGTAAGACCGAGAGGCTCAAGGTCACAATATTTTTAGAGTGGAATAATTCCATATAAGGATATAAAACTGTGTCGTACATTAGGGTCTCAATGATTGGATGAAACTTACATAATTCTTCGATGTCTTCATTTCAAAAGGGATTGGTTAGATTTCACTCTAGAATGTAAGATCCTATTCTCAGCTAATGAGGAGAATGGTCAGTGGGGAGGGAGGGACTTGCGTGAGAGTCTATGTATATATCATTGCTTCTCATTTGGCTTCAACTTTTCCTGCTCCAGGTGAACTGGTACAGGAACTGTCCCACTTCTCGAGAATCGAATAAATAAACTTCCTGTCATCACTTTGAGAGGCCTCTGAATAATTAATTAAGTAGGGATCCGAGCCATCCCACACACCAGTGATACATGATTATGGGTAAATATAAAAATTATTCTACAAAAATATGAAAAATTAAAAACACTTCAAATTGAAAGTGATTGTTCTCACTAAACAGCATGGAAATTGTTGCAAAAAGACAATTTTCAGTGAGTGAAAAGTTGGAAACTAAAAGACAAGTAATATTGCCACAAAATTTTTTTAAAGCTTCACGTAATGGTCACACCCACTTTTTTGATACAATATTTGTCATAAAATCTAGGATGATTTTGCAGTGAAATATGTTAGTTTTTCTATTTATTTCTCCACATCATCAATGTTTATTTTTATTTTGTCTAATAACATGTTTCTCCTTTTGGGAATCAATTTATATGATGTAATTCTTATTTCAGCCTCTCATTTTTCAAGCTTTTCCTATATCTTTATTATTTTGATGTGACTCAGATATGGAAAAATTTGGGGTTTGTTTTTTATTCATTCTTTTATTTATTTTTTTAAGACTGTTTAATCCATTCACATTTAATGTTTATGTTTTCTTCCATTTATTTCTTTTCCACTTCTTATTCCTTCCTCTTTTAAGTAAGTTATTTTCTCCCCACTAGTTTCACCTACACTATTCTGTTGCTACAGATTACCACAGTCCTGTTTACCTGTTCTGTCCCGAATTATTTGCCTTTGCTTAATTTGTTAATTTCTTTTTCTTTATTTCACCTCATCTTTTGACCCTTCTCTTTCCATGGCTTACTAAGTACCTGGGTCAAAATCTGCTTTCTTTGCTGTCATCCCCTCCAACAGCTTACTTTAAGTAATACTCCTTTGTAATGCCCTTCCCCTAGATGTTTTCATTTGTTTTGTCCTTGGATTTCTCCTTTTTTTCTGATAAATTCTGAATTCTATTCCTCAATTTATTATCCATTTCTTCTTCATTTTTTTTATCCTTCCTCAGGGTTCTTTCTAGAGCACCTTTTAAATTCTATATCCTGCTGTTTGTGCTGTAAGTGTTCATGTCAAATACCTTTTTCTTTTTTTGAATCATCTGGAGTTTCTTCTTGTTGTTTCATGACCTCTTCAGGTAGAATTCTACTTGATCAAGGAATTCAGGTTCATATTCCTTCATATCATAGTATAATGCTTATTCATAATATTTTGTCATTTCTTTACATTTTAATCATTCTTCTTTCTGTCTTTATGAGTCTCTTTAATGATTTATCTACTTTGGATCTATTTTTTTAATTCAGGTTTTCTCCCTTGAATTTCTAGTCTCTCTGCCTTTTTCATATGTTCCTGCAATAAATATTCATTAAGTACCTACTGTGTGCCAGTACTGGAGATACAAAGAAAGACAAAAGAACAATGCTTGTATCTAATTGTCTTTCTTGGTCATTGATCCATTTCCCCTCCACTACTGCACAGGCCCCAGTGGCTGCACATTTTCAGCTCCCCATTTGGCTTGAGTCCCATCTCAGAGTGAACTCTGGGTGGTGAGGATTGGCCCCAGCTGTATTTCTAATCCCCTTTCCCTTAGGTCTTAAAGCTCTTTTCCCCTCCATTTGGCTCTGCACTGTGGTTTGTACTGTACTCTGTCCTCCTTGTACTTTCCACCCCTCCCTCTCTTCCTGTTTCTCTCTATCTTTCTTTGGCTGCCAAATCTTGTGAGGCAAGGAAAGATAGGTCAATCAATCAGTGCTGTTGACACTAGGTATGGCCTTCCAATGATGCAGTTTGTGAAGTTACTTGAAATCACATAGAATAGGTTTGGCTGTGAAGTTCCTAAGAAATCTAATATTATGATATAATCAAAATATTAAAGATAGATAAAGATAGAGTTGGAAAGAGATATTTGAAATAATCTAGTCTACATCCTTATTTTACAAATGACAAGACCGGGGTCCAGGGAGGTTATATGACTTGCCCAAGGTAAATAGTAGTGGTAGAGCTGAAATTGGATTTATGTCTTCTGGTTCCGAATCCAGAACTCTTTCCACTCTACCCCTTTCTTTAAAATCTTGTGCAATGTTTATGTCTTTTTATCCCATGGATTCAGCTTGCTGCTCTATGCCAGACAATTTCTTTTACTGAAATTGTGGGGTTAGAGAGATTTGAGGAAAAACTATTCTGCCATCTTGCCAATCCCCTAAATTGCTTCTGTGTGATTTATTAGACCTATTTTTCTCAGCACCAG
The DNA here is from genome assembly GCA_028658325.1 of Potorous gilbertii. NCBI lineage: Eukaryota > Metazoa > Chordata > Mammalia > Diprotodontia > Potoroidae > Potorous > Potorous gilbertii. The sequence goes on along the minus strand of CM053771.1, from coordinate 398,679,148 downwards.
AGGAGACTAGCTGTGAGAATCCTGGGGGTAAAGAAGGAGAAGGAGAAAGAAGAATAATGTTCAAGCAGTAAGGCAAACACTGAAGGGAAAGAAGAGGGCACAGAGCGAACAAGTTTTATCTGCTTCACAAGGTAGCCTGGCAATAATAAGTGTTGAGGTTTTCTACAATTCTGATCACCTCCTGAGATGAATAAAAACATTATTAACTTGAAAAATTGGATGTTTTACCTTGCTAAAGATGACAAAATAGCCACCTAGAGGGAGTGGCACCAGCGTATAGAAGAATTATCCTTGACTCCTCTGAAAGCCAGGATCTAAATCCTACATGGGAAACCAGAAATCAGAGCAGAACCTTGGACAGAAGGGGAGGATAAATGGTATCTGAATACAAAGAAGGGGACACAGGAAAATGTAGGAAATAAAATAGGACATAAAGCCAGCAATAATTCAGCAAAAAAGCAGATGTGATACCAAATGAGTACTGACTTTCAAGAAAGGGACACCATTATGTGTGTGGCAGTGGGGGAGGTGTAATGTTTCCTAAAAGCAAATAAAAACATCCCTCCCCCAACTCTTTCTTTTGCAATTACAATATATGGTCAGAGGAAAGTTGCAAATGAATTGTGCAGAAGGCATTGTTTCTTGAGAAATGAATCACAGTCCATGAATTGGCAGATATGGGTCTTAGCTCAGGCTTTGAGATACATTCAATAGAGGAAATCGGGGTGGGGGTGTGTGTGGTGGGGGGTTACAACAGATAAGTCATTTGCCCTCTGTGCCCCTCAGTTCCTTAAGGTCATGAAGAAGGGTGAACTCCTGGGGATGATGCAAGGTTAAATGATGTCACAGGTGAAGTTAAAACAACCAAACCAATAACCTCGACACAAGTTCCTCATTATGTTTAAATTCTAGTTTGCATGGTGTATGCCTTTAAGTTGGTCCTCAGACTGATGTGTTTTCAATCAGTCCTATATTGAAGACATAAACTATTCTATTTTAGGCAAATTCTTCCTGTTTTCCAACAGTCTCTGCCTCAGTTGGCTCATCTCCCTCCCTCCTTACATTCCAGGCACAGATCTGTTTACACAACTGTATTCCATCTTTGAGAAAATATTATATATGAGAAAATTATGAGAAAGAATGCAGTCCTGTTGCTCTCATTCCCTTGGCTTACCATTTTGGTTAAAGATTTTCTTTGAGACCAGGAATCAACAATAGAATCTTTTCCTGAAGCTTTGGCAATAATTCCCAGATCAGCAAATACTTCATCTCATATGAATGCCAGAAATATCCCTACTTTCTGATGTGTACCATGTGTGTTTTTACACAATTTATACATATGCACATATACATGTATTTTATATATATATGAATAATTTTCCATTTCTTAGTGACTACATCTAGTTTTTAATAAAAATTTTGGGTTGTGGACCAGTGATTTTGTCTTCTTCCACTGCAGACCAATGACTGTTCTGCAACACTTAGACTTTGAAAGTAGCCTGGGACAATTAGAGGTTAAGTGACTTCCCCAGGGATGCACATGTGTTAGGACCCAGGTCTTCCTTCTGAGTCTAGTTCTTTTTCCACCATACTATGTTGCTTTTTCTAAATCAGGCTCTAAATATTTGCTTAAAGCAGGCGTTCTTAAACTTTTTGAGGTCATGGACCCCTTTAGTAATCTAAGCCAAGCCTATAATGAAGATATACAAATAAGTATACAAATAATGTTTTTAAGTACATGACATAAAATGCATGTTATTACAAAGGAAAACAATAGTATCGAAATATATTTAGTGAAACAAGTCACAGACTCCAGGTCAAGAATCCCTGGTTTAAAGGAATTCTCCTTTCCCTTCCCTCTTGGGTCCAAATTGGATGATACCTCCACTTGGGGGACATTGCAACAATGGGAGTGGGGGTTCAATTGGAGGGTGTTGAATAAAAGTAAAGGTGTGGTAGAATTCATAAAGAAAGAAGAGAAGAGAAGAGAATTTTGAAAAATCATCTGTACATGTTTCATTTGTTGTGTAACAGAATTAAAGTCATAGTGATTACATTATTTTCTTGCATAAAATGCAAGTTATAACCAATCAGTGGTCAAGGCTGCCAACAGGTTTCAACAAGCAAGTATTGGTAGGTGAGTTTGCCATGTATTGGCAGGAAGTCTGGCATTCATCGGCAGGAATATGTGCATGTAATGACTTGTTTACAATATGATACTGTATGGTTACATATATATTGCACCATCAAAATTTCAATGCAGGAAAAAACCCACAAATTTATATTAAAGTATTAAATTTAAGATGCATCATTTTTAAAAAATTGTAAGTATTTTTTAAAATGTTGCAAATTAAAAAAATTAAAAGGTTAAAGAAAGGAGACTTCCAGGGGTGTGCTGAGTAATTTTTTTTTAAAGGAGGTGGTAAGTCAAATAAATTTGAGAAATTCTGGCTCTAGACCTATCATTTCATGAGTATAACGACCTCACAATGCAGAAAATTCCTGAACTGATGCAGGTGCTCAGCTCATTTGTAACCTGTGATCCTAGAAATTTGGCTGGGGGCATTGAGAGAAAAAGTGATATGCCCATGGTCACATAATGAGTATGCTTCTGAGACAGGATTTGAACTCATGTTCTCTGGACAAAAAGTTAAATTTAATCTTGATTATGCCACACTGTCCCTCTTCTTTATGTGGTGCCCCACTAATTATTAGTCCAACTCCCATTAGCACTAGCAGGTCAAGTCCCCAAAGGAAGCTATTATTCTCGTAGGTCTAGGGATAACCTTGAGGGCTAGTTTTCTAGCAATGCCATTCATGAGCTCCCACCAGTGTGCTTCCAAAATTACTTCTAACTCTAAATGCCCCATTTTATATATTGGGAAAACTGGGGCACAGGGAAGTAACATGATGCTCAAAATGACACAATTAGGAAGTAGTAGAGACAGTCAGGATTTAACTCATCTCCTTACTTGAAGTTTATTACTTGTCCTACTATACTCAAGCTGTCTCCATATATGTAAAGTAAGACAATAGGACCAGGTGGTCTCTCAGGTTGGTCCCTTATAGCACCATGGTTCTGTGACTGTGACTCTAGATGGGAAAGTACACTCATATATGGAAGAGCAGAGAACAGTTGTTCAGCCGTTTCAGTCATGCATAACCCTTCATGACTCCATTTGGAGTTTTCTTGGTAAAGACAATGGAATGGTTCGCCATTTCCTTCTGCAGCTCATTTTATAGAAAAGAAAACTGAAGTAAATGGGGTTGTGACTTGTCCAAGGTCACACAGTAAGTTTCTGAGACCAGACATGAACTTAGGTCTTCCTTACTGCACAAGGCAGTAAGTAATCAGTCACAATCCCTGGTTAGGGATTGTGGGATAGGAAACCATCTAAATGGATGTTATTTGAGGGGTTCTGAAAGATTTTCCTACCACCTAATCCCCACCTCTTACCTTGCTTCTTATTTTAACATGGAATCACTCATCATTAGAACCACTATTTTGGGCTAAGATAGGACCCTAATGGATGCCATTACAACCTCTGCTCTAAGCTTCCAGAATCTCATTGAAAGTGTAAGGAGGCAGATTTCTGAAACCTTTTGTTAATACAAGGGGTGGTTATTTTTGCTTCATCTAACTTATCCTAGCTCTTTTCCTATATTATTCAATTATTCAATGAGGCAATATTTGTAAAAAGTGCTTAGTACCGTGCCTGACACATAGTAGGACCTACATAAATGCTTATTCCCTTCCTTTTCCCCTCCCACTGCCAGATTCACATTGACAATATCAGGAGAGAGATTTTCTGAAGCCCTTTGGTAAAGAAAGAGGAAGGGAGGTGATGGAGAGAGAAGGAAGAAATGAAAAAGGCACACACATATACACAACAAGGATGGGATGGGGCGGGGCTGGGAGAAAGAGAATAGATCTTGGCCTATGAAAGAAAATTCTTCAGCAAATTCAGTTGCATTCCTGAAACAAACCTCGGGAGGTCTTCCACATCCCATATCTGTAAGCTATTTTATCTCTACAGATTTCCTTCTAGCTCACAGAAGATTCCTCCCACGGTAAAAACCAGTTGTCAAGAGACACATTTCCTGCCTGTGTGTTTAGTGTATGGTACGTCCAAATTTGTTATTGCCAGGCCATTAATTTCCACACACATCTGCTTGAGGATTCCTTCCTGCCTCCATTGCACATTCATCTTCATCTAATTCACATTTTATTACCCTTGTCTTAATGCTAGCAAGCTCTATCAAGTACTGTAAACATTTGTTAACTCCATGAGCTTGCCAACATTCCTTCTCTTTTCCGACACTCCTGTTGTTAAAATCTCAGCTTACAGCTTTAATTTCCGGTAAGCTATAATGTAGGACCACAAATGGCTAAATTGAAACAACTCACTTACATCCACATCCACAAAAGCATCTCACCAGTAGCTTCTCATTTACTCAGAATCAAGGAGAAAAGACATTGCCTTACCTTGGGAAACAGCAAAGACAAATTTGTCTGGGCTCATTTCTAGTACCCTGGGTCATTTAACAAGGAAAAGCACACTTACCTTGGTCTGTTTCCATTTCTACAGAGAAGATGGCATGGTTCCAGGCAAGTAGCCTTGCATCTCTGCAAATAGTTTGCTTGTGGATTCAGAATTCCAGAATTCTAATGTTTGAATAAATCTCAGAGGCAATCTATTCCACCCCATGTATGACCAAGAATTAATTATTTCTTTGATATCCTTAATGTGGCTATCCAATAGGCATGTAGATAGACAGAGAGATACATGTATGATAGATTTGCAGGTAGATAGATGATAGACAGACAGATAGATAGATAGATGGATGGATAGATGGATAGATAGATGATAGATAGATAGATGGATGGATGGATAGATAGATAGATAGAGTCAACCAAGGCCACTGCTTTAATGGGGAATTTAGCTCTCTCTTTACCCCAAAGGGGAAGATCCCTGGAGAATGCCAAGACTAGTTTGTGAGATTTAAATCCTTCTTTTCCCTAAAGGAAAGAAACCAAAGGAAGTTAATGCCTTTGAAATTAAAGAAAGGTTTTTAATTAAGCAGGGAAGAAAAAAAATTGCACGTGCATGGGCACTATCCAGCCTATGTTGAATAGGATGCCACGTACTGTTTGGGAAGATTTTACGTGTCATTTAAACAAAGGAAGTCAAGAAATTCTGGAAGAAAGAAGGGCTTAGAAAGGAATTAGTCAGTGAGACCCATCTCCAAGGGGAGGGGGAAGTGAGGAATTCCAGGTGTTAAATTTATGGCCCTTTGATGCACAAATCAAAAGGCATCCTTGGTGATAAGCAGTCCATAGTTTAAGACTTTATAAGGAGATGTCTCCAAAAACAGGATAATTCCAAGAGATAATAACCAAAGTTAGGGGAGTCTCTGAAGATGAAGTTATCTCCAGAAATCATAAAACATGATATGTGCATAGTCTCATAATGAGCAGTCAAGAAAGTCTTTGAAAAATAGGAATATCTCTTGAAGGTCCTTTAAACCAGCAAATGGTTCAAGTTCTGTTTCAAAGCTGGTATAGTCTTTTTTAAAAAATTTTTAAATATGTAACATTTATTTTCAGTTTTTAACATTCATTTCCATAAGTTTTAAATAAGTTTAATAAATTTAATAAATAATAACTTCAAATTTTCTCCCTTCCTTCCCCACTCCCTCCCCAAGATGGCAAGCAATCTGATATGGGCTCTACACATACATTCCAATTAAACACATTTTTACATTAGTCATGTTACATAGAAGAATTATCAGGCAATCAGGAGAAACCATGAGAAAGAAAACAAAACAAAACAAAAGAGAAAAGAGTCTGCATTGCTCTGCAATCCAACTCCATAGTCCTTTCTCTGCATGTGGATGACATTTTCCATCATGAGTCCTTTGGAAAAATTTTAGGTCCTTGCATTGCTGAGAAAAGTTACGTCTATCAAAATCAGTCCTTGCACACTGTGGTTGTTATTGTATACAGTGTTCTCCTGGTTCTGCTCCTTTCACTCAGCATCAGTTCATATAAGTCTTTTCAGGTTTTCCTGAAGTCTGCCTGCTCATCATTTCTTATAGCACAATAGTATTCCATTACATTCATATATTACAACTTGTTCCATTTTCTAATAGATGGGCATCCCCTCAATTTTCAATTTTTGGCCACCACAAAAAGAGTTGCTATAAAATATTTTTTTCCATTTTTGTGATCTCTTTGGGATATAGCCCTAGAAGCAATATTGCTGGATCAAAGGGTATGCACATTTTTATAGCCTTTTGGGTACAGTTCCAAATTGCTCTCCAGAATAGTTGGATCAGTTCACAGCTTCACCAACAGTGAATTAGAGTTCCAACTCTCCTACATCTCCAACATTTATTATCTTCCTGTTTTGTCATTTTAGTCAATCTGATAGGTGTGATGTGGTACCTCAGAGTTGTTTTGATTTGCATCTCTCTAATCAATGGTGATTTAGGGAATTTTTTTAATCTGACTATAGATAGCTTTAATTTCTTTCTCTGAAAACTGCCTGTTCATATCCTTTGACTCAGTTCTCTTTATATTTTAAAAATGAGGCCTTTTTCAGAGACACTAGTTGTAAAATTTCTTTCCCAGTTTTCTGCTTTTCTCCTACTCTTAGTTGCATTGGCAATGTTTGTGCAAAAACTTTTCCATTTAAAAAAATTTTTTTTTAACTTTTCAATTTAATGTAAGCAAAATTATCCATTTTGCATTTCCTAATGTTCTCTATCTCTTCTTTGGTCATAAATTCCTCCTTTCCCCATAAATCTGACAGATAAACTATCCCTTGCTCCCCTAATTTGTTCTTGATCATTTACCCATTTGGACTTTATTCTGGTATATGGTGTCAGATGCTGATCTATGACCAGTTTCTGCCATATTACTTTCAAGTTTTCCCAGCAGTTTTGTCAAAGAGATATACCCCAGAAGCTAAGGTATTTGAGTTTATCAAACAGTAAACTGCTATAGCTATTGACTACTGTGTCTTGTGTACCTAACATTTCCACTGATCTACCCCTCTATTTCTTAGCCAGTACCAAGTGGCTTTAATGATTGCTGCTTTATAACACAATTTAAGGTCTGGTATGGGTAAACCACCTTCCCTGGCATTTCTTTTCATTAATTCCTGTGATATTCTGGATCTTTTGCTCTTCCAGACAAATTTTGATATTATTTTTTCTACTTCTATAAAATAATTTTTTGGTAGTTTGATTGATATGACACTAAATAAGTAAATTAATTTAGGTAGAATTATCATTTTTATTATATTAGCTCAGCATACCCACAAGCAACTGGTGTTTTTCCATTTACTTGGATCTGACTTCTTTTGTGCGAAAAGTATTTTGTACTTGTGTTCATATATTCCCTGCATTTTTTGGCAGGTAGACTCCCAAATATTTTATAATGTCTACAGTAACTTTAAATGGAATTTCTCTTTATATATCTTGCTGTTGGACTTCGTTAGTAATATATAGAAATGCAGATGATTTATGTGGCTTTATTTTATATCCTACAACTTTGCTAGTTGTTTATTATTTGAAGTAGTTTTTAAACTTGATTCTCTAGGAAGTATATCATCATATTGTCTGCAAAGAGGGATAACATAATTTCTCCTTTGCCTATTCTAATTCCTTCAATTTCTTTTTCTTCTCTTGTTGCTGGAGCTAACATTTCTAGTACCATATTGAATGACAGTAGTGATAATGGACATCCTTGTTTTGCCCCCAATCTCATTGGAAATATGTTTAGTGTTACATGTAATGCTTGTTGATTGTTGTGGGTAGATGCTGCTTATCATTTTAAGGAAGGTTCCATTTATTCCTACACTTACCAGTGTTTTCAATAGAAATAAGTGGTACAATTTTGTCAAAGATTTTTTCTGCATCTATTAAGATAATCATATGGTTTCTGCTAATTTTGTTGTTGAAATGATCAGCTATACTGATAATTTTCCTAATATTGAACCAGCCCTACATTCCTGGTATAAATCCTACCTGATCAAAGTGTATTATTCTCACAAGAAGTTGCTGTAATCTTTTGGCTAACATTTTATTTAAATTTTTGCATCTATATTCATTAGAGAAAGTGGTCTATAATTTTCTTTTTCTGTTTTGGCTCGTTCTGATTTAGGTATCAGTACCATATTTGTATCATAAAAAATATTTGATAGGACTCCACCAATTTTCTCAAATAGCCTATATAGTATTGGAATTCATTGTTCTTTCAATATTTTATAGAATTCACTTGTAAATCCATCTGGCCCTGGAGATTTTTTCCTAGGGAGTTCATTGATACCTTGTTCAATTTCTTTTTATGAGCTGGGGTTATTTATTTTACCTCCACTTCTATTAATCTGGGCAACTTACATTTTTGTAAATATTCATCAACTAAGATTGTCAAATTTATGGGCATATAGTTGGGCAAAATAATTTCTACTTATTGTTTTAATTTTCTCTTCACTGGAGGGTAATTCTCTCTTTTCATTTTTCATACTGGTAATTTTGTTTTTTCTTTCTTTTTTAAATCAAATTATCAAAAGTTTATCAATTTTATTGTTTTTTCATAAAACCAGATCTTAGTTTTATTTATTAATTCAATAGTTTTCTTAATTTCAATTTTATTTATCTCTCCTTTGGTTTTCAGCATTTCTAATTTGGTATTTAACTCGCAATTTTCAATTTGTTCCTTTTTTCGCTTTTTTTGAAGTTCCATGCCCAATTCATTGATCTCCTCTTTCTCTATTTTATTCATGTAAACATTCAGAGATATAAAACTTCCCCTAAGTGTTGGTGTGTTGTTTCATTATTGTCATTCTCTTGAATGAAGTTTTTATTGTTTCTAGGATTTGTTATTTGACCCACTCATTCTTTAGGATTAGATTATTTAGTTTCCAATTAATTTTTAGTCTATCTTTCCATGGCCCTTTATTAGATATAATTTTTGTTTGCATCATGATCTGAAAAGCAATTAATTTTTCTGCCTTTCTGCACTGGATTGTGAGATTTTTATGCCCTAGTACATTGTCAATTTTTGTGTATATGCCATGAACTAATGAGATAAAGGTATATTCCTTTCTATCCCCATTCAGCTTTATCTAGAGGTCTATCATATCCACCTTTTCTAAAATTCTATTTGCATTCTTAACTGCTTTCTTGTTTACTTTGAGGTTAGATTTATCAAGTTCAGAGAGGGAGAGATTAAAGTCCCCACTAGTGTAGTTTTGTTGTCTATTTCTTCCTGCAATTCACTTAACTTCTCTCAGAATTTGGATGCTATACCACTTGGTGCATATATGTTTAGTAATGATATTACTTCATTGTCTATGGTTTCTTTTAGCAGGATATAGTTTCCTTCCTTATCTCTTTCAATTAGATCTATTTTTGCTTTGCTTTGTCTAAGATTAGGATCAGTACCCCTGCCTTTTTTTATTTCATCTGAAGTATAATATACTCTGCTTCAGCCATTTACTTTTATGCTGTGTATATCCCTCTGTTTCAAATGTGTTTCTTATAAACAACATATTGCAGGATTATGGTTTTCAATCCATTTCTGTTTTATGGGAGAGTTCATCCCATTCACATTCACAGTTATAATGACTATATGTGTCTTTCTCTCCACCTATTCTGTCCCCATTTTTGCTTTTATTTCTCCCTTCCTCTCCTCAAAAGAGTTTTACTTTTGACCACAGCCTCTCTCAATTTTCCCTCCCCTCCATCTCCATTTTCTTTCTTCTTTCCTCTCCTACTTCATGGAGGGGCAGCCAGGTGGTGCAATGGATAGAGCACTAATGCAGGAGTCAGTAGGACCTAAGTTCAAATCTCACCTCAGACACTTGATACTCACTAGCTGTGTGACCTTGTGCAAGTCACTTAACCCCAATTGCCTCATCCTGGGTCATCTCTAGTCAACCTGATGAATATCTGGTCACTGGATTCAGATGGCTCAGAAGGCTCTGAGGCTGGTGACCTGCACAGCCCTCCCTCACTCAAAACAAAATCAAGTGCAAGTCATGTCATTATTTCTCTGATGGCATAGTCTTCTTCGGCAACAAAGGATGAACACACACTCGTGCTACTTCATGTAGCACAAGTTAGATTTCTATGCTTAACAGAGTATGTTATTCCTTCCTTGAACCAAATCTGATGGTAGTAAAGCTCAAACAATGTTCATCTCCTTCCCTTCTTTCCCTCTACTATAATATGTTTTTGCGCCTCTTCTTGTGATGCACTTTACCATTTTCTGCCTCCTTTCCTCTTCTCCCATTACAATTTCTTTGTACCTCTTAATTAGGTTTTGTTTTATCATCACATCAGTTAATTCATACCCACACCCTTTGTCAATGTATATCCCTTTTAAATTTCATAATAAATATACCATTCTCAAGATTAACAAGTATCATCTTCCCATATAGGGATGTAATCAGTTTGCCCTTATTGGATAACAGGGTTTTTTTTCTTTTCTTTTTTTTTTCCTTCTTACTTTTTTATGCTTCTCTTGAGTCTTGTATTTGAAGATCAAATTTCCCATTGAGCTCTGGCCTTTTTGTCAGGAAGGTCTGGAAGTCCCTTATCTCATTGAATGTCCATTTCCTTGACTGCAAGATTATGTTCAGTTTCCTGGGTATTCCCTTCAATCTTTTAATGTAAAAACTGTAAGGTCCTGTGAAATCCTGACTGTAGTTCCTTGATATTTGAATTGTTTCCTTCTAACTGCTTGTAGTATTTTCTCCTTGACCTGAAAATTCTGAAACTTGGTTACAATATTTCTTGGAATTTTCAATTTTCAATTCAATTTCAATTTTCATTCCTCTTTCAGGAGATGATCAGTGGATTCTTTCAATGATTATTTTACCCTCTAGAACCTTGGGCATTTTTCCTTGATGATTTCTTGGAAGATGCTATCCAGGCTCTTTTTTTAATCATGGCTTTCCAGTAGACAGACAATTCTGAGATTATCTCTCCTGGATCTATTTTCCAGGTCAGTTGTTTTTCCAATGAGATATCTCTTCTATTTTTTGATTCTTTAGATTTTGTTTGACTTGATGCCTTTTAGCATCATTAAATGCTTCACTTGCCCAATTCTGACTTTTAATGAATTGTTTTCCTTGGTTCTCCTTTTCCATTTGGTCAATTTTCCTTTTTTTTTAAAGATTTGTTCTCTTCAGGGATTTTTCCCCATTTTGTACATTGTATTTTTAGAAGAATCAGTGAATTTTTCTCCCACCTCTCTAACTGGACTTTGAAAATCCTCCTTGGGCTCTTCCAAGAAGGCTTGGGGCTTGAGACTGCCTCATGTTTCCTTCTGAGGATTCAGACCTGGACAGAGCATCAATGCTGTCCTCTTCTGCATGCTTATTTTGATCTTCCCTGTCCTCACGGTAAGATTCTGTGGTCTTGACTTTCCTAGCTTGCTTCTTGTTCATGGTGATTGCCTTATTCCTGGCTTTTAAAGGGGGTCTCTGCTTCTGGGGCACAGGGGACTCTGTCCCATGCTTCTTGGGCTAGGAGCTAGAGGCCTGGCTTTGTGTGCTATGGCTATATAATGCTACCACTTACCTGGTGCTGAGTTGGACTTGGTTGGTGTGTGCCAAGATCCAGACCAGGTGAAGTCTTTCTGGGTTTCCCTGGGATTATACTGAAGCTCTCAGCGTGAGGTATGGGAGAGGGTGGTCGGGCTGCTGGAGGTTTCCTTCCCACCTAGAACTGTGCTAGAGCACAGGTAGACTTAGCTGCTGGTGGAGGCCCATCTGCACAGGTGTCTGCCAATTCCCCTGGCTATGTGAAGTCACACCTAGGGTCCTGGTGTTGGGGCTTGCCAGCTTCACCTCTCTGGGGCTCAGGATTTCCTGCTGCTCCACTGAGCATCTGGATATCTCCTGCTCTGTCCTGGTCCCCTTCAGCCATAGCAAGAGGGACTCTTCCCATCCATCTCCCTAGCCTCTGTACCCCTTCTGCTGGTTCCATTAATCCAAGACTTTTCTTGGGACAATATTCTCTGGCTTTTTCAAGGTCAATAAGGGAGGATGAGAGCATTTACAGTTTACTCCACCATCTTGGCTCCCAGAAGTTCAAGTAGGTGACCATCAAACATTTAGTCTGTGGTAGGAGAGCCCCAGGAGAGGATCCTGCTGCTGCAGTGGGCCCTGCACTTCTCTCTCACCCCATTCTGACAGACTCCCTCATCCCTGTCCTGTGCTGAGAGGTTTGGGAATTGGCACTATAGACTATGTCAGATGTAGACCCAAGTACTCTGCCCTTCCAGTGCAACAAATCCTTCATGTTGAACTTTCAGACTCTCCTAGGCTGGAAATCTGCCACCCTCTGTCTCCTAGTGGATTCTGCCATTCTCAACTTTGTTTAGATTCACTTTTTAGGAGTTGGTAAGAAAGCTCAGGTGCATCTCTGCTTTTACTCTGCCATCTTGGCTCTGCCCCCCAAAGCTGATGGAGTCTCAGTTGACTTCAGAATTGCTGATTTCCTGCATATCCAGCTGGGTTTACTTTTGGTCAATGCAAAGGACTGTTGAAATGTCAAACCCTTCTGCTTCCTCATATAGCTCTTCTTGGTTACCTGGATAATTGGGGAGCTCAAACAAGTCAAGGTAGTTAGTATACTTATTAACAGATATACTCATAGATAGATAGATAGATAGATAGATAGATGTTAGATAGGTATGAATATACTAATTTATGTGCCTATAAGTTATCCAAATTAAGGATATTTGAGAGAGAGGCATACAGATAGACATGTTATGTAACACGTATGTATCATATGAATACATATGTATTAATACCTATATCTAATAGCATATATCTAACATATATTCATATCTATCTATATGACTATAAGTTATTCAGAATTTGTATATGTATATATAGAGAGAGATATTCATAACTAACATATGTATATCTCTGTCTATCAAACATATATAGGCATATCTATCTAAATGCCTACAGGTTATCTAGATTGAGAAAAAAACATATATACATAGATATGACTATAGATATGGATACACACACACACACACACATACATGCCCAATATCAATATACTCCAAACATCATTTATCATGATATCACAGTTGGAATGAAACTTAGAGGCCATGTAGTCCTACTATTTCATTTTATAAATGAACAAACTGAGACTTAGATAAGTGAAAGAACTTATCCAAGGTCACAAGCATAGTGAATGGAAAATCCAGGGGTCAAACCCACCCAAATCCTCTGCCACCAAATTCATCCCCCTTTACACTGTACCCTGACTTCCTCTGCCCCTAGACTTCGAATCTTCAAATTCAACAAGATAAAATAAATAAGTAAATCAAATAATCAAAATCAAATAAAGGAGTGCCCATTGATTGGGAATGGCTAAAGAAATGGTAACATATAATATATTGAAATACTATTATACTATAAGAAATGATGAATATGAGTGATTCAGAGAAATATGGAAAGATTTTTGTGAAATGATAAAGTAATCAGAAACAGAAAAACAATACAGCCTCCTCTTCATCCAGGCCATTTTGTGCTCTTCTGCTGCCCATATCACTGCCTTCACCTGCTTGTCGTCTCATACCCTATGACTTATAATCAAGCCAACACTACTATTGCCTCTGGAAAGAGAAGGAAAGAAGCCTTTATTAAGTGCTTAGCTAAGCACTAGGGTTATAAAATATAGGTAAAAAGAAAGATCATTCCTATCCTTGAGGAACTTACATTCCAAATAAAGAAGGAAGATAATACACAAAAAATATTGGTCAGAAGACTAGGGAATAAAGGGGATTTTTTTTTTAATTTCACTAATCAGAAACTGAAGTAGAATAGGAACGATGGCTGTATAACCTCGGTTCCTTCACAAAATGGAGGCCGCAGAAGTTCACCAATAGGAAAAAGGAGGTCAACTTAGAGCGATCATCCAGGATGAGAAGGCCTCACACATAGTTAGAAATCATTGGGCAAGGAGGCCCTGGGGGCTGAGGGAATTTTCAGGATGAAACAGCAGCTGAGGAATGGTTCTAAAGACCAGAAAGTCTAGAGTAGGAAATGAAGGCCGATTGATTGTTCCACTTTTCCACTCCCCACCTTTGTAACTCCTTTCCCTGGTCACTATTCTCCTATATTTATTGTCTTCCTCATTAAAATGTCAGTTCCTTACTATATTTTTATCCCTAAAATTTAACATAGTGTTTGGCACATGACAAATACTTTTCGTTCATTCATTCATTCAGATTCTGAATAAATGTAATGTCCAACCTGGGTCCCAGATAAGAACATATAAGCACTTCCTTCTGGATAGATCAGAGACTACGGATGTATAATGTTGCATGTGCTGTCAGATAGTCACTGTTCATTAGTTTTGCTTAACTTTTGTGGTGTTACCAGTAAAGTTTCAGGGAAGGAGGATATTTATATGGAAATGACTGTTAATAAACTTCTAAGTAAAGAGATGTTAAAAAGAACATGTTCTTTATCCTTATAATAAGTAAATGGCTGATCTCTTCCCTTCTATTTCCCTTAAATATTCTCCTCATTTCTATCAATCCAACTTCAATTACCTAAATCCCCCCAGGTGAAGGGGGTAGGGAATTAGTATTTAAATAGCAGGTACTATGTGCTACACTGCGATAAATGCTTTTTAACCAATGTTATCTCCTTTGATCCACACAATAACCCTGTCAGGGAGGTTGACTCCATTTTATAGTTTCAGAACGCAAACCAAAGTTAAATGACTGGCCCAGGGTCATACAGCTGGTAGGAGTCTGAAGCCGGATTTAAACTCAGGTCTTCCTGACTCCAAGAACCAGTACTCTAGCCACACTGTGGCCTAGATGCCTCTAGGTTTAAACTATAGTTTCTATTTCACTGCTAGTGGCGATGGCAGTAACACAGTAGTAATAACACATTTTGGAGGTTGCAGGGAGGTGACTTTTAGCTCAATATAAGAAAAAACTTCCTAGTGATGGATCAGAATGGACCAAAAGTTACTTTAGGAGGTGGTGGATTCTTCTTCCCAGAAGGCTGAATGGCCCCTTGTCAGGGATGTTTCGGAGAGAATTTTTGTTTTAAATACAGCGTTACACATAGAAATTTTCAGTTTTGAGATTCTTGGATTTTGTGACATCAAATTCTAAGATTCAGAAGATAGTTGTTATACTAGCTTACCTAAATGAACCAAGATTTCACTGTAACTGGCGGCCTAGGGGTTTGATTAAAATTCTTTACACAAGAATTTTGTAAGATAATTATGAAGCATATAAAAATGTAATTTACTGGGGGCATGGAAGGAGAATCTGAGTCCAGAGCTCCCTAAATAGACCAATGATATGTGATTATGGCCCTGATGGAAAAAAGTCTACTGGGCACCTCCCCCACTCCTCTCCATGGGCCACCTTTTAGACAATTCTAATCAAATTAAGAAAGATTGCAAGACAAGGCAGTGTTTGGTTCCCACACACTATAAACTGAATGGATTATGGGAACGAGGACATATATAAACTCAATTTTCACACGGGTACGTAGGGTAGGAAAAACTCCCAAAGTGCAGGGGGAGGGAAAGAGGCCTCATTTAAAAATTAGAAAATCAAAGTATGAGGTTGTTTTTGCCCTCAAAGAACAAAAGCTATTTAGAAATAAATGATTTCCTTGTGGCTCCTTAGTGTATTCAGCTTAACAAGATCTCTTCCAGAGTTAATTCATTTGGAAAAATCCTTCGCTAATACCTGAGGCCAAATCCACGTAGTCAGGTACATATCTCCACATCTGGAAACATAATTGGATTAGCCCTTTTTCTGCATGACCACCACAAATAATTCCCTAACTTAAATGGATTAGAGCCATAGCTTAAAACTGAATGCCCTAAAGTCAAACAGCTGCTTTTTGACTAGGCTTAAATGTGCAAACTTCAAAGGAGAAAGAAATGTTTTAAAAAGTCTATAAATGTATATAATTAGATCTAGTTTCTTCCAAAGCACAATACTACAATTAGTAAATCAGTAAGTATTTATTAAACACCTACTATATGCCTTTAAGTTTCAGAGAAGGTACCTTCCAGAATTAGTAGAGGGATGGATTTCTCTCCTCTGGAAGTTCTCTAAACTAATAAAATCACAGCTTGAATTTATTTCTCTTCTTGGTGTCTTGCACTGGCTATTTTTCACATCTAAAACACACTCCCTCCTTACCTCTGCCTACCTGTTTCCTTTAAAACTCAGTTCAGGAAAGACATGAAACCTTTCCTATTCTCATGCTCTGGCTCCTGCCTTTCCCCAAAATTACCTTTTACACATTTCACATATTATCTCAGCCTCTTGAGGGCAGGAATGACTTCATTTTTATTTCCTTAGACCCAGGAGCTACAAAGCAGGTGCTCCATAAATGGTTGTTGACTAAATAATAGAGTGATAGTAAGGGGCATTCTCTAGGGTATAAGTTTAGTGTGAGCAATTACACTAATTACAGAAATTACAACAAATCACAGCACTATTTATTGTCTAGACCAGAGGTGTCAAACCAATGGCCCACAGGCTTCATGGGACCAGGTTAAAATGTAACTGGGAAATATTTGACAAAATAAATTAAATTACTACAGAACATAGATAATGTTCATTTTTTATTTTCTAAGTCAACATGCAGTCCCTGGATCACACTAGACCAGTGGTGTCAAAGTCAGATGGAAACAGACCACTAAACCTCACATAAGGATGCCAGGGGACGGAAGATCAGCACGTTATGCCTGTGCTCCTACATTTTTATTTATTTTGTTAAGTATTTCTCAATTACATTTTAATTAGGTTGAATACCTCTGACCCAATCTTAAGTGTTGATTATTCAGGTTAAATTTTAAAGGGTGTGCACACATGCTATGCACCCCCACTCCCTAGCCCAATTGTTAAATATTTATCAGTGCGTCTCTGTATTTCCCCAAATACCTGAGCTCAGCAGAAATGTAATAAAAGCCTCAGAGAATGAAGCCATCACCAGATTGGAGGCCATAATCATAACTGGTATTTATAGAGGCTTTAAGGTTTGCTAAGAGCCTTACATCCATTATCTCATTTGAGTCTCATAACACTCCAGCCTTTTAGCCTGACAATAGACTCTCGCACCTTGGAATCAGAAGACCTGGGGTTGGAGTCTTGCCTCTGGCACGCATGAGCGATGTGACCATAGGCAAGTCACTTAACCTTTTAGTGTCACCCCTGGAAACTCTCTCAAACTATAAGTTTCAAAAGAATAGGAAAGGCCGCTCTTCATTAATGAAGAAAGTTTTCATGTCAAGTGTTCCCTACACACATGAAATCTGCATTCTGGATAAAACCAAACCAATCCCCACCCCACGATAATAGCCTATCTAAGAGAAGTCAAACATGATGCATTAACAGTGAAGAAGTGGCTCTGCTGTTCTGAAGGATATGCTAGGGGAAACCGAAGCTCTGGACAGACTTGAGGTACAACCCCAGTGACTAGACTTGGTGTCTACTATCAAAGGACCAAACTAGATAAGTGAACAGAGGCTCCTCATCAGAAAGTCAGTCTTTTTTTTCTTTTTAAGTGGGGGAGGGAGGAGAAAAGCCAGGGCTACAATAATGCATGAAAGCTTTTACTTGCTCCTAATGGGTGCAATCTGTGTCAAGGATATGGGAGTATGCACACCAATGCAAGGATGGATTTTTGGAAGTGTTGAAGTAGAAGATAGTATTTAATCAAGTGCTAAGTACTAAGAATACAGTAGAAGTTTACAACTTGGGAAAATGAGTTGGAAAGTAGCTTTTTTTTAAAAATTTATTTTCAGTTTTCACCATTCACTTTTATAAGATTTTGAGTTCTAAATTTTTGCCCCTTACCTTCGCCTTCCCTGTTCCCCCAGATGGCATGCAATCAGATATAGGCTATACATGTACAATCCTCTTAAACATATTTCCACATTAATCATGTTGTGATAGAAGAATCAGAACCAATGGGAAAAGCCACAAGAAAGAAAGAACAAAAAACAAAAAGAGAGAAAAAATCATATGCATTTGATGTTATGCATGGAAGATCTGCATTCAGACTCCTTAGTTCTTTCTCTGGATGGGGATGGCATTTTCCTTCATGAATCTTTTGGAATGGTTTTCGGTCCTTGCATTGCTGGGTAAATCTATTGAAGATGGCCATAGCACGATGTTGCTATTACTGTGTACCATGTTCTCCTGATTCCACTCACTTCACTCAACATCAGTTGATGCAAATTTATCCAGATTTTTCTGAAGTCTGCCAGCTCATTATTTCTTATGGAACAATAGTTTTCCATTTTATATATATATATATATATATATATATATATATATATATATATATATATATAGTTCAATCACTCTTGGGATTTTCTTGATAAAGATAGTGGAGGAATTTTCCATTTCCTTCTCCAGCTCATTTTATAGATAAAGAAACTGAGACAATCTGAGTTATGTGAATGACTTAAGATCACATAGCTAAATAAGTGTCTGAGGACAGATTTAAACTCAAAAACACAAGTTTTCCTGACTTCAGACCCAGGTGTTGCTGAAATTCCCACTAGATAAGTTGGCTGGTTCTCAATTATGAAAGACCTTAAAGCAATACTAAAGAGCCTAGATCTGGAGCTTGAAGGGACCTCAGGGGCCACTTAATCTCATTTTACAGATGAAGCTTAAGGAGGTCAAAGGATTTGCCCAAGATTTCATTATCTGAATGGGGAATATTGGATTTTCTAAATAAAATTTCTCTTCCGTAAGGCCTCTCTCCCTGGACACATCCAGGGCTTGTGGACAGTCAGTTGGTCCCCCCCCCTCCACCCAGCCCCTCCTCTCCACCCCTTACCAGCTACCAGTTTTCTTTGTGAAAGTGCTGTGGGTTGTAGTTGAAACTTGGAAGTTACTGAAATCTCCCCTTTGCTTGCTGTACTGTTGCCACATCAGCACTACCAGCTCCCACTTCTACCCCTCCCCTCCTTTCTAAAGTCACATCAGCAGTTAAGTTAGATATTAGATGAGGTAATTGTGTTGGGATAGGTGAAGATTTCCCTGGGTTTGTCTGGTTTTTCAAACTTAGATTGTGAGCCCACCTCCCAGACAATGGAGCAGTGAGATAGTGGGGAGGTGGGATTCTCTGTGTTAGGGTATAAAAATTGTGCTTCAATTTCTGTCAAGTTGCCTCCTTCCATCAGATGCCCTGACCTGGTGGAAGGATTGTAATAAATCATTTTTCTGTTCTTATTGAGAAGGCTCTTCATTTATTAAAAATTTTGAGTAAGGGTCTTTTTATCCCATACATAACCCAGGATAGCTTCAACATTGGAGGCTGCTTCATTCTGGATTTGGGCTGTACTATGTTGGTCTGGTTAGGAGTGAGGGAGTCCATTCTGGGATGAAATAAGCCCAGAACCTGGCTCTGTCCACCAGGGACAAAGAATGGCAGGGGAAGGCCCAAGCAGAGATCATCATGGATAGAGAAGAGCCTTTAGAGATGATCTGAGTCTTGGGGACAAAGCCAAGACAGAAGGCAGACCACATTGAGGAAGACCTTACAGCTGATCCAATTAATGCCCATGCTGCTACATAAGGATAGGTTATTATGCCACTGGTAATTGCACCTATCAAAGGTGGCAGGCTCTAGGCTGTTGGTTATTGATAATCCTTTTGTATTGGACAATGGACTTTTGGCAAGATCTATGTCTGGAAGGGGATAAAAGCCAAGGAGGAAAAACAGTCCTTCTCCTGGGGCTGAGGACTTCATCTCCTACATGGGATATAGCTTCAATATCCAAATAGAAGTTCTATCCCATGGCCAGGAGAGTCCCATTAGGAGCTCATTGTTTAAGAACTACAAATGGGCATTCCCTTCTTCCCATCATCTTCATTCTGTCCAATTTATATAATAGTTTATACTATAAACAGCTACGTAGCACAATGAATAAAGTGCAAGACTTGGAGTCAGGAACCTTCCTGAGTTCAAATCTGGCCTCAGACACTTACTAGCTTTGTGACCCTGGGCAAGTCATTTGATCATGTTTGCCCCAGTTTCCTCATCTGTAAGATGAGCTGGAGAAGGAAATGGCAAAGCATTGCAGTAACTTTGCTAAGAAAACCCCAAATGGGCTCACAAAGAGTTGGACACAGCTGAAACAACTGCATAACAACAACTTATACATTTTTATCTATGCCTTCTTCCAGTCCTTGTACTTAGTCAACCTACAGATAATTCAAATAAGCTGCAACCCACCCCCCTCTAAAAAAAAAAAACAAACTCACCATAGGACACAGGGTAGAGGAATACTGATATTCAGTCATGCCAATTGACTTATCAATGGTTGTACACACAGAATCTCTCGGTCATTCTTCTTGGAGCTGCATGGGCAAAGAGGAAAGCAGGATTATAGGCTTCAGGGTCCAAGGAAATATGTTCCAGGGTCTGGTTTGTGCATGTGTCATTTCAATCCCAGTACTGAAGAGATGTTACAAAGAAAGTATTGATCAATAAATTGAGTACACACCTAGAAAACTAACAATACGAATTCTACAAAGCCAAGAAAAGTTTAACAAAATTGAAAAAAAAAATTGAATGAATAAAGTAGGAGATGAGTTTAAAAAAAAAACAATGAGATAAACCACCACCTGATTTGATTTTTTTTAAAAAGAGGAAAATGAAATGTTCTATAATGAGGGTAATGTCCATCAGGCATCAATTATCACAAGTCTAAGACTGACCAGAGGCAAAGGGGTAGGCAAAGCTGTACTGTCACCACAGTGACCATTTCTTCTCTATTCTGCTTCAAAATTCTCACACCTGCTTCTGCATCTTAACATCATGAACAGAATTCAACTAATCTTAACTGTGTTGGCCATGAGGACAGTAGAAAAATTGGTCTCAATGAGTAAATCCCAATGAAAACATTATGCTTCTCTATAAGCAGAGGTGTGCTGGAGTCAGTTCAAATCTCTCCCTTGAGCATATTGTTCAAATTTTCAATGTAAACACTTAGCACCTTGGAAATTGGTAAACAGTACATATCAGAGCTTGATTTATTTTTCTATGATCATCTAGACTTAAAGTGTTGAAGAAAATGTCAATAATTCTGATTAAACTTAAAAGTACATCTGTATACTTTTTTCCCCATGAAAAGTCAATTGTTAAACATTTACCTGCATACCACTGCCAGTATTATGGTAGAGCATCATATATCCCACCATGCCATCAGAAATTATTCGGAAAAACCTGGCAAGACTTAAATGAACTTGTGGGAAACAAAGGAAGGAGTTCTGTTTCCACAGGGTTAAAACTCCTCCCATCTTTAAGTGATTGCAGTTAACCAAAGTTGTGACCTAGTATGGTCAGTTAAAAGGTCAGAAACTTGTTCTCAGGCTTAATGAACTGTTTGAGGGAAAGCCTATCAGAGAGGAGAACATAAAGTCACATAGTCAATAGATGATGTGGCAGGAAGTTCAAGCCTGGAACAGTAAGCTTGCATTGGTCTAAACAAACGGTAGTCTTCTTGTGGCCTTCTTGGGAGCTACCCATTCATTCGGGGGGAATGAATGTAAAAATTAATGAAAGTCTTCCTGATTTCACAACAAACATTTTTCTTTGTTTAAGGTGAGCACTTCTCTCATAGTAGGGGATGTGCCCTCTTTTTGGAAGAACGAGAATTAAAGATTCATGTTGGGTGTGAGCCTTATTCTAGATGACAAGGGGGTTTGGGAGGAGGGGGCTATTTATAACTAACTGATGCTGAGTGAAATGGGCAGAACCAGGGGAACACTGTACATGGTAACAGCAACCTTGTGTGATGACCAGCTTTGATAGACTTAACTTTTCTCAACAATGCAATGACCTAAGACACTTCCAAAAGACTCATGATGGAAAATGTTATCCATATCCAAAGAAAGAACTATGGAATATGAATGCAGATCAAAGCTTACTCTTTTCTCTTTCTCCTTGTTTTTCCCTTTGGTTCTGATTCTTCTTTATAACATAACTAACGTGGAAATATGTTTACTCTGATTGTACATGTATAACCTATATCAGACTGCATGGCATCTTGAGGAAGGGAAAGGGAAAGGAAGGGGAGAAAATTTAGAATTCAAATTCTTATAGAAGCGAATGCTGAAAATTCAAACTAATTAATTGTTTTTAAAGAAATCTTTCTGATTGGCTGATGGTAAGCCTGGAACTGGAAAAAAAGAAATGGTTAATGGGTTGTATATAGAGCACAGGTGAATGAATTCCAAATTTAGCTTGAGAGAAAAGATGCCACTCTCTTCTGAGGCAACTGGGAGAGTGGGCATGGTGACACACCCTTCCTGGAATAAGAATAACCAGGCTAATCCTGGGACAAGTTTTAACCTAAAGTTAATTTAAACTAAAGTTAACCTAGCCTGGGATAACATAGACTAATTTTGTTTGCATTTCCAAATACTGTCCGCTGGTGTGTTATTTCTGAATTTGACTTTACTCCTTTGTAAATAAAGCCTAGAAAATGCCTTCTTCAGCAGTTGTGAGTGCAGACATGAAGTAAAAGGGAAACAGGTGAAAGGAAAGGGGGAAGGCGAGAAACACAATGAATTTTAGAATACTGCCTATAATGTCAGATTTTGTTGTCAGCTAGCTTTACTGAACTGGTTTTTAACTGTCTTATTCTTCATAATAAAGGATAATTCTCTGGAAAGGATGAGGAGAAGTACATACCTAGAAATAAAGTTTATATAAAAACAATAGAAATCTATGACAATATGCCAAAGGATGATATATCTCTAATGATGATTGAGAGGAAGGGGAGAGAGAAAGTTTATAGTTTAGTTTATAGTTTAATAAGGGGAAAGAATGCTAAGATTGGGAGATGATTTCTTTGTGCTGGCTCCCCCCCCCCCAAAGAAAATGGGAAACTTGACTAATGGATCAGGGAGATTAGGACTGGATCTTTGCATTTAGAGACTTCTGGGGGATGTCTGAAAGTTTACCACAACCCTACTTGCTTACCTTTTTTTGTATATCTTAAAACTATTTCTAGGTGGTACAGTGTATAGAGCCCTGGACCTGAAAAGAGAAAGACCTGAATTCAGATTCTGCCTCAGATAGTTTATTAGCGGTGTAACCCTGAGCAAGTCACTTAACTTCACTTTCTTTATCTATAAAATGGGAATATTATAGTGCTTACTTCACAAGGATTTTTTTGAGAATCAAATGAGATAATATATGCAAAATGCTTTGCAAACTTTAACAGGCTATGTAAACATTAGCTTGTAATTATTTCTCACTTCCTCCTAGCCGACGTTTTTGTATAGAGCGCTGTCCTAGCCCTGGGTGGTGTTTCTCATGGAGAATTTATATACCAAAAACCATGGGCCTTTGCTCTGAAGACCTTTGAGCTTACAGAACAGAAGAGAATCATCCTGATTTTCATGTCAATTTGTTTCACAAATTGATCAGAATCATATTGTAAAAATAACCTCTCTTAACCGACTCTGGAAATGATCTATTTCAACAATGTTTAGTGTGAGTTAGACTTTGGTTAGACTTTCAAAGTGTAATGATTAGTCAAGGACACAATTTACCCAGTTTATGTTTATGTTATGTCATTTTGGGGACATAAGACATGTTTCCTTCTTTAAACCCTACTGCTGAAAACATAACAAAAAGAAACAAAACTGGTAAAAACAAGTACTGTGTAGAAGGAGGGCTTCTAAAAGGTGTAAGTCACCATGGAAGATGACCTCTCCTACTTGACCTCTGTTGACAATTAACACCAGACAAGGGAGTCCCTTTAAGACATTGCTGCTCTGACATCCAGAAATCACACTTTCATCACTGTTCTATAGTTGGTTCTACCTTTTCCTCTTACTTTTTTAAGGTGCATTTATGCTGTTTTTTAATATGAAATACAAATCTCTAACAAGAAAAAGTATATGGAAGTTGTCTTCTAGTTTTTAAGCCATCTTGGGTGCTTATGTTTATCTCTCACCTGAAGTGATAATTGTCTTTTTGTGACATCATAATTGCTTGCTGTAGAAACCATTACATGTCACCAGCAGAGGATGAGGACTTTAAGTAAGAAAGAAGCTGCAGGAGCAAATGAACCCCTAGGAAACCAGGATTCAATTTTCATGCAAATGTCAAACAACAAAAAGAAACAAAGGAAGTGTTGACCATTCTGCTTATTGGGCACCCATGCTATCTACTCAAAGTGGATTATAACTTTTTCCCAGGAACTGTAAACTAGCCTTTAATTTCTTCTAACCTAATATCTACGTGTTTGACAAAGTCGTTGCTAGTTCTACCATATCTTTCAAACTTTTCTTTGTTATAGGATGGGGTTAGGGGAGGGTGAAAGTGTAAGGGAGAAGGGAGGTAGATTTGAGACAAAAAACCCAAGATTCCTGGAACGAATATTAACTCTACTTAAGGTTTAGTGACACTTTAGCTAGTTTTTAGTTTCTTTCTTTTCTTTTTTAAGTGGGAAAAAAGAGCTTTACTGATTTTACTGATGGAAGCATTTTAATTATTTGATTTATACTTTTTCCATCTATTGGTATATGCATCAGTTTCCTTTTTCCATCTCTCGATATATACACTGCAAATTTAAACAATGCTGAAGGACTAGTGTTTAGGTTCTAGTTAATTGCCTAGTCTACATAACATAAGATTAAGAAAAAAATCTATTTTTTTAAAGTTAGTATTAAAAATATTTACAATATATTGGTATAATTTTCTGGCAAGGTGAGTGAGAGTTATGGCTAAACCTATCTCTTCTTTCTTACTTTAACAATGGAATAAATGCACTAAATAAAAAAGATAGCAACAACAAAAAGAAAATATCTTTTCACAAGGAAGTCGCATAAAAAATCCACAGAAATGCTAAAGAAATGAATAAGAAAAGTCTTATAATGAAGAAAAGGTAAATTAATACTGGAAGAAATCTCCAAAACAAGATAATAATTCTGCCCTAGCTACAACTAGAACCCCAGAAAAGAGTATGGAATGACTATAGAAAACCTCAGAATGCAATGAAAAATCTAACAAGAATTGAAGGAAAGAAATAAGGAATAAAATTAGATTACTTAATGAAAAACTCTAAAGAAGAATAATTGATTTGGAACAGACACTGGATAGTCTTAATAAAGTGGTGGATATTCTGAAAAAAGAATAAAGAAAAAATATAACAGATTACAAGAATAATGTCAAAAGTCAGCAAAATTAAAAGCATCTGTGAGATCTCTGCCAACAAAACCAATTGACTTGTAAAGCTGAACTCTACGAGATGACACTAGAAGTACGAGCCTTCACAAAAAGTAAAATGAAACAAAACGACTAAATACTGTGCTACAGAACATCATAAAATAAAATTGAAAGTATCAAAATCAAAAGATCAACTGTATACCGAGAGACTCCATGGGATGCCATCACAATGGAACTCCAAATTTAACTCATTTAGAAACATAGTTGTCAAATTTCAGAGCATCCAGATCAGAAAGAAAATATTACAAATAGTCAGAAAGAGATAACTTAAATACCAAAAAAAACCCCGAAAAACAAAAACCCCTCCAATTTCAGTCACATAGGACTATTCATCACCAGTAAGAAATGAAAGGAAAATTTGTTCCATAGTAAAGGAAAACAATTGGCATCCAAAGAAAATTTATCCTGTAAAGTTTAACATAATCCTATAAGGGAGGAAAATGGATTACTAACAGAATTGATGATTTCAAAGCATTCCTTTTGAGAAAAACAAAGTTAGGCAGAGTCTTTGATATATAAATACAAATGAAATTTAAGAATCGGTAAATATATTTGAAGAGCTTTAAAGTGCCTATATGCTAAAGTAGACAAGAAAATTGTCTCATTGAAATCCTACTTTATCTAAAGGTATCTAAAAGGAGCAAATTGAGACAAACTCTGGCCTACTGGTGTTCAAAAAGAAAGAGAAGGAAAAGGGAAAGTAAGAAAGGAACCTCGTATTTCTAGAAACTGGTGTACCACAGATAAAAGTCACTCAATATGGAGGTTCGGTTGTTGAGGGAAGAATGGAGTTCATGAACGATATACTCACAGCTGAATTGAACAAAGGAAGGTTAAAATAAAATTATAGTAGTAGAACTAGAGTGTCAGGCAAGGGACCAACCTGGTCTAGGGAGAGTAAAAAGGAATGTAATTTGGAGAATGGGTTAGGGAAAGAATTTCTCAAGCAGAACAAACTACAACCACAGAGGAAAGAAAAAAAAAAGAGGGTAGTTTGGGGAGTGATTTGTATCTGTGTTAGAAAGGAGAAGAATGGGAATGGATTGTCCAAGCAAAACAAATTACAGATACTTAATGCTGAGTTGCTTCTTTCCTTTTTAAATGAAGATTTCTGAATAAGATTAGCCGTGAAGGATGCTGAGCCTCCCCTATTGTTTGATATAGCACTAGAAATGCTAGTATCTAAATTAGACAAGGAAAAACTATTAAGGGAATAAGCATACACAGAGAGATAGTAAAATTATCTATTAGCAAATGCAAAGATGATTTACTTAGAAACCACTAACAAACCAAGAAAAGATATAATTGAGATCGTTAATAACTGCAGCAAAAGAGGATACAAAAGAAAACCAAGATATAATCAACTTTTCTCTGTATTACAAACAAAACCCAGCAGGAAGAGATAAGAAGAGAAATTATATACAAAAATAACAATAAAATATGTCAAATATCTGGGAATTAAAGGACCCAAACACAAATAAGACAGATAAATACAACTTTCAGAAATATAAATTATGTAATAAAAGAACAAAATGATGGAAGAGATATTCTTTATTCAATATGCTTTATTAGAATATAAATGATGACATTATTCAAATTATGTTATTTATTTAGTGCTTTGCCAATCAAGTAAACAAAGAGATACTTTATAGAATTAGATAAAATGATAAACCAATTAATTTGGGAAATGAAAGGTCAAAAATATCAAGAGATATAATGGGGAAAAAATTTGGAAGGGGGAGGGCTTGATAAGACAAAAGCTCAAACTATACCACAAAGCAGTCATTATAAATATTATCTGATACTAGATAAAAAATAGAAAAATAGAATACATTAAAGAAGCAAGACCTAAAATGGACACAACAGGCTAGTGTTGGCTAAATTCAAAAGCATAAACTACAAAAGAAGAAACTCTTTGGTTATAAATTTTAAGAATGTTTGAAAGTTGGCATAAAATTACTTTAGATAAGCTTCTGACACCAAGTGCCATAAGATATTTATTTTAGTATAAGCATATATTTTCTAAATCACATCATGAAGAAATTAGAATAGAATGAAAGATCGTATGTCTCCCTATTATAGATAGGGGAAGAAATTTATAATTAGACATAGGGCAGAAGTAATGATAAAAAACAAAACACACAATCTCAACTATATAAAATTTAAAAAATTTTGCACTAATAGAATCTGATGTCCAAAATCTACAGGAAATACGTAATTGGTAGAAAAGATTAGGAACCATTTCTCAGTAGGTAAGTGGTCAAAAAGCATGAGCCAGCTCAGAGAGGTAATATTAGAGCCAGAACTCAAAACCACAGGGCAAATGTGGTAAACTGTTATTTAATTAATAACATTAAATTCTGCCTTGGACTTGTATTCTGGGTCTTTGCCACTCTGGAGTCTCCTAACAATTTTTCCTCAGTCTAATCCTCATTCTTGTATGCTTGTTGTCAGACACTGACTGGATCAAAATCCTTTTCCTTCCCCTTCTGCTGACCTTCCAACACTTTAGTTTTGACCCCAATCTCATATTCATTATTGTGCCCAGCTTTATTCCTGGAGCTAATGCTCCTTGTTTTCAAAAAAGAGAAAGGGGGTAAAAACAATCTCTAAACTATAGGCCAGTAAATTTTCCTTTCATTCTTGGTAAAATTTTAAAATATGTTAGTAAAGGGAAGGTATCTAACCGCATAGAAAAGAAAACAGTGATCACAAAGAGCCAGTATAGCTTCAAGAAGGACTGGTCATTTTTGAACAAGATCATTTTCTTTTTTTGATGGAGTTATTATATTGATAAACCAGGGGGAATATTGTAGATACACTTGAAATAGATTTTAGCAGAGCATTTGAAGATGTCTGTTGCGCTATTCTTGTGGGAAAGATGGAGAGATGTGGGCTACATTATAGTCAGGTGAATTTGGAGCCACTTGAATGGTGAGGCACTAAAAGTATCATTGAATAATGTTTTGACATCAATTTAGAAAGATGTTTCTAGTAGAGTTTACAAGGGATTTGTACTTAACCCTCAGCTCTTTAATGTTTTCAGCACTTATTTTGATAAAGGTATAAATAGTGTGCTTATTAAATTTGCATATGCCATGAGGCTAAGTAGAATTGTATGCCTGTTACGTGACAGTTGGGATCTCAAAAAATATTCATGTGCTTGATTATTGGTGTTCAGTTTTGAGTGCCATATTTTAGGAAGGAAGCTAGAGAGCTCAAGGGTGACTGGGATAGTAAAGTACCTCAAGATCAGGCTAGATGGAGATCACCTGAAGAAACTATATGTGATTAACTTGGAATCTAGAAGATTTAGAAGGCATATGATCGTTTTATCATGTATTTGAACGGCTAGAATGCGAAAGAATGATGGAATTTGGTCTGTTTGTTCCTATGGGGCAAAACTAGAAGCACAGTGTGTGAAGTTGAAAAGAGGCAGATTTAAGGTTAATTTAACAGGAGACAAAATCCAACAACATTAAGTATTGAATACTAGAACTGTCTGCCTCCATAGGAGAGGATTATCTTCCCCCCAGAGTGTTCTGGTAAATATTTAACAACTGGCTTCCTGAAAGAAAGTTATGCCAGCAACACATTTTAAACTTAATCTGCATTATTAATATTTTCTCCATCACTTGTCTAGACAATCAACAAAACAATAAACCAAACCCTGATTTGTAGAGTTTGCTGATAGCCAAGATTGAGATGCTGTCACTGAAAATTTAACAATTGGTTCTCTAGAGAGGTAAGAGTTGAATCCAGCATATCCCTGAATTTACTCTTTACCAGAGGTCCTCAGGTGCAAGCTTGTTGAGAATGCTGTAGGGGAGATTCCTTATTCAGATACTAGTCAGACAGAATGGCCTCTGAGGTCCCTTCCAACTTTAACATTCAATGTTTATGTCTCAACACCCAATTTTCTCCCCCACAAAATGAAGTTACTCCTGAGTGGTTTGTAGCCCAGTTATTAACCCTTTTCTGGGCAATATTAATTTGCAACACTTGACAGATATGAGAATTTTCTTTATTCACAGAAACTCAAGAAGTCCTAGTGCTTTGTGCATAGGCATGGAGGATTATTTGTAAGAACACAAGAGAATATTTTCTAAAAAATATTTCACCTTCTGTGGCTGAGTTGCTTTATGTGTTCTCCAGATTGCAGCTTGATCATAAATTCCCATCAGTTTCTAGCAGATTCCCATTCTTCTTGGCAAGATGGTGAAATATTGCTAAGGTGGTGTGATCTGTTACACATCATATAAACATTCAATGCTACTCTGTTCTTTCACTGAAGAAAATCAGCTTACTTGCAGACCACAATACCTGGTATCTATTCTAGACTTGGAGAGATAAATAGGGTCAAATAACTTTTCTTATTTAAATAAAGAATTTAGTTCTTTTTCTTAAAATCTTGATTTATTATTTCATTTATATGGAAACTCCTGCTGCATAAATTCCCTTCAATAATACAGATATTAACTCATCTGTAATTTACAGATTTAGAAAGTTTCCTGCAGTTCTGAGAGTTTAAGTGACTGGCCAACAGGTGCAAATTTATGTTCATCCAAAGCTAGGCTCAACTCAGTTCTTCCTGACTCCAAATCTGACTTTCTATTCGTTACCCCATACTCTTTTAATTATTCCCCAATAAATAAATTTATTGACCACAAAATGTAGCCTACTCTTCTATGCTGCCTTAAGCTGGTCACGTTCATCTCACATTAAGAATCCCATATTAGGATTCTCTTCCATACTAACAATCTACTGATGATGTTACATGTCTGTGAATCATGAAGAAAAACACAACTTCAGAAGAATCAAAATTATAAGCAATCCAAAGGCCCCAGATTATAAGATTGAAATTATAAGAAACCAGAGTTGAAAGATGCTTGATGAGAACAAATACTGTGCAAATCATTGCCAGGAATGATTCTCCAAGAGAAATGGCATCAGACTTATTCAAACATACACATGATCAGAAAAATAGAAGGGTTGGTCAAGGGTCGAAAATGAAAGACAGACTCAGAGCTGTATTAATTTGCATTTCTTTAATTAATTGTGATTTAGAGTTATTTTTAATATGACCATAGTTAGCTTTGATTTTGTTATCTGAAAACTGCCTATTCATATTTTTTAATCATTTATTAATTGGGGAATGACTTGCATTCTTATAAATTTGATTTGGTTCTCTATATATTTGAGAAATGAAGCCTTCATCAGAGGCAAGCTTTAAAGACTGTTTCCCATCTTTCTGCTTTCCTTCTAATTTTGGTTGCATTGGCTTTGTTTGTGTAAAACCTCTTTAATTTAATGTAATCAAAATTATCCATTTTACATTTGTAATGTTCTATCTCCTATTTGGTCATAAATTCTTCCCTTTTCTATAGATTTGACAGGTTAAACCATTTCCTGCTGTCCTAATTTGCTTATGGTACCATCCTTTATGTCTAAATCATGTATACATTTTGACCTTATCTGGGTATATGGTATAAGACGTTGATCTATACCTAATTTCTGCCATTCCATTTCCCAATTTTCCCAACAGTTTTTGTTAAATAGTGAATTCTTATCCAAGAATTTGGAGTCTTGGTTTATCAAACATTAGATTACTATGGCCATTTACTACTGTGGACATGACATAATTAGATGAACTTGATGAGTACCAGGAAGACCTACCATTCATTCTTGATGTTCATAGTGAGAGATTCATTCATTTGATTTCTCTTTTTTTTCCTATTTAATATTAAAAATGGCTCTAGAAGGGTAAAACAGTATGCTTTAATATGCATTTGTTTAGCAGTTATCTTACAGAGCCTAGCAGAGAACAGGTTTTATTTAAAAAGGAAGAGAGAGGAAAACAGCATAATATAGTCCTGGCCTTGGTAAGACATCACAGAAGGGTCAAAGAAAGAGGGAGAAGGAATGTAGAAGATGGGATAAGGAGATTTCAGCAGCCTCAGGGACCTGAAGGCCTGAGGGAAGATGAGGGACAAAGGGGAAGAAATGACTGAAAGAAATGTTGGCAGAGGAGGGAAAACAAACAGCAATCATTGAGTTGGTCCTCAATGAGCCTTGTTCCTGCTTGTGGTTGGTACACATTCAATCCTATGTCCACAGCCAAAACACCTCATCCCAAGAGTTTTCCAGTTAATTGAGGTTTGTTTTGCTGTCCCATGTTTGCCAAAGCTCAGTACAACATAATATTTATCCTCTGGTGTTCTTGGTAGAGAGCCCACAGCATCTGGGCAGAAAGGTATTTTTTCCAGAGACTTTGCAAATAATTGTGTTCTTCATTGGCCTGTGGAGAAAGAGCATGTGAATAGTTGGGGTGTTTCCCATCAACTATAAAGGCTCACACAGACCTCAGCAGTATTTCATCAACTTGAAAAAAAAGGAATAGGAATGTATTTCAGAATTAATGGAAAAGTATGGTCAGCTAGCAATCCACAGAACATATATAGCTACTCCAGGAGAACAAGACCATGAAATGTGCTCTCCAGGTGTAGAAGCCACCATTGATCTCTTAGTAAAGGTCAAAGGAGACCCTCATAGGAAAGGCATCACTTAGAAAAAGAATGACCTTAAGAAAAGAGCAAACAGGCCT
Source organism: Potorous gilbertii (assembly GCA_028658325.1). Taxonomy (NCBI): domain Eukaryota; kingdom Metazoa; phylum Chordata; class Mammalia; order Diprotodontia; family Potoroidae; genus Potorous; species Potorous gilbertii. The sequence continues at coordinate 398,647,258 of CM053771.1, read as the reverse complement.
TTCCCAAGTACTTTGCAGGACATCTCTGATAATCATCTTGAATCAATGATAGAAACTACTTTGTCTGAGACTAGAGAGAAAGGATGAGTGGATTAATAATGAGGAAGAAAATAAGTAAGGTTTTAGTATTCGTATGCAAAATATCACAAAGAATAGTGGGGCTAGAGTGGATACTGGGAGAGGGTGAAGACAGAAATAATGACCAAGACTTTTTTTTTCTGAAGACATGTTTGTCAATACTCTGATTTTTTAAAAAATGTATAGATATTTGCACTTTTTGAAATCCTTTATTTTAAATTAGCACCAGAAAAATATGGTGATTTTTTTTTATGGTTCATAATGGTTTAGTGATTAAAAGTACAGCACATCATATAATGGTCCCTGAACTGAACCTGATTTGTTATTTGCACCTATATGTTCCCCCCAGAGGAAGGTGAGGAGGATATTAGAGTGGGACGGGAGTAGGACACCTGTAATGTTAAGGGAATTTGAAGATTTTTGCTGCCCTTAATAAGCCCATGTGACCTGCTTTGAGTTTTGGCACAGTTTGAGTCCATGAAGCCCATGGCAGGAAGAGCTTGCCAAATGGATGGGGCAGGAAGGGTATAATAGAGAGAGTGAGGTGGAACTCAGAGAGAGGCAATAGACAGAGCAGAGTAGAGCAGCTAGCATGAGTGAGACAGGGGCATTTTACCTAAGGGAGCTCCCCTGTGGGGAGGCCTGATGGAGGGAAGGTTTGAGGATGGCAGTCCTCCCTCTATTGGTAATGTGTATAAGCTTCCTTGTTACCACGGTGGAACTGGCTTTCTGGTATCTGAACAAATATCTTGGCATCGTCTTTGAGGAAGAGAGTTTATATTTTGCGAATTACCCTGGAAATACACCTGTATATCCATGGAAGTTGCTGTGGGTATTGCATTGACTCTCACTGAATTCAGATGGCTCTGGAGGAGAAGTGAGGCTGGTGGCCTGCACAGCCCTCCCTCACTCAAAACAAAATCAAGTGCAAATCATGTCTTCACTCCTCTGTTGGCACGGTCTTCTTTAGCAATGAAGGACGAACCAACAATACCACCAAAGAGACATTTTATACTAAGGTCAAGAAAAGTCCAAATTTGCTGCATCCAACATGCATTCCCCCTCATTTCATTAGTCTCAGGCTCAAAATACATAACACATGCAGATTTGTGACTTTTTACAACATTTCTAATCTTCCTCAGTCGTATGTCTATTCTATTTCAGTCTTTCAGCTGATAAAAATGAAAAACAAACAAATTTTTAAAAACCTTGATTTTTGTAGCTTCCTTTCAGGTAATTTAGTTCAAACCCTTCCTTTGACCACTGAGAAGACTGAAGCCAGGGGAGGTTAAAGGACTTTCCCAAAATCCCATGGGTGTTAACTGGCAGAGCCAGGATCTGAACCCTTGTGCTCTGACTTCAAGTCCGTCAGTCTTTCTACCAAAGTTCAGAGAAACTACTTAAAAGGATCAGATTAGCAATAGCTAGTCTTACAAGAGCACTTCATACTCATTCTTTCATCTGATCCTCACAACACTGTAGACAATAATTTTTTTTTTAATTTATATTAGGAAACTGAGGTTGAGAGGTTAATTAACTTGCTGATAATTAACAGTTGGAATTAGAAACCAAATTTCTAAACTCCAAATCCAAGGGTCTTTCAAAATCACTAAAGTGTAAAAACCTAGTTCTTTCTACTTTCTATATTTAAGTATCTCCAGGATTCTAAGAGCAAAGAATTTATAATCAGAATACCAAAGTTCGGGGCGGGGCGGAGCCAAGATGGTGAAGTAGAAAGACTCACCTATGCTAGCTCCGAACCCACAGCTCATGGCTTTCCTCGAGAAAGAACTCCCAACAAATTCTGGAACAGTGGAAGCCACACAGCAACAGAATGAAGGAGCCCTGAAAAACCGACTCCAAAGGTCCCTCGCGCATCGGACGGGAGCGGAGCCCTGCCCTGTGGAGCCCTCCACTGCCCTGGCCGCGGCACTGAGAGGAGTGAACAGATCAGAGCAGGCTTCAGGGACAGAATCTCCAGCGGCCATGAAGGTCCCTCCACCCACAGACACACAGGTCAGTGAGAGAGACGGGCTGAGATGGGGGCGAGGTATCTCCGGGACTCGGACCCCCTCGGGAGGCAGTGGCAGTGGCAGAGGCAGTGGCAGAGGCAGCAGTGGCCAGAGACTCTCGGAGCTGGCAGGAGCTCCATTACAAAAGGTCTCTGCATAAACCCCCTGAGGGAACTGGGCCTGGGAGGCGTCCCTGCCCCCACCTGAGTACCAGAAATTAAGCTCCCATTCAATAGTAGCCAGGCCTGCTGCCAAAAGCCCTGAGGTTGGGGAGCAGCATTTGAATCTCAGACCCCAAGCCCTAGCTGGGCGGACCTAGGAGGGGGTGGAGAGGACTCTCAGAAGTCAAGTAACTGGCTGGGAAAATGCCCAGAAAAGGGAAAAAAATTAAGACCATAGAAGGTTATTTTCTTGGGCAACAGATGATTGCGCCAGTCCTCTCTGACAAAGAAGAAAACTGCTTACCATCAGGTAAAGACATAGGAGTCAAGGCCTCTGTATCCCATACATCTGAAATAGATATCCAATGGGCTCAGGCCATAAAGGGCTCAGAAAAGGATTTTGAAAATCAAGTTAGACAGGTGGAGGAAAAACAGGTGGGAAAAGAAATGAGAGAGATGCAAGAAAAGTATGAAAAACGGGTCAATACCTTAATAAAGGAGGCCCAAAAAATGCTGAAGAAAATAACACCTTGAAAAATAGGCTAACTCAATTGGCAAAAGAGGTTCAAAAAGCCAATGAGGAGAAGAATGCTTTCAAAAGCAGAATTAGCCAAGTGGAAAAAGAGGTGCAAAAGCTCACTGAAGAAAATAGTTCTCTCAAAATTAGA
>CM053771.1:398615839-398643839 GCA_028658325.1 Potorous gilbertii | reverse complement strand
AGAAGAGAGGGCAGATTGGTGATATGGGTAATTAGAATGTCCAGTGTATCGGAGGGGGGGGAGGGGACAAATGGGGAGAAAATTTTGGAACCCAAAATCTTGTGAAAATGAGTGTAAAAGTTAAATAAATAAATTTATTAAAAAATAAATAAAATAAAGAATATCAAATTTCAAATCCCAGCTTCACCACTACCTGTGTTACCTTGGAGCAAATTACTTCAACTCTTTGGGTCTTAGTCTCTTCATGTACAAAATGAGAGACTTGAACTCAATTGTCCCTAAGGGTTTTCCAGCTCTGAATCTCATAATTATTTCTATGAATTTCTACTCATCTACATGCTCTCTTCTGAGGGGCTCAAGTCAAGTTATAAAACCTCCCTTGGCCTCAGTTTCCTTATCTATAAAGTGAATGAGTTGAAGAAAATGGTCTAGTCCTGATTTGAGGTCCTGTCCAACTATAAATCTCTGACCCTATCAGGATCCTTAAACATATAAGATACTAATACACAGGGCTCAAGTGAGGTAAAATATCTCTGTCCCACATGTAGCTTAACTAACAAATCATTCATAAGGCTGAAAAACTCTGTAGTTTTTCCTTTTAGAGATGATACTTTTATTTCCAACATAAGTGACTAAGAAATCAAACCCAATCCAAATAAGAGAAGTAACCAAACATCTACTGCTCGGGTCACCAAGAAGTTGGCTTTTTCCATAAACAGCTATTTTAAAAAAAGGGTAAATAGGTAAAGCAAACTTATTTTCTATGTTTTTGTGCAGCAGGTGTGGATGAATTAGGAGGCATGTGATTCCATTTGGCAAGAGCATATATCACAAGGCACCAAAGGCTGAGAGGTTGAATTCCTTCTGCATCAAGTCTATTGAGGTGGTTCCTCTGGAGACAGACTGTGAACCTTGAGGGGAAAGGGTCACTGCCATTGTCTGACCCAGGTTACTTCCTTGAGTAAATAGAGAGGACTTGTTCATTCAAGAGGAATGACTTTCCATTTGAAGATAAAGGAGATAAAAAAAGAGAGAGAGAGAAGAAGGAGGAAAGAAAGAAACAAGAAACACATTAATGAGGCAAGGAGAGGAGAAGAAACATGGAAGGAGGAAGAAGGTAAGGAATGAAAGGAAGGAGGAAAGGAGGAAGAAAGGGAAGGAACTAGAAAGAAGAGAGAGAACGTATGGAAGGAAGGAGGAAAGGAAGGAAGAAAACTAGTTCCAATTAAAGTAGTGGAAGGACTAGAGAGGATATGGTGGTCCTAAGTCTTTCTAAGTGCTGCATATCAGCATTTCTTCAATATATTTTATGGTCATGTGTTATTAATGTCACCATCGGTATTTGTTTGTCTATGTATCCATCTATCTTAGAGGTTCATAAAACTGTGATCTAGAGCTAAAAGAGTGCTCCACAGTCAGCTGTCCCAAACCCCCTCATTTTAAAGGCTGGAGATGAAGATGCAGACATTATTTGTCCAAGGGATAGCTAGATGGTACAGCAGATAGGACACGAGACCTGAGTTCAAATCTGCCCTCAGACACTTACTAACCATGTGACCCTGGGCAAGTCACTTCACTTCAACTGCCTCAAAAAAAATTACTTGCTTAAGATTTCACAGACAATAACTAGCAGTACTGGTATTCAAAATTACATCCCATGATTTCACATTCAAATTCCTTTCCACTGTACCATGCTGACTTTCTTTGTACCTACAATAGCACCACTCTGACTGAATGGATTTTTATAGAATTACATGTCTGAAGTCCTTCATTTGTTGAGTAATTCTCTTCTGGCAGCATCTTGATTCCAAATGTCTCATTTTACTCTTGGAAGTATTGTGTGTGGATGTTGTCAGAATTCAAGGAACAACGGAGACTTTGTGGAGATAGCACTACCCTAACTGTCAAAAGACACATTCTCTTGCTATTCTACTACTCATTCATTATTTACCTATAGCTAGCAGCTTAGTTTCTCTGGCTTTCAGGTACCTTATTTGCAAAATAGGAATAGGAATAGGTCTCTTCTAACTCTAAATCTATGATCTGAATTTAATGAAGACCGGCCAAAGAAAGAGTAGTCCTCAGGGGCATGAACAGTGTGTTATAGTGCATAGAGTCCCCCACAAGGCTGGTCAATGTACCTACTTATGAGTATATATAATGAAGGACTCAGATCTCCATTTCAGGGGATGTATGGGTATGGTGGTGCAGTGGACAGAGCACCAGTGCAGGAGTCAGGAGGACCTGAGTTCAAATCTCACCTCAGACACTTGATACTGAGTAGCTGTGTGGCCTTGGGCAAATCACTTAACCCCAACTGCCTCATCCTGGGTCATCTCCAGTCATCCTGATGACTGGATTCACTGGATTCAGATGGCTCTGGAGGAGAAGTGAGGCTGGTGACTTGCACAGCCCTCACTCAAAACAAAGTCAAGTGCAAGTCATGTCATTATTTCTCTGATGAAATGGTCTTCAGCAATGAAGGATGAACACACAAGTATTCTATAACTATTTCCTATCCACTTAGTATAGGGCCTTTTTTTGGGCTACTGATACAAAATTGGATTTGACTACAAAAGTCTTCAATATCTCAATCTCACTCTTTTATTTTAGTAGCAGTCATGACAGTAACTGATTTAAACCTCCACATGGGGAGAAAGGTTACACCAGTGGCCTACTCTCCCCATCTGGCCCTGTACATGGTCATGAATTCATTGTTTTTATTCTTTGCCTCTGTATTTGTCCTTTCTTGATCTTAGGTTAAGAATATTGAACTGTGAGTTTCAAAATGGCAGAAGAATGAGTGACCTGGAGAGCATAACAAAATTTGCCAACAACCAAGTGTGATTGAAGCACCAGTGCAGCCCTGAGGAGGAACCAAACGAATCCAGCCCAGCAAAGCAACAATCTGGCAGCTATATGCAAAGAAGCAGATCTGTCTAACCTTTGACAGTGAACTTGGTGAACAAATACTTAAGTCTGAGTCCACTTTGTCCAGGGACTGAGGTGTTGAAAGGAAAAGGTATGCCCCTGTATTGGGAGAAATGCTTGTTAGCTTCCACTCTTGTTATATCTTCTCAATAAATAACTCTTTATAAAAGCTAGTTGATATTAAATGGTTAAGTTGATGGTGGGACATCAATCACTGAGTCATTTGCTGATATAGAGGAGATATTAACTGGTGATTGATATTCAGGGGAAAGCACTAGAATGACTCGAGTCATTAGTAAGATAACTCCAACCCTGCAAGGGAATGTCCTGGGGGTAAGATGTACCTGCCTTTTGCAGACCCAACTTGCCAGTGCAATGAGAGTTGGGATAAAGGTCCCAGATATCACAAGGGCTACACTATGATCCTACCCTGCATGGTGAAAGGCAGAGCTGAACCAGATATCTCATTACATTCTGTCCCAGCGCTAAGAACTGTTTTTCTATAAATGCCTAATTAAATAGGAAAGGAATGAATCCTAAACAATTCTTTTAGAGATTGTGATGTTTGCAGTAGCTCAGGAGGTTTGGATTTGTAAAGCCTTATAGAAATTGCTTATTTCCTTTGAGAAACTATTCAAGCAATTCCTGTTGCTATCATCGAGTAAATAGTTCTGGCTGTGAATAAGGACGCAAGCTGGGATTAACATCTTGACTATTCCCAAGCATGAGTGGCAACACAATTATTGCTTCAATGCTTAGACATTTTTTCAGGGGAAAATATGCTTTTTATTAGAACATCAGCAAAAGATAAGGGTAACCTCTGAGAAATACATTTTGAATAAGAAGTGAGTATAAAGGGTGTGCCCAGGAAGAAGCTGGTAAGGACCTTCAGAATACTACTTGTGTCTCCTTTACAAGGATGTTAGATTCTCTTTATGAGATTATTTCTGAGATGTGCACTATCTGGCACTGGCTATTCCCTTTGCCCCTCAAACACCACACTGTAGATGACTGATTGATTCCCAACCAGTTCTTACACCTGGGATAAATCCTTGGATATTTTTATATTTTTTGTAAGGGATAGCAGAGGCACAAGGGAAAAAAATGGTGAGAATGAGATCTGAGAGAGAGGCAGAGAAGAAAAGGATGGTCTGTACAGTAAAATGTTCATCAGTTCCCTGGAAAAAAGTAGATTTAGAGCTGAAAGCAGTCTTAGAGATCATTGAGTCCAACTACCTAGTTTTACAAATAAGGAAATTGAGACCCAGGAAAGCTTAATAATTTTTTCAAGGTCACAGGTAGTAGGTGGGTAGGATTCAGATCCCCAAGTCTTCATTATTCAAAGTTTAGTGGCTTTATACCATGATAACGCTGTGAGGGCCATCTAGTGAACCAGGTGGTCTCAGAGGTGGCAGTGGGTGTATGTACCAGTAACAGAGAAGAAAGAAGCTCTTGGGTCAAGCTGAGAACATAAAGACTGCAAGTCAGCAGCAGGGATTAGCAGAAGAGAGCAAGAGGAGTTCTTGGACCCTACTAATACCGGGTTCCTCAACCAAGCAGACAAATTCCTGGGCTAAGGGAGAACTGGAGCTGACAGGCAGCCAGGGACAGCACCACAACATAAAGAAGCAAACCTGAACTTTGGACTATGTTAGGTGATTTTTGCAGGCTCAAGAAAATGAGTTTGTTCAACCCAAATACTTTTCCTTTTCAGGGAGATCTCATCTCCAGGGTATGTCTATTGAAGTCCCTGGGGAAGGTCAAGATCATTAAAGGAGGAAGGAGAGTTGTTTTGATTGCTTATGGGCTTGAATGTGGGACTCTCATGTTATTTTTTTTCTTGACTAAATAAAGCCAGTCTTCTGCCCCATAGCTTTGATAGCCTGGGAGCTGAAGGACCTTTTCCCTTTCTTGTAAAGACCTACATATGAGGCATTTTTTTATAACCTTCCAAGATTGAAACTGTTTCATGTAAATCCAGAATTGTAGTCTTTGGCCACAGACTATGTAGTTTTAAGAACTATAAGTCAAAGAACAATAGTACCTTCCTTTCTAAAATAAACTGTTTGTAACTCCTGCTTAGTTCAATCTTGGCTTTATTTCTAAAGCCCAAGTGTGAAGTATCCCAGTTCCCTTTCCTTAGCCCAGAATTTCTCCCAGGTTTAAGGCCTTCAGTAGCTTTCCCCCCCAGTTAAGCAAAGGAGCATGTGGGAGGCTCAGATCTGTAGCCACTGCATCCAAGTGGGTCTGCATTACAGCAGACTTTTCTTTCATTAATTGGGAATTGGAATATCAAGGAGCTGCCAATTCCCTAAGTGTTTGCTCCAGTATGAATCAGCACCCGTCTCCAAAATTTCTTCAGCTCCTTTGTGGGGTCCAAACTCCTCATTCCCATTCCCTGCAACGCTTGGTCTACATAAGGACATGATGAAAACTTACCAGTTTTACCAATTTTGGATGTGATCCCACACACTCCAGCCCAGCAGGACCTGGCTCCTGTTCACACTTTCTGATTGCCCTTTATTATGACATTCCCCTGAAATAAAGCTTTATTTTCTTTGTGCTGACTCTTGTTCAGTCTTTCAATAGTTCATCTTTCCTTGTATTGTCCTTTCGAAAATCGAACTTCATTAAGTCACCGGGGTATTCTAGCTCCAGACCTCTGGCTTCAGAGTTTGGTGGGGCTCTCCAACAAGGGAGAGTAAACCTGAATGCTTCCCCACCTTCTCTCTCCCATTCTCTCCCCTCTCTTCTCTTCATTTCATTCTTTTATTCTTTCTTTGTTTCTTTGTACCTCCTTAAGGGTCCTAATGATTTCTACATCGAGATTCCTTCCTTTTTCTCAGGGTTCCAATCTTCTTCACTATGATAACAGGACAGAAATAGCCCTCATTCATGCCATTTGCATCATGGTCAGCTTGCTGAAAAAAAGACCCAAAGAATATAAATTTGCATTTAATATTTGGTTTTCCCATAACTGACCAGTACTAATCCAGCATCAGAACAACTTTCCACTCCCATACCCCGAACTACCTGGCAGAGCTGGAGTTACTCATTATTTGTACCATCAGCCTATAGTGGGTCACTCACTGTAGAAGGCCTGGATTTACCTACTTGGAAATCTAAAAGGAGCCACATTCTCTTTCATTAAGGAAACTTACTTTTTTAAGTGGTGTTAGAAAGTTACTATTATGCCACAAAAAATGACAAAAGGAAGGGTTTTAGAGAAACTTGGCAAGACTTACATGAACTGATTCAGAGTAAAGTGAAAACAACCAGGAGAACAATTTATGCAATGACAACATCATAAAAAAGGGAGAACTTTGAAAGACTTAAGAACTATGATCAACCCAAAAAGCAGTTGTGCCAAGGGACCCAAGATGAAACCTGTTTCCTACCTCCTGACAAAGAGGAGTGAAGACATAGAATGGGACACACATTTTTGAATGTGGCCAATGTGATCATTTGTGTTGCATGACTTCGAATATTTTCTACAAGGGTTTTGTTTTTCTTTTTGGAGATTGAAGGAAGGATTTGAAAGATGGAAAAAAAGCTTACTAATTGAAAACATATATATATATATATACACATATATATGTGTGTATATATATACATATATGTGTGTATATATATATATTTTTTCAAAGTCATGTCATGTTTTCATGCTAATGAGGATCTGGAAAATGATGTCCTAAAGGGAATGAAGTTACGCATGGTGGGAATCAGAACCCATAACAATTTTCACATTTATGGGATTATACAAGAGTCCTGGTATCTTTCTCCATTCTCCTGAATTTGCTTTGGTTCTCTTATTGTGATGAGGATTCAATGCCATCCAGTACAGCTAGATCAAACTTCAGCCTGGCACAGTATAATAACGCTAGACTAGAAAGCAAGAGACCAGGTTCTAAAATCTGACTGATATTCATAGGTTTATAGATTTAGAAAAGGAAGAGACTCTCCTAATTAAGTTCAACCTCTAATTGTACACGAGGCTTAGGGTAACATGAGTCACATAGTTAAAGTCGAAGGCCAGATTTGAAAAGGTTTTCCTCCATCACTCCCTCACGCTTTCTAAATAGTGATAAAGGGCAAGCCATTTAACTTCTCTGAGAAAAATCACAATATTTGTATTACCTCCCTAACAAACTCCTCTATTTGGCATTTAAAATACTTTACAATTTGGCTCTGACCTATCTTTCTTTTTAAAAATTGGTTGTTATTTTTAAATAGAATATAGACTGGCCCTAATAAGTTATCCCCTGCCTCTTTTAGCCAGTGGGTTGTCTACTATGGCCAGTGAGGAAAGAAATTATTCTAGGAATCTATAGAGAAACTTTCTTGAGCAGTGAGAGATCTGGGGGTTGAAGACAGCATCTCATTGATTTTCTCCACACAATTCCTACAACATCGTGCGCAATAGCAGGTTGTTCATTTGTAATAATGTCCTGCAAATCAAGATAATAAAGGGCCAGGGATCCTCCTGAGATGGAGCAGTGTAAGAACAGCAGACTCTTTATTTCTACACATTTTTCAAAACAAATAGCTTTTAGGACCTCAGAGCAATTTCTTGGACTTCTTTTGCTCTTAGTAGCTATTACAGTAAAAGCAAGAGGCTGCCCTTTAATATGTAGTGGGTGAACAAGGAATTATTTTTAAAATTTTTTTCTAAAACCCCAACAAAACCGTCGCAGTATTTATTAACTGATTTTTTTCTTGATAAGCCACAACATCTGTATTCTTCCGTGCTAGCTGACATAGGGCTAAATCCAAGCAGCAGCCAGTCTATTTATCTCAGTGGGGTGTTTCTAAGCTACAGTCTTCCCGTTTCAGGCAGCTCTAACAAAAAAGAAGTTTTTTGATTATAGCCAGCTGAGAAATGTGAACTTTTATAGAAAAACTTGGAGATGTTTTAGAGTTAATATTATAACACTATATCACCTTTCAGTGAGGTGCTAACATATTTCCAAAGACTCTCCCATTCATCTTATCCCTCTAAGAAAGATCTCAAGAGAAAGTATTTCATCCGCACCCAAAGCTTTACTGTCAAACATCTACATACACACATATATCAACAATGTGTTTATTATGCAATATCTCATATTTATGTGGAACTCTAGGACTTACAAACTACACTCCACATAATAGTCCTCTGAGGTGGGTAATAAAAACTTATTATTCCCATTTTACAAAGAAACTAACATTCAGAGAAATTAACTGATTTGCCAACAGTCACACAGACAATGTGTCTAAAGCAAGATTTGAACTCAAGTTTCTTGATTCTAAGACTAGCCTTCTTTCAGCTATATCTATTGCTTTTATCCAGTTAGATATGTATCTAATATATACATGTGTATGTATGTATATATGTATACAATATATGTATTAGCACATATGTACATATGTGACTATATATGCACACACATAATGTATGTAAATATGCATGTCTCTATGTGTCTATTATATGGATATACATACCCAAATATAATGTATGTGTTTATGCATATGTAATATGTGGGTAGAAGATACAGTGGAGAGAGTGCAGAATCTGGAGTCAGGAAGATGAGTCTTTCTGAGTTAAAATCTGGTCTCAGACACTTACTAGCTGTGTGATCCTGGACAAGTCATTTGCCCTCGTTTGCCTCAGTTTCTTAATTGTAAAATGAGCTGGAGAAGGAACTGGCAAACCACTCCATTTGAAATTAGTTTTGTGATACCTTATAAAATACTGGTATTAATCTACTTTTTATCTGAAAGCTATCTAGTTTTTATAGCAATCCTTGATGTATAAGAGTTCTTTCTCCAAAACAATGGGTTCTTGGGTTTGTTGAATTTACTAATCAGTTAAAATTTTCAAAATCTTACCTAATCTTATCAACTCCCCATACCCCTGAATACCACAAAGTTTAATGTGATGGCTCAGAGTGAATGTAAATAGCAGTTATTTCTATTTTGGCCAGAAACCCTGAGGGCCTTCCCCTCCCAGATTGATTTTTTTTTTTTACTAGACAAAGAGGCTACTTTTCTTTTTTCTTACCTTTAGTTAGTCCTTGTCCTTCTTGCTCTGGCAATGAATGCATCAATCTCATTGCCAATGTGTACATTCCTGGAAAGTACACTATCAAGGTAAGTGAACTTATCCATAGCATTCAAAACTTCTCCACTTGTAAGCAATGGTACCACATTTGGATGGTGTGGTGGTGGCTGATGGGGCACCTTTGTTTTCTTGGTGTTGATTGATGTGCCAGCGTCTCCCATGTTGCACAGTCAAATTCAAAGTTCTTTTTTTTTTATTTTTTTTAATGTTCCACAATCATTACCATAAAACTTAGATTTTTACCCCCCTCCCATCCTCCACACTCCCCTCCCTCCCCAAGACAGCATACAATTCTATATAGAATCTACATGTACTTTCCTATTGAATACATTTTCACTATAGTCATGCTGTGTAGACTAACTAAAATAAATGAAAGAAATCATATAACAAATCAAAACATAATACACACACACACACACACACACACACACACACACAAATGGTCTGCTACAGTCTGTGACTGAATTCCATAGTTCTTTCTCTGAGTGTGGAAGGCATTTTGCCTTAGAAGATCATTGGGAATTTTTTTTTTTAATGTCCTTGCATTGCTATGAAGATCCAAGTCTGTCAGAAAAAACTCTCACACACTGTGGTCATTCCTGTTCACAAAGTTCTCCTGGTTCTGCTCCTTTCCCTCAGCATCAGATCATATAAGTCCTTCCAGGCCTCTCTGAAGCCTTCCTGTTCATCATTTCTTATGGCACAATAGTATTCGATTACATTCATATACCATAATTTATTCAGCCATTCCCCAATTGACAGACATCCCCTTGATTTCTAGTTTTTGGCAACTACAAAGAGTACTGCTATAAATATTTTTGTACTTGTGGGACCCTTTCCCATTTTTATGATCTCTTGGGGATACAGTCCTAAAAGCAATATTGCTGGGTGAAAGGATATGCACATTTTTGTTGCCCTTTGGGCAGAGTTCCAAACCGCTCTCCAGAATGGTTGGATGAGCTCACAGCTCCACCAACAATAAATTAGTGTCCCAACTCTCCCACATCTTCTCCAACATTTATCATTTTCCTGTTCTGTCATGTTTGCCAATCTAAAAGGTGTGAGATGGTACCTCAGAGTTGTTTTGATTTGCATCTCTCCAATCAAAAGTGATTTAGAGTATTTTTTCATATGATTATAGATATCTTTAATTTCTTCCTCTGAAAATTGCCTGCTCATATCCTTTGACCATTTGTCAATTGGGGAATGGCTTTTATTGTTGTACATTTGACTCAGTTCTCTATATATTCTAGAAATGAGGCCTTTCTCTGCGAGATTAGCTGTAAAAATTCTTTCCCAATTTACTACATCCTTCTGAATTTTGGTTGCATTGGGTTTGGTTGTGCAAAAACTTTTCAGTTTAATGTAAACAAAATTGTCAGTCTTGCATTTCATAATGCTTTCTATTGCTTCTTTAGTAAAAAATTCTTCCCTTCTCCATAAATCTGATAAATACACTATTCCTTGCTCCTCCAGTTTGTCCATGGTAGCAATCTTTATAGCTAGATCATGTAGCCATTTGGGCTTTATTCTTGTGTATGTTGTAAGGCATGGGTCTATGGCTAGTTTCCACCACACTGTTATCCAGTTTTCCCAGCAATTTTTGTCGAACATTGAGTTCTTATCCCAGAAACTAGGGTCCTTGAGTTTATCAAACAGGAGGTTGCTCTATTCCTTGCCTACTATGTCTTGAGTGCCAAGTCTATTTCACTTGTCTACCCTTCTGTTTCTTAGCCAGTACCAAGTGGTTTTGATAATTGCTGCTTTATAATACAATTTGAGATCTGGTAGCACTAGGCCACCTTCCTAGCATTTCTTTTCATTAGTCCTTTTGATATTCTAGACCTTTTGTTCTTCCAGATGAATTTTGATATTATTTTATTCAGCTCTAGAAAATAATTATCTGATAGTTTAATTGGTATGGCAATAAATAAGTAAATTAATTTAGGTAGAATTGTCATTTTTATTACATTAGCTTGGCCTATGCATGAGCAACTGATGGTTTTCCACTTAATTAGATCTGACTTTATTTGTGCAAAAAGTGTCTTGTAATTGTGTTCATATAGTCCCTGGGTTTGTTTTGGCAGGTAAACTCCCAAGTATTTTACAGTGTCTACCCTAGCTTTAAATGTGATTTCTCTTTCTATCTCTTGCTGTTGGACTTTGTTCCTAATACATAGGGATGCAGAAGATTTGTGTGGGTTTATTTTGTAACCTGCAACTTTGCCAAAATTGTTTATTATTTCAAGTAGATTTTACTTAAATCTCTGGGATTCTCTAAGTATATCATCATATCCTCTGCAAAGAGTGATAACTTAGTTTCTTCTTTGCCTATTTTTATTCCTTCAACTTCTTTATCTTGTCTAATTGCTACAGCTAAGATTTCTAGTACCATATTGAATAATAGTGGTGATAATGGACATCCTTGTTTCACCCTTGATCTTATTGGAAATGCATCTAGCTTATTTCCATTGCATATAATGCTTGCTGAAGGTTTTTAGGTAGATACTACTTCTTATTTTATGGAAAGATCCCTTTATTTCTATGTTCTCCAGTGTTTTTAACAGGAATGGGTGTTGTATTTTGTTGAAAGCTTTTTCTGCATCTATTGAGATAATCTTGTGGTTTTTGTTAGTTTTGTTGTTGATATGATTGATAATGCTAATAGTTTTCCTAATGTTGAATCAGCCCTGCATTCCTGGTATGAATCTTACCTGGTTATAATGTATTATTCTTGTGATAAGATGCTGTATTCATTTTGCTAAAATCTTATTTAAAATTTTTGCATTTATATTCACTAGAGAGATTGGTCTATAATTTTCTTTCTCTGTTTTGGCTCTTACTGGCTTAGGTATCAAAACCATATTTGTATCATAGAAACAATTTGGGAGGACTCTTTCTTCCCCAGTTTTCAAAAATAGTCTATATAGTATCGGAATTAACTGTTCTTTAAATGTTTGATAGAATTCACTTGTAAATCCATTTGGCCCTGGAGATGTTTTCCTAGGGAGTTCATTGATGGCTTGTTCAATTTCTTTTTCTGAGATGGGGTTGTTTAAGTATTCAACTTCCTCTTCCGTTAATCTAGGCAATTTGTATTTTTTAAAATACTCATCCATCTCGTTTAGATTATTGAATTTATGAACATAAAGTTGGGCAAAGTAATTTCTAATTATTGTTTTAATTTCCTCCTCACTGGAGGTGGGTTCACCCCTTTCATTTTTGATGTTAGTAATTTAATTTTCTTCTTTCTTTTTTTTAAACAAATTGACCAAAGATTTATCAATTTTATTTGATATCAATATTATTTGATAAATTTATCAATTTTATTAGTTCTTGTCATAAAACCAACTACTGGTTTTATTTATTAGTTCAATACTTTTCTTAATTTCAATTTTATTAATCTCTCCTTTGGTTTTCAGTATTTCTAATTTGGTATTTACTTGGGGATTTTCAATTTGTTCTTTTTCTAGCTTTTTCAGCTGCATGCCCAAGTCTTTTATCTCCTCTTTCTCTATTTTATTTATGTAGGCATTCAAAGATATGAAACTTCCCCTAAGAACTGCTTTTTCAGTATCCCATAAGATTTGGTAGGTTGTCTCATTATTGTCATTCTCCTGAATGAAGTTACTGATTGCTTCTATGATTTCTTCTTTAACCCACTCCTTCTTCAGGATTAGATTATTTAGTTTCCAATAGATTTTTGGTTTATCTTTCTATAGCCTTTTATTACATATAATTTTTATTGCATTATGATCTGAGAAGGATGCATTGATTATCTCTGCCTTTCTGCACTGTATTGTGAGGTTTTTATAACCTAGTACATGGTCAATGTTTGTATATGTGCCATGTACCGCTGAGGAAAAGGTATATTCCTTTCTATTTCCCTTCAATTTTCTCCAGAGGTCTATCATATCTACCTTATCCAGAGTTTTATTTACCTCCTTCACCTCTTTCTTGTTTATTTTGAGGTTAGATTTATCAAGTTCAGAGAGGGGGAGGTTGAGGTTCCCCACTAGTATAGTCTTGCTGTCTATTTCTTCCTTCAGCTCCCCCAACTTCTCCTCTAAGAATTTGGAGGCTATACCACTTGGAGCATACGTGTTTAGTAATTGTCTATGGTGCCTTTTAGCAGGATATAGTTTCCTTTCTTATCTCTTTTGATTAGATCTATTTATGCTTTTGCTTTGTCTGAGATTAGGATTGCTACTCCTGCTTTTCTTACATCAGCTAAAGTACAATATATTCTGTTCCAACTTTTGACCTTTACCCTGTGTGTATCCCCCTGTTTCAAATGTGTTTCTTGTAAACAACATATTGTTGGATTATGGCTTTTAATCCATTCTGTTCTCTGTCTCCATTTTATGGAAGAGTTCATTTCATTCACATTCACAGTTATGATTACAACCTGTGTATTTCCTTCCATCCTCTTTCCCAACATTTGTGCTTTTAACTCTCCCATCTCCCTTTCCCTCCTCAATAGTTTTCACTTTTCATCACCACCTCCTGCAGCCTTCCCTTCTTTCTTTTAACCCTTTTACTCCCCTTTACCCTTACTGCTTCTTCCCTCCCTTTTAACTTCCCTCCTCTTTCTTCCCCCTTCCCCTCCTACTGCCTATAGAGCTAGTTAGGATTATATACTTAAGTTTATTGTTCCCTCCTTGAACCAAATCAGATAAGAGTACCTCTCAAACGATGCTCATCTCCCTCCAGTATTTCCCTCTACTATAATTTTGTACTTCTTCCTGTGATGTAATTTGCCATTTTCTGCTTCTTTCTTTTCACACTTCCTGTTACATTCCCGTCTCATACTTAAATCATATTTTTAACATGGTATCATTTACTTTATACCAGTTCCCTCTATGTATATCCCTTTCATATTTCATAATAGATGCACAGTTCTCAAGATTAACAGGTATCATATTCTCTTACAGGGAGGTAAACAGTTTGCCCAAATTAAGTAATAACTTCCCCCTCACCCCCAATTTACCTTTTTATGTCTCTCTTGAGACCTGTATTTGAAGATCGAATTGTCTATTACGTTTTGGTGTTTTTGTCAGCAAAGTCTCGAAATCCCTTACTTTGTTAAATGACCATCTCCTTGCCTGAAATGTTATGCTGAACTTTGCTGGGTGGTTGATTCTTGGTTGTAATCCAAACTCCTTTGCCTTATGGAATATTAGATTCCAATTCCTTAAATCTTTTAATGTAGAAGTTGCAAGGTCCTGTGTGATCTTGACTGTAGCTCCTCGATATTTGAATGGTTTCTTTCTGGCTGCCTGTAGTATTTTCTCCTTCACTTGATAGTTTTGGAATTTGGCAACGATATTTCTTGGAGTTTTGAGTTTGGGATCCTTTTTGGGAGGTGAATGGTGGATTCTTTTGATGACTAATTGGCTCTCTGGATCTAGCACTTCTGGGCAGTTTTCATTGATGATTTCCTGGAAGATATTGTTCAGACTCTTTTCTTCATCATAGCTTTCTGGCAGGACAATAATTCTTAAATTTTCTCTCCTGGATCTATTTTCCAAGTAAGTTATTTTTCCAATTAGATATTTTACATTTTCTTCTATCTTTTCATTCTTTAGATTTTGTTTAACTGATTCTTGCTGTCTCATAGAGTCATTAGTTTCTACTTGCCCAATTCTAATCTTTATCAAATTGTTTTCTTCAGTTAACTTTTGCATCTCCTTTTCCATCTGTCCAATTGTTCCTTTTAAGAAGTTATTTTCTCCAGTTAATTTTTCCATTTGTTCAATTTTCCTTCTCAAAGAGATATTCTCATCAGTGAATTCTTTTTTTATACTTTTAAAATCATTGGCCAGTTTTTCTTCTATTTCCTTCTTCATGGCAGGAGAGGTGTTTGTGCATGCCAGCAGTTCATAGTCCCTACTGAAGTTTCAGATGGAAGTATAGTCTCACTACTGACCTCTTTGGTATTTGTGTTTTGGTCTTTGTCCCCATAGAAAGATTCTGTGGTTTTTTCACCCTTCTTTTGCTTTTTCTTGTTCATGATGGTGAGTGTGTGTTGTGGCTTCTGATTCTTCCAGTTAGAAGCTGCAGAACTTGGTGTTGAGCTGACTTGTGTGAAAAAGCTAGGAGCAAGGGTCTTTTTATCTTTTTGTTTTGTGTTTCCCCAACCTGCCCCTGAGGTTAGCTTGTTAAGTGTGGGGGAGGGGTGGTCTGGTCACAGGAGATCTCCTCAGCTGAGCTGAGGCAAAGGTGAGCTCAGGGGATGGTGATCCTAACTGCCCTATTGTCTTCCCATTTCCCCTGGAGTGCCGAGGCATGCCTAGATCCTAGTGTGAATTTCCACCCCTCCTGGGGGCCCTCTTCTGGCACTGCAGCTTGCCTGGGTCCTAGTGTGAGTTTCCACTGCCCTGGATCCCCTCTCCTTCTGGTTTGCCTCTGCCACGGCAGGAGGAATCCCCCTTAGCTATTTTCATAGCCTCAGGTGTTATGAGACTATTTGCCCCCTCTGCTATTTCCATTGATCCAGGATTTTTCTGGGGAAATATTTTATGGTTTTTGCAAGGTCATCAAGGGGGAAGGAGAGCATTTACTTATCACTCTGCCATCCTGGCTCCTGGAAGTTCAAGTAGATAACTTATAGACATTTAATCCTGAAAGTCTCAGGAGCTGATATCTGGTGCTCAGTGGCTGTCACTCACTCGGCTCTACTGGTCTCTCACCCTGGGCTGCCAAATCCAAAGTTCTTGAGAGAGACCTTGAGAGTGTCCTTGTATCACTTCTTCTGACCACCATGGGATTGCCTGCCCAATGTGAGTTCTCTGTAAAATAGTCTTTTTGGCAAGTGTATATTTTGCATTTGAACAATGTGGCTAGCCCATCAGAATTGTGCTCTCTGAAGCATAGTTTGAATGCTTGGTAGTTTAGTTCAAGCAAGGACCTCAGTGTCTGGTACCTTATCTGCCAGATGATCTTCAGAATCTTCCTAAGACAGTTCAAATGGAAGCAATTCAGTTTCCTGGCATGGCACTTGTAGACTGTTCATGTTTCACAAGCATATAACAATGAGGTCAACACAATGGCTCTGTAGACCTTCCGTTTGGTAGTCAGTCTAATATCTTCTCTCCTAAACTTTTCTTCGGAACCTCCCAAACACTGAGCTAGCTCTGGCAATTCTTGCATCAGTCTCATTGTCAATGTGTACATCCCTGGAAAGTATGCTACCAAGGTAAGTGAACTTATCTACAGCATTCAAAACTTCTCCATTTGTTGTAAACAATGGTTCCACATATGGATGGTGTGGTTGTGGCTGATGGAGCACCTGTGTTTTCTTAGTGTTGATTATTAGGCCAAAATTAGCACAAGCAGCAGAGAATTAATCCATACTTTGTTGCATCTCAGCTTCATAGGCTGCATTGAGTGCACAATCATCTGCAAACAGAAAATCATGCACCAACACTCTCTCCACTTTGTAGCCTTTTTAAATTGAAGAATTGACCTTCAGTATGGTAGCTGACCTTGATGCCATGTTCATTCTCATTGAAAGCATTTGACAACATGGCTGAAAACATGCTAAAAAGCATGGGAGCAAACACAGAGCCCTGTTTCACTCCATTGGTGGTTGGGAAGGCACGAGAGCATTGTCCATTATACAGAACCCGGGCAAACTTGCCATCATGAAATTGATAAACAATATTGATGGACTTCACCAGTCAACCAAATTTTGACATCATTTTCCATATGTCCTCCCAACTAACAGTGTCAAAGACCTTGGTTAGATCTGCAAATGTTGCATACAGACGTCTATTCTGTTTCTGGCATATTTCCTGCAGGTGTCGGGCAGCTAATATCATACCGACTATTCCTCGACCCTTTCTGAAGCCACACTGACTCTCAGGTACATGACCATCTTACAGGTGAAGGATCAGCCTATTAAGGAGCCTATTTCTTACTTAGCCTTACTCTGAAGCCCATACATTGTACAACAATAGGGTCCTGCCCAACTCCACTTGAGGGCTCTTTTGGGAACACTTCAGGCTTCAGAATGATTATCAGTAGTAACTGTTGCTCTTTCCCTCCCAGCTCCATTTACTTATTTTTTTCTTTCTTTTGCTCATTAAAGGGGCCAATCCCTGTTTACTTCTTAAAGAGGTCTATTCAGTGAATAAGCATTACCTCACTCTAAGTGCGTACCTGAATAGCCGCGGTCTCCCACTGCATCCTGCACCTTCTCCAGTCATCCTGATGAACAGCTGGTCACTGGATCCAGATGGCCCACGAGGGGAAGTGAGGCTGGTGACCTTGCACAGCCCTCCCTCACTCAAAGCAAAGTCAAGAACAAGTCATGTCATCTTTTCTCTGATGTCATGGTCTCCATCAACAAAGAACAAACATAGACAGATCTTACCTAGCCTTAATCACTAAAAGGAGCTGCCTCAGTCCAATGGAGACCTGGGAAAGAGCTTAAAAAGGCCAAGGTCTCCCACTGCATTGGGGCCATCTCCAGTCTCCCTGATTTATATCTTGCCACTGAATTCAGGTGGCTCCAGAGGAGAAAATAAGGCTGATGACTTTGACCAACCCTCTCTTACTTAAATCCAATGCATTTGCCAGTCATTGCATCATCTTCCTGATGTCATGGTCCTCTTTGACGAAAAAGGACAAACAGCAACAACAAGTGTTTGATAATTGCTGCTTTATAGTATCATATGCTCAAACTGTTTAATTCCCATTTGTTTTTATTCCCCTAAAAACTCACCAATTTTTTGGTACGAATTTTATTGTTATTTTGTCTATTTTTGTGGCAACCTGAATGGTATGGCATGGTCTGTAGACTGATTTTTTTAGAATATGGTTTATTGTATTAGTGAAGCCTACTGAGAGATATTTAAAATCTCAGCCTTAATTTGAGTCTTCCTTTATTTTTGTGAAAACCTTTGTACTGTTATTACTACAATCAGCTGAGGTACAACAAGCTGTAAGTTCTATGTGTTTCTTGACAGGGTAAGTCCCAGACATTTAATGCTTTTTTGGTTATTTTATATGGTATTTTCCTTTCTATCTCTTTTTACTTTTAATAAAGCAATATACAGAAATGCTAGTGATTTTTTGTGAATTTCTTTTTTAATTTAAGAGACAACATAGTATAATGCACAGAGAACCAGTCTCAGAGAAATGAAATGATTTGGGGAGATCCAGAATTTCCTCCCTCCTTTTTCTAATGCCCTTATTTTAAAACTCAGACTCTGAAGGTTGGATTAAATTTCTCCTCCATCCTGGTCAGATTCCACCCAATTTTACAAGGAACTTAATCTAAACTTAATCTAAACCATGTTTCACTCAAATAACTTTGGGTAGAGGCAAATCATTTGTCTAGATTGTCCAAGGCTGGGGGTTGTCTGGGTGTAGAGAGAATCTCTTTGTCCAAGAGTGATGTTATGCCACCCTCTCACCTCCTTATTGGAGTGAGCCTGCTTCTCACTGTAATATTCATTCTCTCATTAGTTGTTAACCAATTAGAGTTGATTGGACCTTTTGAAACACCCACTTTTCCAAGAGCATATGAGCTGTGAGCCTGCTGCCATGATGACCATTGGCATCCAAGAGTACCACTTGACTATTAGCAAAATACTCACATTATTAATAAAGTAACTAATTACCCAGAATAATGTCCCTTGAACTTTTTAAATGTGACAATTGTCTGTGTCACTCTAGGCAAATGATTTCCTTTCTCTATTCCCTAGACAGCATACTAAGGTTATGAATCATAGAATGTTGCTGATCTGTGTTAGTAGAAGGAAATTGATCATCTAGAGTTCCTACAATGAAATCTTATGTTCAAAATGTGCCCTCCATCTCCTTGGATAGGGATAGCTCTATCAACTGGAGAGCTTTCTTTTGATTAAAAAAATAGGTTAATACCTATTTTTGGTATTTTTATGGTATTTTATACCATATCACACAACAAATTCCAAAGGGCAACTAAAAGGGGGGAAAGGGAGGGAATAAGCAATTAAGCACCTTCTATGTGCCAGGCTGAGTGCTAAGTGTTTTACAAAATTTCTCTCGTCTGATCTTCATAATAACAACATTAGGAAGTAGATGCTATTTTGATCTCTATTTTCTAGTTGCGGAAACTAAGGCAAATAAGTCAAGTAAATTGGTACACAAAAAAAGGAGAAAATTTTATATTCTACTACTTTTTGAAATTATTGTTGATTAATTTTTTGATTGATTTTCTAAGCAGCTTATCAAATTATAGAAATAATTTTGCCTTCTCTTTTTATTTTAATGCTTCTCTATTTATTTTAGCACAGTGCCTGGCATATAGTAAATGCTTCAAAAATGCTTATTGGTTGGCTGAATGTTACTATAAGCTAACATTTCCATTAAAAATAATGCTAGCTCTTTTTAAGATACTCTTAATTATATTAAGGAAAAGTATTGCCATTCCTATATTTTTTAGTGTTTTTTAAAACATAATTGTGTTTTAAGAAAGGTTTTTCCTGCATTAATTGATAGGACTATACATTTTTATTGGATTTCTTTGGTTAATATGACTGTTTTTCTTAATACTGAACCATGCTTACATTCCTGGTATAAATACAACTTGGACATAATGAAAAAATCAGGGGCTATATTGTTGAAATCCTCTTCTCAGTATTTTAACAATTTTAAATCAGCATACATGGGTGATATTGAGACAAATCATATTCCTCTTCCCCACAGTTTGGCTAAGAATTGGCTAAGGAAGGGGAGGGGATGTATCTGGATTGGGACAGATCTCCTCCTGTTTCCATATTAGGCTTCTAGATTGATCTGAGGACACAATGAAGACAGATCTGTTAGGACTTCAACATGGAGACAATTTGACTCTTGCTTCTTCTCCCTAGGCTTCCCAACTAGACAATGAAACTAGATCTGCAATATTACCAGGCTTGCTCCAATTCATAGCAGTATGAGAGATGAGGTATTGAGGGCTGAATTGTAACAAATAATGTTCTAATTACCTGTCTTCCTCAATCAACCTTACTGTTACTTTTCCTTTACTCTTTACCCAATAGTTAGCCTACTCCTAACCATTCCTATTTTATTATACTTATGAGTCTGAACACCCTTCCCCTCCACTTCCACTGTCTGTTCGCTATTCTGATCCCCCCTCAACCGCAGCTCTGCATTGTCTCATACCAATCTTCTCCCATCTTCCATTTGACCCTTTAGAATACTTACTCCACCAAAGGGCTGTAAAAATGTCCAAACACTCTGACTTTGCAATACTGCTTCTAGGGCTATATTCCAAAGAGATCACAAAAATGGGAAAGAGTCCCACATGTACAAAAATATTTATAGTAGCTCTTTTGTGGTGACCAAAAACTGGAAATCAAAGGGACTCCCACCAATTAGAGAATGACTGAATAAATTGTGGTATATGAATGTAATGGAATACTATTGTGCTATAAGAAATGATGAACAGAAAGACTTCAGAGAGGCCTGGAAAGATTTATATGAACTGATGCTGAGTGAAAGGAGTAGAACCAGGAGAACTTTGTACACAGCAACAACCACAGTGTGCGATGAATTTTTCTGGTACTTCATTGCAATGAAAGGACTTAAAAAATTCCCAGTGGACACTGGAGGCAAAATGCCTTCCACATCCAGAGAGAGAATTATGGAATTCGATCACAGAATAGAATGAAGTAGACCATTTTCTTTTGTATTATGTTTTGCTTTGTTTTATGATTTCTCTCATTCATTTTAATTCTTCTGTGCAACATGACAAAGGTGAAAATGTATTTAATAAGAATGTATGTGTAGAACCTACATAAACTTGTATACCATCTCAGGGAGGGAGTGGGGAGGGAGAGGGAGGAGGGAGGTAAAAAAAATCTAAGATATATGCAAGTGATTGTAGAACACCCAAAACAAATAAAATGATTTAATTTTTCAAAAAAGAATGTTTGTGTAGAACCCATATAAGATTGTGTGTCATCTTGGAGAGGGAGGTGGGAAGGAAGGGGAGAAAATGTAAGATTTGTGGAAGTAATTGTAGGAAACTGAAAACAAATAAATAATAAAAAAAAATAGTCAACTTTCTTTCATTTTAAAGTGGCTCCCTACTACTGCTTCCCTTACCCTACTTTCCTTTACTAGCTGCTATTTCATTCATACCCCCTAACTAACCTGTAATAGTAGATTTGGAATACTCTTTGCATCTCATTTCCACTTCTGGATTCTCCCTTTCCTGCTTTCACTTAATAACCTCTGAGGATTATTAATACAAATATTTAATACAAAAAATACAAATAAAATCTAGATTTTGGTAGGTATTATCTATCAGGACATTCACCCTTCTGTCACAATGAGTTCATTGCCTTACTCACTGTCTTCCTCCAGAACTTCCACCTTCCCTCATTCTAAGTCACTTCAACATACATGTTGATGATCTCTCAAATACCTTAACTTCCCGGTACCTCAGTCTATTCCACTTTTATGACCTATTCATGTACTTTGCTTCATCTATACACAAGGATAGTCATATCATTGATCTAGTTATCACTCACAAATATTTTATTTTCTTGTTCTCGAACTCAGACTTTTCTTCCTTTATGTAATCATAATCTTTGATCTATTTATCTGTCCATATGCTTCACTCCAAATAAACTTGTTATGACTTCTAATCCCTCCACCCCTCAGAACTATCCTGTGCTATGACCCCTGGTCCAGCCACATTCTCCTCTCTTCCCAATTTTGTCCCCTTATAAATCAATTCAACTCTATAACTCACTTTTGAACTCTTCCCCCCGCCTTGTCCCACTGACATTGACAATTTTATTTTTTCCCATACTGAACTATTTCCATCATCTACCTTCTTCACTTGCTTCTGAACAGAAATGAAAGAAATCACAAGATAGGTTTAACTAGATCTATTATAAATTGATACTAACTGATCTCAATCGGATCTTCACTAAGGAAGGCAATTCTATTTTTTTACTAATTTGTTCCATATCCTACTCATTACAGCAGCTATTCTAAATCTTTTATTCTCTCCTCAAGCCTCCCATATCACTCCTTCTCCTCATCTTCCTGCTAAGGACCTTGCCTCATATTTGACTAATTCATAAAGCTCTTTTTCTTCTCTCCTCTTTGTCGCCAATCTCTGTGACACCTCCCTCCACTACCTCCTCCTTCATTCCAGTCTTTAGTAATGAGTGGCCTTCCTGCCAAATATCACCCTATAGCTACTTTCCCAGCTAAATTTCTTGAAAACATAATTTATAATGAGTTCCTCTATTTTTTCTCATCTTACTATGCTCTAAATCTTTTGTAATATGACTCCTTACCTCATCATTTAGCAAAAACTTCTCTCCCAAAAATTATCATTAATTTCATAATTGCTAAATGTAACGGCCCATTCTCAATCTTGCTCTTTCAAGACCTGTCCGTAGTTCTTGATACTATTGACCAACCTCACCTAGAAACTCTACACTCTCTCTGGGTCTTCATGTATCTTCTCTGTCTGTCTGTCTCTGTTTATCTCTCTCTCTCTCCCTCTACTTCTTTCCCTCCTTCCCTCTCTGACTTCTTCTAAGACTCTTTGGTTGCTGATACATACCAACTGTATTTTCGATGTCATACATGCTAACTTTGTGTATATCCCAAGACTCTATCTGAGGCCCTTTCCTTTTTTTTTAATATATATTCTTGATGACATCATCAGCTCCTATAGATCCAATTACTATCTCTGTACACGATTCCCAGATTTATTTTTCCCAGTCCCAGTCTCTTTTCTGATCTCTAGTCCTTTGTCACCAATTGTTTATTGGATATTTGAGCTACATGTCCCATAGGCATCTCAAACTAATTTCCTAAACAGAATCCATTATTTTTCCCTCCAAACTCTCCCCTCCTCTGAACTTCCCTGTTACTGTCATGGAGATGACCATCCTTCTAAACACATATATTTACAACTTCTCTGTCATTCTACTCTCCCTCAAATATCCATAATCAGTGGTAAAATCTAGTCATTTTAACGTTTTTGCCATCTTTTATATACATCACTTTCTCTCCACTTATATAAAACACTAATTCAAGCCTTCCACACCCTTCACCTGGACTGTTACATAGCCAGCTAATTAATTTTCTCCCTCAGATTCATCCTTTTCTGTTCTCCAATTCATTCTTCATTCAGATGCTAAGGATTTGCCTAAAGCATAGTTCTGGATTATTTCACACACCCTCTCCACCCTCTAACTCAATAAACTTCAGTAACTCTCTGCTATATCCACTATCAAATATACAGTTCTTTTTGGGGCATGTAATGATGTTCACAACCCAGAGCCTTCCTTTTATTCCTAATCTTTTTACATTCCACCCCCCTCTACGAATTCTACACTCCAGTCATATCAGCATTGTATGGGCCGCTCTTCTGTCATTCCAGGCTTTCTACTAGTAGTTTTCCTTGTCTGAAATCCTCTCACTCTCTAGTCCCATCTCTTATAATCTGCTTTTTTTTTAAGACAACTCAAGCAATATTTTTCCAGGGGGCTTTTCCTCATTCCCTGATGCTTGTGCCATTTCCTATGAGGTTATCCTTCACCTAATATCTATCTCATAGATTCTAATGGACAAGTGTTGTTTCTCCATTGGAATATAAGTTCCTTGAGAGCAGACACTATTTTCGCTTTTTCTCTGTGTTGTCAAAGCTTAGCACAGCATCTGACCCATAATAAATCACTTAATAAAAGCTTGTCATTGGCTTATACTTGTTTTTCTCTCTCCTTGGCTTAGGAATTAGGTCTATCTCTGTCTCCTAAAAAGAATTTGGTAGGATTCCTTCATTCTCTATGCTAGAAAAGTGTATTTGTCTTGGTGATTATTTCTTTAAATGTTTGACATGTTGTTCCTCCTTCATTCTGGAAGAACATTAATAACCTCACAAGGGTGATGTCTTGACTTGCACAGGAATTGAACTTAAGTGAAATAAGCTACACAAGTCATCAGCTTCACTCTCTCCTTCAGAGTCACTGGAAAACAAGATAGGAGTCAAGGCAACTGCCATGGCTCAGAAACATTTGATACAATTCAACTGTAACTCCACCTGCACCTGTTAAGTTCTTTTCTTCTTTTCCCCTGAGAGAATTCCTTTACACCTTGATTAATTTCTTTGAGATTGAGTCACTTAGGCAAGCAATTTTTTGTATTATTATTTTTGGTTATATTTTTGTAGACATCAATCTACATCACTTTATAGATTGCTATGTTGTTTGGTTCAGTAGTATCTGATACTTTCCATCCCATTTGTTTCAAACTCTCCTATTTTTTCTTCATTTGATTAATTTGGTTTTGTTTTTTTTCTCTCTCTTTTTTGCATGGGGGACGTTTTTTTTTAGTTTTAAAAAATTCTTAGTCATGTTAGGTTAATTTTTAAAACATTCCATTTTTACTTTGCTTTTCATCTTCATAATTTCTTTTATAATTGTTTTATGATTAAATTGTTGTTTTCTAGGGTTTTTTAGTTACACATTAAATCATTAGTTCTCAATTTTTTCTCTTTAGTTAACATATATCTAGAGAAATATATTTTCCTATAAAGAATACTTTAGCTGTATACCATGAGTTTTGATAAATTGTTGCCTTATTATCATTCACTTTAATATATGCTTTGGTCTTTGATCCATTAATTACTTAGGATGTTATTTTTAGTTTCTATTCAGGTCTGCATCTTTTGTTCATATTTCCTTTATTGATTAAATTTTTTATTGTGTTGTGGTCAGAAATATTTAAAATTTTTACCTTTCCATATTTATTTATGTGTTTTTCTGCCTTAGCACATAATCAATATTTTTTTTTTACAAGGTCCATGGCAGCTCTTGAAATACGCATTTTTCTGATTCTTATTAAAAAGTTTTCAGAAATGTCTATCAAATCCAGTCTCTCCTCCCCATTTTTGGTTATTCTTTAATTCCACTCATTTATCTTTCCAAGAAAAATATTAATATCAACTCGAATTAATGTTGGTAGTCTTTTCTTTTCACTTCATTTAGTTTTTCTGTGAAGGACCTTATTGACATTCTCTGTGAATGTGTATATGAATATACAATTAAATATATATATATAGATAGATATGTATATAGTTTCATCATCTATACTGCCTTTAATCATAAAGTTGTTCCCCTACTTGTCTCTTCTAATGATGCCTGTATTGCCTTATCTCCAAATCAAGATTGTAATCCTAACTTTTTTATTTCAGCTGACAAATGAAATACTTTATTCCAGTTTTTCACTTTGAATTTGAATGAATCTCCAAGCTTTAGAAGTGTTTCTTGTAAGCAATAAAGTGTTGGATTTTGTTTTCTAATTGATTCTATAATTTGTTTCCTTTACATTGGTGAATTCAACCCACTAACATTCAAGGTTTTGATAATTAGGCTTGGTTTTCCCTCAAATATAGCCTTTTATATTACTTTTCCCTTTTTAAAAAAAATCAGCAAAATACAGCATGCTGCCCATTTTGTTTCTGATATCCCAATATAATTTGGAGCAACACATGGTCGCCATCATTTTCTCCCCACCCCCAACCCATCTTGCCATAACAAACACAAAACTGTTTTTTCTTTGTAACAATCTAATCTTTGTTTTCCAGGAGTACATTAAATTGTCTTTTGTGCTCTCACAGTCCAACAAAAGGTAATCTGGCTTACTGTTCAGTTCAAGTTAGTGACAATACAGATTTCATAAGGGTAGCAGGTTTGTCACAAACATGCACCCTTCCTAATGTTTAATGGATGCTACTTATTGCTATGGCTCAAGGGGACAAGTTGAATTTTTTACTCTCTTAAAAATGTTTACACCATGATTTTATTATAAGCATAGATTATAAACATATTTTCTTAGAATAAACAAAAATTATAAACATTTCTATCCATAAAATTTCATTAAAGCGATAAAGGGGGCAGGGAATGGAACATTGAGAAGCATAGTAAAATATCAGACAAAGACACTTAAATGCTATGCCAAGCATCTTTTCCCCATGGGGGAAACACAAAATGAATTGTAGATTACTTTTAATCAATTTCTCATTAGCTTATTCAATTAAAGGAAGTTTGAGTTTGATAATTTACATTTGTTCTGCAAAGTAAATTGTTTCTTCTCCATAGTCATAAAAGAAAGAGGAAAAGATGGGGAGAAGATGAGGAGAATGCTTTATTCTATGTAACCTTTGGATATTGAACACTAGTAGTAAAAATCCTGTGGAAAAGTACCTGCTCAAAAAGGAAAGTGTTCACTATTTGCCAAGAGCAATGTCAGAGCAGCCCTTCGAGACTCCAGCCAAGAGCTTATGGAGATTCTGAGGTCTTGGCCTCTGTGCAGTAACTAGGCTTTATCTCCTTCTGAAAGAGAACAACTTTCTTCAGCACAGATTTCTGCATGGTAGAAATCATCTGTCACTTTAGATATTCTTCAAGTTTCTCCCCATCCAGAGGATCCGTAGTAATATTCCACCAAAGATTTGGAAATTTGTCATCCACTGGAAACTGTCAGTTTTGATGCAAAAATGAAAAACAAAATAATTTTCTGTTTGTTTTGAACAATTACAAAGATGATAGGGTTACCTTTATTACTTCACTGGCTATTTATTTGGCAACCCTTCCTCTCTATCTTATAAGAGGATTCCCCTTAAACTTCTCTGATCATGTTTACTTAAGATTCTAAGTGAGACCTTTTTATATTTTGAATTGTACTTGGCCTTAAATGCAAACTCCTCATCTAACACTTGAATTTCAAGATTATTGGCTCAAACATGAGCCACTATTTCTACTCGAGGCAAATGTTGAAATGCCATATGTTATGTACAATTTCTTTAAAAATTGGTGGATATGTATAACCCTCTTGATTATAGTCAAGTTTTCATTTAATTCATATTTAGCAAGATATTAAGATTTAAATCTTGAGTCTCCTGAAAATTCAAAGATCCCATACTGTGATCTGACTTTCAGTTTGAGTCTGATGATCCTCCCTTGCTCTTTTTTTCTTCTGAATGGTAATATTTCAGAAGGCATTGGACATCTTTCTACTGCAGGAGTGGAGAAGACTTTTTCTTTTGAACAGCCACCATTCTCTTAATAAGCTTAGATCCAAATTGCTCTATAAGGCTGGGCACTTGTTCCTGCTCCAGTTGTCTTTTTATGGTACAAGCTTGGCCAGATTCTGCAGTTATGCTGCTTAATCCTTGCATTCAGTACAGCTGCCCAGCTGGTGATAAGCAGCAGGATCTCAGCCCTGATTTGTACTGCTCCAACACACCTCAACACTTTGAAAGCAATTCCTGCTCAGCTTAAACCTGGCCCCACCCTATGGTCCCAAACTACTTCCTGATTGTAAAAATTTGAATCTTAATCAAACTATCCCTACTGTTCTCTTCTCTCTTCTCTTCTCAATATTTTATATTTGCTGATAGGCTAATTTTTGATAATTTTATTATGTATCACAAATAAGAATGTGATTTGGAAACCTGTCCTGCATCTATTTTCATGCACAGTTTGATTAATATTCATTTGTACCATCTAATTTCAAGAAGGATTCTTTCATTTTTCCCCAACCAATTTCCTTCAGTCCTTCAAAATGTTCTAGTTAATTTTTATTCTTTTTCAAGAGATTCTTTCCTCAATCACTTAATCATCAAGAATTTAAGTTTCTAATTTCTGGCAATACAGAGATAATTTCAAATTCCTAGCCTTTACTTTTTCAATCACCTTTACAGAAGTGTGAGCTACAATAAAAGCTACAATAAATTTAGCAACTGTCTTACAAGTGTTGTAACTGAATCATTGTCTATTTCTTTTTTTTAAGTAAATTTATTTATTTAAGTTTTCAGCATTCATTTCCACAAAATTTTGGGTTCCAAATTTTCTCCCCATTTCTCCCCTCCCCCATCCCACAACAATGAGCATTCTAATTACCCCTATCACCAATCTGTCCTCCCTTCTAACATCCCTCCCTTCC
>CM053771.1:398512177-398615339 GCA_028658325.1 Potorous gilbertii | reverse complement strand
AGCAAGGTGTTGACCTGCTTTTCATGCTTTTCTTGCATCTCTCTCATTTCTCTTCCCAACTTTTCTTCTACCTATCTTACTTGATTTTTAAAATCCTTTTTGAGCTCTTCCATGGCCTGAGCTCATTGAATATTTATTTTGTATGTTTGGGATACAGAAGCCTTAATTTTTACGTCTTTCCCTAATGGTAAGCATTGTTCTTCCTCATCTGAAAGGATGGGGAAAGATATCTGTTCACCAAGAAAATAACCTTCTATAGTCTTATTTTTTTTCCCAACCAGTTACTTGACTTTTGGGCCCTTTGTCAAGAGTAGGGTATACTCTGGGAATCTATGAGATCTCAGTTCCTCCAAGGTGGCACAATCAAGCGTGTACTTATACGGATGCAGCAAGGGATTTTTGTCTCCAGAATCTTAGCAGTAACCTCTCCACAGCCACTTGGCCTCCAGTTCTGCCAAATCAGCAACTGGGGCTGATTTTCAGATAAGGTGGATGGGCAGGGCTGCCATTCAGTGTGAGACAAAGACCAACTCCCCCAGGGCCTCCACAAAGGGCTGAGGCAAAACTCAGTTCTTCAATGCCCCCAGGGGTTTTTATGCTCTAACAATGGTCCGGCTGCTGTGCATGCTGACGTGGCCACCTGCCTATGTGACCTCTGCAGTGGCTGCCTAAGACCGGAGCTATGGAAGGCCCTTCTCCCTTCCTGGCCAGCTGAAAAGACTTGTCACTGACATTTGGCACCTGTGGGTTGAGGGATCTGCTAACCTGATGCTGCTGGGACTGGGGATTCCGCAACTGGAGATTCCACCTCAGAGGGCAGTTCCTGAGCCATGCCACGCAGCCAAGGCTGGGCTGGGCTCTGCTCTGAGTCCAGTGCAACAGACGTTTCCTGTGGGCCTTTCATGTCACCCTGGGCTGGAAATCTCCTCCACTCTGTTGTTCTTCATTTCTACTGCTCCAAAATTTGTTGAGAGTCCCTCTCTACAGTTATTTTATGGGCTGCGTGGGGAGACCCTGCATATGTGTGTCTTTCTCTTCCACCATCTTGGCTCTGCTCCCATCCTCTATTTCTTACTTGCACTCAATTCTACATTACCTTAGATTTTATCAGCTTCATATATTTTCATGACAAAACCCTGACAAGTTCTTGGTTTTTCCATCAAGAAGGAATTAAAGTTTCTGACCTCAGTAAAGATCTATCATTTTCTGAAGCTGAAGTATTCACAATTTCACAGAGTAGTTAATCTTGGCATATAAGGTGATTTCTCTTTCATTTCACTGTATCTCTTTTGGGGGGAATTAGAGGGTCTTTTATGTGTAATCTTGAGCATTGAGAACTGATGCTATCTAAACTGATTTCTACTGACTGATCATAAGATTTTTCCTTTAGCTGTAAAGTCCTGTAATCTGGTGACTACATTTCTGGGTGAATTAAACATAGTGTTCTTCTCATTGTGATCCTAAGGATAATATCAATATACACTCTACATTCTGTTTTCAATATTTTAAGGCAATTTGATTCCATTCAATTCTTATTCATTTCTACTTTTCTTTTCCACAGTGACTGTTCCTAAACCTCTTCTTTTCTCCTCTTATCCTAACTATACTTCAACCACTAATGTTTATAGTCAATAGTCTTTTATTAAGCACTTACTATGTCCTAGGTACCATGCTAGAGGCTAGGGATACAAAGAAAGGCAAAATAGGGTTCCTATTCTCAAAGAATTCACATTCTAATTGTGTAACTTACATACAATTAACTATATGCATAACTATATACACAGTGAAGGAAAGAAATCTTAGATAATGAGATGAGCTGGAAAGGACTCTTACAGAAGGCAAGCCTTGAGCTGAATTTAAAGGAAGAGAGAAACTAGGAGGGAGATATGGAGGGAGAATATTCTAGCCACAGGGAGCAGTCAGTGCAAATGAAAGGAGTGAAGAAATAGATGGTCAAGTGTGAGGGGACAGCAAATAGGAGAGTGTATCTGGATTATAGCATACATGGATGAGACTAAGGTATAACAGGTAGGGGTCAGGTTGTGAAGAGCTTTAAATGCCAACAGAAGAATGTATATCTGATAATGGAGGCAATGATGAGAGTCACTGGAATATATTGAGAAGGAGGGTGACATGATCATACTTATATTTTAGGAAAATCACAAGCAACTCATTGGAGGATTGGAATTTGGAGAGCTTGAGGCCAAGAGATTAATTAGAATGCTATTGCAATAGGTCAAGGAAGGGTTGATAAGAGACATACAAGGATATTAATGATATGATTAGAGAGAAGAAAATATATGAGATTTTTAAAAAATATACAACTTATTTATTTTTCAGTTTTCAACATTGATTTCCATAAGAATTTGAATCCCAGATTTCCTCCCCATCTCTCCCACCCCCATCCCAGAACAGCATGTACTCCATCCACCTCTTCCTTCAGCCTGTTCTCCCTTCTATCACCTACATTTCTTCCATTCCCTTCCCCTCTATTTTTCTGTGAGGCAAGAAAGATTTCTATCCCCCATTGCCTGTACATTTTATTTTCCAGTTGCATGAAAAATGATCTTTAACATTCATTTTTAAAGCTTTCAGTTCCTTATTCTCTCCCTTCCTCCCTCCCCACCCACCTTCATTGAGAAAGCAAGTAATTAGATATAGGTCATACATGTGTAGCTATGCAAAACACTTCCATAACAGTTATGTTGTAAAAGACTAACTACATTTCCCTCTGTTCTGTCCTGCCCTCCATTTATTCCATTCAGAACTTTGACCTGTCCCCCCCATAAGAGTGTTTGCTTCTGATTATCCCTTTCCCCAATTTGCTGTCCCTCCTTTCATTGTCCCACTCCTATCACCTTCCTCCCTGCCTTCCTACAGGGTAAAATAGATTTCCATACCCAACTGAGAGTGTTATTCCCTCCTTAAGCCAAATCCCATGAGAGTGAGGCTCACTTACTCCCTTTCATATTCCCCCCTTTCCCTCCATTGTAAAAGCTCTTTCTTGCCTCTTTTATGTGAGATGATTTGCTACATTCTGCCTCTTTCTTTCTCTTACTTCTAGTACATTCTACTCAACAGTAAAATTTATTTTTTAGGTATTCTCCCTTCATATTCAGCTCACCCTGTGCCCTCTGTCTATGTATGTAGACATATATACATATACATATCCCTACATACACATATAATGTATACATACATACCCATACACACCTACATAGATGTACATAGATGTACCTGTGTGTATATATATAGTGTGTATATATGTGTGTGTACATATGTATATATGTGTGTGTATGTATAGTATGTATATATGTGTGTGTGCGTATATATATATATATATATATATATATATATATATATATATTCCTTCTAACTGCCTAAAATAGTGAAAAAGAGGTCTCAAGAGTTACAAATATTATCTTTCCATGTAAACAGTTCAGCCTTAATGAGTTCCTTATGGTTTCTCTTTCCTGTTTATGTTTTCATGTTTCTCTTGATTCTTATATTTGAAAGTCAAATTTTTCTATTCAGCTCTGGGTTTTTGAACAAGAATGCTTGGAAGTCCTCTATTTCAACTGAAATTTCATTTTTTTCCTGAAGTATTATACTCATTTTTGCTGGGTAGGTGATTCTTTGTTTTAATCCTACCTCTCTGGAATATCATATTCTAAGCCCTTTGATCTCTTAGTGTAGAAGCTGTTAAATCCTGAATTATCTAGATTGTACTTCCACAATACTTGAATTGTTTCTTTCTAAATGCTTGTAATATTTTCTCCTTGACCTGAGGACTCTGGAATTTGGTTACAATATTCATAGGAGTTTTCCTTTCAGGGTCTCTTTCAGGAGGTGGTTGGTGAATTCTTTCCATTTCTATTTCACTCTCTGTTTCTAGAATATAAGGGCAGCTTTCCTTGATAATTTCTTGGAAGTTGATGTCTAGGCTTTTTTTTATTAATCATGGTTTTCAGACCAATAATTTTCAAATTATCTCTCTTAGATCTATTTTCTAGGTCAGTTGTTTTTCCAAAGAGATATTTCACATTGTCTTCTATTTTTTTTTCATTCTTTTGGTTTTGTTTTATAATTTCTTGGTTTCTCATCTACTCCATTCTAATTTTTAGAGAACTATTTTCTTCAGTGAGCTTTTGGACCTCCTTTTCCATTTGGCTCATTCTGATTTTTAAGGCATTCTTCTCCTCACTGGCTATTTGGACCTTTTTTCCTGTTTGGGTTAGTCTATTTTTAAAGGTGTTATTTTCTTCAGCATTTTTTGGGTCACCTTTAGCAAGCTGTTGACTCATTTTTCATGATTTTCTTGCATTGCTCTCATTTCTCTTCCCAATTTTTCCTCCATTTCTCGGTTTTCAAAGTTCTTTTTGAGCTCTTCCCTGGCCTGAGACCACTTCATATTTTGGGGGAGGCTTCGAATGTAAAAGTCTTGACCTTGCTATCTTCCTCTAGTTGTATGCTTTGTTCTTCCTCTGAATAAATACTTTGATGTTCCTCCTCCAAAAGGATGAAAGAAAATAACTTTTCACCAAGAAAGTAACCTTCTGTAGTCTTATTTTTTCCCCTTATTGAGCATTTTTCCAGTCAATTACTTAACTTTTGAACACTTTGTCAAGTGGAGGGTAAACTACCCTGGGTTTCAGAGGTTTTGTGTAGCTGTTCTCCAAGATATCTCTGGGGACCTGTAAATTCTCAGTGTCTCCATGGTGGCATAATCAAGGAAGTGATTACATCTCTCCTGGCCTGTCCTCTGGTCTGTGAACAACTACAAGCATTCTTTTCTGCTCTGGAACTGCAAGTAGGATTCCTTCTCCACAGCCATCATCAGCTCCATCACACCAGTGCCCCTCTTTACCCCAGGACTGCCACTCAGGACTGAGACCCAGATCAGCCCTTTTATTCCCCCATGGTCTTTAGATCAAGAGCTCCAGAAGTGGCTGCTGCAGCAGTGGCTGCAGCTGCCCTAGGGCTGGGGTCTAGACCATTCTCCCCTCTCACCCAAGTGAAAGAGCTTTCTCATTGACCTTTGAAGCTATCTTTGGCATTTGTGGGTTGAGAAATCTGGAAGCCTGCAGCATCTGCCCATGATTCAATGCCTGAAGCCTGCTCCAGTCCTGTCTGTGCTGTGTGGCCCACACTAGGTTGTGCTCCTCTTCAAGCCCAGTGTGATAGACTTTTCCTGTCAGCCTTCCACTTTGTCTTGGCCTGGAAATCTGTTTCACTCTGTCATCTTGTAGCTTCTGCTGCTCTAAAATTCGTTTAAAGTCATTTTCTACAGGCACTTTAAGGGCCTTGGGGGTAGAGTTCCTGCAGGTCCATACTATTACCTCACCATCTTGGCTCTGCCTGACATAAACTATGTATGAGATTTTTTAAAAGTAAAAATGACAAAATTTGACCATAGACTGGATACATGGGAAAAGTTTGAGTGAGGAGTCATAGCTGATTACATATACATCACTGAGAAGGGCCATCAGCCACTTTCTCCTTCTTTTTTATGTACAGAAGGAAATATGTCTCCATTCCCCACGAAAACTGATCCTTCTTGTACCCTTTCTCTCTCACTTTCTCCTCTGTTTCTATTAGTAATTCATCTTACTTTCCCCAGTTTCTTTTCTCTCTATTCTTCCTGGGCAATGTGATTCAGTTCCATGGCTTCAATCTCTTTCTGTCTCTCTCCCTCTCTCTCTCCCTCTCTCTCTCTCTCTCTCTCTCTCTCTCTCTCTCTCCCCCCCTCCTTCCCTGCCTCCCTCCCTCCTTCCCTCTCTCTCTTTCTCTCTCTATATATGCATGTATATATACATATATACACATATCTATATGTGTGCATATATGCATATTTACCATTTTTGCAGATGATCAAAATATAAATGTCTAGCTGACCTTTTTCTTACTTTGGAATATATACCTCTAACTTTTTTTAACATTTCAAAATTTTTAAAAAATTGTTTCAAATTCTTTCCTTCTCTTTCTCCCCTACCCGTTCATTGAGATGGCAAGAAATTTGATATGGGTTATACATATGCAGCTATGCAAGACATATTTCCATATTGATCATGTTGCAAAAGAAAACAGACCAAAAAAAAAACACCCAAGAAAAATAAGACAAAAAAAAAAGCATATGCTTCGAACTGTATTCAGATGCTACAAGTTCTTTCTCCAAAGGTAGATAGTAGTTTTCATCATAAATCCCTCTGAATTGTCTTTGATCATTGTATTTTGAGAATGACTAAGTTATTCACAGTTGATTATCATATAATATTGCTATTACTGTATGCAAGGTTCTCCTGGTTCTGTTCACTTCATTTTGCATCAATTCATGTAAATCTTTCCAGGTTTTTTGAAGACATCCTGCTTGTCATTTCTTATATGACAATAATATTCAATTATAAACATATACCACAACTTGTTTAGCCATTCTCAAATTTTTTTCTTTTATATCAAACACTAGAACTCAAATACAGACTACAGAAAAGAAAAAGAAACATATCATAACTTAAATATTGAATGAAGTTTGAAAATTTTAAAAAGCATATCATGTGTATAGCAGAACATGAAAGAATTCAAAATATATAGCAATAAATTTCCATTTCAGTAAAAGCCTATATGATAAATACTACACATTGTATTAGAAGCTTTCCATCTTTGCTTTCTTGTAAGTTTTCTTTTGTCCTCTGTTGTGCACATTTTACTTTGTTCTTTTTTCCTCCTCTCCCTTCTCTGAAGGCTACAATTAAGTGTGGATATATACATATACTTTCCTTAAGAAATTCTACAGTTGATTTTTGTTTTTATGTTTGTATCTCTTATTTCCTATTCTTCCTAAATCCTCTATTTTACTTCTACCCTCCTATTACTTACCCTTCCCGTGCCCCTAGGATCCCTCCCCTAACTTCCCATTTCTAAATACCCTTCTATCCCCCCCTTTAACCTATTCCTTATCCTTCCCTCTAAAGATCCCTCCCTTTACCTCCCAAAGATGCCTCCCTATGCTGCAGTATTGCAGAATTGTTTTATTTGTATTTCTCTAATCAATAGCGTTTTAGAGCATTTTACATATGAGTATAGATAAGTTGGATTTCTTTGTCTGAAAATTAACTGCTCATATCTTTGACCATTTATCAACTAGGGAGTGATGATAAATTTGACTCAGTTCTCTATATGTTTGAGAAATAAGACCTTCATCAGAGAAACTTGCTATAAACATTTTCCCAAGTTTTCTGCTTTCCTTCTAATCTTGACTGCATTGGTTTTGTTTCTGCAAAACAATTTAATGTAATCAAAATCATCCATTTTATATCTAGTAATGCTCTCAATCCCTTGTTTGGTCATAAATTCTTCCCTTATCCATAGATCTGACAGATAAACTATTCCATGCTCCCCTAATTTGCTTATGGTATTAGCATTTATGTAGAAATCACATTACCTCTAACTTTTTACATGGCATCTTCACCTGGATGTCCTATAAGCACCTCTAAGTCAATATATCCCAAACTGGGATTATCATCTTTTCTCCAACAAATTCATTCTTGCTTTTGACTTCTCTATTTCTCTTTGTGATACCACTATTCAATTTAGACTCAATCTTGAATCTTGGAAGTTTCTTTTTTTCTTTTCCCATCTTTCTCACTTCTCATAACCTCTCAGTTACAAAGCCATGTCAATTCAATCTCGGCAACATCTTTCCTTCCATTTTCTCCTCTGTATTCTTACTGCCACTATACATTACAGCCTCGTTACCACCCATTTGGATTATTGCAATAGCCTTGTCATATATTTTATAACCTTTCCCCTATATTTCCTCTAGTTTTTCATATAACCAAAAATACTGTTTTATGCAAAGGTTTAGGCATATCACTTCCCTGATTAAAAAAAGTCAGATGACTTCCTGTTGTTTTCCAAGTAAAGTATTAGAGGCCTTCCAAACTCTGGTACCAATCTATCTTTACAAAGTTATTCCTTATTAGTTCCCTAAATGTACTTTCTGTTCCAGTCAAATTGGACTTCTCTCTCTTTTCTGAATATGCCATGTAGTCTTTTATTTTATAATATTGTTCATATATTTCCTATATCTTGAGAGCCTTCCCTAACCTTTTCTTCTGTTTTACTTAGCTTGTAATATTATATGTTTTAGTTAGCTTCTCCTACCAGAATAAGAAAGGATGGATTATGTCTTATCTAAAATTTGTATTTACCTCAAGTCCTACATAACATATTCTGCATACAGTATATGCATGTTTATTAACTGCTAGGATGATTGATTTGAAGCACCTGATTTTTAAAAATAACTTTCAACCAATCAATCAACATTTATTAAGGACATATTCTGTGTCAGACTGTACAACGTTATCAGCAACATATTGTACCTAGTTCTGCATGATTCCACTAGCAATGAGCTTTTCATTCTGTTTATTTTGCCAATTTGGTGGGTCTGAGGTGGTGTCAAAATTTTTTTTTAATTTGTATTTCTATATTAGGAATCTCAACTTTTTTTTAAAAAAAGCAGTTATTTATACTTTGTGTTTAGACCTTTGCAAAACATCTATTCATATACCTTGACTATACTTTGAGGAATGGATTTGAGGATACTTTAATATTTGTATCATTTCTTTTCCTGGATATTTTTATCAAATTATTAGTTTTAAAATTATAGCTATTTTTTGTTATACAGAATTATTTTTACATAGTGGAATATAGCTAACTTATTGTCTATTATTTATTTTATTTGTTCAAGAAATTTAAAAGTGTATCCTCCATTGTTGAGATAAATATATTCTTCCTTTTTCTTCTAACATTTTTGTGACTTCTTTTAATATTTAAGTCTCTGATACATCTGAAATTTATTATAGAATGTAGGGTGAGCTGAGGATTTAAATTTCTTGTTTTGTCATATCACTGTCCAGGTTCATCAACAACATTAATGGAATAATTAATCCTGTTCCTAGATTTTATTTTCTAGTGGATTATATAAACTATTGCCTTGTATATATTTGGATTTGATATTTCTGTTGTGTTCCATTACCTATTTTTCTTCTTTTTCTCCTCCTTTCTTTGGGGAGCTAGTTACAAGAATGTTTTGCTAATGACTACTTCTAAAATGTATTAGAGACTGGGAATAAAAGTCTACCTTCATCAACTTTTTCCATGCCTCAAAGTTTATCTTGATGCATGTTGCTTTTTTCTCCATTAAAATGTCTTTGCTCTGTAAAAAATAGGAGAAAATGGTATTTAGATGGGTATTGTAATAAATAAATGCATTAAATCTTCTAGCAAAGTCTTATTCCATTGCCTGATTGTGGTATGGAGGATGCTTTGAATAAGAGAATGTTGTACCAAAGGTATGTGTACACACATACACCCCATGCACACACACATGTGTGTTGTGTTATATATGTGTAAAGTATATATATATATATATATGTTATATATATTATACATGGTATATTATAGCAACGGTATTTTGTGTGTGTGTGTGTGTGTGTGTGTGTGTGTGTGTGCATGTGCGAGTGTGGTCTAAGTTAGGTTCTTACAATCTGGAAACTTTGAAACTTTCCAAGTGCAGTCTGTTGGAACATCTGTCATTTAAGGACCACCTTAAGTAATTTCAAAGAAAATCATTATCAGGTAATTTTTTTTGGTTTTAGGGGTTTTTTTTGTCTATAAAAATTAATGAAGGGCATATCCTAAGTCATAGAAGGGTTGTATCTGGGTTGGTAGAAAGTACTCACAGTGATGTAATTGTAGAAATTGAAAGTTTTATGTCTCTAACTTTTAAAAGGGTTATCATTTTTACTGTGTTGTCCTGACCTATCCATGCACATTGAAAATTCTTCAAATTACCTAGAGGATGTGTAATCTACTATCTAGCTAATAACTTTCTTATAGGAACCTAAGATTTAAAAGACTAATTCAGCATCTTTGCCAAGAAAATTTCAAATAGGATTACAGAGAGTCGGACACAACTGAAACAATTGAACAACCACAAAAATGCATATGTGACAGGTATATATATGTGTGTGTGTGTATGTATATGTGTATTTATATATATATATATATATATATATATATATATATATATATATATATATATACACACACATATACAAATATATGTTGTACCCCTTCTGGCGTAACATTGCAAATAATTATTGCATATTGGGTCTTCAAGATACTCTGTTGTTCTATATTCCTAAAACTCTTACTCACCAGCCCCTTGTTGTACTTTTAAAGACTCTAGGTGATTTGCTGAAAGCAAAGCAAAAGCTGTGCAAGTAAAGTTACAAAATTGTTTCTTCCTTTGACCAGAAATCCCTCTTCTGGTTTTATGCCTTTGTAGCAAAACTATTTGTAATTGTCCAACAGGAAAAGAAAAGAAACTAACAAATTTTAAGTCCAGTATCTGGGGAATAGCCAAACAAATGGTAGTACTTGAACATTAGGGAAATTTTCTGTACCAAACAGGAATGAAGAATATGGAAAATTCCAAAAAATATTACATTTGTTTAAAGTGAACGAAGCAGAACCAAGAGAACAATACATGTAGTAACTGCCACTATGTAAATGAAAACAGCTGAAAAATGACAAGAAATTCAGATAAAACTGCTGTTTTTTCTCCATTAAAATGTCTTTATAATTTTAGCTAGCTCTGTAAAAAAAAATGGGGAAAAATGGTATTTTGATGGATATTGTATTAAATAAATGCATTAGGTCTTCTAGCAAAATCTTGCTCCATTGCCTGCGGCATGGAGGATGCCTTGGATAAGAGAATGAACATTAATAATCAATAAGAATATTACTAGTAACTTATAAAATACACACCCATCTTTCCTTTTAACATTAGGAAATTTGATTAGGAGAATTCTGGGGGATTTTTATGATATGTTGAAGCAAAATTTATCAGTGAAATTTCAATATCTATATTAATGTATTACGAGCATAGTCTTAAATTCACATAAATGTGCATGTGTGCGTCAAATTAGATAATGTGTGTGAAATGTTTTGACAAGCATAACCACGTAGGCCCTGACTTACAAAACTGTGATTTAGAAATAGCATATACATACAGGCATCTTCCCCCTCCTCTTTTCCCGAGCACTCCACTCTACATTCTCTGCTATCAAAGATCCTAGTATCACTGCCATGGGAACTATTTTTTAAAAATGCTTCAAACTTTTAGAGAATCTGCGAGTTCAGAGGTGGAGGACAGCAATAAGGTATAGGTAAGGAATAATCCAAGCAGAGGTCTCCCTGCCCAAAAATATCCTTTCCCTTCCTGCATAAATATACTCTGCTTGAGTCATTTAAATTGACTGTTAAACTGCCTGAAATTGCAAGAGGTAAAGATTCATCTGGGTTAATATGCTTCGTCTCTTTTGAAAATGTAGACATCGCTGGGAGGATTAGTGGACCTTGAGGCAGTTACAGCCTAGACTAATTTAACCAGACAGAGTCCCTCCTAACATCTAGCTGAGACTGAATTTTTTCAGAGCAATTTTTTCAGTTTTCAGTAACTGGAGAGTATGAAGCAGAACAAAGGAGAGACCAGCTTTTCCCCAAACCCAAAGTAGGAATGCTCCAATGGGGAGTAACAAGAAACCCTGGGATCCCTGGGGAGGTGACAGGAGGCTGGAGAGGGGTACAGACAAGAGTGCAGAAAATGATATAGGAAGATGTAAGAGGAAGCCCTAACTTGTTTTCAAGTATTTTCTACACTAGATAAGAGGAAGGGAAGGGATTATTATTTATTTAATTATGATAATTATATATTATCTATTTTTCCTTTTTTTGTTCTGTAGATCTAGAGTTCAGGTTAGTACTATAGGTAAGGTAGGTCATTTAGATGATGGATTAAGTAGATTTGTGTGGACCAGGTAGAAATCTGACCACTATTAATAACACTATTTCTGGGAGAGAATCAATCCACAAATGAACCTTTTGAAACTTTGGGTAATTACCTGCAGTGCCATTCAATTCAATTACTGTGCCTGCTTTATCACAGGCATGACAAAAAAATCAAACAGATGTAGTCTTTGATGAGCTTAGGTTCTACTGGGGCAGAGGTCAATAGATACATGCGAAAATACGTACAACAATATTGAGGAGGAAGAAAGCATTCACCTCTTTTTTCAGGTTGGAGAAATTAGGAAAAATCTCACCTAGCTAAGGTTGCTCCTTGGAGAAAGCTAGGCATTCTAAGAGGTTGTGGAACAGGCGTATTGTTATTCATCCTTAACCAAAGCCATCGCAAGGTGGATTTAAGCAAGGCAGACTTGCACAAAATTCTCAGCCTCACTCTCTCACTTCTTGTGTCATCAGAGTTCAGTGGCAGACACCAGCTGTGCGACTCTAGACAAGTCACTTGACCCTGTTTGTTTCAGTTTTCTTATCTGTAAAAGGAGTTGGAGAAGGAAATGGCAGACCATTCTTGTATCTTTGCCAAGAAAACCCCAGATGGGGTCATGGAGAGTTAGAAACGACTGAAAAAAAAGACTGAACAAAATGATGTGGGTTTGGTGGGGGAGGTGGTAGTGGAGGAACTTCCTTATTGTCAGTCATGGCACTCATTACAGAGATCATAGCACCAAGCTTACTCATCCGGGGAAGGGGATTCCAAGAGTTAGTTATGAAATGGGTATATTCTTCACCTTTTTTCAACCAATGACACCACGTTGCAATGCCTTGATTTGCCTCATGAACTGGATGTGGGTGAGGCAGTCATCAACCTCACTCTCTTTTCCTGAGTCATCAAAGTCCAGTGGCAGGACAAAAGTCAAGATGACCACTGATGACCCAGGATACAGTGGATGAGCTTGGCATCTTTGATGTCTGACCAAGCTCTAAGCTCTCCACAGTGCCTGCTTCAGCCTTCTTCATGGCACCTGGGACAAGTTGTTCTTATTCACCCATTCCACCCAGAAGTCTTCATATGCTTGGGGTAGACATCCCTCTACTCACTGATGGGTTTGTATTACAGACATGGGGACAACCTGCTCAAAGACCCACAGAGTTGGGAGATGGAATACTGAGTTCAGACAATGGATAGTATATAGGATAGGGCACTCTCCTATGAAAGTCTGTCCCTTGTTTATGAACCACATCCACTCAAACCCCATAGATCCTAAATTGGTAGGCTCATATCATCCAGAAGATATAATTAGCTAAAAACCAAAGACATTTAATGAAATAGCATAGCAAAAAGAGTAGTAATAAAACATTTCCCACAGTAAACCCAGGACATTCCCACAATTATAAACAATGTTAGTTAGAACATTGGACTCAGATAGGGAACCTAGGGGGCTGAGGCACACCATAGGGAGACAGCACACAGCTCTAGAGACCCTTATATCTTCTGGCGATGTATCATCAAGCTATTCATATCATTATGATATCACGATTCTCAACCAATCTGCTCCCTGGTACTCTAATATGAGGTAGTTTACCAAGCTACTATATAGTTTTTGCGAGGCATTTCTTCTGACCAATCTGTCATGTGGTCACTATTTCATGTTGCTTTACTGGTCAGAGCCAGGCAAAGCTCTTCTAGGCACAAGGTTGTTGAACTACTCTTTTTTTTTTTTACAGCTTCTGGCTGTAGCAGGAGTTGGCAGCTGGGGTGCCACCTCTTTCTTCAGGGGAACATGTAGTCTCCATAATCATTCTCAATGTAAAGCACAGAGGCCTTTTTTTTTTTAATATGGTTCCTTTAGAAAAAGC
This sequence comes from Potorous gilbertii, assembly GCA_028658325.1. Classification (NCBI taxonomy): domain Eukaryota; kingdom Metazoa; phylum Chordata; class Mammalia; order Diprotodontia; family Potoroidae; genus Potorous; species Potorous gilbertii. Next base: position 398,601,614 of record CM053771.1, on the reverse strand, counting down.
TGTCACATACTCTAACACCATTGAACTAGAGAGATAAAAGATCCCTTGGTGACTTTTTTTCTCATAGTGAGAGATCTGTGTATCTCAGCTAGCCTGAGGCTAGAATCCACTTACCTCTAGAAAGATTTCTCTCCCCAGTTGCCATGCTCTTTGATAAAAAAAGCAGAGTTATCCCTGGCTAACTCATCCCTTTAAACTTAAGTCTATTTTTTTTTACTTGTATTTTCTGGTCACCAAGGGCAGAGTCTTTTTCAAGCATCTTTGTCAGACTTAGGGTCAAAATTCATGTAACTTCCTTCTTCTTGTAGAGACTTCCTCCCAATAAAATGTCAAAGGAAAGGAATTCTCAGTTTTTCAGCCTCAGACTTTATTTTATCTCCCATTTTAATGACTGAAAGAGGAAAAAGCATCGGAACAAATTAAGCCCATAGAGCAAGGTCACTGTTTTCCTTCCAAAAAGGCTGAGCTGACCTGAAAAGAGAAAAACATATGAAATTAATCATTAATTTAGCAACTATGTGGATGGTAGATTATAGAGAAGAAAGTCTATAAATGAAAAGTACCTATTAGGGAACCATTGCAATGGTCTAGGCAAGAAGTGATGAGATTCTGTACAAGGATAGAGGAGAGAGATCCAAGAGATGTGGAGATTAGAACTGATAAGACTTGCCAATTGATTGTACATAAAGGATGTAGAAAACAGAAGGGTCAAAGATGATTCCAAAAATTGCACAAATTGGTGACTAGAAATGTGGAGTATCCCTCAAAAGAAATAGGGAAATTTGAAAGGGTTATTGATTTGGACACAAGGTAATGAGTTCTGTTTTGAATTTAGTGAAGCTGAGATGCCTATGCAACAACCAAATGAATATGCCCAATAGGCATATAATAGAACTGGTTATATAGATTTAGGAGTCATCTTAACAGAGATAATCATTGAACACTTGAAAGCTAATGAGATTACCAAGAAAAGGAGCACAGAAAGAGAAGTGACGAAAGCCAAAGGCATGCCTTAAGGGAGACCCACACTTTGCAAGAGGAAGAGGGTTGATGATACAGCAAAGACTGAGAGAGAGCAGCCGGATAGGCAGGAAGATAACCAAGTTTTTGTAGTGTCATGGAGGCCAAAGAAGAAGGAGAAAAGGCTTCAGAGAGGTCAAATAGAATGAGGTCTGAGAAAAGGTCATAGGTGATGTTGATTACTTTGGAAAGAAAAGCTTCTTTTTGTAGTGAGGTCAGAAGACAAACTACAAGGTGTTGGGGGGGGGGAAGTGAGGAGAACTATAGGAAGATATCTTGAATGGATCAATTGAAAGAGTACAACCACATGTCTATAGTATGTTTTAGATTTTTCAGGACAGTCTTGATTTCAAGAAAATAAAGGGTAGGATTATAGAGTCATAGCTCTATATAGAGTTAATATCTGGAAAGGACTTTGGAAATCAACTGATCCAATGTGCTCATTTTACAAATGAGTGAAAAGAATCCAGAGAGGTTAAATGATTCGACTAAAGCAAGTGACAGAACCATGATTGGAACCCAAGTGCTTTGATGTGTCATCACAGATAGAGGATCTCGTCTTAGACTGTATGTCTAGATTTTAGGTTCAAATAATATGGTTACCAAAAATTTCCATCCACCTCTCAGGGAGGAACTGGGAAAGGTGGAAATAAACATAATATTAGGTAAGGAGACGGAATTATCCTCTTCCCATCTGGGGACAACATGAGACTAGAAGGTAAATAATCAGTTTAGCTCTATAACTAGGTCCAAGACCTACTAAATATACTGAAAGTACATCAAGCTTTATACTTCCAGAAGTCTATTCAAAGTAAAAAGAAAAAACTGGAGACAAGAAATAGATCATCTTTTTCATGTAACTTTCATTTTCAGAGAGAAGATTCAGTACATTCTTTGGGTCAGTTTCTCTTTCTAAGATGCCTCATTTTCTGGAGATTTTCCTTGGATTTGGGGACTTTAGACCACTGGAACCTTTGGGGTCTTTCTCAATTGTTCTAATGCTCTTGTTTCTCTCTCCCTATCCCTATCTCTATTTTTCTCCCTTTCCCTCTTCTTGCTACTCTCCCTTCCTATCTTTCTCCTTCCATTCTGCTTCCTTTACCTTCCTTTGTCTGAATTATGGTTCACCCCAAGCTCCAGGGAAGTATAATTTCGTTCATCTCCTTTTTTGTTTTAGGATTCAAATCCCCCATGCAAAGTAGTTAAATGGCAGATTGGCAAATTTGTCTTTGAGCTAAAATCCCTCCAAAGCAATTTATGTATATTTTAATTCTAGCTGTTAGATAAACACATTCCATTTGTTTTTAATGAGTAAATTATGAGTTATTGATATACTTTACTGAGATATATTTTCAGCAATGTCAAAAGATTCTTGAGTTCATAAGACTTTTGGAACATGTATTAGTAATATACCCTTTCACATAGGTCAGTTTTATGAGCAGACATGAGAAAGTAAGGACTCTATAAGAGCACTGATTTATGGGGGTTAAGCTTCTATTGAGGATAGAAACTGTTGACAGGAGAAATTGCTAAAAGCCCATATCAGAAAGAGCTGCTGACAACAACAGCTGCTATAAGCCACTGAAGGGAGCCCTTGCCAATAGGAACATCCATGGGGATTGACTGTGACCAAGATCAACTGCCAAATGCCCCCACTGGGAGCATCAGCCAGAGTGTCAGGCTGGGGATATCTGCCTCCGAGGTGTCCAGCCCTGTCTTCACCATCCTCACATGAGTTGCTCCTGAGGGAAGGGGATATTAGTCTCCATTGCCTCCTGAATACCTAGGGAGAGAAGAGTTTATTCAGTGAAGAGAGAGAATAATAGTCAGGAAATCTGATAGAGTTAAAATTCAGGAACAAATGATGATCTTTTTTAAAAAAAGAAAGAAAAATAGAAGAAGAAAAAAGTGTGTAGGAGAGGAATCAAACGAAAGAAAGCAAAAATAGAAAAAAGCAAGAGAAATAGAGGAAAAAGCTATGGAAAAATAAAGGAAGGAAGAGAAAGGAAAAATAAAGGAAGGGAAGAAGGAAGAAAAAAGAAAATGAAGAAAGGAGGGAGGGTAGAAATGAAGGAGGAAAGGAAGGATATCTATCATGTATACAAAGCACCTTTTAAGAAAGAAGGGAAGAAAGAAGAAGGGAAAGAAAGGAAGGAAGAGAAAGAGGGGAGGGGAAAAGAAAGAAGGAAGGAAGGAAGGAAGGAAGGAAGGAAGAAAAAGAAAAATTAGTATTTGCTGTTTGAGGTATATTTTCTTTTCTTTCTTCTTTGAGGAAAGTTGTGACCATCTAGGTAAGGTGAAATAGATGAAAAGAGCTGGAATTGTAACTTAGCCCTCAAATCCTTAGTGACAGGTCACACACACACACACACACACACACACACACACACACACACACACACACACCAATCTGCAGACAGACATAGCAGTCTGGTGTCTGGATAGACCAATATTTAGGTTTCTCTAACTGTCAGCATTACTGGATTTTTTTTCAGATAAGCAGAATTAACAGAATTTATGGTGCTGTTGCCTTGTAGCTCATTTAAAGCAGCTGTCAAACCCTGGATATCTCACAAGTATCTTTAATGGGTTTCAGTGTTTTGTTTATTATATTTGTCATAATTACAAGTAACTCAATAAGCACGGTAGCTGGACAGTAGATAGACCAGGAGTGAAGTCAGGAAGAGCTGAGTTCCAATCTGGCCTCACACACTTCTTAGCTGTGTGACCCTGGACAAGTCACTTAACCCTGTTTGCCTCAGTTCCTCATCTGTAAAATGAGCTGGAGAAGGAAATGGTGAACCAAGAAAATCCCAAATGGGCTCATGAAGAGTCAGACATGACTGAAAAATGACCAAACAACAAAAACAAAAGAAGAGAGTGTCTAGTACAGTTTAGAAAGGTTTCCATAAAAACAAATGGTTAAAATGCTAAAATTTAGGAGCTTAAAAGGAATGGCATCCTACTATATGTTTTGTCATTTATCTCACTGTACTGAACAATTCATCATCTGGCTGATTGCATATGGTGCTCTTGCAATCATAGATCTAGCACTGAGCATCTGGGCCAACCCCCTCATTTTAAAGATGAAGAAATGGAGTGCCAGGGAAGTTAAGTGATCCACATCTTCATCATGGGGGTTAGGATCATGATGCCCTCTGGAATCTGGAACATTCCTTTCATACTAGAGAAGAAGTCTGAGTTATTGACATTATACAACATCATACATATATTTTATGCATATCTGAGTTTCTAAACTTTTTCTGTCTTGTCTACTGGCCTTTGTATGTCATCTGTGGCTTCTTCAAAATTCCCCCAAATTCCCATTTAATTTCTTATACCAAACTGAAATATCGTGAAACAAAGAAGGGGAAAGGGATAATGTACTTACACAAGATCACACAGGTAGTAATCATCCGAGATGGAATTTGGATGGAGGTCCTCTGACTCCAGGGCCATGTCCCTTTCCACTGTATTGTGTTATTCCCCAGGATGAATGTTCCCATTTCCACAGGTTCTGTCTTGAGTGATTAGTAGAAATTTCCACATTTTGTTACTCATATTTTCTTTTTTTTAATTTTATTGGGATCTTCCAGTTTTATGTCACCTTTATCCTTTACCCCAAGTCCGCCCCACCATCAACTTAGAGAGTCAAGAATGAATGAATGAATGAAGCATTTATTAAGGGCTTCCTATATACCAAACACTGTGCTAAGCCCTGGAAACACAAACAGGAAAGCAGAAGAAAATAGAGTCCCTTCTCTAAAGGAACTTGCATTCTAATTGGGAGAAAACACATATGGAAGGTTTCAGTCACAAGTCAGATAGAAAGTTCCCATGGTCCTTCAGGTGCAGCAGCAAGGCATGATAATTCTTTTTCTTTACTGTCATTTCCATCAATAAAGATAATATCGTTTTCAAAATTTAACCATCTGACAGTTCCAAGGACCTTGGTGACAGAAACTTTTTTTTTTCAGATCTTTCATGGCACCTGCAGGAGCAATTGCCAGACTGCATCTCCACAGGGGTTGCTTCCCAGGGTGATGGCTGAGGACACCGGGCTGGAAGGATTTCTATTTCCAAGGCTCATGTGTTCAAGGTCCTGGATTGTCTTCATTAGGGTCTGAGGGAAGACTGTAGTGGCAGTGGTGGTAGTTGGATTTTCCTGGCACATGCTGCCTCCTATTCTTCCCTCAGGGTGCCCTGCTCCTTCAGTTAGGCTGGCTTGCCTACCTGCTCTTTGGGTGGTAGTTGTTTGGCAGCTGGTAGGGATGGTTAGGAGCTGCTCTCCTGAATGATGGAGGAGTGCCACTACTCCCAAAGCTCTTATGTCTATCTTGTAGATATTCACTATAACAAAAAAATATTTTAAAGAAAAAATGTGTGGGGGAAGGGTAAAATAAAAAAAAAAGTCTGACCATATATGCAATTTTTCCCAATCCCCCATGGACTCTCTCTCCCCTTCCCCACCCCAACCCCTCAGGGAAGGAAGTGTCTTCTCATATGTCTTCTTTGGAGTTATGTTCTTTGCAATTTTACTACATTCATTGCCAGTTATTTTGTGGTTGATCCGTCCACTTGTCATGTTGTGCGTTGTGTTGTTCCCTTTACTCTCTAGACACTTTTTCTGAAAATCCACCAGACTTGGAGTCAGAGGACTCTGAATTCCACTTGTGGTTTTGCTACTTAATAGCTATGTCCCCTTTGACAATTCACTTTACTGGTTGGGGCCTCAATTTAACACACACTGGGCCTGGATTCAGGAAAACCTGAGTTCAAATACAGCCCCAGACATAAGTGCAAAGCACTTAGTTTCTCATTCTCAATTTTCTCCTCTCTAAAATGGAAGTAATTATAACACGAACCTTCTAGGATTGTTATGAAGTCCATCGTAAACCCCAAATTCACAATATAAATGCCGGCCAATATTATTATTAGAACAAGGTTAACGTGTGTCCCCTGCATGGCTTACAAGATTGTTGAGAATATCAAATGATATCTATCATGTATACAAAGCACCTTTTAATCATAACACGTTCTAAAATATAAGCAGTTATCATCCACCTTGTCATTGCAAACTTGAAACCACTATATAAATGTTGGCCATCATTAGTATTAGAATAGGGCTAATGTGCGTCCTCTACCTGTCGCAGAGGGCTATTGAGAATCAATCAATAAATATGTACACAAAGTACTTTGTAACCTTAATCTATACTAAAATATGAGCAATTATCATCCACATCATTAATCGATTATCCTTATCATTAATGATGGTATTGGTGGTAGTGGTAGAAGTAGCAGCAGCAGCTGTAGCAGTAGTAGTTGTACTAGTAGTAGTAGTGCTACTACTAGTAGTAAACATGTCTGACTCAGTCAAAGCAACTGACAGAGACTGGTAAAAAAAAAAAGACTTTAGATGTTAATTGGGGCCTCTCTATGAATTCTTTCTAATAGCATTTTGGCTTGCATTCTTTCATCATTCTCAAGGATGGGAGCTTTTACTTGACAACTGGGCAGAGAATAAAATGCAATCTTTCATTGCCACAAATAATTCTCAGACTCTGGCAGTGATTCCACCAACCCACTTGTTGGATTTTTCCTGGATCCTCTCAGACCTCACACTCACATAGCGCTAGACCTTAGTGCATTTGATGCTCCTTATCAATTAACAAGCTTCTTCATCCTTCAGCACCATCTGAGACTCAGAAAGCGTTTCTACACTGTCAAAAAGATTCATTGGAATGACTGATGGCTAGCTTACCGTGCTGCTCCTTTCTAGAAGAGAGGTAGAAAGCAGAAGATTACAATGATGGAGCAGTGGGAGTGAGGAGAGGAGGAAGATTACTAAGGAGAGGCAACTTTTATGGTCAATGTCTACCCTATCCTGGAAATGAGTGTATAGAATGGTCATAGAGCAGCCAGTAGATGGTGCTGCATCACCAAACTCCAGGGTTCATGCCCTTTTTATGCCACCAAATTCTTTGTCCTAAGAAACAACAAAAATAGATTACTGTTTCCATATTGAAAAAATTCAGGTGTGCATTGACTTTCATTGTGGGACGAGACAGGTCTGGAGTACTTGATTGCTTGTGGGCATACTGGGTTTGTAGATGTTTTGAAAATGCCACATAACCGGTTTTCAGAGGAATTCCCTCAGGACATAATTCATGTTTGATTCCTGCTTTGACTGGACATTCAGGGTCCTGAACACTCCTAAAGGACACAGGCATGTCACAGTGGTCAATGCTGGCCCTAAGAAGCAAGCTGAGCTGAGAGGAGTTTGTTCCTGGTGCCCTCCATGTAACTATCACAGTAAACATCACCTTCTTTTCTGTGTTGTTGAATGAATTCATTCAACAGCTATTTCGTAAACACATACTATTTGCAGAACACTGTGCTTGACATTGGGGGAGATATAAAGTTTAGATGAAACATTGTCCATACCCTCATGGAGTTTATAGTTTAATGATAAAGGGAAAAGACACAAGCCAATGAATACATAATGTATGATATAATATGAGCATATTAGAGAGGCCTGAGGAGATAAGGTCTGAGGGGCAAATGAGACCTCAAAGAGAAGAACCTTAAGGATCAGGAGAAGAGGAGTGGATTCATGCAGGAGGAATCATTTAAATTGAAGTGTTTGGTTTTTTTTTTAAAAAAAGAATGAGCAGAAATTTCGACAAGGGGAGAGAGAATATTCTAAGTACAGGTTGCTGTGTGAGCAAAGATAAGGACATTAAATGGTTTAATGGTTAGAGGAGAGTAATGTGAAAGATGGTTGGAAAAGGAGTTATGGTGTGGAATATAGAGGGCTTAGATGGCCAGACAGAAAATTTTGAGCCTTAATCAACAGACAATAGGGAGCCATTGAAGGTATCTGAGCAGAGGAGTGACATGATGATATTGAAGAAAGAAGAAATTTGTTCAGATAATGGCATGGAGAGCAAATTTGAGGGAAAGGGAATGGATGTTTGAGAAAACTATTGAGGAAATGCCCACAATAAATTAGGAAGGTGATAAGGTCCTGCACTAAAGTAGTGGTAATGGAAATAAAAAAGATTGGATGGATGTGAGAGTTGTTAATCTAAGTCAAAATGGATAGACCTTGGTAACCGATTAGATATGAGACAATACAGTGCAGTAGAAAAGGTGCTGGTGTTGGAGAAGGAGGACCTTGGTTGTAATCTAGTTCTGCCCCTTACCACCTCTGTGTCCTTGGGTAAATCACTAAACCCCACCCCCACCCCATCAAGCCTCAGTTCCAGTATCTGCACAATGGAAGGGAGTGCATTAACTTTATGATCCAATGATTCAGGAAAAACTCTCAAGTTATAAAACTAGGGATCTGTTTTTCTTCACTTTTTTTTCAGACTACTTCTGATAAAGGGAAAAAAGATCTAGAAAAAAATTTCCTTCCTTCCCTCCCTCCCTCCCTCCCTCCTTTCCTTCCTTCTTTCCTTCCTACTTTCCTTCCTTCCTTCTTTCCTTCTTTCTTTCTTTCCTTTCTTCCTTCTTTTCTTCCTTCTTTCCTTCCTTCCTTCCTTCTTTCCTTCCTTCCTCCACCCACATGGTAGGAGACACAATGGGCTCCATGTTAGACAAATGGGCTATGCTCAAAAGGCCCCGAAAGGGTATCTCAATGTTAGAACTGAGAATGCCCAGAGAAGCCCAGGTTGCACATACATGTGTTCCTAGATACTAGTTTGAGTGAGGACGTCTGATCCTGACTGAATGAAACTGGATAGAGCGAGTTTTCCCAACTTTTGTTAGTTTGGCTAGTTCTTTGTCAGTTGAGCACTGCATATGTTTCACTGACCTTTTGTTGTCTTTTTAATTCTGTGATTTTCAGTAGTCTAAGAAACATGCAAGAGTTGTGGTTCTTGAAGCAGGTAATTCAATGACTATTGGAGATATTGTATTCACTGTTATCTCTCTTAAAATAATGTTTTCTTTGAGGGTAGACTGAACAGGGCCTGGTCTTGATGAAGCCCTGACCTCAAGGGTTTACATTAACCAGATTGAAGCAATGAGTAGTTCCATTCCCAAAGTAGAAGGTTTGAAAGAAGGTGATTTTAGTGAAGGGTAAGTCCAAGATGTATGTGGGAGGGGGCAGTCGAGGAAGCGGGGAGGCAAGGAAGATGCTATTGCCAAGACACTACCAGGCCGCTAATTACCATTCTGGCAGGGTAGTCTTAGAGTAGATAGCAGGATGTGGTATTTTGGCCACAGAAGCTAAGGCAACACAACTTCTTTCTAGATAGATGTACCTTCCTCAAGTAGAGCCTATATGTGTGAATCTTTGATCTTTCTCCCCTACTCCCAGCCTCAGGACTTCATTATACTAGCAATTACCTTTCTATAGGGGAATTTATTAGGACCTATGGAATTCCAGGCTCCACATGAACTCCTTGGCCAGCAATTTTCCTGTCATGTTACCAGCGAGAGGGTGGTGATTAGGGCAATCACTGGGGCTTGGAGGAGGGGGCAATCCCTTTCTGGGAAAAGAGGAGCAAATTTTAATTAGTATCGAATGAAACAAAATTGAAAGACTGAGCTGGGCCTGGGATTATCCAGAGTACAAATATCCAGATGGCTGAGATGAACAGAAGGCAAAGAACAGCAAGAGAAATTCAAGCAAGAAGGTTGGTACTGGATCAGAGCACATTGGCGGATGTAATAGGAACAAAATCTGCAATGTAGATTAGGTTATTTTCCCCTCTAAAAGTCAGGGAAGTTATCCCTGTGAATTCATTGGTTCAGAGCTGCTAACATGTCTTTCTGGTCTCCTAAAACCCTGCCATTTAGTCTGGGCTAGTTTTCCCCTAAAAGGCAGGAAAACTATGTCTAAGACTTGAGAGATCTAGCTAAGGCTAGAGTTGTTGAAGGGACTTGCCAATCACCTAGGGCAAAGAAGTGCCACTCCATGGGATGGTGGTGCCCTTCAGAATTGTCAGATGTCCCACTGGCATGCCAGCAGCTCTACCCAGCACTTCCTGATGAGCAGGAGCATTTCTATGTGGAGATAAGCAGAACTTCATCTACATGAACCAGTGCTGTATCCTTGCTGAATATTCTTTCTATGCTAAAACTAAATAATCTTCCTTTTGGTAACTGTTAGATGGTCTGTAAGTATTTCATCCCCTCTGAGAGAACTGAAGGAATTAGGATACCAAGGAATTGAGTGAACCACACTGACTCCATTTTAGGACTCAGTTCTGGAGCTAACTTTCTATTCAAGTATGAGTCTAGTCCAAATTTTGTACTGTGAGAAAACTTTATTCAGTTGATGGAATTCCTAGAAACCTGTATTGCATTGTTTGGATCTAGCCCTGCATGGCTGGGAAACTGGACCACCCCTACCTTCTATTTAGAGACCTTTAACTAAGGACCTAGGTTATGCTGACTGGAATTCCAGTCAGACCCAAAGATTGAGGCAGAGTTCTCTCACGGTTGTCCATCTCAAGCAACCCATATGTCTTGTCTGAAACGTGGCCCCCATACTGATCAATCAGTTATTGTTTCCATGTTCCTTTGATTCTTTACAGACACTTTTCTGATTTCAGGGAACCATACCTCTTCACTCTCCCCATTCCTATTTGGAAAGCTTCTAATGTTTCATCTCATTATAAATCAAATTACCTAATGTATTTTTCCTTCTAATTAATTGTTATTATTTAATTGTTTTTAATATTTCTGTTGTCTTCAGGCTTAAACGGAGGAGGTTTGGTCTCTTTTTGTTAGGCAATTGGCATGCATTGCATAATAAATCAATATACTCAGAAGATCAAACCTTTGTTTCCTCTGTCACTTCATCTTTCACCTTTCACACCTTCCAGGTGTGTACTGTAGTACTGGACTAGCCTGAATCAGGCCTGTCCTAAAATGTGGGAGTTGACTATTCATATGACTCAAACTATTTCCCAAGATCTTTGGCTTTTTATAGTAGTCACATGCATTCTCCTCCTTTCTTCCACTCCCTACCCCAATATCATCTTTTACAGATATGTTCTTCAATATGGTTTGGAAATGACTTGACCATACCTTCTTTTGCCTCAGTTATCCAATAAGATTGAGGACTTAGGCGATCCTCCACAATTACTGCCTCCCTCACATTTCAACTTTCATAAGATTCCATGTTTCTTAGAATATCCCTAAGAGACTAAGATAACCAGTTCAAGGGACTGGAATCCTAGAGTGGTTCCCATAACTACAGAATGTCCAATATGTCTGCTTGAGCCCCCGTTTTCCAAATATCTTTCATGATAGGACAAAATAGGCATGTTGTTGACTGTTGAACACACCCTATGGCTAAACTGAATGTGTTGTGAGGTCGGCAAAATCTATATTCCTTACAGCTCCTTCCAAAGTACCCTCTTTTCCCTATGTCAGAAGTCAGTGGATCCTGACCATTAGAGGTCAGGGCTCCTTGATATTCTCAGTCAACACTTTGCTTTGGTCTCCATGGAGATAAAATTGGTAGGCAGGAGTATATAGGATCATGGAATTGAAAGAAAATGGAGAGGTCTGTTCAAGTGTCCTCTAGCATTATTGATGTAATGTCTTCACATTACTAGTCACAGCAATTATTAACCTGCCACAGTTTTAGTCATTTGCTGGGAAACGTTTATCACAATTATAGAAAGGAGAACCTGCTGATGGCCAGAGTTAAAGACGGGTGGAGTTCACCTCATATTTTATTTAGACCTCCTGAAATCAAACGAGCAACCTTGAGAAATAACTCTTGTCGCATAAAGCTGGATTTTTTAATTTGTTCCTTACAGCAATCAATGCTCATAGAGGTCTCTTCATCTATATTAGCAGGGACATGGTGGATGTACATTGATATAGGAAATCAGAGATCTACCTGGAGCTTGAAGGGTCCATAGAAGTCTTCTGGTCCAACCTTCTCATTTTACAGATAAGCAAACTTAAACTCAAAGAGGTTAAATGACTGTCCGTAGGTCACATCAGCAGTAAATGTAAGATCTGGGATTTGAAGGAAGGTCCTTTGATTTCAAATTTAGTACATTTCTCATTGTGCCAAGTAATGCAGCTATTGAAAAGAGCACCCTGCTGATACCACACATATGACTCTCCTCTCCCCTGCAAAGAATCTGAGTTAAAAAGAAGTTGAAAATTCACTAGTAATATTCCTTTGGTCTTATGGCTTTTTTCTCCCAACCTATTTAGGGTGCTTGGTCCTGTTACAAAATGGACCAATATGTTCATGTTACATCAATACACTATATGATCCTCTGGTTATTTACAATGTCAGCTGTTCCTCCATAATTTTTTAGAAAAAAAGTTTAATTGTGAATTTAACAAACATCAACAAACACAAACATTTAAATATATAAAAAAGAACAAGAGGATTGTATAAGAAATTGTGAAATACTGTTATGCAGAGTTTTTTTGAGACTATGTATTTATCTCCAACAAAGTAGTGACAAAATCACTCTATTTGTATCCATTTTCATATTTTTTGGGTGTTTTTTTCTGTACAATAAAATTGGTTTTTTATGTTCTTTTTCACTTACCTGTCACACCTAATATCCCTTCAGAATAGAATTGTCTCTTGTAATGGGTATAATTTGGGAAAATAAATCAACATTTCGGCCTTGTCTGAGAATGTATATTTCATTCTTCACTTTTCATCTATTATCTCTCTAACAAGAGGTAGAAGATATGTGTCACCATCAACCTTTGGAGTTTCAATGCTTTGATAAAACTTCGTGGTCCTTCAAGGTAGTTTTCCTTTGCACTATTATCATTTTGCAAATTCTGTTCATTTCACTCAGCATCACTTTGCATGTGCTCTCATATTTCTCTGAATCTGCCGCATATGTTATCTCAGAGTGCAATAACATTCCTTGACACTTATATGTCATATTCCCCAATTGATGTGCCCCATTTTGTTTCAATTCAAAATAGAAATAGAAAAATTAGAAATAACGTAATAGAAAAATAGAAAAAATAAAACAAAATCCAAAATTGAAAATGTCTAATCCAAAATATTCCCTCTATGGAGTCTACTCAAGTTTTGACAAGTAGAATAGGTCCAGATTACAAATGGTAAGGATGGGTTTCAGTCTGTATCTTTGGAAAGAGTACAGATATACTAAAGAGATTGTAGATCTGATGGCTTATACTGGAAAGTAGTGTGATTCTATTGGAGTATGTGTTCGTCCTTCGTTACCAAAGAAGACCATGCCATCAGAGAAATAAGGACATACACTTGACTTTGTTTTGAGTGAGAGAGGGCTGTGCAGGTCACCAGCCTTACTTCTCCTCCAGAGCCATCTGAATCCAGTGACCAAATATTCATCAGGATGACTGAAGATGACCCAGGAGGAGGCAATTAGGGTTAAGTGACTTGCCCAAGATCACACAGTAGTGAGTGTCAAGTATCTGAGGTAAGATTTGAACTCAAGTTCTCTTGACTCCTGCACTGGTGCTCTATCCACTGCACCACCTAGCTGCCCTTCCACTGGAGAAGGAAATGACAAACCACTCCAGTATCTGTGCCAAGAAAACCCCATGGTTTTCATGGTATGGTTCATGGAGTCCAAAAGAGTTAGACATAACTGGACAACTGAACTACGACAAAGCATGGTTCTACTTCTTATTCTACTTATTTAATTAAACAAATATTTATTGAGTGCCTGCTACATGCAAGACACTCAACTAGGCATTAAAGAAGAGACAAAGATGACAAGGACAGGGTTTCTGCCTTCAAGAAGCTTAGAGTCTAGTAGTGAAAATGTGTACACATATTAAGAGCTAGAATGGAATCAATGCTCTAGCAGAGGTATAAGCAAAGCACTAAGAGAGAACAGGAGGAAAGGTCACTTCCAGTTGTCATAATTGTGGTTATAAAGGGAGGTCATGTATATTCTGGGTCTTGAATAATTTCAATAGGCAAAGACAAAGGCAGTTAGGTGGCTCAGTGGAGACAGTACTGGACCTAGAATCAGAAAAACTCACCTTCCTGAGTTCAAATCTATCCTCATATACTTACTAGCTGTATGACCCTGAGCAAGTCATTGAACCATGTTTTGCCTCAGTTTCCTTATTTGTCAAATGAGCTGGAAAAGGAAATGGGAAGGCACTCTAGTATCTTTGCCAAGAAAATCCCAAAAGGGAGTTGGAAAACTCAGACAGGACTAAACAACAATAACAAAAGGTAAAGAAGAACATTCCAAATGAGAGGGAAAGCATAGACAGGGTAGGGACAAGTGGTCTAAATGGGGCTGGAATGTAGAAAGAGGCTAAAACATTAGTTTGGTAACTGAGCTGTAATACAGAAGATCTTGAATGCCGAGTTATAGATTTTAGACATTATTTGGAAGGAGAAAGGGGATTCATTGATAACTTTTAATCTAGGAAGTGGTATGGTTGAAGTGGTGCCTTCCATGTAACAAGCATTCAATAATGTTAGTTGGAAGGAATCAAATTGCACTGGATGGACTGAATTGAGTTGAACTGATTATGATGTGATGATAAAATGCAGAATCAATTAAAGTGGGAAAGGATTGAAGCCAAAGAGTTGAATTTGGCTAGAATGATATTGCAGAACTAGAGCCAAAGTATGAACGTATTTCCCTTCCCTTGTTAGCTATACAAGCATCCTCACTATTTATATTTTTTCTTTGAAAACCATTTTTACAAATTACATCTTTTTGTCTAGTATCAATTATACTTTGCTGACCAGAGCCACACAAAGAGGAAAAACTTCATCCCTCTAATAGGCATTCTCAGAAATACATTACCTAAGATATGTTGCAAGTATTTTTAAAAATTAATTTGGTTTAACTTTAAAAAATGGGAGGAGGAAGTTTAAACTTATCTTTTGGTTGGCTTAACTGCTTCCTTTCTTCAGCAAATTCTAACCCAGTTTAACCAGATCAAGCCTTTTTTCTTTTAAAGTAAAAAATCTCTTCTACGAGCTTATCATTACATAGCCCAGATGTGGGTATGAATGACCCCTAGAATGTAAATATGGGCACTATTGCAGGGCCCCATCTGCCTTATTGGGGAGGAAGAATTTTGAATTTTATTTTTGCAAAAGGGAAGGTTTATGCCTGTGCCAAGTTTGGCCTTTAAACACTCATAACTTGCAAAAAGCAACTTTGGCCCTAAGGAAACTCATTACTGGTCAGAAATGAATTCAAATATTTCCAAGTATATACTAGTTTTAAAAAAGCGTTTTTTCCTAGTCCTCTAAATAGCTAACAAATAGTAGCAGTGCACCCCTTAAGCACCTCTTACCCCCTAATAAGTAAGTCCCATTCATTCAGCCAAACAAGTGACTTATTGGGGGCACAATAGGGAATTATTGTTCAAAAATAAATGCATCAGTCTCTAGGGTGATATCTCAGCTGTTTCATCTACCCCCAAAGTTGATAGTTTTTTTGCATTAGAAACTTAAGAGTTCTTTTCCATGGTGAGCTCTTTCCTCATTGCCCTCCTTTTTTCAGCTACAAAGAGAAACATTTGAGCAGTAACTTTGCTGGAGGGCCACACTCTCCATCCTTTAGCAAGGGATTCCGGTTTCTTTTTCAGGTCTCCCCTTGCCTCAGGAAACAGAACCTGGCAGTAAGTTTGCTCAGTTTTTTGTGAAGATTTGTTGAGAAGGGGCTGGGTCTCCTTCTGCTTTTCTCTTTAGGGCATCAAACATGAAAGCCTAATGGAGCAGGGTTGGGCAGGGCAGGGCAGACTGCAGAGTAGAGAGAGCTGAATTCCTAGGAGACTACTTTCCTACATCTGGTTAATATTAAAGGGGTTTGAGTCTTTGACTGAGGTCACTCTCCATTAAAGGGAAATCTGTGGCATTTGCTTTCAAGTTTTGTCCACATCCCAAAGCGCCTATCTTCACCTGTTCTCAATCAGAGGCTGTTCCCCAGAAGACAAACACCAATTATAAGAAAACTATTTTGAAGTTTACTAACCACTCTTGGGTTTTGTTCTTACTCTTCTTGGAGGTTCTACTCAGGGCTCAAGCTGGGAATGAGAAGATTTGAAAAGACTTCTTGGGAAAGGGGTGGGAAGGGGGAAAGGGCAGATTAGCCTAAAGTTTTTTCTTATTTGTGGGGCACATTACAGGTGCTGAATAACCATTTGCCAAATAAGTTAATTAAATTCTAAGGTTGAGAAAACTAGATCAAATGACTGCTCTTAAGGATCTTGCTAGATAATCAAAATACTAGTTCTGTATAATCATCATATTATTTTTTCTACCTTTTTTATTACCTGATATTTCTCATCTTTTTCATGGAGTTCAGAGAGAATCAATCTTTGGACAGTCAATAGCCTCCTATTATTCCTGAATATTTTATATTCTGCATAGTATTACTCAAGTGGGTAGGACAACTGCTTTCTTCAGTTAACTGAAAATATTAGGAGGTAAGTGTTTCTTTTATAGGCTCCCTGTAAGTATCTTCAGTAATAACCCCAGTAGCATTCAGGACAATAGAATGAGAGCTACCTCATCCTATTGCCATATGATGGTTATTTCCTCTGCTAAGTCTCTGAATTTTGACGACTCTTCATGACATGTAGCTTAGGGATTATGAGAATTTGATATAGTGACCTCTATTAAAAAGTTTCAAAATTCTGTGGATCTCTGTCGAATCTGGGCTATTGAAGCAATAGTTTATTCTGCAATAATCCTCTGGTTCTAGAATAGTTTATTGATGTAGTCTCAAGGACATTTTGAAATCTGCATTTAAAGCAGAAGATTTGTTACCTACTAGTTCATGAAAAAGAAAGCTTCTATTCATAGAATAATTCTATCTACTACTCATCTCTTACCGGGTATTTGGTAGACACTAAATTTTTGCAGCCTTTGGTGATTTGATGCATAGTTTCTATTGATGTTTTTCCACAATCCACGTTTATCACTAAGTGTGGACTCCTTAATCCATCAGTAATTTCTGGTAGTGATGACTTCAACCTGAAATGCCATGACCTCCATTTCCACAAGAAAAAAAAAATCCAGTTGACAGGCATTCTTTTCATGACATGCCTCTTTGTCAACATGTAGTTGATGAAGTTCATGTGAATGTGGTCTCTGGAGGACCTTTTGATTTCATTCTTAGATCTTGGTAGCCATCTCATGGATTCCAATTGGAGGTATACTATTTTCATATACATTTGGCAAATGCAGCAGTATGTACCTGTTGACAGACGTTACTATTATTGCTACTATTGAAGTAGTCTAGTTGTTCTAGAAATATTTCTCCAAGTTTTTATCATGTCCTCTGAGAATGTCAATCCTCTTTTTTCCTTTTTGTTTGAAGAAGTGTTAATCTTTGTGTACCTGTCTTAGGTTATTGATTCTATGTTTCATTACTATCAAAAGGATTTTTGTTAGAATACTTTCCAAACCAGCTGTGGTTCACTTTTCAGTTCTGAAAGTATACATTGAAACTGGTATTGAACAGGTATGAATTGCTAAAAAGTTTCTTTGCATTATACTTTGATCTCAGGATATTAGTAAGTTTCTGAATATAATTAGTTCCAACTTTTTCATTGATAGTTTTATGTTCAAAGTGTCTTTCTAGATGAAGACCAATGTATTTCTAAGAATTGTTTTCTTCCCTTGATTCAATTTTAATAGATAGATTCAAACTGAAGTTTTCAGTCTCTGTCTTTTCTTGGTGCATGATAAGAATCTCAGACTTATGTAGTCAAAATAGCATTTTCATATCATTGAAAAAAAGATTCCATGAGATGAAGAAGCTGTTGAATGTTTTTAATGAAACCATATAACTTGATGTCATCAATTTACAGCAAATTATTAATGAGACATACATTTTTGTTCAACTCCCTTTTTAACTTGGAAGACATATTTAGTTCTACTTAAGCAAGATGTTAGTGGATTTATGACTAAGCAGAACCATAATAGTCTTAAATTTTCTCCTCTGAAAAATCCCACAAGTATGTCAATTGTTCTTGGCATTGTTTTGGTGATATTTTTAATAGAGAAATTTTTTTTCTCAATGTGGTCAGATCTATTTTTTATATTTGTAGAAGCCATGAGTGCAGAACTGAGTACAAAGTCTGGTAATGAACAATAAGGGTGGTACAAATGTTACCATGCTTTTGGTAGGCTTATTCAATCACCAAACCAATAATAAGTTATTCTTTATGGCTCTGGGTATCTTGAGATCAACAGCATACCCTATTTTTGCTGTTCAGTCAACATACTGTTTTCTTATTGAATATTTATCACAATTTTTTTTTCTGATTCAAGTTTTGACTGCTTCATATAAAGTATCAATAGATATTGATACTTTATCAATATCACTCATATCAATAGATATGAGAAATATAGGTGTCTCCAGTATTCTCATCTTTCGGTAGTAGATGTGATGTCTCCTGCTAAAGACAGGATTGAACTACTTCTAAGAGGAAGTTGGTAAAAATACTTTTCTAGTATGCTTTTTTGCATCAATATAAAGCTAAAAAGTATGGATTTTATCTGGCCTTACCATGTTCCAGTTAATATCTTACACTACTGCAGTGCTTTAAGATTGATAATTTATTCACAGCAACCCTGTGAAGTAGGTAGTACATGTGTCATTATCCTCATTTTGCAAATGAAGGCACTGACTGTCAGGAAAACAAAATGGTGTGGCCTAGGTGATACAATTAATAATTTTTGGAGGAATGTCACTGGAACTCAGAATTTTTGGTTTAAAACCAAGGCTTTTCCCTCTAGAACTGAACAGAGATTCTCCGTTGCTATACAATTTCTGCTGGGTCCTCTGGTGATGGTAGGGTGGAGGATAGCTTTAGCCATTACTTGTAGCTAAGTGCTCCTCTGTCTTTTTGTATAGCATCACTTAAATATGGAAGAAGTCTGAAAGATACTGCCTTAGATCTGTGCATGTTACAGAAAAGGTTAGTAAATAAATGGATTCCCACATTGCATTGGAGGTTCAATTAGAAGATCCCCAAGAAACTTTACAACTCCAAGCTCTTGCAGCTCTAGGATTATGAAGATATAATCAGTACAATCAATAATCACAATATAATCATATAGTATAATCAGCAGGCATTTAAATTGAGTTTACTAAGGAAATAAAGTTTAAATATAAAGCCAGAAGCTGAATGAAATTGAGGAAGTAGTTGAAAAACCAAAAACTTTTTATCCTGGAGACAATTTCAGCAGAAATTATTTTAACTGACTTGAGAGGTGAAGGAGCAAGGTACAGTACAAAAGTGCTTCAATTTCAATAAGCTCTGTACGTGAATATCAGGTTTTACCAAACACACCAGTTAGGGGCTGGGGATCCACTTTACCAGAGGTCTTAACTTTGCAGTAGGACAATGCCACCCTTGAAGCAACACCTTATAGAATCATAGTTGTTGACATAAATACTTATTACCTGGAGAACCAGAGATTGAAAGGTATCCCACCAAATCACTCGTTACCCCCGCAAACAAAATTTTTTTAACTTGTCAAAAAAGTCTTTGCATTAATAAGCGTCTAACCTGCAGCTGGATGCCGGGGAACTGAAAACCTATTACAGTCCTTTGTTAGGGGAATGTGCTGTAGAAGAAAGCCATTTATGAAAGACTTTAGATGAAAAGTCAGATGAACAAAGAGACTCTGTCTTGGTCTCTGCTGCAATAATGACCACTATTTGACCCTGCTCAGCAGAATTAAATAACTCACCTTCCCAGCAGCATGAACTCGTTTAGGGGAACTCCTAGGACAGACACCATTCCAGTAGTTTCTATCGGCTTAGAAAGATAACCTGGTCAGAAGGAAATAAGTTACGCCTTTTCCTGGTTCAGTACATCAGCACTTCCCTGTTTCAGCTCCAACCCTGCTAGAGAGAATCCTAGAGCAAAACTCAGCAAAGACAGAGACTCCATGGGGAGGGCCCTTAAGAGGGCCCAATATCTCTCTGGTTCTCTTATAGCCCCAATATTTTCTGTATAGAAAAGGGGAGTTCAGAGTCATCCTACGGCTACACAAGCTACACTTTAGGCTGGGTGTAATTTCACCTATTCTACTAGGATTGCAAGCTTTTTAGGAGCAGAATGAACATTTTATTTTTCTTCATATTTTCCCCCATGTCTGACAATGCTTAGAGCAGTGCTCTGAATGACAGAAACCCATGGAATCACAAAATTTGATAGAAGTAGGGGTGTTCCTGTAAATGTTTAACAACCAAATTCCCCTTCCCCCTCAAAGGTATACATACACATGACACACTTTTAAGTTTTATCTGCATTGTTAATGTTTCTGCCATCACTTTTTAAAGTCCAGAAAATCAGTAAAACAATAAATCAAGCCCAGATTTGTAGCATTTGCTAAGTTACAAGATGTAAGTGCTCACACTGAAAATTTAACAATCAGCTTTCAAAAACTACTTCAGTCTGTCCCCAGCACATCCCCAGTGGACCTAGTCCAATCCATACATGAAAGGAATCTCTACTATAATGTACCCAACAAGTGGTTGTCCAGCTGGAACATACTGGTTAATTAATAAATGTTTATCAGAGTATTTCTTGATTTATTATTTGGTGTGTTATGTTGAGGCTCTCAGTACACCCTTGAGAGAGAGTGCATTGTCACAAAACAGGTCTCCTCCACTGGGAAGGTACTAAGTAGATACTATATATCCCCTGCATCCCCAGCTACCTACCTACTATATAGAACACCAAGGAAGGGACATATGCTCATATGAAGGAAATTTCTAAGACAGCCCAGACTATAGCTACTTCCATTCCAAACGTCAAGTTTACTTGGTTCTGCTTTTCCCCCTCCTTTAAACCATCCAAATCAGTTTGTTGCTTCCACTCAAATGGCTGTTATCCTCCAGCCACAACTACCAGAGCAGAGCCCAGTTAGCAATGTCAGAGGGCATGTGTGTTCTCATGTAGATACTGTGTCCATATGGGTACATCTAGATCTAGATGGGGCTCCCAGGGAGTCTCCTCTGCCCCTCCTTCTCCAAGGAAGACTGATTACTAGAAGAAGGGCCGAGGGGAATGGTGCTTGATAAAATGGGGCTGGTTTAAGGCTAGAATTATACCCATCAACCCTGTTTATATTGTCCACCTAGGGGAATAATTTAAGGTTCAAGCTGCATTCCTGATCGTTATCCCTTAAGCTTTATATCCAAATGCCATGAGCTACCCAAGGCTTGATTCCCTTCCCACCGAATGCCAGTTAAATAAAGACTACACTTGGTGAACATCAAATAGCAAATTAATCCATTGCGCTAGGATCATAGCAAACAGAAATCAAAAAGGTTATGCAGATGAGAACACACTGATACAATATACAGATTGAACAAGCTCACCCCCTGAGAGTTACATCTTTCTGCTCTACCCAAGAGCTCTCTCAGATCTCACCCAAGGGGGAATTCTCTGATATAAATGGAGGATAGGCTTCTTTAAAATCTTTCTATTCCTTCTTGAAGACAGTAAGGAATCATGTGACTTATCTCCAGAAGCTGGAAGCCAGAAGACCAGAATCTCTCTTCTCCCATGCTCTTGACAACTCCACCTTGCATCCTTTATAGAGATGGACCTCATTGTTGTATGCCTTTGACACCTGGACAGAATACTAGCACCATGCCAGAAAACTGAATCGTTTCCATTTGAATTGTCTTAGGAAGATTCTGAAGATCCCCTGGTAGGATAAGGTACCAAACACTAAAGTCCTTACTCGAATTAAACTGCCAAGTATTCAAACTATGCTTCAGAGAGTGCAACTCTGATAGGCTGGCCACATTGTTCAAATGCAAAATGTATGCTTGTCAAAAAGATTGTTTTATGGAGAGTTCACACAGCAAGTGTTCACATGGTGATCAGAAGAAGCAATACAAGGACACTCTCAAGGTCTCTCTTAAGAACTTTGGAACTGATTGTGCGACATGGGAGACACTGGCACAGGACTGCTCCACATGATGTGCCCACATCAGAAAGGGTGCTGTGCTCTATAAGCAGAGCAGAACTGAAACAATTCAAAGAAAACACAGGAGGCAGAAGTTTGGAGTATCCATCCCAAATGTTCACAAGGACTATTTGTGCCTGACTTGTGGTAGAGCATTCCAAGTTCGTGTTGGTCTGCTCAGCCACAGTCAGACACACTGAAACTTGACTCTAGCATAGTCATGTCATTTTGGTCCTCTTCGAGAATGAAGGAAAACCAGTTACACAAACAATACATTTCCCCCCACCTCCACAATCTCACAGTATCCCACCCCCTCTCACACTTGGGTGGGACACTTTTTCATCTCCATGGGAGAAGACTATGATTAGGGGGCTAAATCTCCACCATCTCCCATACATACATGGGGAAATATTATTGCATAGCAGCAATGGTGTGAATGTTATCACTGGTTATTGACATGCAGAATCATTGCCGATGGACTTAAAAGAGTTAGGTCATTAATCATAGATTTAGAGATGGAAGAACCACATGAAGTCATATTCTCTCTCCCCTTCATTTTATAGATAAAGAGAATGAGATTCAGACAGATTAGATATATGACCAAGATTATACAGGTAAAATGGCAGTGCCTAGATCCTACCAACCGCAGGGTTGCTTTCTCTTTTCCCTTTCTCAGCTAAAATCCTTACTATATAACTGTACTTACTAGATGCTTCTACTTTACTCCTGTCTTTTAAACTGAAACTGTTCTCTCCAAAGCTATCAACAATGTCTTATTTGCCAAATCTAATGACCTTTTCTTAATCCTTCTCGACCTCCTTTCAGCATTAAACAATGGCCCATCCTAGTATCTTTTCCTGGATTCTCATCTATGTTATTCCCACTCTCCATGTAGTATGTGATTAATAAATAAAATAGCATAAATCCTTTGCATCCAACATGCTGCCCGTGGGCTAAATCCACACACCTGACACCAGTGTGTGGTTCGCCTGAGGTTTTTTAGGTAGGAGAAAGAGATAAATATACAAAGGTAGAGAGATAGGGGAGGGAGAGGAGGAATATTTACCTAATTAGTTAGAATACCTGAACTGGTCCCAGCATGCCCAAGGGGGAACCTTAACCACCTGCCTGCTGCTACCACTGTGCTGCCAGAATCAATTAGTAATTGTAATTGAAGTTGAATTTATTTGATTAGATAATTAAACTCAAGTTGCTTATACAAATGGATTTCTGATCAAGGAGCAAAAGTGACCTACTTTTGAAAAAAATTTGGATGGCTCTGCAAGAAATAGTTAATTATGCCATATTAAATGTTAAAATATTAAAAATACTAAATATGCTACAGAATTACACCTGAATTCCAAATATTTGCAGATTTCATCTTGCATATTCTGAGCTCCTAGAAAAGATGAAAATTGGCCCATTATCTTTTTTTTTTTTACCATGATCGTTTTGTAAGTTTTTCTTATTTGTTTCCATCATTATTGACTTTGCTATTCATGTTGCAGCAAGTATTTGGGTGTATTGTTCTTTTTCAGCTATCTCATGAATCATATACATGAGCTAATCAGAGACGGAGAACAAATAATTAAGCCAAGTCATTTAATATGTCTACTATATGAAAAGTGTTAGAAAATTTTGAAGGAAAAAACTTGAACCTATGTGAGATTACATTACAATGTAATTTTATTTTTAATAACAATATTGTATCTGGTTAGATAGGATCACTCGGCGGCACATATATTTTATTAAAAGATAAATTACATTTGATTATACAATACAAAAAGTCATTCTTGTCTTGCTTCCTGCTTTCTTCCAATTACCAGAGCTTAAGGGTGCCCCACATTTTCTACTGAGAAGTTATGGTAGAAAGAAGAGCCATATATACTGAAGTAGTATAGTGGAAAAAGTAGTCAGAAAATCTTGGAGGCAGAAAACTTGCATCCCTAGTCCCTAGTCCCACCGTTCTTTGCTGTGTGGCCTTGTAGGACTAATCTAAAAAATAACTAACACCTAGGTCTATATCCCAAAAACATAAAAAGAAAAAGGCAGGACAGGGAGAGAAAAAGGATTTATTTTTACAAAAAATATTTATAGCAGCTCTTTTTGTAGTGGTAAAGAATTGGGCATTGAGGTGATGCCCATCAATTGGAGAATGACTGAACAAGTTGTGGTATAAAATTGTAATAGACTATTACTGTGCCAAAAGAAATAATGAGCTGTAAGATTTCAGAAAATACTAGAGAGACAGATGAACTGATACAAAATTAAGTTAGTAGAACCAGGAGAACATTGTACACAGTAACAGCAATATTGTATGACAATCAGCTGTGAATGACTTAGCTATTCTCAGAAATGCAAAGACTCAAGACAGTTTCAAAGGACTCATGATGAAAAATGCTTTCCACCTCCAAAGAAAGAACTGATGGAATCTGAATGCAGATAAA
The DNA here is from genome assembly GCA_028658325.1 of Potorous gilbertii. Taxonomy (NCBI): domain Eukaryota; kingdom Metazoa; phylum Chordata; class Mammalia; order Diprotodontia; family Potoroidae; genus Potorous; species Potorous gilbertii. The sequence goes on along the minus strand of CM053771.1, from coordinate 398,577,227 downwards.
AGCATAGTATTTTTCATTTTCTATATTTTTGTGTTTTTTTTCTTTTAGGTCTGTGTCTTCTTTCAAAATATGACAAACATGGTAAATAATAGCAATAATAAATAGTACCAACTATAGATTAGTACCAATCTATAGATGCTGGTAGTATCCACAGAGACAGTATGACTGGTAGAGGATGAAACTTTTGAGTCAAGAACATTGTGGTTATAGAATTTAATATGAATTCAGCTACTTTTTGGTGTTGGTTTTGCGTGTGTGTGTGTGTGTGTGTGTGTGTGTGTGTGTGTGTGTGTGTATGTGTAGGATCATAACTGTAGAGCAAAAGGTACCTTAGAGGTTATAGGAGGTTATAAATCTGGAGCAAAAATGGATCTCATCAAGTCTAGGAGTTCGTAATGGCTTTTTGTCATGGACCCCTTTGGCAGCCTGGTAAAGCCCATGGATTCCTTCTCTTAATAATGTTTTTAAATAGGAACAGCTAGGTGGTGAAGTAGACAGAGTGGCCCTGGGCAAGAGCACATGAGTTCAAATTTAGCTTCAGACACTTACTCACCATGTGATCCTGGACTCATACTTAACCCTGATTGCCTCAAAAAACAAACAAACCCAGAAATAAATGCATAAAATAAATACATAGAATTTTTTTTAAAAAAATCAATCATGTTGAAATACACTTACAAAATATCAGAAAAAACAAGTTCACAGACCTCAGGTTATCTAAATTTATCCAAACTCTTCATTTTATAAAGTAAGGAAACTGAGATCCAGAAAGATTAGATAATTTGCTTAGGGTCACATACCTATTTAGTGTCTAAGGCAGAACTTGAATACAAGTTTCCCTGATTCTAAACACTCTAACTACTACAACTCACTGCCTTACTACATCAGTATATCTTGTTCTCTATGTAGTTTGTGTCATTATATATAAGCTTTTATGTACATCATTTTGGGGATTCCACTGACTTTACTATATATAAATCATCAAGCACCCCAGCATACACAGGAGAATCTGCTCCATAGGTTCTTAAATCTGCTTTCCTAGAAGGAAAGCAACTTTTGAGGGGTCAAAAATCTACTTTAAATATATTCACTAACAGAGAAAATACAAGCAGAGGAAATAAAGACCAACAGACAGGGCTGCTAACTGTCTGACCACAAGCAATACATACATCACAGATCAACAGACAGATCTAAATGTCTGACATATATACATATATGTACATATATACATAGTTACCTGAGAGAGAAGCTCCTCTGCATTTTCATCTGCATCTGCATTTTCAAAGTCAGGGAGGCTCTTTAATGGCTACCCAGAGTCTCATCTGGCACATGAACCTTCTTCTAAGCTCCCAAAGCAAAACCTCACATCAGAGTATATATATACACTTTTCAGAGCAGGAGGGTAAGATCCTCTTGATCCAGTGCCTCATTAATTAACAAAAGGTGTGGGTTTTCCTACAAAAACAAGCTTCTCCTAGTCAAGCCTCCCCTGATAGGTTCCACCAGAGGCCTGTTAATGAGCAGGGAAGATCTTTCATTAACATAAATCTTATTAACCTTACATTCTATCAGGCCATGTAGGTTTCCATGTGGTTTCTTTAAAAAGAAAAAAAAAATACCCAGAAGTAACAAAATGGTACAAGGGATGACAACAGAAGTGAGGGTGACATTTGCATCCATTTTAAGTGGTTTCTGGAATTCTACCATTCCTGATAATGGGCAAGTGGCAATGTTAATGCTATAATTAAAATTAAAATGCTATTAATGCTATATTTGTGCAGCTCTTGTTTACAGCCTTTTCTTCTATAAGGCTCAAGGATCATAAGGGCATTGACCTTGTCCTAGACCTAGTCCATTGGGTAAAGAGTCAATGATTCGTAGGAGCTGAAATCATACTTTGAAGGCACTAGGGTACTATTGACAACCTTGGGTGGGGGAAGACTTACTCAATGTTCCCTTGCAGCCATGAGTTGCTCATTTCAACAATTAATGCAGGCTTGTTATCTCTCTATTTGCTATTTTTGAGAGATTCACCTTGGGTAGGGATTATTCTCCTTTATTTTCAGATGGTCAAACTGAGCCCCATGACAGGGCAGGGGAAGGAGTCCAGTTTCTGATTCCTTAGTCTAAATTAGACTGTTTTGAGCTCAATATCTTGGTTTAATTTTTAATCACATAGATACTTGATACATATGACACAACAATAATCAAGCTGTTTGTGCTCCACCCCATGATACATAGGCTGAAACTTTATAGGTGCCCAGTGTTCCCACTATTTAATAGAGAAGCTGCAGAGTCTGCCTTTTATAGTAATGCAGCAGAAAAATGAAGTTCATTATGGTCAACAGGCCAAAGATAAATTTTCATTAATATGTATACCTGGCCATGAGCAAGGATTATGGGGGACTTATCAAACACAGCAGCAGTTGGTCTTTCTCTACAAAAACTGATGCCAGATCCTCAGGGACTTGATCCATGAAGACCTTTCTCCTAGATTAAAAAAAGGATTATTTTTGATTCCACTTCTCTAGATAATTTCCAGTGAATAATAATACTTTTTAAAATTATCATACCAGCAGAGCATTCTTTTATTTGGCACTTGAGCTGAGTGAAACTCTCAGGCACCCAAGGAAGATAAAAGGAAAATCACAGTCATTCATAAGTACAGTATAATATAGTCAAAAGTGGCTATGTGAATGCTAAGGAGATGTGTAGAGAAGTTCTCTAAGTGTGCTAGAAGACATCTTGGAAGAAATGTGCTATAGGTCAGGATGGTGCAAGAGGTAAAGAACTATAAAAAAAGAAACATTTAGAACCCATGTAACAGTTAAGAAAAGATTTCTTGGCAGTAGTTGGGAAAAGAAGCTATATTCACTAAAGAAATTTTATGGACAGTTATTGAAACAGAGTCACTCCTCCCTATAGATATTGGGTGCACTAGTGGGCAAGTGTGACCCTGGTTTGTGTGTGATCATAATGTATTATTTCTGCAATTGCTTCAATATGTGTCTATGACATCATTTATTTTGCCCTATTATTAGGCAAGTGTTTATGTTTAAGATATAAAAATATCATTGTTGTTAGAAGTTGGTCTTGTTTAAATGGAAGGATGCTGGTGGAGACTTGAGAGCTAAAATGGAAAGTATAGAGTTTGAGTATAACTGTGTAGTGATGCTTCTTCTCCGAGTATCTAGATCTGCTAGTGTAAGGTCAGGTTGGAATGAACAACACGGATCAGAGAGTGAGTAGGTGTTCATACTCCCTATGTGAGAGTTGTGAAGTCCTACAGGTGGGTAGCCACCCCACACACATGTTACCTAAGGAAAAACTAACCTGAGCTGTATGGTACATGGCCTTGGGAAAAGATAGCCTGGCCTATGGGACAGGTTCTTAACAAATATTGCTCTTAACCCAGAGCGGCTTAAATTAAGTCTGGAAAAAAATTATGAACTTGGTTTGATAGGAGGGAAAGGGGCATTACTTAAGAAGGGAATATTAAGAACCAGGACCCCAAATCAGCAGCAGGTACTGTGTGTACAAGGGACAGCAAAGACATTAGCATAGTAGGAATGTACATTATCATAACCAAAGGGCAGCATGTTCTAAAGAGAAAACCTTGGATTTGCTAGTCTTTGTTCCACTGCAGAAAGTAACATTTGCATATGTTTTTACAAAAATCTTCAGAAAATGGCTCTGATGTGCTGTTGCTCTGATCAGAAGCCTTGATCTGAAGTGAAGACTCTCTACCAAGCAGTACTAATTTTTGACTTCAAAGAAGAGTTTGTAGCTCTAGAGCTGGAGAAGCTATCTCAGATGTTTTACAGATGAGAAACTGAAGGCTAGAGTGATTAAGCATCTTCCCCAAGGTCACATAAGCAGAAAACATCAGAAGTGGGATTTGTACCAGGTCCTCTTGACCCAAGAACTAGTATTTCTTTCCTCTGTACCTTGTTAAAATGTGGTATAATAGAAGGAAGCCTGGGCTGGACTGGGAATCAGAAAATCTACATTATCTTCTCTGTTCTGCCACTCACTAGCTCTGTGAACTTGGACAAATCACATCACAGCTCCATCTTTCTGTAAAATGGGGGCAGCAATACACCCCCTGCCTACCTCCTTGGGTTGTTATGAGAAAAGTGTTTTGTAAACTGTAAAATGCTGTAGAAAGACAAAACTCCCATGAAATCATAGGTCCAGTTCTCCACTCGCCTCCAAAAAAAGACTCATCCATACCATTGTTGTACCACACTATTATTGTAGTTCATCCCATTCTCAAGCAGGTCCAGTGACATCACAAGGAGGATGTCTTCACTCATGAGTGAAGTGAGTGCAAAGTCATCAGCCTCTCTCTTTCCCCTCTCTTTCCTCTCTTTCCCTCTTTCCTCTCTCTTTCAGTCATTGGAGTCCAGTGGTAAGACATAATAAGACAAGATGACCAACGATAGCCCACCACTATATTCACTATTGCTTGCCTGTAGACAGACAGGAAAATCATTGGTATGTACTGGATATAGATGACCAAGTTTCTCATGTACTATGCATATGAACTCTTCCAATGAAAACAACCATTAGGACAAAATACTATTTATTATTACAACTCTAATTAATAGTGGCACTGATAGGAGACTGGAGTTCATTACTTAATTCATCTATCGATCTAGTCAAAAGTTATGATGAGACAGGCATTTCACTAAATGGTTTGCTTTCCCATGGAAGATATTACTGTACTTTCCTTTCTAGAATTACATTTTTCTAAATTTCCTTTTTATAGAGACACTAAAAGGCCCACTGTATTCAAAAACAGCTCAGCAGAACTGGGAGATGCAATGCAAACTATGTCTTCCTCTCTATTGACAGAGGCTCATTATCTCCAAATTGCTCCCAGCAGCACCCAGATTAGAATTCTGTGAGAGCCTGTGTTGACTCAGAAGATGTTGTCTCTGAAGTTACAAGACACCCCATTGCCTCGGAATCTGTAGGGTCCCTCAGAGCCTCTAATCAGCTGTACATCAGCTGCCTGACCTACTTGAAATTTGGACCAGTGGAAGTCATGTGTAGTCTTGCAGAAATTGGTGCTAGAATTATAGGATTAGCAGGCTGCACCAGGGGTGTTCAAGACCTTTTTATTGTAACTGACACCAGAACAAGTCATTCAGGCTTTTATTTAGGAATAGGGCCCCTTTGAACACGATTGGTTTTGACGTAGGAATGAAGCAAAGTGAGGCTGACAGTGTGTGTGTGTGTGTGTGTGTGTGCGCGCGCATAAAGAGAGGGAGAGAAAGAGGTGGAGAGACAGAGATGCAAAGAGAGACAGCAACACACATGCAGAGAAGCAGACAAAATGAAGAGGTCAGAGGAGGATGGGAGATAAAGAAAGGTGACAGAGAAAATGAGTTTTTACATAGAAAAAATATAAGAATGCAAGACTGACTGAGAAAAGGAAGGAAGGGGGAGCAGGGAGATAAGAGAAAAATGACAAGGGATAGAGACGGGGAAAGAGGAAGGTGAGAAAGAGGGGGGCAGGTATCTGAACAGTAGCGAGGATCCAAGAATAGACTGAGCAGGGACCACACAGCTAAGAGCACAGAAGTTCCAGTCTAAGTCATTGCCACTGGAACTCTGCCTGTCTGGATGGTAGTCACTTACCTGTGTTATATCATAATTTCTACATCCTTTAAGTCAAGTTGGTCATAATTTACGGTCAAAATATTAAAATGACTCAAGAATCTAGATCTTGTTTTCTATGCCGCCCCCCCCCCATATTTTTTTCTGTCCTACCCCATCTCCCCAAATATCTCCTCCCAGGATAATTCCTGTGGCTTGTGTGTAGTAGTTCTGCTTAAGGATGACTCACTAACTCCTTGTTGTGATTCCTCAGTCTTTATCACCACACAGCCTAGCCTGACTTTCTCTTTCAAGTGACAGAATGAAGTGTGAGATGTTCACAGATAGAGCAAAAAATGTGATGGTTATTTATTTAGACTGCAAAGTGATAAAATAGTTTCTGCTGAGCTGAATTCACTGAGTTTTACAAAACAGATAGTAGGATTTACATTTTGCAAAGCATGAATACATTTAGATAGTAAGATTTACATTTTTCAAAGCACAAAATCCATTTCTAACTCATTTGATATTTACAATTTGATATTCCTATGCTTAGCAGTGTTTGGAAAACAGTAAGCACTTAATAAATGACTTGTTGACAAAAGTCCCATGGGGCAGGCAGAGAAAACATTGGTGTCCCAATTGGCAGATGAGGAAACTGAGAATGAAAGAATTTACATAGCTCATATAGGGTCAAAAGATTTTGAGCCTCTTTTCCTGTTTCCTGTGATATATGCAGAAGAAATAATATATACTTATGTCACTGTCTCTGTTGGCTCACCCAATCAGGTTATTAGCTCAGCATTCTTTCCTGACATAGAGATTCATTCATTGAATCAACAATATTCATCAGGTACGTATAGCGTGCAAGGTCCTGTAGTATTAGGCACCAGGCCATTCACACTAAGAGGACCTGGATGATGACATAAATTTCTCTCAACCTTTGGTATTCCATTGTAAATGACAGCTCCCTGGAGAGTTTCCATTCAGATTTGCTTTAACTTTGAAGGGTACCCATCCAAATAACTCACACTTCTAGAGCACATTAAGACTTACAAATTATTTCCTTTACCACAATCCTAGGGTACAAGTATATTCTCCCCACTTTATAGCTAACGAAACTGAGGGCCCAAAGTCCAAATGACTTTTCAATAGTCACGCAGTTGGTGTCTAGTTGCAAGTCCATAGACCTTTCCCCTGCCACAATACTCCTATAATCTACAAGGAGAGCACAGATCATCAAAACAGATTTTCTCTCTTCCCTCATTTCTATTCTAAGGAGCATAATGCTCTCTCTAGTCTTTCCAAAGAACATGATACTCCTAGCAAAGTTCCAAATAGAGAAGCTATTTTCTCTAAGCCATAGTCAGTTAAATATTAACTTCCTATTCAGGGCCAAACTTTAGCCTCCTATTTTCTAAGAGGGAAGAAAGTTTGGTCAATTTTGTTCTAAGGTATGATGACAGTCCCAGCACCCAACCTAAATGTATTCTAAAAAACAAAAAATTGTCCTCCTGAGCAAGTTGCCTCTGTGAAACAAATCACTAATTAGCATGACTTTTGCATTAACTTCCTTTACCCCCCAAAAATGATATTTTAATGATAAAAGGGTAAGTATGATGACTTCTAGGAGGATAATCATTAATGGCAAGTTAATATGAATCCCAAAGCAGAACTCATCACAGTAGAAATGTATGTTACCCTGATATCTGACATTTGTAAGGTACACAAATGACAGGAAATAAAATGACCTCTTGAATGTAGCAACCTGAGTGACTTGTGGTTGGCTTTCATCCACTCATCCGTTCACTGTGGATGCAATACTTTTCATTCAACAATAGATTGGATCCCTAAGATGACATATGATATCATAGCATCCCAGAATCCTAGAGCAGGAAGGGAACGTGGAGATCTCTAATAATGTACCCACCTACCAACATCTGGGCTTTAAGAAGATACAGAGAAAAGCTAAATGATTTACTAGACTTATATCTACGGCTACAACCCAAGTCTCCTGACTCTACCTCTACCTTACAAACACATTGACAGGCTATGTTAAAAATATGTGCCCAAATTATAGATCTGGCTTCTGGAATAGCCCTCATTGAAATCTTTGTGATAAAAACCTAATTATATATGACTCTTGGACTCTGTGATTTTAAATAACTAAGGAGCACTCCTTGAAAATCTGCAAGGAAAAAAAAATCTCACTTTGATTGCCTTTGTAACTCTATAGGATCTTTTTGAAACTGTGTTGTTACACCACTACTACTGAAAAAAGTGAAACTCAACCCTTAAATACAAGCTTGTTATCTATTCTCCTTTCAAAAGTCTGTCAAACAAGTTTCCTGGTATGGTAAAAATTCTTAGTTAAGGATGGCTCTTTCTGCCCAAAAGGAGGTGAATTATTGCCCTCTCAATCACTGAGTGATTGTGTTGACCTCTGGGCCAAGCTACCAAAGGGCAATTATCATCAGCAAAGAGAGTGGAAAAAGAAAGCTGCATTCTGAACGAGAAGAGGCTTTTCCTATGTGATTCTGGGCATGTCATTTAAGCCAATAGAATTAGATATTTAGAAACAGAAGGGATATATAATCTAACTTCTGTCATTTAATATATGAGGAAATTGAAGTCCTAAAGGATAGGTGATCTGTCTAAGGTTACAAAGGTAATAAATGACACCAGATTTCAACCTAGGAGTCTCCAACTCCAAATTATATTTTTGTTGTTAATTTGTTTCAGTCACTCACGTCTGATTCTTCATGACCCCATTTGGTGTTTTCTTGGTAAAGATACTGGAGTGATTCGCAATTTCCTTCTCCTTATCAGAAAAACTGAGGCAAACAGGGTTAAATGACCTGCCCAAGATGACACAGCTAGTAAGTGTCTGAGATCAGATTGGAACTCAGGAAGACAAGACTACCTGCTCTAAGCCTGGTGCTCTATCTACCAAACTGCCCAAATTATTTACTTTTAAAGAAAAATGAGTGATGTTTGTAGTGAAGGGGAGGAAAGCATTACACGTGAGAAAGCCTCATGAAAGTGTTGGACTTCTGACCTCAAAGGTCCTTTCTAGCTTCAGAACTATGATTCTACCCTGATGCTAACTTACACTCTAAGATCAGAGATTAAGTCTCAGCTCTGCCGAGATGCTGTAGGAGGCAGCTAAGTGGTACAGTGGATGGAATACTGGGTCTAGCTAGAGTTTAAAAGACCTGAGTTCAAATCCTGCTTTGGATACTGAATTTTGTGACTTTGGGCAAATCACTTAACTTCTTTCTGACTCCCTTTCCTCAACTGTAAAATGCAAATAATAACAGTACTTACTTCTTAGGGGTGCCGTGAGAATCAAATGAGATAATGTTTATAAGGTGCTTGGTATGTGCCTGGCCTATTTTAGGCACTACACAATGCTAACATTTTACCTTTGGGTGATCTTGGGAAATTCACTTGAGTTCCATTTTCCTCAGTTATAAAATAAAGGTATCATCACATGTCAGAGACAGCTTGGTGCAGTAGATAAAGAGTTGACCTTGAAGCTAGCTCTGACATACACTGTCTATTGGTCCCGGACAGGTCACTTAACCTTTCAGTGCCTTCCAGGCAATCCTCTAATACTATGATCAGTACAGTGGTACTAACCTGCATTCATAGGGGAGATTACCTTACCAGGAAGTGTCTATGACAATGAAAACGTAGGTCTACACCTTCAGGGAACACACACACACATACACACACATCTGAATTACCCACTTTTCAAAATTATTGGGAAAAAAAGCACATGTAGCAGCCATGATCGTGACCCTCGTAGATATAGGAATACCTCACATTTGTACAGCACTTTAGAATTTACCAGAAGCATGCCAGCAAATACTTTACAAACAACTCTCCAAGAGGGAAAAATGTATCTATGACACACTTTTAAGTTTAATTTAAATCATGAACATTTTCTCCATCACTTTCTTAAGTCTAGACAACCAATAAAACAATTAATTAAGCTGTGATTTATAGTGGTTGTCGATTTCTGAGGTGTGAATACTTGCAAAGAAAATTCAGTGGGGAGCCATCTTCAGTCATCCTGACCTGTACCTGGCTGCTGGATCCAGATGGCTCCAGAGGAGAAAGTGAGACTGGTAACTTTGCATGACCCTGCCTCACTTAAATCCAATTCACTTGCCAATCATAGCATCACCTTCCTGATGTTACGGTCTTTTTCAAGAACGTAGGACAAACTATAACAACCAGAAAAGTTAACAATCAGCTCAATTTGAGTTGCTTCCAAGCAGGCACATCAGGTCATGCAAGCATTGTTACATTCTCTTTGCAGCTAAGCAAAGGGAGGGGTCAAACAATTTGGTCAAAATCACACAACTATTAAATTTAGGAGACAAAATTCAAAGTTAGGTCTTCTTATTCCAAATCCTTTCTACTATAATCCACACAGAAAATTGAGCTCTTTGCCACTGTGGTTTCTAAACAAATCAACGGATTTATTGCAGAAAAAGACCTTAGGGTTTATCTAGTCCAAAGGAGTCAAATATGCAGCCTGCAACACTCCTGAGTGCATCCCAAACCAGATTAAAATGTTATTGGGAAAGACTTAACAAAATAAATGAAAATACAACAGAATACAGATAACATTACATTTAAAAACTAAGTCAATATGTGGTCCACTAAGTGATCTTTATATAAGGATTAGTGGTCCCTATTTCTATTTGAGTTTGATACCATGGCCAACTTGTCCTTTTACAGATGCAGAACCTAAGACCCATGGGGAGGAAGTGATTTTCCCATGGTCACACACTTATAAATAGCAGAGCAGGAATTCAAACTTAATTCCTCTGACTCCGGAGCCTGTGTTCTTGCTCCTATACCATTAGACCTCAGAATCATCTACACATAGAAAAGACTCAGAATGTTGCTGGCAAAATGCCTTGACTTTTCCTATGAGGATGTTTAAAAAAAAACAAAAACCTTCAAACCTATGAAATCCTGACACCTTCTGTACATTGGTAATTACTGTCAGGTGCTATTTGGATTTTACTACTCTCCAGAAATTAGAGTTGAGCACATATGATTAGCTCAAAAAACAAACAGCAAGGTCTCTTTCTATCCCTTGGCACTAGGAACTAGGCATGGTGCCTGATAATTTGAGTCATGTTCCTTTATGCCCATCTGGTGTAGCATGTGTTTTGTTAAGGTTTTCCACACTAGAACCCAAAACCTTGGTGTGTTACTGAGCAACCTTCACCCTCCTGGTCCGATCAGTTGTCTTATGGTTTTGGGAATATTCTCAATTTCTGCTTTTGGTTTGGGAGACACTGCACATAAAGGGGAAGACTGTGCCGTAAGGTTGTATCCCCCAAGCTCTAAATGTTGACCAGAGTTGCCACTAGTGAGGAGTGAAACCAGCCCAGTGGTGAATAGAAAAGAGAGAATTAAGGCACCCATGATAAGCCCTGATATACCTAATCAGCCTGTGAACAAATAAAAGTAAGTTATAATTCCCTTCAAGTTCAATCCAAAGAATTCCTACTTTGGTCCAGCCAGTTGTGGAAGTGTTTTGCTCGCCAATACAGGTACCCTTTCCACACTGTGTGTGTTAGTGGCATGGTGCTCCCCTCCACCTCAGTGATCTACAAAATCCACGTAAAATATTTTGACCCTCCCTTTATGTCAGAGAAGAAGTCTGAATTATCATGGTATTAACAGATAAAGTATGTTGATATGATGTGATATTTTATATATAGTTTATGCAATCCTGAGTTTCTAAAGTTTTTCTGTGTCATTTGTTGGTCTTTGCTAGTTGTAAGCTGACTCCACAAAATTCCCCCAAAATCTCATTTAATTTCTTATGCCAACTCACAATATATCAAAATCATGATGCCAAAATCATGATGTGGAAGGAATAACTGCTCTTATTTAATACAAGGTAGGGCTTTTATTTGGGAGGAGTGGAGCAATAGAGAAGGGCTAGATGATAAGTGAAAATGATAACCCCAAAAAGAAGAAAGAAAAGAATATCAATTCAGATTTTATTTTTAATCCACAAAACAGAACAGGAGATAATTTAGAAGAAAATGCATTTAAACAGAGTAGTGTTGAAACCTCTATGTAAAATTTAATAGGGATTTCACTGGTGTAAGCAACTCCTTGATGTGAAAACCCTCTTTACCATCACAAATTTGTACCATCTCTGAAATATATAAGTTTAAAGAGATTACCTAGAGAACAGAGAAGTGACTTGCCCAAAGGTCAAAAAGATAGTCACATCATTGTGTTTGTCCTTTGTACTCAGAGGACCATGACATCAAAATAAGGACAGCTGATTTTGATTTGCGTGAGGGAGGGCTGTGCAAGGTCACCAACTTCACTTTCTTCTCCTGAGCCATCTGGGTCCAGTAGCCTGATATTCATCAGAACAACTGGAGATGGCCCAGGATGCAATAGTACACATCAGAGGCAGTCCTTAAACTCAGGTCTTCCTGGTCCCAAGGCCAGCTGCTTCTAATTTAAAAAAGAATGATAAGCTATACTAATAGAGATTCACAGCTTCATTTAAAAAATTTTTCCTGGTCCCTTTTTTGATATAAGGAAATATTCATATTTCTTGACATTTATTAAGTTCATAATAATAATATAATAAATTATAATATATATAATAAAATATAATATAATAATAATAAATCTGCAGTTTTTGAGAACTCTTTAGCTGACCCAAAACTACCTATGGACAAATATTTCTTACTTTCTTTTTGGTAGGGGAGGCAAGGATTAATGAAGGAGAAAAGGAATCTGTTTTCTGTGTGTACTGATATGTCTAGGAATCTTTTAAAAAAAATTTTAAATTTAAATAGTATTTTAATTTTCTCCAATTACATGTTAAGAAAAATTTTAACATTCACTTTTACAAGATTTTGAGTTCCAAATTTTTCTCCCTCCCTCCCTACCCTCCCCTCTTCTGAAAATAGTAGGCAGTTTGACATAGTTTATCCATGTGCTATCATGTAAAATGTTTCCATATTCATCTCAGTTGTAGAAAAAGAAACATCTAAAGGAAATAAAACTATACGAAAGAATAAAGAGATAAAAATATGCTTTGATCTGCATTGTCTATGAACATCTTGATACACTGATACCTACAAGTGAGAATGATTGTGTACCACAGACTGTAACATGGCATCTGGACCAGCAGCTGCTCAAGTCAGCACATCCTTGGATATGTCTTAGACATATGCGACAGATGGACAGTGAGATTCAATTCAATTATACTAAATGCTTACCATGCAGTGAGAGAGGGCACTGTGCTGGGTATTGATTATACAAATTAAGTTCAATTTTTAAAATTTAATTTAATTTTTAAAAAATTATTATTTCTCACTTCATGGAACTTACATTCCACTAGAAAGACAAGGTATACAAAAATACATAATATTTATTATATTACGTAATGCATATTATATAAGTGGCATAATAAAAACAAAATCTAGGAGTGAGAACAGCTTAGTTAACAATAATATTAAGCATTATAAAAAACGGGGAAGGAAAAGGAACAATAGTTATAAAGTATCTACTAAGTGTCAGGCATTGTGCTAAACAATTCATAAACATTATCTATGTGACCCTCACAATAACACTAGAAGGTAGATACTGCTTTGATTTACATATTAAAGTTGAGGAAGCTGAGTCAATGGAAGTTAAGTGATTTGTCTAGGGTCACACAGCTAGAAAGTATCTGAGTTCAAATATGAAATCAGGTCTTCTTGGTTCTGGGTCTAGTGCCTGATGCTTTATATTACCTGGTTTGACTAAAATGCTCAGAGTAGAGTTAAAAAAACATCCTCCTCTTCCTCATGACATCATCATCGTCATCATCATCAATGAGATATTAAAACAATGAGATATTAACAAGAAGTCAGGAATATGACGATAGAACTGGATGACCTGTGAAAGAAATACAAAATTAATAAGGATAAAATACAATGAGTCCTCTAGTTAAAATACCTAGCATGATTGAGCAGCAACTATGAAGGTGAAGATGAAGGGGGAGTAGATGCCAGGCATAGGCAAATGACCTGTTGTAAATGCATATAATTAGGATATAGCACATCCAGTTCAGGAAACACCTGGCTAGTTTGGCTATGATGTAGCATCCATGGAAGAGCTTTATGTGGAGTCAGATTGCAGAAGGCCTTAAAAGTTGGGTTCAAGTATTTATAATTTAGAAGCAATAAATAGCCATGAATGGTTCTGAGCAGAACAGTGATGCCGTTAAACCTCTGCTTTAGGAAAATTATTTTATAACTAATCACATGAGGTCAACTCCAGTTTCAAGGAGAGCAGTAAAATCCAAATAGCATCTGACATTAATTATCAATGTACAGAAGGTGTTAGGATTTCAAAGTTTGAAGGTTTTTTTTTCAACATCCTCATAGGAAAACTTAGGGCATTGTGCCAGAATAGTCTTTCCTATATGTAGATGGTTCTGAGGTTTAATAATATAAGAGAAGGAATACTGGCTCTGGAGTTAGAGGAATTGAGTTTGAATCCCTGCTCTACTAAAGTTAGTCTTTGCCCTCAAGAAACTTACGTACTAATGGGGAAAGACAATATATAAAAGGAAACTGAAACGTATGTGCATGTATGAGTTGGGGGTAGGGGGAATGGTACAAGCAGATACCCTGAATGAGGCATGATGTCTGTGTAGTCCTAACCAAGTAAAGCAGCTAATGGAATGTTAAGAGTTTAGCTGGAAAGTTCTGAGCCCTCTATAAAGGCTCTGGTGGAATTTATTGCTCCTCCCTCCAGCCCTCTAATCACAGGGAAGAGGCAGCTAAAAGTAGTATTGACTGGATCAGTCTCCATGATGGTATGATTTTAGGTGATGAGCTTATCCTAAGGGAGGCATGATATTTGTGGAGTGGAAACCAGTTGGAGCAACTGGTGGAAGATGAAGAGCCTTCAAGGTTTATTTCAGGTGTGATCTCCTAAAGGAGAGGCCTTTTCTAAGCCTTCATGGTATCAGTGTTCTCCTCAACTGGTAAAACTACTTACTTTGTATATACTTTACATTGACTTATCAGCTTGCATGTTGTATCTCCCCTAATAGAACATAAACTCTCTGAGAGAAGAAATTGTTTTGCTTTTCCTTAGTATCCGACCCTCCTGGCTTAAGAGTGATTATCAATAGTAACTATTGCTGTTTCCCTCCCAGCTTCATGTCTTTCTTTACATTGCCTCAAAGGGGGCCACGCCCTGGCTACTTCTTAAACAGGCCTATTCAATGAATGAGCATTACCTCACCCTAAATGAGTACCTGCAAAGACCTTGGCCTAAAGGACCCAAGATCTCCCAATGCATCTTGAGTCACTTCCAGTCATTCTGATGAATATCTGGTCACTGGATTCAGATGTCTCTGAAGGAGAAGTGAGACTGGTGACCTTGCACAGCCTTCCCTCACTCAAAACAAAGTCAAGTGCAAGTCATGTCATCATTTCTCTGATAGCATGATCTTCCTCAGCAATGAAGGATGAACACAACCCTGCGAGTAGATGCAGCTGTCTGAATGGTGACTCAGCTAGATGGGTAACTTAGCTCCTTCTCTCCTGTCTGTCTCCCCCTCCCCTTCCTTCTGCTCTCCAAAGGAAGGTAAATTTGAATGGCCAAAAGATGCCCAGTTGACTTGGATTTTACTGGCTAGATTTTTTCCCTTCCCTTCCCTTCCTTTCTCTTCCCACCCCAGAACTAAACCTGCTGGATTCAGATGGCTCTGGAGGAGAAGGGAGGCTGGTGACTTTGCATAGCCCTTCCTCACTCAAAACAAAATCAAAGTGCAAGTCATGTCATCATTTCTCTGATGGCATGGTCTTCTTCAGCAATGAAGGATGAACACAATAACCTAGCACATAGCAGGCATTTAAATACTTATTGAATGAAATTGAAATCCTGAGAACAGCTAACCTGCTATAGAGAGAGAAGAGAACCCTTGGTGCATACTTATGCTTAGGAGGTGGGAAATGGATGATGATCCAGTAAAGGAGAAAACAGAAAGAAAAGCCACTCATGTAAGAAGAAAACTGAGAGAAGTGTTGTTTATGCCAAGGGAGAACAAAGTATCCAGGAGTGGTCTACAGTGATAAAAGCCCAAGAGTTCAAGATCAGTGAGGACTGAGAAAATACAAGAGAGTAAAAATTTTAAGATTGTTGATAGTCTTTGAGTGAACAATTTCAATATAGCATTATGTTTATATACCAGATTGCAAGGAGTCAAGATAGAGACTGAGTATAGGTGAGTTGGTGAATCTTTCTAAGAGTGTGGCAGTGAAAGAGAAAAGAGACCATGGCTTGAGGGGATTGCAGGGAATGGCTTTTGTTGCTGTTTTATTTTGTTTTGTTTCATTTGGTTTTAGAGGATGGGGTAAATCTGAGCGTATTTGTGGGAATTAAGAGAGAATCTAACCAACGGGGAAAGACTGAATATGGAAGAAAAAGTAAGAAAATAATTAAGAGGATGAACTCCCAGGGACAACCATCAGGGTTGTCTTATGATCAAGGGCGCAAGTATAGGATTAATCTTGGCAAGAAGGGCTTCTTCAACTTCTGAAACTGGAGCAAAGGAGAAGAGGATGGGTAAAGATTGAGTGTGATTTTGAGGTTAGAGTAAAGAAGAGAGGACACTTTAGTTGAATGGACTCAATTTTTCTAAAAAAGACTCCCAACAATATTATTTTATAAAATTCTTTACTATAATTCTCATTTGTTGAAAGGAGGGCTGTGAGTAGCAGTGTAGGCTTAAGGAGAGAAAAGGTTTTGAATTGATACTGTGAAGACTGTCACAGGGATTCAGTCAGAGAATAGATGTGTTACCATGCAATAGTGGAGACTCAGTTGAGCTGGATAACATTCATTTAGAGAGGACTCACTTAGCACAGTTGAATGACTTCTTCCAGGATTATTCAGCAGTTTAGGAGTAAGAACAGATAAGGCCATTGGTTCAGGATTGAAGGGACATTAATGACAGTGGGACAAAGGGACGAGAGAGTCAAAAGTGGAGAATAATGTCTTCTTGAACTATTCAACTCTAGTGTAAAAACTATGAAACAGCATGAGTCAGAGGCATAATGTAGTGAGAGAAGAGGAAAGAATGAAAAGACTGGAGGCTATAGTGAGGATAAAATGTAGGTTTGGAAGAAGCGAGGCACAGGGAGAGATCAGAAATCAGAAAATTATCAGAGAGGAATTTCAGAGTCCAAAATCACAGAGCAAGTGCTGTTTGGAGTGATGGTGTCTAACACTGTGAACATCCAAGAGAGAGTGGAGATGTAGGTCAAATGAGCTGGATTGGTTGAAAAATTGGAAGGTCAGATTATTCAGAGATGTTAGTATTAATACGGAAGTCCTTGAGTGTAAGGGCAAGAATTGGATTGGACAGGAAAGCTGTTAGCTAGGTCTAAAATTCTGTGAAAAAAGGAGAGTGATTTGGAGACCAGAATTGACCTCAGCACAAGATTGAGTTAGGACAAAAGTGACCCTTTAAGCCACATTAATAAAGTCAACTTGTGCCTAGACTATAGTTATCTTAAATGCATTCATTCTATTTTTAAATTTTATTTTGCTTTTCTTTTTCCTTATTTAAACAGTAAAAAGTCCTTTCCACAAATCCTAAACTTGCCTCAGCTAGAGTAAAAGATGAAGGGTTTTGTCTGCATTGAGACCAAGAAAACCAGGGGGATCAGATCATCTCTACGGAGGCCAGATGTGGTGGCCCCAACAGTGACAGTTGGAACCCCCAGACAGCTTTGGGCTGCTAGGTCTAACACAGAGGTGAAAGCGGAGGGAAGGCCAAGAGACAGCTGTGAGCACCACATTATTCCTAACTAATGTATTCCCTCACATTAATTTGCAAGGTAATTGTGAAGTTCTAGCTGGCCCTCTGAGCTTTGGGGGACAGAGATTAGACACAAAGGTTCTCATCATTTCTATGGGGGATTGTCAATGGACTGAGTAATGGATGCCATGAAAATGCATATCAAGCAGATGGGTTAATCCATTAATGGATGGAGAGGGGAAAAAAAAACATTACTAAATATATTTAGATTGTTAATCCAATTTGGCAGACTGGGTATATATATATATCTATATCTATATCTATATATATATATATATACTGCTCTTTAATTCTGCAAAATGCATTACTCAACCTTAGCAAATGTTAACTAAATAATGGATTCATATTAAAAACCAGTACCATGCCTCCTCTTTCTCCCTTGCTCCCTCATGAATCCCAAGTACTTAGGAGAACATGAAGAACAATTGCTTATAAATATACTCATGGATGTAATTATTCATTAGTATGGTTTGGTGGGAAAATCTCTGGATCTAGAAGCAGAAGACTGTGGGATTGATTTCCAGGTCTGCTAACACAGTCCCTGGGTGACTAACAACAACTCATTTTAGCACTCATTTTCTTTTTTCTAGATGGACACAAGCTCCTTAGTTAGTTCTAACACTAAATCCTCTGATCATTTATAGCTTTGAAGACAGTCATCAAGAATCTCTCTCTCTCTCTCTTTTTTAATTTTTGGTGAGGGAGGACTGAATTTATTTATTTTTAGTGTTTTCCTTTTCTTATTATTATGAACTTGATTTACATCAACAAGCATTAATATTTCCCTACCCAAAGGAAAACAGAAAGAGGAATTTATATGAAACCATGACTCTCCACTAAGTATAGTTTGGCTTTTTGGTTTTTGACATATTTCCACTTTGGTATGGTAATTTCCACACTAGACCTACTTGTCTGGCCCTTTCTGAATTTCCTT
Organism: Potorous gilbertii; assembly: GCA_028658325.1. Taxonomy (NCBI): domain Eukaryota; kingdom Metazoa; phylum Chordata; class Mammalia; order Diprotodontia; family Potoroidae; genus Potorous; species Potorous gilbertii. The sequence continues at coordinate 398,558,802 of CM053771.1, read as the reverse complement.
CTATTTTCTTAGGTTTATTTTTTAATACTTCCTTTACACTATTCCTTTTTTTTCTTTCTTCATCTTTGTCACTATCACTAATCCCCACCATCCACCTTTCCCTTCAAACCTCTTCTTAAGACTCCCATGGCATCCCCTTTCCATCCCCATCCTCACCAAAAAAATGAAGGTCATTCACTCAGAGTTCCCTCTTCTGTCCTTCCCCTCACCACCATGTCCATCTAATATCATACATTTACTTCTTTCATCACTCCTGTCTCTGATGAAGAGTTTAATCTCCTTAATAAGACCAATTCCTCCATGCTCTCCTTTAATCCCATGTCCTTCCATATTCTCCAGTAGATTACCTGTGCTATAATCCTTACCCTCTAATATTAAGCTTTCCTTATTTGCTTGTTCATTCCCTGCTGCTTAGAAGCACTCCCAATTTTCTTATCCTTGAGAAAAATATCTCAGTAGATCCTACTAGTTATCACTCTATAATTGCTCTCCTCATTCTCACCTAAATTCCTTGAGAAATCCATCTATACTGTCCACATTTCCTTTCTTTTTCTTTGCTTCCAAATACACTCCTATCTGACTTCTGACCACCATTCAACTAAAATTTCTCACTCCAAATTTACCATTGATTTTTTCATTGCCAAATCTAATAGCCCCTTTCTCATTCCTTTTTATTCTTAAAGTCTTTGCAGCATTGATTATCTTCTTATCTTTCTGCTTATTCTATCCTGTCTAGGTTTTCATGACCCTGCTCATCTGTGGTCCTCTTTCCACTCATATAACTGCTCCATCTCATTCTCCTTTGTTAGGTCTTCAGTCATGAAATGGCCACCACTTGTGGTGTTTCCTAACATTCCATCCTGGATCAGCTTCTGTTTTATCTCTATACTCTCTCATTTGATGATTTCATCTGCTCCCATGGGTTCAGTCATCACATCTGTCATCATATCACATTGGTTCTGAAGGAGAGACCAGAGGTGGCAGGTGCTAAGTAGGTAAGTCACTGCTACCACCTCCATCACCAACTATGTTTGGACCATAGTGGAAAGAGGCCTAAGTGCAAAGCCCTAGAATCCAAGAATAGGTGTCCCTCTGACCAACAGTCCTCCTTCATTCCAGCCTGTGGAGAAGAGATTTACCATCCCCACCAATACAACCATCACCAACTGCTGACCACTGATGGGGCAGATAAACCAGCCGAACTGAAATAGCAAGGCATACTGAGGGAGAGATAATAAGCATCATATGCCAAATGGTATTATCATTACCACTAGCTTCCATTGGACCATAGTGAAGACTGCTTGGAACACAGAACCTAAGAATTTTGGAAAGAATAGTACCCCTATTCTTTGACTACTGCTCTTACTTTCAATTAGACCCCCAAAGCAATCATAGAAGGGAGAAACTCTTGTGGAGATGTGACCTGACAACTGCCATTGCAAGTGTCCTACAGAGTTCTTGTTTCCTCAGAAGCCACAGCAATTGAAGGCCCCCAAAAGAAAATTCTTCCCGCCAAAGTCCTTGGCACTATAAATAATTCAATATTAAAGACAGATATAGTTTCATTGGTGGAAATTGTATTAAAGTTGATCCATTACCAACTGTTTTGCCATTGTACTCTAAAACTCACTGGGTCTTTCTATCTGACTTGCAGATGAAACCTCCCATATATATTGTCCCCCATACTAGAATGTGTACATCATGAGCACAAGGACTATCTAGTTTTTCTCTTTGTATCCTCAGAAGTTAGCAATAGAAAATGTTTAATAGAACATGTTTTTCACTCAGTCATTCATTTATTCATTCCATACTGATGACTGCCATATCTATATCTAGTCTCTCCCTTGAGCTCCAGCCCAGCCCCACCAACTTCCTATTGGACATTTCAAACTGGTTGTCCCATGTACAAAACTGAACCCATTATCTTCCTCCTCCCCCTTTACTCCCCCTCCCAACCATCTCCACTTCCAAACTCTCTCATTACTGTGGAGGGCACCACAATCCTCCCAATTATGCAAATTTTCAACTCTGGTGTTATCTCTGATTCTTCATTGTCATTCACGTTCTTGGTTGCCAAATCTTGTCACTTCTACCTCATGTTATGGTTGTGTAGCAAGTACACAGGCCCCTTAATGAAACCAGAAACTATAGGCTGTCTCAGTCCCAGACACTCAGCTACCTGACTTTGGAGTTTGGGGGTTTCCAGGTCCCCAAAGCAAAAATAGTCCCTGACCTCAAAGATCTTGCATTTTAATGAGAGAAGCAACATGCATATAAACAGATACATACAAGCAGCATAGAGAGTAGATGGAAGGTAACCTCACAGCTGGAAAGACTGTACAAAACTTCCTTCAGACAGAAGACATTTGAGATGAACCTTAAAGGAAACCAGAAATTTCTAGTGGTAGAAGTAAAGAAGGAGCATTTCAGATATGGATTATGACCAATGTAAGGAAATGGTAATGGAAATTAAGGAGTCGTTCACTGTGAATATCAACCAGGTCAGCATGGCTACACTACAAAGTGTGTGGAGGAGAGTTATGTATAAGAACATGAAAATGATAGGAAAGAACCAGATTTAAATGCCAACAGAGTAGTTTATTTAATCCATAACATTCTCTTAGACATCATAAACATATGACATCTCTCAAATGACATCCTATAACTCACACACTCCTATAACTCACCAGAAACAACAGTAGTTCAGGCCTTCATTACCTCTTGCCTAGACTATCAAAATGACCTTCTTATTGATTTCCCTGCCTGGTGTCTCATGTCTCCAATCTATCCTACCCACACCTGCTACACCTTTCTAAAGCAAAGCTCTGATATCACCCCACTAATTGATAAACTCCAGTGACTCCTCATTAAAATCAGAATCAAATATCATCAAAGTCCCAAAGTCAGAAATCTGAGTGTCTGAGGCTAATAGCTTTTGGCTTCATCAACTGAAGAGTCTATGTGTTTATTATTCAACATAAGAAATGACATTATGGGGCAGTGGAGTATCTAGGGTTAAAAGACTTGGTATCAAATTCTGACTGTGCTACTTACTACCTGTATAGTCTTGGGCAAGTAATTTTATCTCTCTGGGTCTCAACTTCCTTATCTATAAACCGAGAAAGTTGAACTAGATCACCTTTAAAGTTCGTTTCACCCTTAAATCTATGATTCGTTATCTAGTAGACTGCCTAGGATATAGTAAGTACTTAATAAATACTTTTGATTGATTGTAAACCTGTATCTTTTTTCCCTTTTGGAGTATCATATTCCAATATTTTCTCTTCTTTATCATAGTTACAACTAAGTCTTGTGTAGGATCCTAACTGCTTCTTTGGTACTTGAACTTTTTCCTTCTGGCTGCTTACAATATTTTTCTTTAATTTATAGGCTCTGGTTTTTGGGATATGACATTCCAGAGGTTACTTTCAAGAGAATTGGTGGATTCTTTCTATTTTTACCTTGACCTCTGACTGTAATAGATCTGAACATTTTTTCTTTTATGACTTCTTGAAATGTGATAGCCAATATTTTTGTTTGGTTTTAATGTTTAGAAGGTTTAACAATTTTGAAAAGTTATCTCTTCTTGACCTATTTTCCATGTCAGTTGTTTTTGATACTATCTTACATTTTCTTCTGTTTTTAATTTTGCCCTAATATCTTTTGCTTTGGTAAGATTTTTTCACCTTCTCTTCCAACCTAATTATCCTCCTATCAATTCTCTCTGCCCTCTGAACTCTAACTTAATTTATAATCTTATTTTTGATTATTGTTTTCCTTCTTTCAACTTCTGTAATAGTCCTTCATCCAAAAAATTTTTTTCCTCTGAGGGAGGCTAGACCTATAGTTTTGAAGTTATTTTGCTTCTGAGTTTCCTCCTTAGGCTTCTCCTAACCTATATTATTTCCTCATCATGTTAGGTGTTTTCTTTTGTTTACTCATATTTTCACCCTCAGATCTTTGACTGGGATAATGTCCTTGAGCCAATCCCCTCCAGCACTCTTGGATGGATTGGATGGGTCTTGTTTGATCTTGTCGATTTTGTAGTCTGGATGCTGCTACTGTTTTTTTTTTTAATTAATTTTTTGCTTTCATTTTCTACAATCACTTCCATAAATCTTACATTTTCTCCCCTTCCTGCCTCCCTCCCTCCCTGAGACAGTGTACAATCTTACATAAGTTCTACACATACATTCTTACTAAATGCATTTTCACCTCAGTCATGTTGCGTAGAAGAATGGGAGAAACCATGAAAAAAAAAAACTAAACCAAAACATAACACAAGAGAAAATAGTCTGCTTCAGTCTGCGATCCAATTCCATAGTTCTTTCTCTGGGTGTGCATGACATTTTGTGTCAAGAGTCTACTGGAAATTTTTTAGGTCTTTGCATTGCTGGGAAAGGCTAAATCTACCAGAAAAATTCCTCACATACTGTGGTTATTACCGTGTATAATGTTCTCCTGGTTCTGCTCCTTTCACTCAGCATCAGTTCATCAGTCCTTTCAGGCCTCTCTGAAGTCTTCTTGTTCATCATTTCTCATAGGACAATAGTATTCCATTACATTCATATACCACAGCTTGTTCAGCCATTCTCCAATTGATGGGCATCTCCTCAGTTTCCAGTTCTTGGCCACCACAAAGAGAACTGCTATAAATATTTTTGTTCATGTGGAACCCTTTCCCATTTTTATGATCTCTTTGGGATAGAGTCTTAGAAGTGATATTGCTGGGTCAAAGGGTATACACATTTTTGTAGCCCTTTGGGCATAGTTTCAAATTGCTCTCCAGAATGGTTGGATCAGCTCAGAGCTCCACCAACAATGAATTAGTGTCCCAACTCTCCCTCATCTTCTCCAACAATTATCATCTTCCTATTTTGTCAAGTTAGCCAATCTGATAGGTGTGATATGGTACCTGAGAGTTGTTTTGATTTGCTTCTCTCTAATCAATAATTTAGAGCATTTTTTTCATATGATTATTGATAGATTTAATTTTTTCCTCTGAAAACTGCTTGTTCATATCCTTTGACCATTTATCAATTGAGGAATGACTTGTCTTCTTGTAAATTTGACTCAGTTCTCTATACATGTTAGAAGTGAGGCCTTTATCACAGATACTAGTTACAAAAATTCTTTCCTAGTTTTCTGCTTTCCTCCTAATCTTGTTGCATTGGATCTGTTTGTGCAAAAATTTTTCAATTTAATGTCATCAAAATGATCCATAATGTTCTCTACCTTATTTGGTCAAAAAATTTCTCCATTCTCCATAAATTTAACAAATGCCCTATTCCTTGCTCCCCTAATTTGTTTAGAGTATCAATCTTTATTACCTAGATCATGCAGCCATTTGGACTTTATTCTTGTGTAGGGTGTCAGACATTGATTTATGCCCAATTTCCACCACATTGTTATCCAGTTTTCATCAAACAGTGAGTTCTTATCCCAGAAGCTGGGGTCCTTGGATTTATCAAAGAGTAGATTGCTATATTCATTGACCACTGTGTCTTGAGTACCTAACTCTTCCACTGGTCTACCCTTCTGTTTCTTAGCCAGTACTAAGTGGTTTTGACGCTTTCTGAATGCTGCTATTGTGCGAATATAATTGGAATGGCTACCACTAAGATATATCTTCAATCTCCATATTTTGCTCAGTCTCCTGGTGGTCCCCCATATATTTAGAATTCAACTAGACTCTATCTCTTTTTTTGTACAATGCTCAATCTTAAGTTGGTTCCATCTCCCAGTGGGCATCCATCATCCACTTAGGGAATTGAGAAGTTGTGACCTGCCTAGGGTCACAAAGGCAGGATGTATCAGAAGTAGGTCTTTCCAATTGTCTGGCTCTCTCCACTATACTGTACTGATTTTCATAAATAGAAGCATATTAAAGTAAATTACTTAAGAATATACCCCCTCCCCAAGCACTGCATAAGCCACATTTACCTTATAGCCAAGTTATGAAATAATGTGAATATTTTGTGTATACTCTGTCTCAACTTGACTTTCTGAACATGCTGCTGTTATGGGTGACAGTATAAAACAAGCAGCAGATGTTAACAGACTCTGAAATCCAAGAACAACCCGACCTGGGACATACCTAGATTTCAGTCAAAAGGACTTTAAAATGATGGCTCATCCCATTTAAAAATGCTCATCCAATGACTTCAGCCTTTTAAATCTTCCTTTGAAGGAGCTGACTTGTTCTATTTTCAATCCTTCCTGATTCTTCTGTGACTTCTTTAAACCCCAGACCATTCAACAAGTCAGACATCAATGGTTGCCTTACACTGCCTAATCCTCATATCTACGTAACACGTATTCCAATAGCTACAAAGAGTCTCATTCTTGCATTTTTTTTCCCCTGAAGAGTTCATGAACCCTGATTGCTTTGTCCTTCCATTCCCATAGAACTTCAGAGATCGGAAGCTTTTTAAAACACACACTCCCTTCTGGTGACATCAGCTGATCTCGTTGGTATGTGAGAACGAAGGAGGTCCTTGTAAGGCACAAGCCAAGCCGAGGCAGCAGGGATGAGAGGAAGAGAGAGACAAGGCTTGGTAAGAACTGTGAGTGCATTTTTTCCTCTAAAAAAAATAAAACACCAACCTCCTCCTCTTACTGCCCCTCCCCCATTTCTGGCTTTGGCAGAATGTATTATAAGGGTATAAACTTTTACTCAAGATGAGGCTTATAAATCTGTGGAGCAAAAACTGAACAATACATAGGATTTTTATAAATATTGTTTGTTTTTATTCTGAACTTAACAAGCAGTAGATAAAATGGATGTTTCCATATACATAGCATAACAAGAGAATTATATATTAAGCTACAGATCTCTATTAGGCACAGTCTATTTTTCTTTTAGATACATAATTAATATTACACAGCAATGTAAATTTGACATTCATATATTATGTATATATATATATATATATATATATATATATATATATATATATGTTAAAGATGCCATAAATTCAACTTTCAAAGCTGTCCTGCTTGCCTAAGATTCTGAACACTACAATTTTCAGAGTCACTCAGTCATATTGGGAAGTCACAAGACTTTTCTGATTAACCACAGATTGTTCATTTAGAAGAAGGCAACCTTCCTGGAAGAAACCAATCTTTGTATCATTAAAGATCATAGAATGATAGAGTATAAGCTGGAAAGGAGCTCAAAGACCATCTAATCTAACTCCTTCATTCTACACATAGGGAAACTGAGGCTGAGGGAAGTTGTGTTCTACTAGGTCATATAAGTAATAAATATCAGAAGTGAGACTTGAACCCAGATCCTTAAAAAAAATTTTTTTTTTAGGGAGGCAGTAGGGGTGCAGAGGACAAAGGGCTGGATATGGGTGAGTTCAAAATCTCACCTCCAATACTTCCTCAGCTATATGTTCATGGGTAAGTCTTTTAAGCTCTCTGAGTCTCAGTTTCCTCATCTGTAAAATAACACCACCTCATGCATTTGTTGTGAGACTAAAATGAGATAAAGAATGCAAAAGACTTTGCAAACTTTAAAAGCACCATATCACCTCACAAATCCTGAGATTGGTTTGCATGTCTGAAAGATTTGTCTCGTGAGCTACAGCCACAATTTTCAGGGGACTAGATTGGGTTCACCAACTCCTACGGGTTACCGAAGTGATGGCAACCTTGCCAAGACTCTTGTTTGCAGAGCAGATGGAGCCAGGACATTCTGGAATTACATTTTTAAAATGCATTTCTACCCAAAGGAATGACTGTCTGGGCTATATGATCAGGATTTTCCAGTAATCTCTTTGGTGAGAACATAAATAAAACAAATGCTTGGATAGCTTTCTTTTAAGAGTTTGTAAAGCATAATGAAACTTACCATATGATCAAACATCACTAAACTGAACTCTTTAGGAGAGAAGCCTGAATTAGCACAAAGTCTGAATTGTCGACCATTTGAAAATAAATACAGAGATCACATGGCCAGTAAGTAAGATAGCTTAATAGATACTTTCTATAAATATCTCTGACCCCACCCCACCCCCAAACCTTCAAAGAAAGGAATTAGGTACAAGCTATAACCATTACAGCTGAATCTACAAGGTAAGAAAATAAAAGTCCCCTACAAGGTTACAACAACACCAAAAAATCTCAAGAATTAACACCGGAGAACTTTCATTCAAGCATCCCTTACCCAAAATCAACTGCATCATGGTAAATGGCAGTGAACACAAGCTAATTCACAGATTTGTGATTCAGGTTCCTTTTATCTTTAACTTCTTTTCTCACTCTTTCCATCTTCTGTCATTCATTGAGACTTGGCACCACAAGCTACACTTTACCTTACTTTTCATTCACTACTCTTGAGGGAGTCAAAATACTCTTTCCTTCCCATTACCATTTCCAGACTCTTCTACTATCTTCATCATCTTGCAACTTCTCCTCCTGCGAAATCGATGCTATCCAAATTTGTTACTCAATTTAAGTAGTACTGGGTCATTATCTGTCAACCCTCAGGTTCTTATCCTGCTGTCTTCAATGAGTTCAGTACTTAGTTTCACAATCTCTTTCCATAGGAGCTTTCAACATTCTTTTCTGCACCCCCTCAAATGCCCTAACTTCTGATTTCCTTGATTGCTCTTTCCTTATAACTTACTCCAACACACTTCAGCTATATACAACTGATACTACCATCACCCACAAACATTTCACTTCCATGTTTATACATTCTGAAATTCCTTTTTTTATTATAATCTTTTATCATTCCATCTTTCCCTATCCTTACAACCCCTCACCCTCACAGTAACCTTCTTTCCACCCCTCTACTATTTTCCAGACAATCACCCACACTGACTATAGTGTGTATTGGTCCTTCGTTGCCGAAGAAGACCATGCCATCAGAGAAATGACATGACTTGCACTTGACTTTGTTTTGACTGAGGGAGGGCTGTGGCGGTCACTAGCCCCACTTCTCCTCCAGAGCCATCTGAATCCAGTGACCAGATATTCATCAGGATGACTGGAGATGACTCAGGATGAGCCAATTGGGGTTAAGTGACTTGCCTAATGTCACACAGCTAGTGTGTGTCAAGTGTCTGAGGTGAGATTTGAACTCAGGTCCTCCTGACTCCTGCACTGGTGCTCTATCCATTGCACCACCTAGCACTGACTACTTTTTCCTCCTTGACCTCTTAGCAAATCATTTCACCTTTACTCTCACTTTCTAATCCCTTGAACTTTTGTGTTATCATTAGGCATTCACTGTCAAACACCAACTCTGGGTCACTCTTACTTCTTTATACTTATTTTTATGCCACTAAACAGGGCTAGAGGAAATCATCAATACATTCTATTCTTAACCAAAAAGTTATGTTACAAAATCTCAACTGGACACTCACTGAAGCAGAACCATCTTTCTGTACTTGTCTAATCGATTTCTTATCTGACTATAGGGGGTGAGGGAGGGTATTACAAACTTTCTTCTCTTTTCACAAGTCTCCCACAGCACTTCCTGCCATCTTATATGAGGACTTTGCCTTATACTTCACCAAAAAGAAGGTTTTTGAGCTCATTTAGAGCCCGCTCTTCTTTCCTCTTCCTCTCACTTGAGTCAGACATTTTCCCACACTATCTACTCCTTCACTTAGATCTAAGATGAAGAGGGATCCTTCTCCTTGCCGAGTCAGCTGCCTATACATGCACCCTTGACCCCATCCCATTCAGTCTTCTCCAGTAGATTGCCCCCATTCTCTAATCTTTGATCTCCCTACCTATTATGTCCCTCTTTGCTGCTTAAAAACATACTCATTTCTGTCTCATACTTAAAAAATCCAAACCTACCTTCTAATTATTGTTCTCTATCCCTTCCCCTTCATAGCTAAACTCACTGAGACTTTAAGCCATCGACACTCAAGGTTTTTACTTATTCTTCTTTTCTCTGTCCTAAACCCTTTGCAACCTGGTTTCTGATCTCATCATTAAAAAGAAATTACTTTCTTCAAAGTTCCCATTGATTTTCCTAGCTCCCTCCTAAGTCCTTTCCTCTTTCTCTTTTCTACTCTATCACTTGGTGATCTCATCATCTCCCCAGGGTTCAGTTAGCATCTCTATGCCCATGACTCCTTTCTTCTCAGTTTCCTGATTCCTGTCAATCATACTTTTTATGGTGGTTTTTTGTTTCCTTCCGACAGTCATCCTTCCAGATTCACATTATTAGTGTTTTCCTTGACTCCTCACTGTCACTCACCTACACTGTCTCCCCAACCCAAGTAATCAGTTGCCAATCTGGTTTCCACAACACATTTCATATTCATACTACTCCCACAGCCACCACCCTTTTACAGGCCCTCAACACTTCTCACCTGGACTCCTGAAATGACATTCTAATTGATCTCTCTGTCTTAAGTCTCTCCCCATACCAAGACATCCTCTGTAGCTTTCAAAGTGATTTTCCTAAAGTGTAAACTATTAAGGAACCACAAACACCAGTTTCCTCTGTGATCAACTGTATAATATCCTGGCATTTAAAGCTCTTTATAACTTGGTCCCTTCCTCCCTTGACAATGCTTTTACATTTTTATCCAGGGCAACTAGGTGGTTCAGGGATAAAGCACCAGCCTGAAGTCAGGAAGACTCATCTTCCTGAGTTCAAATCCAACCTCAAGCACTTACTAGCTGTGTGACCCTGGGGCAGGCACTTAACCCTGTTTGCCTCAGTTTCCTCATCTGTAAAATGAGTTGGAGAAGGAAATGGCAAATCATTCCAGTATCTTTGCCAAAACAGTCCCAAATGGGGTCAGACATGACTGAAAAATGACACAAACAGCAACAAAAACATTTTTGTCCTCACTCTCTTCCCCCATGCTAAATGACACCATTATTGGTGACTATTCATGATTCCTTACACATGACACTCCATTGCCCATCTTCGTGTCTTTGGGCTGGCTCTCCCCTCATGTCTTTGGCTTCATCCCTCTTTGCTTCCTTCCCTACTTTGCTTCATGAGTCAGTTAGAGCACTGCTTTTTACAGAAGACCTTTCCCACCCTCACCCAGGCATTAATGCCTTCCTTTCAAACATGACTTTCCATTTACACTGTATATAACTTGTAAGGACTTCACTATTTACTTTTCTTTCTTCCCTATTAAAAAGTGAGCTCTTTAAAAGCAAAGGCTATATTTCTTGCCTTTCTCTGTATTCCCTCCGCTTAACACCATGCCTGGAACATAATAAATGCTTACTAAATACTTGCTGACTAACTTGCTGACACATGTACATAAGTCAAAAACAAAATCTCTCATTAGCACATGTACATTTTGTGGGAAAGTGAGAAATGAAGGAGTTGTGGAAGCAGAATATTTATACAGGGCTCAGTGAAGAAAAGTTTGCTACCTCTTTTTTTTATTTTTAATTAGGTAGGGAAGGGCTCAGGGAGGAAGTGGGATTTTAATAGCTGTCTGAATGAGGGAAAGGAGGAAGTTTGGTAAGTGTGGGCAGCAGGAGTGGGATGACTATGAAGAAAGATGCAGTGAGTGAATTTGCCTGGGACAAGCTGAAAGTAGGAGGACCAAGGGCATGGAGGTAGTTGGAGTAGGTGGGACAAGGGAACACTCTGTACTTCACCTCCTACTCCCCATACCACTGGTCTCTAGTCATCTTGGAGAAAAATGTGCCTTTGTTGCACTTGAAAGGTGTGCAAGGAAAGATTAATGAAGAGTTCTTAAACAAACAAGCAAATGTTAAAACCCTCAGAACCGAAACCAGGCTTGTTGCAACACCACACTGCTGTGTGGTCCATGTGCGAAGGATGTAAGACAGTGAGGGGGCTGTAAAGCAGCTGCTGTCTGGCGTGTTCCCAGAGGGAGAGACTGACTGAGGGGTTGGCTGAAGAAATGCTGTTGGGATGCTTCACATCAGAGTTCCAAAGAATGTTGGGTAATCATGGCAGGGGACAGATCGTCACTTTTCAAGGCATTAATCTAAGAGTCTCTTGTGGAATCTAAGTATTGTAAGACAGAGATGGAAGGCTCTCCCTCCTCCCAGCTTTGAGCCCCTAACTTTCTCCAAAACTCAATTCAAGGAAACCTCTTCCTACCTGAAGTTGTTCCTGATCTAGTGCCTTGCTGTCAAAATTACCTCATACTTTGTGCATACTTATGTGTATATAACTTATTTTCCCCTGATAGAACATAAATTCCTTGAAATCAGGGATCGTCATTTTTATACTTTAAATCTGAAATGTCTACTGTAGCTTTGTGCCTGGTGCAATGTTTGTTGATTAAATAACAAATAAATGTTTGTTGATCAAATAACAAAGATAGCATTTATATGGTGCCCTAAGGTTTGCCAAGCACTTTACAAACATGATCTCACTTTATCTTCACAACAACCCTGTGAGATAGGTACTATTGTTACCAGTATTATCATTTTATAAATTAAGGAAACAGAGGCAGACAGAGGTTAAATGATTTGCCCAGCTTCAAACAGCTAATAAGTATCTGAGGCTGGGTTTCAACTTAGGTCTTCCTGACTCCAAGCCCAGAGTTCTCTCTACTGTACCACCTAACTACCTAGTATTGATTGACTAATTGACTGATTGATAAATAGGGTGACCAATCATATATACAAGGAAAATGAATTTTTAGGAGTTTCTGAGAACCATCATGGGGTGACAGAGAAGGAACTGGGTATGATGCCCCAACGCTGTCTCTTAAAAGCCAAGTTACTATGGGTAAATCACAGCCTCACTGAGCCTCAGTTTTTTAATCTGTAAAATGGGGCTAATAATATTTGTGTTACCCACTTCTTAGGGCTGCTGCAAGGAAAATGTTTTGTAAGTCTTGAAGTTACAAATAAATATTATTACCATGCTCACTATTTCCTTATTATCTTTCTAGACTCAGACACCAGCTCCTCATGAAGATTTTCCTGTATTTCTCTAAGTAGTTTCTTTGTATTTGGTTATGGACATATTACATTTCTTTTTAAACATTTATTTTCAGTTGTCAACATTTACTTCCACATAATTTTGAATTTCAAATTGTCTCCCCATTTCCTCCCTCCCTCCATCCCAGGATAGCATGTATTCTGATTACCCTTTCCTCCAATCTGCCCTCCCCTCTATCACACCTCCCCATCCCCTTCCCTTCTATTTTTCTGTAGGACAAGATAGATTTCCAAATCCCTTTGCTTATATATCTTATTTCCTAGTTGTTTGTAAAAACAATTTTTAAGATTCATTTTTAAAGCCTTGAGTTTCACATTCTCTCTCTTTCCCCCTCCACACCCATTCTCATTGAGAAGGCAAGCAGTTCAATATAGGTTATACATGTGTAGTCATGCAAAACACTTCCATAACAGTCATGTTGTGAAAGACTAATTATATTTCCCTCTATCCTGTCCTGCCCTCTATTTATTCTATTCTCTCCTTTGAACCGTCCCTCTAACAAAGTGTTTGCTTCCAATTACTTCCCCCCAATCTGCCATCCCTTCTATTATCTCCCCCTCTCTAATTCCCTTCCCCCCTGCTTCCCTATAGGGTAGGATAAACTTCCATACCTAATTGAGTATGCATGTTATTACTTTCTGAAACCAAATCTGATGAAAGGAAGGCTCACTTATTCCTTCTCAGCTTCCCCGTCTTCCCCTCCATTGTAAAAATTCTTTCTTGCCTCTTTTATATGAGACTATTTGCTACATTCTATCTCTCCCTTTCTCTTTCTCCTATTACATTCCTCTCAACACTTAATTTTCTTTTTTCAGATGACATTCAGCTTCATATTCATCTTACCTGTGCCCTCTGTCTCTCTGTTTCTGTCTCTCTGTCTCTGTCCATCTGTCTCTGTCTGTCTGTCTGTCTGTCTCTCTCTCTCTCTCTCTCTCTCTCTCTATATATATATATATATATATATATGTACACACACACACATATACACACATACATACACACATATACATAGTCCCTCCAGCTATTCTAATACTGACAAAGGTCTCAAAAGTTATAATATCCTTTTTCCATGTAGGAATGTAAACAGTTAAACTTTAGCAAGTTCTTTATGTTTTCTGTTTAGTGTTGCCCTTTTCATGCTTCTCTTGATTCTTGTATTTGAAAATCAAATTTTCTGTTCAACTCTGGTCTTTCCAACAAGAATGCTTAGAAGTCTTCTATTTCATTGATGTTCTATTTTTTCCCTCAAAGTATTATACTCAGTTTTGATGGGTAGGTGATTCTTGGTTTTAATCCTATCTTCTCTGATCTCTGGAATACCATATTCCAAGCTCTCCAGTGCCTTAGTGTAGAAGCTGCTAAATCCTGTGTTATCCTGATTGTGTTTCCACAATACCTGAATTGTTTCTTTCTGGCTGCTTGTAATATTTTCTCCTTGACCTGGGAACTCTGGAATTTCACTACAATATTCTTAGGAGTCTTACTTTGGGGATCTCTTTTAGAAGGTGATCAGTGTATTCTTTCCATTTCTATTTTACTCTCTGATTCTAGAATATCAGGGCAGTTTTCCTTGATAATTTTTTGAAAGGTGATAGCTAGCCTCTTTTTCTGATCATGACTTTCAGGTAGTCCAAAAATTTTTAAATTCTCTCTGGATCCATTTTCTAGGTAAGTTGCTTTTCCAGTGAGATACTTCACATTGTCTTCTATTTTTTCATTCTTTTAAATTTGTTTTATAATTTCTGAATTTCTCATAAAGTTCTTAGTTTCCATTACTCCATCCAAATTTTTAAGGAGTTATTTTCTTTTGGACCTCTTTTTCCATTTGGCCCATTCTACTTTTTAAGGTATTCTTCTCCTTATTGGCTTTTGGACCTCTTTTGCCATTGGGGTTAGTCTAATTTTAAAGCTGTTATTTTCATCAGTATTTTTTTAGGTTTTCTTTACCAAACTGTTGGCTTGTTTTTCATTATTTTCTTGCATTACTCTCATTTCTCTTCCAAATTTTTCCTCTCCTTCTCTTTCTTGATTTTCAAAATCCTTTTTGAGCTCTTCCATGGCCTGAGGCCAATTCATATTTTTCTTGGAGGCTTTGGATGTAGGAATTTTGACTTTGTTGTCTTCTTCTGGTTATATGTTTTGATCTTCCTCATCTCCAATGAAGTAATAAAATACAACTTCAATGAGAAAGTAAGAAGCTATACTCTGTTCCTTTGCCCTCCCCCCTGCCCAAGTGCTCATTTTCCTAGTCAATTACTTGACTTTTGAGCTTTTTGTTAAATGGAGGGCTTCAGAGGCAACTGCCCAGTCAATTATTTGAATATTGAGCTCTTTGTTAAATGAGCTCTGCTCATTTAACCTCTGCTTCAGCAGTGGCTGCTGCTGCCCTGGGGCTAGAGAGAGACCTTTCCTACTGACCTTCAAAGTCATGGTGTCTGTGGGTTGAGAAGTCTGGAAACTGTAGCCACCGACAGCAATTTGGTCCCCTAAGGCCTGCTCCAGCTCCTTTCACACTGGTGTGGCCCATGCTGAACAGTGCTCCCTTTCTGGTGACTTTCCAGATTGTCTTGTGTTGGAAATGTGCTTCAGCCTGTCATTTTGTGACTTCTGCCACTCTAGAATTTGTTTAGTCATTTTTACAGGCTTTTTGAGGGGTTTTGGGGGAGAACTCTAGCAGGTCCCTGCTTCTACTCTGCGTAAAAGCAAGCACCCTGACATACAGAGCAGGGTCTGCTATTACAGGTTCTTTGATCTGCTTTTCTAAAAGGAAAGCAACTTTTGAGGCAATCACTTTAATCAAGCACATATATCATTCACTTAGTTTAGGGGAAAAAGTCAGCACCCTGAACTTCATAGAAAATACAGGGAAACACATCAACAGACAGTGCTGCCGGTGCCTGACATAAGCAATACTTATATCACAGATCAACAGACAGATCCAACTGTCTGACCATTACATACATAGTTACCAGAGAGATGCACCAATATCTGGGTTTTCAAACCTGGGGGGCTCCTTAGTGGCTGCCTGGTCTTGTCTGGCCAAACAAACACTTCCAATCAGTAAGCCCCAAAGTAAAACCTCACCTCAGAGTATTTATATACTTTTTAGAGCCAGAGGGCATCCCAACCCTTGAGAACCAGAGCCTCATTAACAAAAGGTGTGGGTCTTCCTACAAATCTTCCTAATCAAATTCCCCTTAATGGGCAGGCCCTTAATGGGTGAGGAAAATCTTCTTTAATTACATTATTCAATCAGAGGCACTTGATTATACTAAAACAAAAAACACACTATCAATACACTCCACCATCTTGGCTCTACCCAAAAGACATGTTGTATTTCTTTAGCAGAGCAAATTCCTATTACATAAACTGCCATGTGACCGTAGGGAAAGTTAGACTCCAGCTTCCTTCTCTATGACATGATAGCTTTAAAATCAATCATTAAGCATTTAATATATGACTACTGTGTGTCAGGCATATATACATACATATATATATATGTGTGTGTGTGTGTGTGTGTGTGTGTGTGTGTGTGTGTGTGTGTGTATGTGTGTGTGTGTGTGTATGTGTATGTATGGGCAGGGCAAAAAAATTGAGGCAGCCCCTACTTCAAAGAGCTTACATTCTACTGGAAGTGGAAAAGAGAGATAAGATACAAGATCCTGTATTAGCAAGCACACTAGCACCCGGAGTGGGATGCTAGCCCAGGTTCTTTGATCTGTTTTTTAAAGGAGAGACAGCTTCAAAGGGGTCAGCAATCTTACTTTAATGACACAATGCAGACAGATAAGTAAAAAGAAGTGAGTATCCAAGAAAGACTCCAATAGACAGGGCTCAAATTATCTAAACAGAGTAATAGATACCTAATTACCAGATTAGGGAGCGCCAACATCTGGGTTCACAAAGCTAGAGGGCTCCTTAACAATGGCTACCCAGAATTTCATCTGACCAAATCACAAAGAAACATTCTTCCCATGAGTGAGCCCCAAAGTAAAATACCAACCTCCCAGTACATAAAGTTTTCAACTAATAGACTCAGAACCAGAAGACATTACAATCCACATGACTCAGTGCCTAATTGGCCCACTGCCAAAAGGTGTGAAAGCCTTCCTCTAAGTAAACTTCCTTTTAATCCAGTTCCTCTCCTAAGGCAATATAAACCTCTCTAAATCACCTGATGGGCTCTATGTGACTCAGGATGTGTCACAGCTATGACGTGGGCTGGAGCTCAAAGCAACAAGACATCTGTGATTGAAATATCTGTGTACTGTTAGACCTGGGAACAGGGCCTATGTTCCAAAGGAAAAAGCAACACATGTGGTCATACAGTCCTATTAATGGACAGGGAAGTTTTTATATTCCATTAACCCTGCAGGTAAGTAAATAAAAGATAAATACAAAATAAATAAACACAGTTATTTTCAAACAGTGTGGGGAGGGCCTGGGAAGTCCTCTTGAAGGAAGAAGTATTTAAGCAAAACTCTGCAGTGAGCTAAGTGTTCTAAGAGGAAGAAGTTGGGAGGCAGAACTTTGTAGGCTTTGAGGCCAGCCTATGCATAGCAGGAACAAAAGTGAGAGATAAAATGTTTTATATGGAAAACAGGAAGTGGTTTGCTTTGGATGGAATCTAGGATGGGTAGGAAGAAGTAACATGTATTCAGCTTGCTGAAGAGCTTTTGATGATGAAGAGGTGTTTGTGTTTTATCCTAAAGGTAGTCACATTGACTTATGTCTTGTCATTGGACTCTGATGACTTTGGAGGAGAGAGTGAAGCTTGTGACCCTGCACAGCTCTGCCTCACTTAAATCCAATTCCACTTGCAAGTCAAGACATCAACTTCGTATGTCATCGGTCCTCTTTGAGGAGGAAGGACAAAGCAACAAACTTAGTGGATGACCAGTGAATCCTCTTAAGCATGAGAGTGTTTGTCCAGAAATGTCAAACACATAGCCTGTGGGTTGGCCCACAACACTCCCAAGTATGACCTGAATCACTTTAAAATGTAGTCCCTATCTGATTTTAAAGTGTTCATCTATTAATTAAAAAAAAGAAACATATAAATATGTATGGTTTCCTACATCATTGTACTGTTGGTAGTTATCTTCATGTACTGTTTAGTGGTTCCCATTTTTATTTGAGTTTCACTGGTATAGTCAGACTTAAGAGTATCAGTTTAGCAGCTACATGCAGAATGGATTGGATAGTGGAGAGAAACTAAACAGAGGAAAACCATTTAGGAGGCTATAGAAATAGTCCAGGCAAGAGGTCATTTGGGCCTGGACTAGAGTGAAAGGAGGGGCCACATGTAATAGAGGTTGTGTCAAAGACTCTTGTATCTCTAGATATGAGAGGTAAGGGAAAGGAAAGAGTCTGGGGTGATTTATAGGTTGTGAAACTGGGTGATTAGAAGACAGGTGGTACCTTTAACCAAAATAGACAAGGAGGCATTGGTTATGGAGAAAAAGAATGAGTTCTGTTATGGGAATGTTGAATTAGAGATAGCCACAAGAGACGGCATGACAGAGTATACTGAACGTTGGCCTTGAATGAAGAAAATCTGGGTTCAAGTCCTATTTCAGACACTTACTAGCTGTGTCATCCCAGGTAAGTTCATTTAACATCTTTGAGCCTCAGTTTCCACATCTATAAAATGAAGTGAACTCAAAGATCTCTCCCAGCTCTAAATCTATGAGTCTGTATTCCAAGTGGAGAGAGATGGGGGCTGCAGTAGAAAGAATCCTGGATTTGGGATCAGAGAGCATGGGTTCAAATCCCAGCTCTGCCACTTACTACCTGTAGGACCCTCCACAAGCCATTTAGCTTTCTAAGGCTTCACTGTCTTCATCTGTGAAATAGAGGGTTGGACTACATTTGATCCTCATAATGCTGAGGAAGGAACTTCAGGGAGTATGTGAATGTGAGTGCATGTGTATGTGTGTGTATGTGTGTGTGTATGTATCTGTATGCATGTGTGTGTAAAAGGGTCAGAGACAGAGACAGAAATAGAGACAGAGAGAGACATAGACAGAGACATACAGAGACAGAGAGAGAAAGAAACAGAAGCAGAGTGAACCTGAAAACTGAGCTGTGGTGTCTTTAAGAGAATTGACCCAAATTCCCAGGAAGTCATTGCTGGAGCCAGAAGCAGAACACAAGTCTCTTCTAATTGAGATCTTACTTTACTAGAAATGATTTGCTCTGGAGTGCTGCTGGCAAGGAATATGAGATAATATAAAAAATATTTGCAAACATTTGTAAACATGGAACTGGGTCATGCCTTTTTCCCCTCTTTGGTTTTGGGACTTGGTCCTCTGAGTTATCAGTCAAGTAAAGGCAACTTGATAGACTTGGAGTCAGAAAGAATTGTATTCAGATCCTGCCTTTGGCAGGAAACCTTGATAAAGTCATATAATCTCTGTTTACCTCAATTTCCTCATCCATAAATTGGGTTAGGTAGCACCTATCTCAAAGAACTGTTCTGAGAATCAAATGAGGTAATGTTTATAAATTATTCTATAAATCATATAAATACTACCTATTACTATTAGTTATTAGTTATTAAGGCCTAATTTCTTTTCATTTAAGCTCTCATATAAGACTAACATATGGCTCTTTGTGCATTTTGGGGTATAAAAATCTTCTATTAAAGTCTATTAAAAATAAAGTTTATTTTCTCTGAGAAAATAAAAAAGAAAACAACAACATTTCCAGCAGATAGTATTTAGAATTTTGTAAAGTGCTGGATTAAGGATCATGTTGGTAGTTTATTCCCTCCTTTATCCTCCCTGAGTGTTTGAGAAGGGGAGTCAGGGGTCAGCACTACATCAGCTGGAGGTGAGATGTAGTGGGACAGCTCAAGAAAGGTCATTTTTCCCCACCTTCCCAGTACATAGACCCTATTTTTCCACCGCTAATTTAAGTGTTCTCCTAAGTCCCTAATTGTGACTACATCCACAGTTGTAATCATCAGATGAACTTCCATTTGAAGTTTGGGACTTGTCACCCAGATAGTTTCTTACACTTGGCTCATTCTCTTTCATCTCACCATTTGGACTGTTTGCCAGGGGAAAAAATGCTCCAGTTGTGCCAGGGATCTGAAACCTCTGACTGTTAAGGTCCTGAAATTTCTGACACTGGCAGGCCCAAGAGAATTGGAAGGACTCAAATGATGTTATCAAGGACACAGCTGTCACTAACCTCATCACACAAAGTCTTCATCTCCTAGTCCTTTGGTGGTCTCTGTTCCAAAGTTCTCAGGAAATTCTAAAGACAGCAAAACAAAGACTTCCCTAGGCATTCATACAGTTCTGAGGTGATTATCATAGACACACAAGAAAAGCTCTCCAGGTGGCCAACCCCCTAAAACTTTACTGCTTTACTACAAAAAGATTTCACCAGGCACTCTTGCTCATTTCTAGGAAGATGACTTACTACCACCATACGGTGGCTTAGTGCACTGGGGCTGGAATCAGTAAGACCTGAGTTCAAATTGGTCTCCCACACTTCTTAGTGATGTGACCTTAGATGAGTCATTTAACTTTATGTATGCCTAGCAGGCAGCTAAGTGGCTCAGTGGATAGTGCTGGATCTGGAGTCAGGAAGACCTGAGTTCAAATTTAGCCTCAGACATTTACTAGATGTGTGACCTTGGACAAGTCACTTAACCCTGTTTGCCTCAGTTTCCTCCTCAGTAAAATGAGCCAGAGAAGGAATGGCAGACCACTCCAGTACCTTTACCCAGAAAATTCCAAATGAGGTCATCAAGAGTTGGGCACAACTGAAACAACTAAATGTGTTATGCTATAAGGGCTAGCTGAAGAACTTCAGCTCGGAAGTATGGGGCATCCCTGACTATAATCAGCCTTGAACTGTGAAAAGAGTTTAGGGCCTCCTGACAGCTTCAGACTGGAGCTGCTAACTTCCTGCTCTTGTGGATACACTGCCTTGCTTTCCTGTTTGTGGTTAACAGGCCTTATGTGGTTTATCTGAATTCATCAAAAAAAAGAAAAAAGTTCCTGCCGAGCATGTTTCCATTCGTTAACAGGACACAAGTTTGACGGATTTCTCCCCACTTTTCTTCTGGTTTTGAAATCATCTAGATGTATCCTAAGAATCACAGTCCTCTCCATTAAACCTCTTCCTCTCATTGTTCTGTTATTAATTTAGCTCCTTCTAAGAACAGTCTCTCAGCACTCCTCTTAAGCAGCTCTTTCCACAGTTTTCTGGACCCTCTGGGATTCCTTGGTATCATGGCCGAAGTAGGATAGAGGTACAGAGTCATACACAGCATCCTCCCTGTGCCCTCCTTCTCCTCTGGTTGTCTGAACGGGGCCATCGTCATGTTAATCAGTTTCAACTGAAGATCATGTTCCAGGTCAGAAAACAAAAGAGCAATTCAGCATGGTGCATGGGAACTTGCCAGATTTCCACACAACAGATTTCCTTCTTAGAATCTTTTCACTTCTAAAAAATTTTTATTTTATTTTTTGTATTTAGGATATATTCTCAGAGTAATGCATTCAGAGGAAAATGAATAACCACCAGCTTTCCCCAGAGTCATTAATCCCCAGTAAGTAAGTGCAGTCCAGCATGAATCTATTAATTCTCCTTACCCAAGTTTTCAGATTTAAAATAAATGTTTGATGTAATACACACTACTACTCTGTTTTAATTAAACAACCTCCTACTGTCTACATTGGTAAAGTACTTCATCAATCAATACCACCTCCCATCCTCCACAAAAAGGGTTTAAAATTCGTTGTACACACATGGAAACAACCCAAACTGCTCGGTAGTATATTCTTGGCTGCTCCTGGACCTACCCTCAAGTTACAACAAAAATAGCTCTTGCCCTTCTAGTTTCCATTTACAGTGCTGACTTCAGTGGATATAGGATGGGGGAGGGTTACCCCTTATTATTAATATGCTGTGCTGACTTCAATTAATATTTGATTTCCTGTGCAATGCATGCTAAAGCATCATTTACTTGACAGCCTCAAGGCCCTTTATTTATAATACCTACAGAGATGGGGGCCCTGCTTTCAGCTGATGATCTCAATTAAGTGAGAACTGGGGAGGTCATGTCAGCATAATGAGCTTTAGCCACAAAACGTGAGGATTATCCTTAAAGTTTCTCCTCGCTCTAACATTCCAGGTGTTTACATTCACCACATGAAAGCATACTGCCTCTTAACTCTTACTCCGTAACAGGGAGATGGTCTTCCTGAGAAAGCGGCTGGTTGGCCTAGAGGGTAGATTGCTCAGCCTGGAGGCATCTTCCTGAGTTCAAATCTGGCCTCAGACATTTACTAACTAACTGTGGGCAAATCACTTCACCTTGTCTGCCTCAGTTTTCTCATTTGTAAAATGAGTCAAAGAAGGAAATGGCAAACCAATGCAGTATCTTGGCAAGAAAACCCCAAAAGCGGTAAAAAAAAAAAAATTCCGACACAACTGAAAATGACTGAGCAATAACAATGCAGAGATAAAAGGAAATTGTGTCATCTCTAAAGAGCCAAATACACTGAAAAATAAATCAGTTTTAGAATATGCTTTGACTGTACATCTGTGGGGCTCCATATTAGTTTCCAAGTTTGTTATTAGGGGAAAAAAAAGCATCTGGGTAACTTACATGGATGAGTAGCTCAGTCTCTGATATTCAGGTTTTTATCTAAAAAATGGTGAACAACCTGCCTCATAGGGCTACAATGAGATTCACATAAGATAGTATGGGACATCTTAAAAGTTTTAGTATATTTTATGGGATTTAAGCTGTAGCAGCTTAAAATTGCAATGACTTTTGCTGTTATAAACTTAAATAGCTTTGGCTGTTACAGCTTAAGTTTCTGAAAATGGCACTAAGACTTTTGGGGTATGCTATGTATTTAAAATGCTTGGCAAAACTTTTAAATGCTATATAAATGTTATTTTGTCATTTTTGAATAGGACCAATGACATCACAAGGTGATGTCTTGACTCATTCATGAGTTGGATTCATGTGAGGCAGTTGCATAAAACTGTCAGCTTCACTTTCTCTTTCAGACTCATGGAAGTCCAGTGGCAAGACAAAAGTCAAGATACATGATGACAGCCTGGGATACAGTGGATAATCTTGGCATCTTATATGTCTGATCAAGCTCTAAGTGCCTCACAGAACCTGCTTCAGCCACCTTCATGGCTTTTGGAACAAGTTTTTCTTGTGCATCCATTCTACTGGAGGACATCATTACATGCTTGGGATAGATATCCCCTTAACTCACTGACAGGTAGGAGGCCTGCTGGTTATCCTCAACTTGGTTGATCCTATCTGTGAGATGGTTTTACCAGAGTATGGCCACTATGCATGTTATAGTTTTTTGAAATCACCTTTTTGAAGGTGAGAGTTGAGTGACAGGTGGACAGCAAAAGTAGGTGAGCAGTCCTCACACCAGAGGTTGTTGTCCTCCTTGAACATCCCACATACCCTGTTATATAAATGTTATCTAGTATAGCTTCCAAACTGGGCAATACGGCACCCTCCCAGAAGGTGCTGGAATGATTCGGGAGGATGGTAGTAGACTGAGGAGCAATAGGGGGGGCCCTGAATAAAAATACGGGGGTAGTGAAAGCATAAGGAAAGAAGAGAAGAAAATTCTGAAAAACTGTTTGTACACCTTTCATGTGTTGTGTCACAAAGTTAACGTCATAGTGATTACATTATTTTTCAAACAAACACACAAATGCAAGCTAAAACCAATCAGTGGTCAAGTCCACCAACAGGTCTTAACAAGCAAGTGTCAGCAGGCAAGCATGTCACACATTGTCAGGAATTTCAGCATGCGTTGACAGGAATATGTGTGTGTAATGACTTGTTTACAACATGATACAATATGGTTAAATGATGCAATATTGCATCATCAAATTTCAATGCAGGAAAACTCCCCACAGATTTACAATAAATTACTAAATTTAAGATGTATCCTTTTTTAAAAGAATATTTTATATTTTTTGAAATTACACAAATTTTTTAAAAAGTAAAAGGGTTAAAAAAAAAAGTAGATTTCCAGGGGCATGCTGAGTAATTGTTTTTTAAAAGGGAGCAGTAGGCCAAATAAACTTGGGAATCTGTGCGAAAACCCATAGGTTGATAACAGTTCTCTTTACAACATCCCTGGTAAGTGGTCATTCAGCCTTTTCTTTGATGATGGGATTGTCACTCTTATCTTGGACAATTCATTGTATTTTTGGATACCTCTGTTAGTACTTGAAGTTTAGATTAGTGGTCTATAAAGTTGGGGCTATGGCATGAACCTAAAAGGAATGGGATCAACCAATCCGAGGTTGAGATGCCACAATCCAGTATCTCTATAACTATTCCTAGGACTTATCTCCATTCATCACCTGCTGTACTGCCTCCACAGATGGGCAAACTCCCAACCTCTTCCTTCCTGCCCTATTGTGGGCTCTTTTGGGATATAATCTAACCTCAGCCTTGGCACCTGCATCAGTTGCTGCTCAGGTACCACTGAGAAAATTTCTCACCTTCCCCACCCCCAGCATTCTCTCACCAAATGCTCCAGTCTAAGTGTTCTGTGAAATGTTTAAAACCAGTTCTCCTAGGGGTAAAATGTATGATCAATACACTTTTAAGTTTAATCTGCATTATTAATATTTTTTCTCTATCACTTTCTTAAATCTAATAATCAAATGCTGATTTGCAACATTTGCACATTTCTGATGTATAAATGCGCACACTGGAGTTTTAACAATCATCTGATACCATTATACCCTCAGATTACCTTGTGGCTACAGCAGGCACTCCTTAGCTGGTTCTATGTTCTGGTGCAATGATTAGTGAATAATAACCTACCATCCCTCTTTTCATTTTTCATGGGACAGGTTGAGTCATGTATGGTACACAGGCATGGATAGGTTTGGATCTGTACAGCATACCTCACCACCTTATTATTTCCCTAAAAGCCACTCCTGCTCTGAATTTCCCTATTTCTGTCAAAGGCACCAGTTCCTCACCCTCGATGTCATCCTTCACTCCTCATCCCCTCACCAGACAAATCCAATCAGTGCCCAAATCTTGTCATTTCTACCTAAAAAAAACATCGCTTATCTCACACGTCTCTATTCACCCAGCCACTGCCCCTAATTTAGTCTCTCATTGGACTATTCCAATGGATTCCTAATTCTTGTCCCTATATTTTTCCCTACTCAAATCTATCCTCCACATAATTGCTAAAAAGATTTTTCTTAAGGAGCATATCTAACCATGTCACTCCCCTACTCAATAAATATCAGAGGCTCCCTTTTGACTCTAGGATCAAATACTATTTTACTATTATTTTGTCCTTTTAAAGCTTATATTCAAAATGTTTTATTATATAATCATTAGACTAGTAGTACAAATATACTTATATAAATAAATACACATGGTGTCCCAAAAGTCTTTGTGCAGCTTTAAGCTATATATCCCATGTATATATACTTATACACACACACACACACACACACACACACACACACACACACACATACATACATACATTTACTCCACCCCTAAAAGTCTTAGTGCAGTTTTGAACTATTTAGTAGGAAGGAAGAGGGTGGGAGTTTGCATAACTGAGGGAGGCAGGAGAGCTGGAGATTGTGGTTGAAATGGGATAGGCTATTTAATAGCTCTACTAAGCCTTTAGGGATATCGTGTGCATGTGTGTGTGTGTGTGTGTGTGTGTGTGTGTGTGTGTGTGTATAAATGTATATACATGGGATGTGATAAAAAATTGTTACCAACAGGGATGTGAGATCAAAAAGTTTGAAGACTATTGATAACAGAAAGACCATCTACTCTAATTTTCTCATTTTATTTTTGAAACAATGAAAGATTTAATTGTAACAAAATTACAAAGTAAAACAACAGGCAAACCAACCCCACTGCTCATTCCTAAATGTCTCTATTTCCCATTTCAGGGGTCCTTAACCAACAGACCATGAACTTGGTTTTAAAAACATTTTAATAATTGTATCTCAGCATAATTGATACATATTTGGTTTTACTGAATTAAAATATTATTCTGAGAAGGGGTTCATAGGCTTCACTAGACTTTCCAAGGGGTCCATGAAAGACCCCTAAAAGGTTAAGCACTCCTAAAG
Organism: Potorous gilbertii; assembly: GCA_028658325.1. Lineage (NCBI taxonomy): Eukaryota > Metazoa > Chordata > Mammalia > Diprotodontia > Potoroidae > Potorous > Potorous gilbertii. The sequence continues at coordinate 398,532,737 of CM053771.1, read as the reverse complement.
TAGTCTCCTAAAAAAACTGCTTTTCCAAGATTAATGTGAACCCCTTCTCACATCATTTTACAGGAAGCAAAACTGAAGTTTAGATAAAATGACTTGCCCCAAGTCAGACAGCAAGATAGTGGGGAAACTTGCCTTTCTAAGCATCCTGTAGGGGTTGTTTCCAGCCAGGTGTGAAACAGACACAGAACGGAATGATGAAATACATCATCAAGCTGTCTGAAAAGAAGAAAGAGGCAAATAAAGAAATCCAGGTGGTGAATATCCCCTATAATAAGAACCATTTATTTTCCAGAAAAAAAAATAAAGGCCCCAAACCTCTTTCATTTGGGCTGTCAGGATCTAGTACCAGCTGGTTATGCATTTGGAGCAACTCTTTTTACTGCAGACCCCTATCAATTGGATGGCTACAGGTATATGCCCAAGAAACTGCAAAACCGTCTATCTCAAGATTTTAGAATTTTAGAGCTGGACAAGATACTGACCTTATCCAATCCCTTTATCTTATAGATATGTAAACTGAGACTTCAGATTGTCTCCACCCACCAAATCCAGTTACCAAGTTCTATGTTTTCCTTCTCATTGTTTTCTGTACCACCCATTCCTATTACCACCATCTAGGCCCTTATCACTCACCATTTGCCTGGACAGCTACTGCGTCTTCAGTGGTCTCCCCATTTCCAGTGTCTCCCTTCCTCTCCAATTTATTATGTATTTATTATGTCAGACTAAACTTCCCAAAGCACTTTTTTTATCACGCCATTTTCCTGTTCCAAACACTGTCCAGTCTTCCTATTGCTTGTCAGATAAAGTTTTGATAACTTAGCCTGTTACAGAGAGATTTCACTTACCCTGGCCTCAATTTACCTTTCCAACCTTTTCCCCCATCACTCTGCTCCAACCTGATCTACAAACTATTCTTGAATAGGCTTTGTGCCTTGATAACTCATCTACCAAACTTGGAATGATATCATTTCCTCCTTTTAACTGGCAGCATAGAACAATGGGAAGACAGCCAAATAGAGTCAGGGGGCCTGGATTCAAATCTTAGCTCTGTCTACAGTTCTGGGACCAGGGTGGGTCTCTTCATTTCTTTGAGTCTCAGTTTCCCCAAAATGAAAGAGTTGAACTAGGTAACATATGAGGTGCCTTACAGCTCTAAATCTATGATGCTATTATACTCCTACTCCTTTCCTATTACCAGGTCAAAATCCTGCAGAGAAATGTATGTGGTCTTACAACTGAGAAGTAGGTCAGTTAGTCAACAAGCATACATTCAACATCTACCATGGGACAAGCAGGTAGGGCTCACAAGAGGTGTTTAGGGTAGATACTAACTCTTCCAGAAAAGAAATAGCAAGAGGACGAACTTTCTATCGAATTTATAACAAACAAGTATTTATTATGTTTGCAGAGCACTGTGCTAAATGCTAGGCCAGATACAAAATTTAAATGATATGGTCCCTGCCCTCATAAAGTTTGAAATCCAGTACAGAGGGATACGAAGATGCAAAACCAGATAGCTATAATATTAGATGTTATAAGAAAGGTACAAAACAAAACAAAAAATATTCCGCAAAGTCTAAGCAGAAAAGTCATTTATTGTAAGAGGGATTGGAGATATAATTTGAACTGAGTTTGAAAAGTCTAATAGGAACTGGGCAGAAAGACAGGGAAGGCAAGAGATATAGGTTACATTCGGGGTCCGGCAAATGGTCTAGTTTGCGGGCGTACAGAGTGCAGGGCACTCGGTGATATAAAGTAAGGCTGAGTTTGGGTAATGAGAACCTGGTAATTTTTGCATTTGTCCTTCATTGCCAAAGAAGACCATGCCATCAGAGAAATAATGACACGACTTGCACTTGACTTTGTTTTGAGTGAGTGAGGGCTGTGCAGGTCACCAGCCTTACTTCTCCTCCTGAGCCATCTGAATCCAGTGACCAGAAATTCATCAGGATGACTGGAGATGACCCAGGATGCATTGGGAGACCTTGGGCCCTTTAGGCCAAGGTCTTTTCAGGTACTCACTTAGGGTGAGGCAATGCCTATTAAGTGGCCAGGGCATGCCCCTTTAATGAGGCCAAGAAAAAGAAAGACATCAACCTGATAATTAATTTGATATAAGAGTTACAGAGACGGAAGACTCACAGATCACTCCAAGGTTTTACTCCTAGGAGAGTAAGAGAATGGTGTTACTGTCGACATAAATAATGAGGAGCACCAGGCACAGGAAAAAAGCTAGTTTTGCTGTTGGATATGCTGAATAGCTAGGTGGCACAGTGGATAGAGTGCCAGGAAGACTGAGTGAGTTGAAATCCAGGCTCAGACTCTTAGTAGTTGTGTGGCCCTGGGCAAATCACTTAGCCCTGTTTGTCTCAGCTTTCTCATCTATAAAATGAGCTGAAGAAGGACATGGCAAATGACTCTGGAATCTTTGCCAAGATAACCCCAAATGGGGCCAACAAAGAGTTGGACACAACTGCAAACAACTCAGCTCAACCAAATGTTGAACTTGAGGTAATGCTGAGCAGCTATGTTCTGTAAGCAGTTGGGATACGTGTGTCCAGAAAAGCAAGATGTTGTCAGACAAGGAAGGGTCTTGCATGTGAAAAGATGACACACTTGACTCAGTAGACTAAAGGGAGCCACAGAGAGCTTTTGAGCAAAGAAAGTCATTATGGTTCTAGGAATAAGAAAATATAAAAGGGCAGACACTGAAGTCAGGAAGACGAATGTAATAGTCTTGGCAGGTTTATAATGGATTACATAAGCAAGGTTTGTAATGAGTATTAGCTGTTGGAATTGAGAGGAGGGGGTGGGTTTGAAATATACTTCTGAGGTAGAGATAAGACTTGATAATTAGTTAGGGGTAAAAGGTGGAAAAAAAAGGAAGAAAAAAGTTAATGGTGGGATTTCAAACACAGGAGACTGAGAAATGGCAGTGCTACTAACAGAAATAGTCAGAAACGAACTGGGCTTAGAGGGCAGGATAATTATTTCCGTTTTAGACAGATTGATCTTAAGATGACAGAAAGACATTTTTGGAAATACAGACACGAGACTTAGAGGTTAGTGCGAGAGATGTAGATTGAGAAGTCTAAGTCAATAAAATTCATCAACTATTCCACTGCCTGCTATTGTGCAAGACCCTGGGTTAGAACACAAAGTTAAATCATCTCCATCAAAGAGAAATAGGAGCCACTAATTGGTACATAAGGATCTTCATGGGCTGCATGTTGACTTAATTTTAAAATGTAATATTATCTGTTTTATTGCATTTTTATTTGTTAAACTAATTACATTTTAATCTCATTCAAGTCTCATTCAGGAGTGTTGGGGTGGGATGCATAAATGAGATTGTTAATAGATAGAAATGAAGGGCTAAGGATAGAACCTTGGGGAAAATCCATTTTGAGTTCAAGAAAAGAAGGAGAAAAGATAGCTGGAAAGGTAGGAAGAGAACTTGGCAACTGTGTTAAAATCAACGGTGGATCAATAAGGATGGAGGCTGAAAAAGAAGGCCAGTGTAGCCAGGATTAATAAGGGATTAATTAACTATTGGTGGCATTTAAGCTAAGAGACATAAGAAGGAACATAAGGTAGGAGACAGAATACAGGACGTGGAACTGGGAAGTCCAGGAGTGAAATTTTGCCTCAGACACTGCATGTGTGGTCCTAGGCAAATCACTTAATCTCTACAAGCCTCAGTTTCTTTCTCTGTAAAACAGGGGTAAAAGCTATTACCTTGCATGTTTGTTGTAAGGATCACAGGAGATAATGTATAAAGAAGTTTGCCAGTCTTAAAGCATGACGTAAATGCCAGCCATCGTCATTATGAATTGTAAACAAAGAACTATTCAGTTTTTCATTAGGATGTCAGTTCCTTCAAGGCAAAGGACCACTATTGTTATTTATACTTACGTGGAGAAGGCAACAAATTATGTGAGATGATATAAGGGAATCAGAATAACGGCATCCTTGGAGCACAAGTCCCAGGTTAGTCACTCTGCTTGGTAAAACCAAATGTTGATTAAGAAAATAACTAGTATTAAAGTTTACAAAATGCTTTACCTAAGTTATCTCATTTTAACCTCATAACAATCCTGAAAACAGGTGTTATTATGACATCCATCTGACAGAGGGGGAAACTTAGACTCAGAGGTTACGATTTGCCTAGGTTTACACAGCTAGTGTCTTAGACAAGATTGGAACTCAAGCTTTCTTGAATTTCCAGCTTCAGTACTCTATCCACTGAGCCACCAACCTACCCAAACTCAACCTGGGAGAAGACGTGAAGTGTGGGAAGTTTTTTGTTTTGGTTTCTTTTGTTGTTTTGGGGTGGAGGTAGAGACTATGAGTATAGAACATTACATGCTCTGTGGGTCTACACCACAATGTCTCGTGGTTTTGCTTAACTGGTTTTTTTGGTTACAAGGATGGGCTTATTTGTCTCATATGCTGATAATTTCTAGAAATGACAGAAATATAAGAATAAAATAGATAAACCTTTTTTGAAAAATAGCAAACGTGTCACCTTGTTTTGGCTCTCCCTCACCATCCTATTTTAATGATGGGGTACATTTAAAATGCACATAAAGGGCAGCCTTGAAGGATGAAAAAACAAGGGAGTTGATTACCCCCCCCAAAAAAAATCCCCCAACACACAGGATAACTGCATACAACTCTCAGGTCTTTTAGGTTTTTGTTCTCTCTGTTTCCTTCTTCCTTCCTTTCCTCTTTCCCTTTCTCTTTTTTTTCTTTCTTCCTTCCTCTCTTTTTTGTTGTTGCCTGTATTATCTCTTCCCCTTTCTCCTGCTTCTGTGATTGGGAGCCTAGAGGGTTGCCTTGCCCTAGAGAGTGGATGTGCAAAAAGCGAGTAGAAATTGACTGAGGGGGATGAGGGGGAATGGAGCAGTTGGAGAGTTTACAAAATGTGATCAGAGAGGGACCAAATGCCAAGGAGCAGAGCCAAGTGTGTTACAAAGGGAGGAATGAGTGTGAAAGTCAGTGTGGAACTGGACAGCCCTAGCTGTGGCTGTGGAGGAGGGAATCTGTGTCCTAGCTCCCCTCCATATACACATACACACAGTGTGAAAACAACAGAGCGAGCGCGGTGCAAGTACAATGTGATTGATTCTTATCAAGGCCCTCCCGGTTGTTTTGTGTCTGCTGCTGGGTTTTTCCATTAGCCTTCAGCTTGCTACTGAGATGAATCAAATGCAGTTTGATGAAAGGAAACTGTCTACTTTATTAGCCCAATAAAATCTTGGAGCTACTCCCTTCCTTCGCTTTAGACCAAGGGTTCTTAACCTGAAGTCCATGAACTTGGTTTTTAAAATATTTTGATATTTGCATGTCAGCATAATTTATGTCCTTTGTAATCCTGTGTATTTTACATGATGCATTTCAAGACACTATTCTGAGGAGTTCATAGGCTTCACCAAGCTTGCCAAAGGGGTCTATGACACAAAAATGATTAAGAAACCCCATGGGTCTGACCAGCTAAGCTCTGGGCCCTAGGTCACAAGAAGATAAGGCCACAAGCCTGGAAGAGCCAAAGAGGATGTGGAAATTGAATGTAGGAACGTGTCAAGAAGATAGGCTGGAGTGAGGGAATCTATAAGGGATGGCAATCAAAACAAAGAAACAGTTTAAACCCATGCCAGGAAGTGAAGAGAAGAAAGAAAATCTCATGAAACTGAAGCAAAAAAGGGAGGCTTACTTCCAGCAGGAAAGTTTTTCATCATCTTCTGGGTACAGCAGGATCCAGGAATGGCAGCCCTGGGTATAGAAGTTTAAACGGCTGCAGAGTAGCCAATGGCCATCCCTAACAGATCCTAACAGGGGTCATTTCTGATAACTCCACTGATTTCCTTTGGTCTCAAATCTCACTGGTTAAAGTGGCTCTTTTCAGCGAGAAATTCTGCTGAGAGAAATGACTTGGACTTGAACCTGAAGGTGCTTTACATCTGTTTTCTCTGCATTAATCAGTGTTTTCATTTTGATAGTCCTAACAAGATCTAAGCTGCCATTTGATAATAACACTATTGTCCCTTCCAGTGTGTGCTCTCATACATTCACTACACCCACTTGCCTACTTTGCCAAGGTGACTCCCAAGTGATATACACCAACAGAAAACAACCCTTTCCTCCAGACTGCTTTGGCTGGGAGTGGGAGGGCCTGCTACTTCCTTTAGCAAAACAATGAAACTTCTAAGGGTATACAAAAAAAAATGCTGATGCCTGAATTTCAGGAAACTTCATACTCCTGCAAAGTGATTGAAGAGACCAGAAAACTTGTCACTAAGAAGAAACAAGGACACTGCAAATTTTTATTTTTTTATAATTAACATTTATTTTTAGTTTTCAACTTTCACTTCCATAAGATATTGAGTGTTAAATGATCTCTCCTTCCCTTTCCTCTCTCCCCACTTTCCTCCCTCCTCCCCAAGACAGCTTGCAGTGTGATATAGACTGTACTTATACATTCATATTAAACATATTTTCATATTAGTCATAATGTAAAGAAGAATTAGAACTAATAGGAGGAATCATAAAAAAGAAGAGACAAAACAAATCAATAAAAGAAAAAGAGAGCAAATATAGGCTTCCATCTGCATTTGGACTTCAAAGTTCTTTCTCTGGGTATGGGTAGGATTTTCCATTACGAGTCTTTTGGAATTTTTAAATTCAGGGACACAACAATCTCACAGATACACAGGGTGGGCAATGAATAAAAACTAATTTTATACAGGATGAATGATTAATGATAGAAACATATGATTTTAAGCCCATATTTTACCTTCTTGCAAACAACTGTCCTCATTTTGGCCTCTTTCCTCTGACCTGCTCACAACTATGACACCTTCCTTCCCAGCTAATTAAACCCATGACTTCTCTCTCCTAACTGAAGTTAGGGAAAGGTTTGTATGAGCCATCCTTAATAAGGCTACTAGAGAATACCCAATGCCATCTTCAAGTCAGGGTAAGTCTTAACTTTGACTCTTCTTCCTCACCCAAAGTTTCCTGTCATCTGCTAAGTCTTGCCCATGTTATTTCCACCATATCTCTCTGATCATAAGCTCTCAGGGTCATAAACATAGTTGGAAGGGACCTCAGAGGCCATACGGTTCAAGCTTCTCATTTCATAGATGAGGAAATTGAAACCCTGGAGAAAATTGTCCAATATGACATAAAGGTTGTGTGGATTTGAATCCAGGTCTTCTGATTTCAGGGAGAGGGTTCTACCCATTGTACCACACTGCTTTCCTTCAGTACTTCACAGTTCTCAACCATGTTCTTCTCCATGACTGATATCCTCCCAGAGGCAACTTCCTAACAACTTTAAATAGAACTAGGGAAAGAGACTATGTAACAAGATTCTTGCAAGTGTTACTCACAAACATGTATGCCCAGGGCTTTGGGTCTCCTTGTTATTTCCCAGGAATTCTCTTCCCAAAACAGACTTGGAGGAAGAAGGCTCAGAAATACATGATTTGGATAAATGGCATGAGACCAAATCTTATTATAGCTCCTTCTTTAACTCTTCCCCTTACTTTGCCCCTCCACTTTGTCCTTCTCTGCTCACTTTCCAAACTCCATACTTACTTCATTCTCTTTCTCATATCATTCATTCACTCTTTTTCCTCCGTCCCATCTTTGCTCACTCTTTCCAAGCTTTCACCCACCACTTCTGAATCATTCTCCTCCTACACTGAGCCAACTCAGAAATGCTTAAGCTCACAACACAAATGCTCTCTTGGCCACCCAAAGTCCTAAGTTTGCTTCGCCACAATGCCAGCTCTCTGTCCACTCTTTCCAGCATCATTCCCAGGATAGTTTCCAATTACTCCATGATCAACATCCTCCGTCTCCTGAACCCTTAAATAGAATGGTAACCGCATGTCCCCTCAGTCTCAGACACCCAGTTATTACTCCTTCAAAGGCATCCTCAGTGTCTGACAACTTGGCATACATGCCCAAGGTGGCATTTGGGGTAATAGTCATTTCCACACTCCCCTCCTTTCTGCCAGTAAGACCTCAATGCTGCCTATAAGATTCCACATTTCTTCTGCTGCCAAAGGGGCAGGGGCTGATGATCTTAGGAAATGCTGATGAATCTTGCCTTTCAACTTTCTTTAAGAGCCTGTTTCCTACATTTAATCATCTTTACCATTAGGAATATTAACTCCCACTATGCAGTTCTGTTGAATTGGTTACCTCCACTTCAGCAGTTTCAGTGCCAAGATGTATCAGCATCAGATAACCTAGAAGATGTTGCTAGAATGCTAGAGGTGAAATAAAAACTGTCAAGTAAGCAAAGGACTATCCAGCAGCAGTATGCAGGAAAAACCTAACAGATATCGATCTATATGAAAATCTTGATGAAGTCGTGAAGTTAAGATAACACCGACTAGATTTTCCCCCAGAACTGGAGCATGCCTAGCTGGTCACCTCTAAGATGGTGCATTCTCTAAAAGGGCTTTTAAGACATTCTTTTCTTTCTTGAACAGCTGTAGAGCCCTGTCCAGAGGGGAAGACCACATGGCAATAATCTTATCTAACTATCCTCCCAACCTCAATCCTCTCCTTGTCCCAATCCATTTTCCAGGGGGATGCCAAGGGGATTTCTTAAATGTAGGTCTGCATCCTGCTCAAAGAGCTCCAGTGACTCCCTATTACCTCCCTAATCAAATATAAAGTGCTCTTTTTTGCATTTAAAGCTTTTCATAGCTTGGTCTCTACCTTTCCATTTTTCTCATACTACCTCCACCCCCATCCCCCCCTCCCCCTCCACTCTACGATCCAGACGTACTGGTCTATGTAAAGTTTCTCAAATATGATGTTCCCATTTTCCAATTCTTATATCTCTGCCCTAGCTGGCCTTCCATGCCTGAAATGCTCTCCCTTCTCCCTTCCATCTTCTGTGGCTTCCTTCAACTCACTCAAATCCTGCACCTTCTGCCTGAGACCTTTCCTGTTAGTATCTTCCCCTCTCAGATTGCCTTTCATATACTCTGCATAATCTTGTATGTACCTCATAATTTACATGTTATCTCCTCCATTATAATATGAGTTTCTTGAGGGCAGAGACCATGGTTTTGTTCGTTTGGTTTTTTTGCCTTTGTGTCTCTAGTGCTTAGTACAATGCTTTGCACAGTTATATATGCCATAGTACAGTAGGAGAAAGGAGACCTGGGGCACAATTCTAGCTCTGTCACTTAATCAGCCTTGGGATCTCAGGCTTAGGTTCTCTAGGTCTCAAGATTTTCCATTTTGCCAAATGAGGGGATGGGACAAAATATGCCTTAAAGACTTTTTTTTAATATGGTTTACATGACTGCACACATATAACCTATATCAAATTGCTTACTGTCTTAGGAAGGGGGAAGGGAAGGAAAGGAGGGAGAAAATTTGGAACTCCACATTTTATAATAAATGAATTGTTTTAACATGTAATTGGAAAAAAATTCAAATACTATTTTTAAAAAGGTAAAAAAAAAAAAGACATTTTCCATTAATAATTTTTTTCCTCCATATATCAGGAAGAGATAAGTACCATGAACCAAACCAGTGGATGCTGTCCAGTTGTTCAGCCATGTTTGACGGTGTGGACCACAGCACAATAATGCTGGCCATGGGGTTTAAAGATACTGGTGTGGTTTGGCATTGTTTTAAGCAAACAAAGGTTAAGTGACTTGCCCAGGGTCACACAGCTAGTGCCTGAGGCCAAATTTTCTGGTTCAATGCTCTATCCACTGAACTTCTCTGGTAGGTGATGAGGATGAAAGAATTATAGTACACAACTCTTACTTTTTTAGGTAAGGAATAAGAGATGCCTGAACAGAAAGGAAAGTAGAAAGAATACATGAGGATTATTTCCTTATTTCCCAAGCTACAGGATTCCTTTCCAAATTTTCCTTGTTGACTGTTTTTAATCCTTTGTGCTCCCAACCATTCCCAGAGATGGGATGTTGTTTTCAAGCCTGATGTGTTGACTGGAAGAGGGTATTACCCCCATTCACAGCTGCTTTTTAAATCTCTCATTTTGTGATACAGAGAAAAGAAGCAAAGAAGAGGTCAATTCCCTTTTGGGCAGAGCCCAAATAAGCATCAGAGCATTGACCTGACTGTAAAAAAGGCTCTGAGCTCTGACATGAGCCTGGCGACTTTGTGGGCACTGCCTCTCAGCATTTGTCATGAGGGGCTCTGGTGAGGTAAGTAGAGAATCCTATACCTATTTTTTGCAGCAGAATTTCTTTCCTTTTTTTAACCTTAAACAACTATTTTTTTAAAATTATCAACTCAACAAATGTCAGTAAATAAAATTTCAAATTACAAAAAACCAGAAAATATTCTATATGAAATTATGAACTATTATATATAATTTTTGAAAAGTATATATTAAAAGTATATATATTGAAAAGTATAAATTCAAAATATATGTATTTTGACAAGTATATATTTGAAAAGTACAAAATTAATATATAAAAGTATATATTAAAGTATATGTAAATATCATATTAAACGTGGTTGTGACAAAACTGCCCTACTTATCTGTGTCCCCTTCTGAACCTTTCTGTTCTCTTCCAGCAGAATTTTCCAGCTTTTTTTTAAGATAGATTTTTTTACTTGCATCTTCTGTTTTTAGATTATCTACATTTCTTGGGAGTCAGGAAAACCTGAGTTCAATCCTGGCCTCAGATGCTTCCTAACTGTGGGACCCTGGACGAGTCACTTACCCATGTTTTCCTTAATATTCTCATCTGTAAAACAAGCTGGAGAAGAAAATGGCAAACCACTCCAATATATTTTCCAAGGAAATTCCCAAAAGGGGTTATGAAGAATCAGACACAACTAAAAATGACTAAACAAATTCCCCCTCCCCTCTCAGAGAGCTTTCAGAGCAGAAACATAGAAAAGTTTTTTTTATCCACACATCAATAGTACATGACATGCACTATCTCACAGTCTCTCACTTCTTTGACATCTTATCACATTTTGAACGGCTATACTCTCCTTAGCAAGGACAGTGCTTTTATATTTATTTGTAAACCTCAGGGGTATCCTTTCCCTCAAACTTGAATTTTGAAACCAGGGAAGAGTGAACTGCGGGGGAGGGATGTTTCCCCAGGGCATGGTTTTTAAGCTCCTTTTGAGTCCAACTGCATTAGTAGTGATTGTCCAGGAGGTCTCCCCCGCTTCCTCCCCACCACCGTCCATGGATTAGGCAAGGACCCAGAGCCCAGCGAGCGCTTCCTTCTACCGCCATGATCTCATCAGTCCTTGTTTGCCCTCAGCTTTTCATTCTCATCCCACAAACTAGTGGGAGTTTGAGGTAGGATGATTCTTGTTCCTTTCTCCCGTCTGGAATGGTTCCAGGAAAGGGCCTGTATCTAATAGGAAGGATTTGAAACGGCTAATAAATGCCCAAGTCTTTTAAAAACCAGATTGCCTGCTGGAGTTACTAATGCAATACTTAGAATGTCACAGCCTATCCAGCTTAATACATTATCCCCTGGTTTCAAAGTATGCCGCCACAGCTCTGTAACTTCACATCCCAATTTCAAGGTCCTGTTGCTCAGCGCTGAGGGTCATTTGGAAGCAGCTCACTAGGGAACACCTCATTTATCTGGCAGCACCAGGGAATAAGTTGTTCGAGTGAATTGTCCAGATAACTGAAACTTACCTCTTTGAGCTCCAATGACTTTCTTTGTTTTAACCATTGTGGAAGGAAAGCTTTCTAAAGTGGATTATATTACACACTTCCCTGCCTTCTTGATGATTCACTGCCATCTAGGCAATATAAAATGCCGTACTGGGTGGTAATATAGTTCCTACTTCCACTTTTAAGTTTTCTCTTTTCTCCCTTTGATATTGGGCTGCCACTTGTTTACTTTTTGTGGTTAGTATGCCTGATTCCTTCTCTTCCCACTCCTTTACACCAACTGCTAATTCTGCTACTTCTATTGATTGGAAGGAACCTTAGAGATCATTTAGTGGAACTCCATAACAACATAAGGTAATGATAGCATTTATATAGTACTTTAAGGTTTGCAAAGCGTTTTACAAGGATCTTATTTTTTTCTCACTGAAAGGTACAACTATTACCCACATTTTGTAGATGAGAAAACTCAGGCAGATAGAGGTTAACTGACTTGCCCAGGATCACCCAACTATGAAGTGTCTGAGGCTGGATTTGAAGATGGGTCTTTTGGACCTCAGTCCATCTGTACTACCAAGCTTCCTTGTTGTTGTATTGTTTGGACTATGTTGGATTTAAGTGAGGGAGGGCTGTCACTTTCACCTCTGAAGTCATCTGAGTCTAGTGGTGACACATAGGTCAGGACTGGAGATAGCTCTGGATGAAATGGTTGACCTTGACTTTTTGAAGTTAAGGTCTTTCTGAGTTCTTACTTCGACGGAGGCAGTGTAGTATAAAGAGAACAGTCGAAAATCATATAAAATACCTTGAAGGATGTAATAATAAAAATAACCAAGCTCCCTAACTTTACAGCTAAAGAAATTGAGTCCCAGAGAAGTTAAGAACTTTGACCAAGTTTTCAAAGGCAACATGCATTCCACCGTGTGAGATTTTTCAGGCAGTAGAACAGAATGACCCAGCAGTTAAGAAAATGAATTCAGACTATAGAGAGTCATAAAAATTTACTGTGAATATAAGACCAGCTTTTGGAACATAGGAACTGTGACATTCCACTTGAATTATATTTGAATACCATCCATGACAATATAACAAAAATTAGATGGAAAGCAAATGACTGAGAAAAACATCTTTGTAGCAAATTTCTGTGATATAGGTCTCATTTCTAAAAAAAATACAGGTAACTGATACAAAGCTATAACGATAGGAACCATTCTCCAAATGAAAATTGGTCAAAGGACATAAAAAGGAAATCTTCAGAGGAAGAAATCCAAGCTATCTATAGCCATATAAAAAATGTTCCAAATCACTAATAATTAGAGAAATGGCAAATTAAAAACATTCTGAAGTTCTACTTTATATCCCTCAGATTGGTACAGTTGACAAAAAGGGAAAACGATAAATGCTGGAGAGGCTGCAGGAAAACAGGCACATTGAAGTACTGTTGGTGGAGCTGTGACCTGATCTAACTATTCTGGAAAGCAATTGGGAACTATGCCGCAGAAAATGACTAAACTTGGCATACACTTCGACACAGTAATAACACTGCTGGACCTACAGCTCACAGAGATCAAGAGGGAAAGGACCAATAAGTACAAAAATATTTATAGCACAGTGTGTGTGTATGTGTGTGTGCATGTGTGGTAGCATGGTAGTGAGGAATTGGAAAGTAAGGTGGATACCCATTACTGGATAAATGGATGAACATCTTTATTACAGTGGTTGGTGTTTAGTCATTTTTCAATTGTGTCTCTTTGTGACCCTTTACTGGATTTTCTTGGAAAAGTACTGGATTGTTTTGTAACTGTCTTCTCCAGCTCATTTTACAGATGAGGAAACAGAAGCAAACAGGATTAAGTGACTTGCCCAGGGTCACACAGCTGTAAGTGTCAGAGGCCAGATTTTGACTCAGGAAAAGGAGCATTCCTGACTCCAGGTCTGGCACTCTACCTAGATGTCCCTCAAATTATGGTATTGGAGTTCTACCATGGTGTAAGGAAGGATGAAGGGACATTTTCAGAGAAATCTGAGATTTGTAAAATGAACAGAAACAGGAGGTATTTTATATTGCAACTACATTGTTAAGACAAACTCTGAAAGACTTTAAACATTCTGATCAATGCAGTGACTAACCATGATAACAGAGAATTCATGATGAACTTCTTCCTGACAGAGAAATGATAAACTCATGACTTGATAAACGCAAGTGCAGACTGAGACACTGTTTTTTGGACATTGTCAATGTAGGAATTTGTTTTTCTTAGCTCTGCATATTTCTTACAAGGTTTCTTTTTTCTTTTTCAATGGAGAGGAAGAGAAAGTGGATTTTTGTTCACTGAAAAACGTTAAATAAAAAATATTCTAGAAAACAAAGGTAAATATCACATACTTAAGCAACCACTCATCTGACAAGTATCATTAGGTTTCTACTATAGATAGAGCACTACGCCTAAGCACTGGAGGAAATGTAATGTTTAGATAAGACACACTTCATGGAGTTTATGGTTTAGTTGTTTAAAAAAAAAATCACCATGTTTGAATTAATAAAGCTTGGAATGCCTACAGTGGAAACAGTACAGTTCTGTACTTGGAGCTCAGAGAAGTGAGTTCAAGTCGCTGTGGGCTAGTCATGGGCAAGTCTACCTTGTAGCCTTCAGTTTCCTCATCTGTAAAATGGGTACAAATATTATTCACATTACCTACTTTATGGTATATTTGTGAGTAAAGCATTTTGAAAATTTTAAGATAGAAATGTGTTATGGTTTTAACTAATATTATTAAAAAGTACAGCTGTCCAAATAAAAATTTATTGTATCAGTATTGATAATTTTTTTTTGGCTAACTGAAGTTTGGGGGCTCTGTTCTGATTCTATGTGAGAAGATAACTATATATTTTAACATCGTTACCCCAGAATTCTTACTTATGTACCTGATGCTTTGCCACTCTTAAAATTTCACATGCAGAGTTACTGATTCCACTTTCCTTGGCAAGCCTTAGGGAAGGATGGAAGCTGCTCAGATGCCACCATGATGTGAACTGAAGGGTAACCAGATGGAAAACTTTGCTCAAAAACCTTCAAAAGCACCTGAGTGTTTATCAACATTCTGGGTCAAGACACTGAAGATCTTTATTTTAAAACATAGATCCCATTCAGGTTCTATCATCCTCCTATCTTTCTAGTTTTCTTATGCCTTGTTCCCCTCCACAGTCTACCTTCCACTGTCACTCATCTCCCAGCTGCTCCTTGAACTTTATTTCTGGACTCTGGGCATTTAACATTTTTAAAGTCACAGTGCCTGGCACATATGCCTGGCTCTCAATACTTCTTTCCTTCTACTACCCTTCTCCATGCCGGGAATTCTCTCCTTCCTAATCTCTGCCTTCTGTCTTCCCTGCTTCCATTAAGTCCCAGCTAAAAGCCTTTCCTGATCTCCCTTAATGCTAGTGCCTTCTGTTAATTACTTCCAATTTATCATGTATATATCTTGTTCATATATAGTTGTTTAGGAGGCAGTGAATAGGGCACTGGGCCTGGAGTATGAATATCTGACCCTTGCTAGTTATGTGATCTTGGGTATGCCACTTAATCTCTGTTTACCTCAGAGGCAACTACATGGCTCAGTGCTCTGATGTCTGGAGTCAGGAAGACCTGAGTTCAAATAGACCTCAGACACTCACTACCTATGTGATGATCCTGGGCAAGTTCCTTAACTCTGTTTGCCTCATTATCCACATCTGTAAAATGAGATGCAGAAGGAAATGGTAAACCTCTCCAGTACTGTTGCCAAGAAAACCCCACAAGTGGTATGGACCATGTGGTCATGAGGAGTCTGACACAACTGAAGAACATTAAGTATAAATGTTTATATGCTGTAACCCCATTAGACTGTGAACTCCCTGAGCCTGGGATCTCTTTTGACTTTCTTATACTTAGTACATAGCAGAGTGACTGGCAGATAGTAGGTGCTGAAAATCCTTCTTAACTGAGTGAATTTACCAAGGAAAGATCATATATTAAGCCATCATTGTCTTGGTTTAAGTGAACGCACCATAGTAGTGCTAGGGGAACTTAACGTAAGACAAAAGCTGTATGAGATGTACACACATAGATGGGTTGTGATCTGCATTGTGTGAACATTCACAATCATTGGGTTACTAGTTCTGATTGGCATGTCCCTTCCTGGGAACAACCATTTAAAGAAGGATCTTACCCTTACTTAACCCGAGTCATGTCTGGACTCACTCCCACTTCTTAATAGCTAAACTATCTACCCCTGGAGAAATCTCCACCCAAAGATGTTCTCTCCTGATTTGGAGACTCCCCATTTTCTTTAGAACCCAGTTATATTTCACCTCACTCCCAGGGACTTTTCCTTGCCTGCTGCCTTGCTTCTGTCTGGGTATCTTTCTCTAGCCCTGTTGGTTTTGTCGATTTAGTCATATCCAACTCTGTGACCCTATTTGGGGTTTTCTTGTCAAAGATAAAGTGGTTTGCTATTTTCTTCTCCAATTATGTTACAAAGGAGGAAACTGAGGGAAACAGGGTTAAGTGACTTGCCCAGGGTCACACAGCTAACAAGTATCTAAGCTTGTATTTGAACTCAGGTGCTTCTGACTCCAGACCCAGCACTGTATCCACTGGATGACTTAGCTGTTCAGCAGATGGGTAGTTTTCCCCTTTTGAAAGCTCCTTGAGGTTAGCAGTTGTCTTATTTGCTTGTACTTACATTCCTGGTGCTTACACAAAGTCTAACACTTACTTTAGTAAGTACATCATAAACTTAATCTATGCAACTCAAATGATTACACTCAATCTATCTACAACTCTTTCTGTCTCCTGTTTAGTATCTGCATTTTAGCTCCAGACCCCAAGTAATGATGTAAGGGAATAATAAACAAGAACATCAGAGTATGGCAATTTATAAGGATTGCAAGGTGCTCTACTTGCATTATGGAAGATATCCTTTCATATCTGGAACACATTCCTCATTTCGGTCTCTGAGAATCCTTAGCTTCCTTTAAGACCCAGTCAAACACCATCTTCTATGTTTGCCTTTTCCCAGTATCTGTCACTGACCTGTGACTGTTCATGTCCTCCCTCCAAAAATCATTTTGTATAACATGCATAAGGGAGCGGATAGTGCGCTGGACTCAGGAGTCAGGAAACCCTTAATTCAAATCCTGCTTTAGACACTTCCTTACCTGTGTGACCCCTGGTTAGTCATTCATCCGCTTTCAGACTAGTTTTCTTCATCTGTGAAAAAAGGATAAAAATAGCACCTACATCCCCCAGTTGTTGTGAGAACCAAATGAAGTAACAAAGGTAACGTTCTTTGAAAACCTTAAAGCTCTAAATGAATTCAAGCTATTACCATCATATGGTCATTATATGGTAGATAAGAAGCGAATATTAGTGAATCCCAATGCACCATCTGGATGTCATAGGAAAATTTCATGTTATTAATTCTAATGATCATAATTCTCCTGGGTTGCCCTCCAGAAGACTGCTACATAAGCCTGTGAATAATCTAGTAGGTTCACAGATGAAGGAAACAGAGATCCATGGACAGGTTGGATGTCCATCCAATGTTAATCCTTGACCCCTTCTAAATGGCATATAGTGACTTTCATTAATTCCCTCATATGGTTAATATAATTTTTTGCTTCCTTAAATTAAGTTTTAAAACAGGTTTCCTTTTCATCATCTTGACAACAATGATATGGTTTGCTTCTTTTAAATTAGTCTTCAGAGTACTAGCCTCTGAAACAAATCACATGGTCAGCATTATATTAGTCATTGTTTATTTTCTGATTTTAGAAACCTGAATTTTGATGGGCCATTTTATACATATTATATCTGAGTCAGGCTGAAGACTGGTAATGCAAGATTTCCATTTTAAAATCACATTTTCCCATTAATGCTTTCTGTGAGATATAAATACATGTGTGAATACATATACTTTTAATGTAAGCTATGTTAAACCTCAAAGATATAATCATGAAATGGAGATTATAAATTCCAATTATATAGCATTGAGATAATGTTACTATAATTGTCTATCTTTATATCCCCTATGCCTAGCCTAGCGCCTTGCATTTCATAAATGTTTAATTGAATTCTAAGAAAAGTTTGACAAATAAGTCACAATAGACTATAGATAACATTTGGCATCCTATCTTAATACCGATTATTTAGAGAAATAAAAGACTATTCTATGTAACTAAATAAATGTGGGCTTATCATCATCAAAGATGTCTAATTTCAGTTTCCAAATAGTTGGATTTAATAGCTTATGGAGCTATAATAGACTTGATCAGGCCCAGGATCTGACTGTAAATGTTTGTACTTAATGTGAAGAGTTTCAGGTGGTAAATGGAGTACAACAGTGAGGATGTGGAATTCAAGGAATAAATATAGCAGTAAAAGGAAATGTCAGTAGTTATAAAGAACAGCAGGGTTAAAAAAGGTTTTTGTTAATTTTATTTTTAATCTTTAAAGTGGAGGGATCTGCCTATATTTGGAGATAGCAGGCCAAGTAGAGAAGGGGACATTTATTGGCTAGATGGAGAGGGCTAAGTAACAAGGTCCAAGAGAATGTAGGTGGGCATGGGAAAGATGGTACAGGTCAAAGGATCATAGATCATACCTGGAAGGGACCTCCACGGAGACCACCTAGTCTAACTGCCTCATTTTACAGATGACAAAACTGAAGCCCAGGAAAGATAAATTATTTACTCTAGGTCAGACAGTGTCAGAGGTGGGTTCTGAATCCAGATCTTCTGTCCTCAAAGACAGTAGCTTTGGAAACAAAGAAGTTAGCTTCCTCTTCATTCTAAACCTATAATCTATATATGGCCTGTTCCCATCATTCTCTACTGAGTTCATACTCTCATAGCCAAAAGCAGTTACTAGCTAGCAAGGCTTGGGGAAGACTTGAAAGGGTGAGGAAAGGTTGGGAACTTAAGGTCCAGCCAGCCCATTTATTCAACAAATACGCATTAAATGCGTCCTATGTCCATATTCTCCGGGTTAGGCCCAAGGAGAGACATGAAGATGGCTAAACCACAACCACAGCTCAAGGAAGAATTACAGAAGGGAATTAGAACCCTAGAGCAAGGAAGGGAGGGGCTTAAGGTATAAAAAAGCAATTGTCTTAAAGGAATGAAAGACCTTCAGCCAAGAAGAATTTTCATTCTTTGGTGAGGGTCTAGTTCTTAGAAAGTAGAGTTCCTGTAGAAGAGACTGAACTGAGTAATGGGCTGTAGGCTCCTATTTTCCTAAACTCACAGAAGACAAAAATATCAATTTGTTTCAAACATAAGTTTAAAGTCTTTCCTTTTTTAGATATCTGGGGGGATAAAGAAAAGGAAGGAAGCAGGGATACCATGGTTCACTGATAAGCTGGAGGGTGTTCAGAGGTATGATAACTTTTCAAATGTTTGAAGGGCTGACATACAAAAGGAATTTAGCCTTGTTCCGTTTGGCCCCAGTGGTCAGAATCAGGAGTAAGTTAATTTCTACCAAGGTAGAAGTTGCAAAGAAGGCAATTTAGATGAAAATGCCCAGAAGTAGAATGGACCTCTTCCCCCGGGGAAGTGCCTATTCATGACTTTAGTTCATTTGTCAATTGGGAAATGGCTCTAATTCTTCTAAATTGGAATCAGTTCCTTACATACTGTGGAAGCGAGAACTTTTCTACCTCACACCCATCAGATTGACAAAGACAACACACACAAAAAAAGAAAATGACAAATGCAGGAGGGGCTGTGGGAAAACAGGCACACAGAGGCACTGTTGGTGGCCCTGATAACCACTGTGGAAAGTGACTTGGAATCATACACAAAAAGTTATTAAACAGTGCATACCTTTAGCCCAAATTATACCACTGCTAGGCCTATATCCTCAAGAGATCAAATAAACAGGAAAACAGGAAAAGGTCCTTATATGTACAAAGATATTTAAAGTAGCTCTTTTTGTGTATCAAAAAACTAGAAACTAAAGGGATATCTATCAGTTGAGGAATGGTTGAATAAGTTGTTGCTATATGAATGATGGAATTATGCTGTGATGTAAGGTATGAGGAAATAAATGATGTTAGAGACACGGAAAGACATGAATTGATGCAAATAAATATGCAAGTACTAGAAAAATTTATACTAAAACATAAATGTTAAAAAAATGAACCATCTGGAAGATTTTTATAAACTGATAAAAAATGAAATGGGCTGAACCAGGAAAATAATTTCTGCACCAAAGACAAACAATTCTGAAAGCTGTAAGAACTATGATCCATACAAATGACCATCCACAATTCTAAAGAATTAATGATGAAACATCAGTAAGTATCTATTAAGCACCTACTACGCGCCAGGCATTGTGCTAAGCACTAGGGCAAAAGACAGTCCTTGCCATCAGGGAGCTTACAATATAACGGGGGAGAGAACGTGTAAATAAGTTTAAACAAAGCAAACTATATACAGGTTAATTAGGAAAAAATAAAGAGGAAAAGCACTAGAATTAAGAGGGTTTATGGAAGGCTTTCTGTAAAAGGGAGATTTTTATTTATTTTTTATTTTAGAAGGGTGGTTTTCACTTGGGACTTAAAGGAAGCTGAGGAAATCAGAAGTTGGAGTGAAGAGTGAGAGCATTCCAGGCATGGAGGACAGCCATAGAAAATATTTGTAATATAGAAACAGAACAAATCAATAAAATTAAAAATAATAAAACTTAAAAAGAAAACTCAAAGCAAAATGGACTGCATTGAGTTTGGTTGTGCAAAAACTTTTCAGTTTAATGTAATCAAAATTATCCATCTTGCATTTCAAAATGCTTTCTATTGTTTCTTTAGAAAAAAATTCTTCTCCTCTCCATAAATCTGATAAATACACTATTCCTTGCT
>CM053771.1:398427292-398511677 GCA_028658325.1 Potorous gilbertii | reverse complement strand
AGTCACTGGGCTGTAAAGGAGAAAAGAAACACATATACATGACTGGGTTATAACATGATCACACAAAAGGGATGTGGTGGGACTGGTAGCAGGGGCCCACCAATACCATCAAGCAGCCCCACACTTCAAAACTCACTGGGAAAATGAAAGAATTTACTTTGACATAGCAAATGCCCACTTCTCCCAGAGTCCAAACGATCATACCTTTCAAATAAGATTTTCCCCCAGTACTATAAGATGTCTGATATTCATAATAATCACCCTGAGGCACTACAGGATTCTGAGAGAACTTTCCAATCAATAAAGGTTAAATTGTGTTCCATATAATTTCAGCATGAATTCCTGTAATGCGGTTTCTTCATCTATAAAAGAAGGGGGCTGAACTACATGATCTTGAAGAATCCGTTTCCAGTTCTAACAATTCATGCATGGTGAATAGAGTAACTTTCAGATAATGGGATTATTTAATTAACCATAACACTACATTCCTACAACAGTGGATAAACTGGAATTTAATGTAAATTATTTATATATTGGCATGGTCAGAGCCTGGAAATGAATACTTACCTGGTACTACCACTCTGTGAAATAAGGAAAGCATCTTTACAAGGTTACTTAGGGGGGAAAAAGGTGTTATGTTATGAATAGGGGTGAAGATTGATATGATCTTTCAAGAGAGGAGGCCATCTTATACAACTCTTTCATTTTATTGATGAAGAAATTAAGACTTGAGGCAGTTAAGTGACTTATCCAAGGTCATAAAAGTAGAAAGGAAAAGAACCAGGATTCAAATTTAAGATCTGATTCCAAGCCCAGCATATTTTCCATTTTTCCACCCTGGGAATTTCTTTTCCTTGTGAAATAATGTCTCTCTGTCCCCACTGCTCTCAATAAAGTTTTAAAAAGCTAATTAAATTGGAGGACTATTCTCTTACTTATCAATAAAATGGACCAGAACAGGCATGTCACTGGATATGACCCAAGGTGTCTGTGAATTGGCCCACAAGCATTTATTAACTGCTGACCATGTGACAGGCACTGTGCTAAATTCCTGGGGATACGAGAAAAGCAAAAACAGGTCCCGTTTTCAAGGACTAAAGGGAACAATATGTAAATACAGACATACAAGATATGTACAGGAGAGCTGGAAGGTGATCTCACTGCAAGGGGGAGGGGTAGGAGGGACAGGTGGGAAGGAAAAGAGCTGAGAAAGACTTCCTGCAAAGGCAACATTTGCAAAGGGAGGGACGGAGGAGGGGAGAAAAGCAAAAATAAAAATAAGAAAAATCAGAGCACAAGAAAGTAAAAGAAGGTTATATATTTATTATTGTGACCTTGTCAGAGGAAACATATTACACTGAATTTTTAGTACAGTGGCATTAAACAAAGGAAAAGAGCAGCAAGACTCGTTTCCAGGTTATTCTGCATTATTTTCAGAAGGGTGCCACTAGAGGGCCTGTCTTGCTTTTTCTTGGGGGAAAAAAAACACGTTAAAAAAGTATAATAAATAACTACTCTGGGAAAACCATAAAACAATTTTATCCCAGATTTCACCAAGCATCACTACCATGGCTGGGGCTGCTAAGGAGCAAGTTGAACAGAAGCTGCTTAGAAGACATTTCCTTAGTTATGTGTGTTCTGAAGAAAAAACAAACTCTAAACTACTCTTGACTTTGTTACCCTGTTTAGGATTTTTTCCCCCTAAAACAGCAGAATTCTGAGAATCCTATAACACAGGGTAGTTGCACAATAACACACAATAGTGATAGCTACGTAAGAATTTTCTGATGTGGTCTAAAGTTTTTGTTTCACTTCCACATCACACTACACAAGCAAACTTTTATAATCAAAGTGTGTTCTGGCCTGGGCTTGACTCAGGCCAGTCCTCTGGTGTTCTACATTCAATACTAGAATAAAATGAGACATGTAGGTCATTCAAGAGTCAACAACAGAAGAGCAACTTAGCCATAGGAGGATAAGCAGTGAGGCAGTTAGGCGGCAAAGTGGATCAAGCACTGGGCTTAGAATCATGGCAGTGTAAGAGGAGAGAAAGGAAGGATATACGGGAGATTGTACTTGAACGTGTACATGGATACTTTCTTTCTGCTTGGGTGAGGAGGAAGCAATCACTGTCAGAAACCTGAGTCTTTAGTCTCCAGAGCAAGGCAAATGCTGTTGATAATTTCAATACCTTTTGAGGAAGAATTAGCCTAACTTACAAAACTATTGCTCCCATCAACAAAAGATATGTATTCATACAGAGAGTCAAGGATCACTATAGGTTTGGGGAATGGTACGTATGTACCTTCTCAAAATCTTGTTTGGACGGCTCATCAGGTCATGGAGGTAAGTTACCTTGGGCTACCAAAGGCTATGCCACCACGGTGTAAAATGTGGCTAGTTCTGTTATGTTGGAAAGGGTTCAGGTAAAGCAACTCAGCAAGCAACCCCTGAAACCAAGAAAAATGCAAGATGATTCCAAGCAGCCCTCTTCCTTCATGGCAGTGATAGTGGTCAGAGAACAGGAACGGAGATGGAGGGCATGAAGAATAACTAAGATTTCAGACTATCTAGAAATATCAGCTCAGCCTGGGGTAGAGAGATGTGAGATACCCTGGCCGATCCACAGGCGAACTCTCTTCTGGACCAAGTGTGTATAATCAGTAAGTCAAGAAGTATTTATTTAGTACCCACTATAGACTAGGCACTGTGCTAAGTGATGGGAGGTATAAATAAAGGCAAAAAAATAATAATCCCTGCTCTCAAAGAACTCACAAGCTTGATGGAGGAGACAACAAGCAAACAACTGGGTACAAATAGGCTATCTGCAGGCTAAAGAGGGCAGGATCTAAGGTTAAGAAAGACTGCAAGGTAGGATTTTAGCTGATACTTGAAAGATGCCAGAGAAGTCAGGAGGTAGACCTGAGGAGGAAGAGGGTTTCAGGCATGGGAGACAGCCAGTAAAAATGTCTGGTACAGTGGATTGAATTCCAGGTCTGGAGTCAGGAAGATCTGAGTTCAAATTTCACCACAGCTTATGCGACCCTTGGCAAATCACTTAACCTCTGTTTGCCAGATTTTCCTCACCTGTAAAATGGGGATAATAGCACTTTACCTTCCAGTTGTTGTAAGGATAAAATGAGATAATATTTGCAAAGGGCTTAGCATGGTGCCTAGTACATAGTAATCAATATATAAATGTTAGTTATTATTAATTTGGCAGCTGAATGGACTGGAATAAGACTTAGGGCAGGGAAACCAAGCAGCAGGTTATTGCAGTAGTAAAGACATGAGGGGTGAGGGCCTGTACCAGAGTGGTAGCAGTGCCAGGAGGGAAAGGAGGAATACAAATATCTCATATATGTATGTGTGTGTGGGTGTGTGTATATACACACACCCACACACACATACATATAAAAAATGATTAAGACTTGACAATTGACTGGTTGGAGAGGGAAGACTGAGGGATCAAGGATGACAAGTAGGTTGGGAGCCTAAGTGACTGAAAGTGTGGCAGTACCATTCACAAGAAAAAGGAAGTGAGGAGAAAGGAAGGGTTTGGGGGGAACAGTATGAGTTTGATTTTGGTTGTGATGAGTTTAAGATATCTTTTACAGGATATCCATTTCAAGATAGCCGATAAATAGTTGACAATGTGAGAGTGGATGTCAGAAGATAGGTGAAGGCTGGAGAAAAAGATCTAAGAATTACATGTATAGAGAAGATTGTTGAATCCATGGGAGCTGATGAGTTCATCAAGTGAACAGGATAGAGAAAAAGCCCAGAACAGAATACTCTGGGGACACCCCTGGTTAGCCGGTGTGACCTAGATGGAAATCTAGCAAAAGGAGACAGAGAAGGGTCAGACAGGTAGGAGGAAAACCAGGTGAGGGTACAACTACAAAAAACCTAAGAGAAAAGAAAGTTTAAGGAGAAAAGGGCTAGGAGGTCAAGAAGGTTAATGTTTGGGAAAAGACCATTAGATTTGGTAATTTTGAGGAAAGTACAAGTTATCCCTTCTCCATTATGGTTTCATTATGTGGGCTGGAATAAGAAACTAAATGGGAATTTTGGGGGAGTTTTGTGGAAGCTGCAGATGACACTCCAAGGCCAGCATGTGACACAGAGTCTACAATTTTACAATAAGAGCCTATGAGCAAATACATAACCCAAATTTTACAATAAGGTACTGTAAAGAAAAAAAAAATCAGACTTTTATGCAGACTTTCCTGATTGTAGGAACATCACGCTCCTAAGCCTCATGATGTGGAAGGGATAACTGTAATTTCAGGTGAAAAAGGGCAGAAGCCAGACTGAATAAAAAGGAGAGTGGAGGAGGCTATTAGATCCAGCATCCTGAAGTCATTTAGCCACAAAGGGAGAAGATCTATGGGTGACAGTCAGCAAAGGTGGATGAAATCAAGTGAGAGTTTTTAAATACTATCTATCTTGACAGTCTCATAAATGAAGCTCATGATAAAAGAAAAGAGTAACCAATTGAAAGATTCACTCAAGAGTTCCCTTTGGTAAAGTAAGTAAGAGTTGGAAAAATTAATTTTATGGTATATCCAAAGGCATCAAAAATTTCATGGAGTATTTAACAAAAAATAAAAACAAAATTAAAAAAATAGCCTGGAATGACTGTCATTTATATACCTACATCTGATGGGGAAAATAAGGAAGTAGCAAAATTCTACGAACAACTCTTTGAGATACTCCTAACTGGAGGGGTATAAAAAATAAAGTAGAAACTATTGTTCAAGAATAAGGTTAAAGGCTTACGGTACAGACTATATGCAGAAGCCTCATAACTATATATGATGAATAATTACTTCAAGAAAAGAGCAGAAGGGCACTGGACATGGCAGCACCAAACATCATGTGTACACACACACACACACACACTCACAGAGGAATTACACTATGATAGTAAGGAAAGCACTTGTTACTAACGTGGGAAGAATTTCTGAATCATCAATCTGTTGTCCCCCCTCCTCTCTAATGATTAATACTAACTGAGGAATAAGGTATTTGCTCATTATGCACAGAAGATGTACAGCCCTGAATCTAAAGTGAAAGGGGGTCTTATAAATGGTGAGGTGCTCCAGATGTTCCTGTTTGCCCATGACACTATTTCACAATCATTAACATCAGGCACACCACACTCTTGTTCAACCTACCTACACAGGAAAAACCAAGTGGATGAAGAATCGTTATTGTCCAAACCATCCTATGAAGACGAATGAGCAACGCAGTATTTATCTCTCAGTACATATTTCAGGCAGATAATTTGCATGGAAAATTAGCTGGGTGTAGAATTGAATAGGAGGAAGGAAACAGACTAGAGTACCTTTGGAAAATTGTCTGTTAATGACCTCTAAGCTTCTCCCCTGAAACAAAGGTCCATACATACATTTTTTAACAATAGAATTCTTTCATGGCTGCTTTATGGCTGTTAGTCATAGTTAGTTATTATTCACAAGTCTGAAAAAAATGAAAGGTAAGGGTCACTCAAAGGCCAGTGGAGAGATACACGGTGGATATGAACAGGCTCTAACATGTCACCGGCAAAGAACTGCAGAGAAAGAGATGGATAATGGGAAAAGGAGGGTCAGTCATTGGTAATAACTGACTAATAACTTACTAGTATCTCTGCAGTTTTGGGAGATGGTCCCTAAAATAATGGCTGGAGAAGACTTACGGGGATTACATAAGATGGGCAGGAATGAATAAGATGCAGTCTGTATCATCAAAGTGAGTGACCAGATTGATGAGATCACAAAGCTCCTTAAGTATTAAAGGTACATGAGTGAGTTGCACTATATGAGCAAAATAAAATTAAAATCAAAGCTAAGTGGTTAGAATTCCCAAACAAAATTTTATTTTTAATTTAACTTAACCAGTAATTCAATGTGTGTGGGAAATTAACTGAGGCAAAATGAAAAAAAAAATGACCTTTATTTATGGTCAGTATTTGTATTTAACATATGTAAAGTTTTACAATTAAGTACAGAAGATTTTCCCTAAGAAGTCAGGGGTGTATTACATCCAATACTGCCAATGAGCTTACAACTGTATTTTTTAACACATCCTATCTAAACCCCAATGATGGGGAAAATACGATGTGCTTCTTCACTTGGCTCTAAAGGCCAGCCTGGACCAGCCTCTCCCCACGGGGCTTAGGACTCCTAGAGATTTCCCAGACAGTTGTCTCAGTCTGTGCCTACCTACCTCTTCCCAGTACCTCTGACTGGTGCATTATTTTATATCATAGTTACCAGTGAATGTGTTTACCTTGAATTACCAAAATTAAAAAATTTTAAGTCCATAACATGACCTCACTTAGCATCCGCCAGCTCTTTAGCTGATTAAATACCAACCTGTAAGTATCCCTAGTTCATATCCCATTGCCTCTCATGCTATATCTGGGGACTATCTCACAAGAGCAATTAATTTGTAGGTAGGCCCAACATTTACTGGCCACTGGCTGTTTCCTCGTCTGCAAAACAGAGATAATTTTCACATTACCTAACTCACAGGGACATATTGGAGAAAGCACTTTTTAAAAAACACTAAATATTAACTTATATTTTGTACGCTGCTTTTTAAAAGTTCCCAAATCATAAATATAACCTGTTGCTAGCAAACTCAGAGAAAACAAACAAAATAAAATAGTCGTTTATTAGGCTATGCAGTCTCATATTGATAGGAATGTAAAGGCAAATTTCATTCTTCCCCTCCCCCCATTCTTTCTCCAAATGCCTGTCTGGTCATGGTTTATACTTGGGTTGTGGGTCTTGACTTAGTCTAAGGAAGGGGTGGGAAACCTGCGGCCTCCGAGCCACATGTGGCCCTCTAGGTCCTCAAGAATTGCCCTTTGACTAAATCCCCAGCAATCATGTCCTATTTGCTTCTTGTCTAGGATATGTACCCTATGGAGACTGGGACACTAAAGGGCAGTCCTCAAGGTGGCTTTAAACTAAACCAAGAATCCTGGGTCTGATCTAAGGCTGACTTAGGTTCTGGATCCACCTCTAACATGTGAGGTTCTAAACTGCTTTACAACCATTCCATTTAGTCTTCACAACTCTGAGAGTTAAGTACTGTTACTATCCCCATTTTACAAATGAGGAAACTGAGGCTTAGAAAAGGTAGATATGTTTCTCCAGATCATATGATTTGTAACAGTGGGGGAGATGGAATTCAAACACAGATCTTAAAATCTATGTGCTTTCTACTATACAAAAGTGACTCTTAAAGGGGGGTTTTAAATTGTTATATGTCATGGACACTTTAGACCAGGGGTGGGAAACCTGAGGCCTTGAGGTTACATGTGGCCCTCTAGGTCCTTAAGTGCATCTCTTTGACTGAATCCAAACTTCATAGAACAGATCTCCTTTATAAAAGGATCTGTTCTATAAAACTTCGACTCGGTCAAAAAGCTGCACCCAAGGACCTAGAAGGTCACGTGTGGCCTTGAGGCCACAGGTTTCCCCACTCCTGCTTTAGACTGTTTGGTAAAACCTTTGAGCCCATTCTGAGAATAATGCTTTTAAATGCATAAAATAAAATACATAGGTTTATAAAGGAAAATAATTATATTGAAATGCATTCAGTTGTTTTTCAGTCATGTCTCACTTTCTGTTACCCCATATGGAGTTCTTGATAATGATACTAGAGTGGTATGTTATTTCCTTTTCCAGATCATTTTACAAATGAGGGAACTGGGGCAAAAAAGGGCACTTGATTTTCCCAGGGTCACACAGCTACTAGGTGTCTGAGGCCAGATCTGAACTCAGGAAGATGAGTTTTCCTGACAATCAATGAACTGCCTAACTGAAGTACAGTTACCAAAATATTTTTTAAAAAAAGCTTTACAGATTCTAGGTTAAGAATTCATATCTTAAAATGAATGACTTAAAAAAAAAATCCCACATGGAGGAATGATAGATAGGATAACACATATAAAGGAGAAGCCACACCCCTTAGGTTTGGCCCCCACATGTGGGGATACCTTCGTAACCAGTTTTCTATGTCACACTTTGGAAATTCAGACTGAAAAGGAGCATGCTACGGTCCACCCCCATAACGTAGGGTGCTATGCTAATATTACGGAACGGTAGTTTAAATTTAGGCTTCTGAATACTCTTAACACATTCTCTTTGTATATCTGCAGCTGAGAAGTTGGACAAAAACAAACAGCCCAGAGTTTCTCCACATGTTTTAATATTGGGCATTATTCACAGGAGGCCCTGAGGAATTTTTTGCAGTTTTCTGTTCCAAACTCTGTCAACTACTGTGTGTCTTTGGACAAATCACTTAACCTTTCTGGGCCTCAATTTCCTCATCTGTAAAATAAGAGGGTTGGACTGTATGGTCTGTAATGTTCTTTCCACCTCTAGAACCATGGTAATTCACCATTCTTCAAGTCACATAAATCAGTTTTCTACATGCATAGGACTCAGTAGATGGGAAGACTGGGAGACTGAGGAGAGACTGGCAGAAATTAGTCTGACCTTCCAAAATGGGAGAGCATCACATCATTCCAGTAGGTATTCACTGTTTTTGAGGATTTTCAGACACTGGGATTAAGATGGGCCAAATGACAGGAGTTGTTAATTTAGGAAAAACAACAAAATGTTACTGAAAAAAATAACAAGTGGGATATTAATCTGAGCATGGCTTCTTCCTCACTTCCGTCCACATCACTGTTCTTGATGACATGGGTGGGGGTCCCAGGATGAATTCAATCAGTCCCAAATCAATTAGAAGGCAGAGGGGTGGGTGCTTGGTATGTGGTATGGAAAAGCATGAGAGGCATTGCTCTCTTCTTGGAACAAACCTTTCACACCTCTGTCCATGGGATTACTATATGTGGGTTTTAGCACAAAGTCTTCAACACGGGGACTTGCACACATACATGCTTTTCTTTCTCTCCAATCATCACACATGTTTCTGTATAATAACAGAATATAAATTCCATGAGGACAGTTACAGTCTCATTTCTATCTTTGTGTTTCTAGTGCTTGGCACCACACCTGATTCACAGAAGGTACTTAATAATTACCTGATTGGTTAATCCACTATTGCTTCTCTGTTGCCTAATTCACTTAAAGTCACCTGTAATTTCTGTTTTCTCCAACAAATTCTTTAGTCTACTGATGGCTCACACGAGCAAGTTAAGCTCTACAAACTGAAGATGATACATTTCTGTAACTACAGCATGGAAACATACAGTTTTACATTCCCCTCTTCAGGGCACAAACATGGTTAGCTACGTTGGGGAAAGTAAAATATATACTAATTGGACCTTGACACTTCTATATTAATAAGCCTGGAGAAGCCAGGATAAATCCCTAATGGTTCAATCAGGCCCTGTGACTTTAAAGAATTTACTCCTCCTTGATGCACTATTCTGATTTCCTATTCTTACTCTAGAGGTAATTTTAAAATAAACACTGTTGCCAAGAAGTTAAAAATATCTGTCTACATCCCTGAACAAATCTGTACAAGCTTCTACAGCCTCAGGTACAGAATCATCAATATTGTTCTTTTTTCTCCTTCCGTGCTGCCCATTTTCACAAGGCTATGAAAATATATAATTTGTTGGTTAGTTTAGTAATATTCAGTTCAATAACAAGTACAAATGTTTGGTAAACAGCTAACAGGGAGATAAGAGGAAGTGGCAAAAAAAAGTTAATTTTTAAAATAGGTTTGATATTTGATTTTAAGGCTTTGGGCACATGATAATTAGTTTGGCTGAAATAATGACTTTTGGCTGTTTCCTTTCAACAACAATGACATCAGGTTCTCTTTAAATTTACTTCCAAAGTTTCCCCCTTTCTAGATGCATTTCCAAAGGCTTTTTACTTCTGGCTAGAACAACAGGAAATTTGCCAGGCTCCCCCCCCCCCCAATATCTCAGTCCTACCTTCAGTTTCATCTTAACTAAACATTCCCCTCCTCCATTTGGTCACCAAGTTATTTCCATCTGGGCCCTTTTCTCTCCTGCAGGACTTTTGCACCTTTTTTTCTTTGAGGTCATATATTTATTCTGGATAACTTCATTGTCATTTTTGATGACCAGTCTAACCTCTTTACAACTTTTAACATTTAATTTAGTCTATATCTTCAGTTTTTTTCTGTTTCCTACTTCTAAGTCGTATAGACTGTGTGCAACTCTCTTTCTCTTTGATAATTTTCAAATAAAAAATATTTCCCCTCCATCACCTGATATCACTGCCTATTTTTAAAACCTAATATCCTTCTTCCTTTATAAACATAAGGTATATGTTTACCTTATAACAGGTAAAGATTTAGGGAACAAAGCTAGATTAGAAATATTCTAAGTTTTTCTTTAGCATTACCAACTTGATTATCTACTCCACTAAATGCTCTCCTTATAATCCCTCAAGACCTGTACTTCCACTGTACTTTTCACTTGACCATCCCATTAGGAGTGGTGCATGTAAGTGATACTTCACAATCCTCCTGGGAGACCACTAAATAATATCTTCTATGGACTGAGGTTTCCAATACTAACACTTAAGCTTTGATATTTACTAATTGACTAATATATTTATAATAGAAACACAGGCATTTTTCTAATCAAAAGTAGCAACATGCTTCATATGGAACCCAACAAAGTTTTGCAGCTTTATATGGTGGATAGTCAGCTGGCGTCCAAGCCAAGAACATTTGGGTCAGGTTCTGCTTCTGACATATCCTGGCTGTGCAAAGCAAATATAAAGGTGAGCCAATTTCCTCATCGTTAGACTATACACCAATGAAACCACACCTCTGGACAAAAAGAAAGGTGAGCGCAGAGATGTGCTACCTGCTAAATCTTCTGCTCCAAAATGTGTTTTGTATTTTGAGAACCACATTTAGTATGCTTTTCCTTTCTGTCTCTCAAACTTATCATCTCCCTCTTCTGAAAAGTAAGATCCTCTTTCAGCGTTTTGTCAACTAGTTAAAAATCAACATATTGACCGTCATCTCCAGAAGTCTTATCTAGGCTGATTTCAATCAATAATGAATTCTAATGCCTCTGCTTAAACCATTTCCAGGCAATTACTTCATTTTTTTTCACATGTTTTCTTACTAAATCAAACCTGGCACAATTTTCTCCTCTCTCTTTGCACCCATCCATTCATCCATCTGTCTGTCCATCCATCCATCTATCCATCCAATTCCAGAACCAATCCTTTATGTCCTTAAAATTCTATTTTAATCTCATTAATGCAATGATAAATCACAAATCCAGAAGACTGAAGATGATTCATGAGACCCACCTCCTGTCAGGGACGCTAGATTTAAAATCTTGAATGAGACCTAGCCGGGAATTCGTTTTTACTGGGTTATGTCTCTTTATTATGAGGGGATTTTGCCTGACACATGGTAGATGCTTAATAAATGTTCACTGATTGAATGATTAATTGTTCATATGGGGAAAGGAGGGATAACTTTTTAAAGGACTCAATTTTTATATTTTACTTCACATAATCATGTATAATTCTCATTAAAAAAAAAGATGCTAGACTTGACAAATAGAAGGGATTTTGGAAGTTATCTCATCTAACACTCCATTTGATGAACAAAAGATCACTGAGCTTCCCTGAAGAAATGTCTCCCTTCATGAAGAGTTCATTTCCTCATGAGGAAGTCTATTTCATTTTCAGACAGTTTTAATTGTGGGGAATTTCTTCATTAGACTCAGATACCATCTGCCTCCACACAGCTTCCATTCACAGGTCTGTCATTCTGCCCTTTCAAGCCCAGCAGAATAAGTCGAGTCTCTCTTCCACAAGGCAGCCCTTCAAATTTTAAAGACCTCTCTCTACCAACCCCCTATCCTGAGCCTTATTTTGTCTGGACTAACCATACTCTGTTTCTTTCACCATTCTCCATATTCAATGGTTTTAAGTCTCTCCCCTTACCAAAGCAGCCCCCACCCCCAAACCCCTTACCAAAGCAGCCCCCACCCCCAACCTTCTGGATGTATTCCATGTTGTCAGAACCAGAGGCAATACTGCAGTAGAAGATACACTAGAATTTCCTTTAATACACAGCTAAGCACCACCTTCTGCATGAAGTCTTTTCTGATCCCTGCAACTGCTAGTGTTCTCTAGGAATAATCAGTATTTAGCTCCTACATGCATTTATGCAGGTTACGTTTATATAGGTTCATAGTGACTTCCCTTCCCTCCTCCTCCATTAGAACATAAACTTGTGAGAAAGCCTTTTCTCATTCTTTGTATTCATACATAGGAGGCCCTTAATACATTCTTTTTTTTTTTATTATTGTGGACACATGCATTGTTCAGTTGCTTTTTAGTAGTATTCCTCTCTTTGCACCTCGATTGGGGATTTTCTTGGCAAAGATACTAGAGTGGTCTGCCATTTCCTTCACCAGTTCATTTTACAGATCAGGCACTGAGGCAAATAAAGTGAAGTAACTTGCCTAGGGTCAACCCAACTAGTACGTGTCTGAGGCCAGATTTGAACTCAGGAAGATGAGTGGATGCTTTATCTATCGTGCCATTCTGGACACAACTGCTATTCCTACAGTCAAAGATTAAGGTTTTTGAGTGTTCACATCAACATCAATAAGAGAATATTTACTACACTATATAATATGTATGTGTGTATACATATAAAACTTGCAATTCACTTTAGAAAATTATATGAAAGGCCATTTCTTCATGCCTTTCTCAACGTACGTTTAAAGAACAAATATAGTAAGCCACCCAAACATGCCTTTATCCAATTAATGCATAAAAAAAATCAAGAGATTGAATACTCCCTTTGACTCAGTTCTAGAGGCAGAATGAGAAATGCTGAATTATGAATCAGAGAAGCGGAGTTTGAGTTCCACATGTGCTGCTCTACCATGGCAAGCTCTAAATTTATGATCTTATGACCCACCTTCAGATAGACATGGATCTCATGAAAAGAACAGTCTCTGTGTTTCTAGGGCACTTTTAAACTCTATTGCTTCCTGACACTGAGGAAGCGGGGAGAGTATTTACTGCTACTTTCATACTCACTGAAATTTCCACTCATTTCATGCTCTTTTTAACAGTCATACCCCCGTTTTCATACCTCAATCAATCAGCATTGAACACCTAATATGTGCTATGTACTAATAAGTGCTGTATTCAAGCTACTAATCATTTGTTGGGCATGTTATAGTGAGGATACCTTTTGCATAAATGAAGTCCCAGGTTTCAAATGCTGTGACTATGGCCCCCACCTTATAAACAGGAAAGTGACTCTAACAGGAAAAACAAAACCACATCAACTGCCAGAAAACTGACTTGTTTCCTGCCATGATTCTGATTCATCTCAATATGATCTTCTCTATGTGAATATTTAGATTGCTTTTTTAGACCGATGTTGTTCAACTTCATTTTCCTTCACATTTTGATCCTGTCAGTATATTTCTCTTACAACTGTATTTTAAGACATTTACCTGGTTTCTAGTCTACTAATGAAACTCATGCAGGGTCACAGGCTCTTAGGTCACTCATGCAGGGTCACAGGCTCTTAGCTTTAGAGCTGGACAGTGTCCAGCTCTAAAGCTAAGTGTCATTTAAGTCCATGCCCTCATTTTAAAGATGAAAAAACTAGGGCCTCAAGATGTTAAACTACTTGCCCAAGGTCACATGGGCTACAAGCTGCAGAGCTAGGATCTGATCCAAGGTCCTCTGCATGTAAATCTGGCACAATCAGATTTTGCCTTTCTTTTTCTCAACCACAAGGATCCTAAGAGATTGTCAAATGTCTTGCTGAATTCCAGACATGATGTCTTCCACTTTTGTAATAATAACTGTCACACACAGATATACACAATGTACTCTTGTTATGAATGTTTGTGGTATAACTTTGCTGTATAAATGAAAGGCAGTGTGTTGAATCTCATCTCAAACATTTTGCAGCCAAATGTAAATTCCTTCAAATATATATGTATGTATATTATCTACCTGTCTATCTACTTACCTATCTACCTATCTATTTCTTGCCCTTCTTTGCCTTTGCCCAGTACCAAGCATCAAGCTATGTAATATCAGAATGTTACCATATTAAACAGCATGGTTTACAAAGAGTCTAGATTAATTTTATATTCCAGCATGGCTTAAAGACAATTGCAAACAGGTAGGCTTTCTTGTTTGATTTCAACTGAATACTCTGAATCTATGATGAAACATGTGGTTAATATTTTAGAAAGGAGCGAAGAACCCATCTATTAAATCAGAGTTAAGAGGAAGAATAAGAGAACAGCTGTGAGAGGTGAAAAGCATGCAATCCCATGGTCTCATACAGCATCGTTGGATGTAAAGTCAATCTGCTCTACGGGTAGATTGATGTCAAATAGTCTGAAATCCTAAAGAACATGAGGCAGTAATATATACTTTGTGGATACTAAAATACTGACTGACAGTACTAATCAAAAGCATCCCCAAACTTTCTAACAAAATCTAAATGATCAACAGAATCAAAACCACATTTAAAGTGAAATGTACACCGATAGAATAAAACCCTGCAGACAAATGAAGGTGTTAAACTAAGAAAACTAGCTAAGCAGAAAAAAATGTAATATATAAAAATGCATGAAAAAGGGAAACTTCGATAAGGTGTCCCTAAAGTCTGAGTGCAGTTTTAAGGCATTGAAGTTTGAAAGTGTTAAAACTTAAAAATGCATTAAGATGCTTGGGACATTGCATGGTGATATAAGAATCGTGGTGTATCTGTATGTAGGTGTACACATGCAGTTTTTCCCATTGGTTACTAATCTACTGGATACAGGAGACAGTAAATATGAAAGTGGCAGCATAGAACCTCTCCAACTCCAGTGTAGGGCAAAAAAGTTGGCTCGCAAATGCCAAGGTAAGTGGGTGAAGGCAATACTACTGGGAAAAGAATATACCATCCCCATTTCTCTGTGCTGGGTGGCACACATGAGGGTTTCCTATCATCTCCCACAGTCAGGAGACACCTAATGCCAAAAGAAAGTTACTGTTGTTTGGCTGAGGACAAAATGCTCTCCATGTCAGTATGTGTGCTACCAGATCAGTTAACACATATGAAACAGCAACCCTCTGATGCTGGAAAATGAATACCCAGAAAAGCAAAAGCTACCTCAGTCGAACTTTGTGTTCCCAACCTAATGACCTATTTATTCTTTTAAATGACTGGTGTCTTCATCACAACTCTCCGGACAAGAGAGGGTTTTTGTTGTTCTGTTTAAACAAAAAACAAAAACAATGAATCTTGGGAACAAAAACCCAAACCTAATAAGCACAGTTTATCACTGTCTAATGGGGATAGCACAATTCAGTTAACCACTAGGCAAAAAAAGAAGCCTCAGCACAGGCAGTATTCACTAATTTGCTAATCCTTGATAGATTTTATCAGCAAGTTCAATAAGTCTCTCCTTTCTCCCCCCCAATCCATTTCCCTAGAAGGTTAGCCTTAGTTCTGCTAGAAAGGCACCTCTTTCACAAGAGGGCAGAGGCTAAGCGTGTAAACATCCCGACACGCCAGAAGACATGAATTTTAGTCACAGTCCTTCAGTCAACTAGCTGTGACCTTGGGCAAGTCATTTAATGTCTCTATGCCTCAGTTTTATCATCTGAAAAATGAGAGGCTTGGACTTGATGGATTCTAGGGTCCCTCGCATACTCAGGTCAATTAGTATGGATTTTTAATAACAATGAATATTCACTTTGATGAGGAATGGAGGTATCCCTAGATTTTGAAAAGCAATGACTGAGAACAGGCTTTGGTTAAGTCCAACCAAGCTGGAAAGACAGACTATGGGAGTGAGGCCCAGTCTGGCTACATATGACCAAGACTTATTATGATCAGGAAGTTAGTCATCATCGTGTGGTGCATTTTTGGCTACAGAGATTAATAAAAATCATCCACCATAATAAGAAGGGAGGATTCACATTAATGAAATAAAAGACCTTTAAAAGTACCAAAATATAATAACAAAAAATTACACTTGTACAATACTTCATAAACTTTAAAGAATTTTACACATATTAGCTTATTTTTATTTTCATGTCAATTGTTCAAATATTAGGATATGCATTTTACAGATGAGGAAACTGAGGCACAGAGTACTTTTGTGACCTGAGGTCCATTGCGCTTTATGTGACTCACCCAAATGGAAACCAGAGGCAAAATTACAAAATTTTGACTCTACTGGTCTTCCACTACAGCGCTGTTCACTATAGCTTCCTCCCACAAGACCACAAAACTTTCAAATAATATCATCACTACTTTAAGTAAATACTATAGTATGTTGTGATAAATAATATAGTATAATGGCATAGATATATAAATGAATTATGTAAGTAATATAACCATATAATATATAATATAAATAATACACGAATTTAGGCTAATAGGCAGCATGTCGGAGTTGAGAGAGGGCTGACAGAGCTAATTTCAAATCCCCCATCACATTTCTTGACTGTGAAACCTTAGGCAAGTTGTTTGACATCTCAGAATCTCAGATGATTCTTTAGGATAAGCAGTTGTAGTGAAGGTAACCATATACCTGGTAGAAATCTCTTCCCTGTAGCTCTTTATATGAAGGATATCACAAGTCCAGTTCAAAAAATAACTGTGCATCTATGTACATGGGCACAGAGACATATACACGCACATTAAATGTTCACAATTGAGATGCTGGAATTATGACAAATCTTGGCACAAATTCTAAAAACATACTACTCTGAAGTTAAATACTATTCTTGTCCCCCACACACAAGCCACGATCACTGTCCACACTCATTACAGGCTCTTCTTTAATGTTTCTTTAATCCATAGTTTCATGTGGACCTCTGCCAACTCACTCCTATTCCAATTCACAAAGAGCTTCTAAATTGATCTTTTCACTGTAAAAAAAAAAATTCCTTTCAAACCACTATGATAAACACTGTATTAAACTCAAACTAAAAAAGGAATCTGAGAGCAAGGCATAACCTTTTCCACTGATCACAGACTTAGAGCTGATTAAGATGGATACTGCCAAATCAGCAGCCAAATCCTGTCATTCTGCCTCCACACTGTCTGATATAAATTCTCCCTTCTCTCTGCTCACAAAGCCACCATCCTAGTTCAGACATGGATCAACTCTCACCTGAACTACCGCAATAACCACCTTCTTGGTCTCTATGCTTTGAGTTTCTCCCTATTCCATCTCATTCTCCACAGAGCCACAAAAAATTTTTTTCTAAAGTAGAGCATGACACCACCTTCTGTTCAATAAACTCCAGTGGCTCCCTATTACCTTTGATAAAATAACAACTCTTGGGTTTGACATTTAAAACTCTTTACAATCTGGATTCTTTTCCTTGACATCTTTCTCAATACCAGTCATACTGGTCTACTTCCTGTTTGTCACACACAATAACCCATTTTCTTATAATTTCCTATCTCCATGGCTTTGTCAGTTGGCTGTTGATGGTATCCCTTCCTGTCTCTTGAAAGCCTTGATTTCCTTCACTAGTCATCTCAAGTACCACCTTTTCCTATTTTCCCAAGATGTTAGTGTCTTTCTAAGATTACTTCATATCTA
Source organism: Potorous gilbertii (assembly GCA_028658325.1). Taxonomy (NCBI): domain Eukaryota; kingdom Metazoa; phylum Chordata; class Mammalia; order Diprotodontia; family Potoroidae; genus Potorous; species Potorous gilbertii. The sequence goes on along the minus strand of CM053771.1, from coordinate 398,494,084 downwards.
TTTTATCCATATCTATTTACATACATGTCTCCTCCATTTTGAATGTAAGCTTCTTGAAGGTAGGGAATATTGTATTTCTGTATTTGAATTCCCAGAGCTTAACACAGTACCTGACTTTTGGAAGCACTTACAAAATGCTTACTGATAGAATGTCTTCAAAACAAGATACAAGTTAGGGTTAGATATTTGTATTGGCAAACAGGCAGAAGTGGCAATGAGACATAACTTGGTTTTTGGGGGAAAAAAAAACCACAAGAAAGATCTGTCCAACAATAGAATGGGTTGCCATGAAAAGAAGTGAGTTTCACTCATCACTGGTCAAATGACCACTTGTTAAGGATGCTAAAGAAAGGATTTCTACACTGAAAGTTGGACTATGTGACCTTTAAGATTCCATCCAATTATTGGGTTTTGCTAAGTATATTTGTATTAAACCAATGTAACTTTGTATACAAGTAACTCAGGCTATCAGATATTCAAATATAGAGATACCTCTGATCAAGGCAGAAAGATTCAACTTATGAAACAAATTATAATCTCTGAAATTAGAGGTATAAGAAATAGATACCTTGGCTCTTGCCTACCTTGGAAATAAATTCAGTCTTTAGTATTAACATACAGCCATATTTATAAGGCCCTCCTCCCTGCCACGCACCACAGGCTATGAATATCCTAATTACAGATAACTTAGAACTAACAGCACAGAATTATAAAAACTAGAGCCTGTAAATTTAGGAATCAATAATTATTTCAAATTTTATTATTTCTCCATCTTTTAAACAACCTTAAAACAGAACGAGACTATAAGAAATGAAACATCCAAAAAACAGAGTTCATGATTAACAAGTAAAATCTCTCTTAAGTAGTAGATCTCTAAAACAACAAAGGTATTTTAATCCATTGGATTCTACAATTATGTTTCTTTTTACACCAGATATGATATTTTCCTATTCTCTTAAAAGGAAAGTTTCAAGCAATGAAGAATTTTGTGCAGTATACATGTGTTTGAGAGCACGAGGTAGCGGATAGAGTCGACCTCCACAACGGAAAGATTCAAGTTGCATGATCCCAGGCAATCCACCTAACTTCTCAGCAGCCGAGACAACTCTCTCCAAACAAATAGCAGAGCAGGCACGCCTGTGCGCTGGTGAAAGAATTTTCTTGTACCAATGAAAATAAGTCTTATCAATGCCTTAGCCTTAAAATCTGCATCAGTAAAGTTCCTTCTCTGTGTTCTGTTTTCTTATGCAGTGTTTTACTGAAACATAGTGATCACATCAAAAAAAAAAACCAAAGCTACACAAAAGATATCGTTATAGGAAATATTACTTTCTTCTCCAAGATAGAGGGAAGAAGAAAATGCGAACGAGTACAACAACATCCCTTTAAAATATTTTATGTCTTAGACTCAACTCTGCTTGGGCCCTGAGAGCATACCTAAAATAATGAGCTGATGTTGCACAATTACATATTCAGGCTCAATGAATGGAGTAACTTTCTAACAATTAGAGCTATCCCAAGGTGAGCCTCAGACATGCCTTCCTAAGTCAGGATGCTCTGACAATAGATACTTCACCAAGGAAATATATGAAACTTACTGAGTGCCAAATGTAGCAAATATGCCAAAGAGGAATAAACGATTTTATATAACAGCAAATGTCCAGGATACAATGTTTGTATAAATGGGAAGCCAATTGTTTCACATAAATTCACCATCTCTCGTAAGATTAAAAACTTTGTGCTGATGGCTTTTATTGTGTGCACATTACCGATAATACTTTATAAGGATCATATTTTAATCTTTGAGTATTTTTAGACTAAATGAGGGAGGATGTAGTAGAAAACAAAGTATTTTAATGACTGCAGTTGTCATGTATACAACACTTAAGAAGGAATAACTGAGTGAGCAATTTATGGAGCTTCCAGGAAAAAATAATTTAGGCTAGGGTTCATCTATTTAAAGGCAATTATGTTAATTATGTTATGAATTTCAAAAAGCCAAGGCACTATCTATTCCTTCCCTTTAATCCAAACCAAGTAAGTATGTAGTGTTTGCATTTGTTAAATGTTGGGGGTACAAAGACAAAAATAAGCAGCTATGATTAGAAAAAGGAGGCCCCTTCTCACATCAAAGGTAAGGAAAGCCGGGCAATGAAGAGACAAAGGTAAGAGAAAAAAAGAAATAAGAGAACACAGGAAGAAAGCAGACAACAGCAGAAGCATGGGCGTGGGTCAGAGAACAGCAGATGATGGAGGGCACAGCGAGATTAAACAGTCCTGCCACCTCAGTAAGGCCAGTAGGTATCACTATGCCACAGAGTCCAGGTCTACCAACTACAAAAGTAGAGGCATGAACATTTAGTGAAAGGCAAGCTAAGGTTAAATCCTACTCACTTCCAGACCTCTTCAGTGCATCATTGTACAATAACTGAGACTTAGAATGATAACTCTTAGTTGTCAAGAAAAGTTTGTAGTTTGTATTGTATACTATTTAGTAAAGCAGGCAGGAAAGTAGTCCTCCAACACATCTGTTTGTTCCAAGGTTTAGTTTCATTTACCAGAGCAGGGTAGTGGGGGAGGATTTTCCAAAGGCTAGGGTGGTATATATATTGTATTATAAAAATTTCAAAAATAGAACACAATTTATTCACAGCATTTTGTTGTTTTATGGTCCTTCATTTTCAATGAGGACCATGACACCAGGAAGGTGATGCCATGACTTGCAAGTGAATTGGACTTAAGTGAGGAAGTGCTGTGCAAAGTCACCAGCTTCACTTTCTCCTCCAGAGCCCCCTGGGTCTAGTGGGCAGATATTGATCAGGAGGACTGCAGATGGCCCTGGATGCAGTGGGAGACCTTGGACTGATTAAGTTAGGGTCTTCCTGAGTTTTCACTTTGACTTGAGGCAATATAGTTGGTGTAGAGAGAAGGAAATTTCAAGTCAAGAGTTTAAAACATCTATCCACTCAACTCTTTTCCTGTTTTATTCTTTTTTTTTCTTAAATATAACTTATTTATTTGTCACTTCTCAACATTCACTTCCACAAGAATTTGAATTCAAAATTTTCTCCCCATCTCTCCCCACTTCCCACTCAGGCCAGTATGTGCCCCATCCACTTCTTCCTCCCTTCTATTACCCCCTCCTCTTCCATCCCTCTCCAATCTATTTTCCTGTTGGGCAAAATAGATTTCTACACCCCACTGCCTTATTTTTCGGTTGCATGCTAAATCTGTTTATTTTCTTTGGGGAGGGACTACAAGGTCTTGACATCTATGTTTAGGGCACAGCTCAGGAATGAGAATGAGCAATGAGGAGGAAACATTTTTTTTTTTGGCTTTAGAAAGCCAACTCTGGCCTTCAGAAGGATAGGGTGATTGTGTTACCCATACCCTTCGTAGGAACAGAACAAAGGTACCAATTGACCCAATAGTATTTAGTGATTATGATATACCGGGCACCATGCTAGAGGCTGACAAAATGAAACTATCCCTGATCTAAAGGAATTTACATTTGCACTCTGAAATAAAAGCATATAAATGAGAATCAACATCAAACTAAGTTAGCCACTTGCAGAAAGTATCCACACTCAGAAGGTTTTTAGAAATGTATTACTAAGATGAAGTAGCTTCCCAAATCTCAAGAAAATTATGTACAAGCTTTTGCCCAAGAAAATTAAGAACTGATATTAGATAAGGTATGAGTTAATAAATCTTAGTAAAACTAAGTTAATGTTGTCATTAAAGGAGGATGCTGGTCTACAGAAACCTTATAAAAGAAGGGGAGGCAAAGATAAAAATGTTGGCACTTAAGAAAGAATACATCAGTTAGGGGATCACTAGAAAATATACTCCACAGTGGAATCGAGACAGGGCTTCCAACATTGTGGGTGAACTTTCCCTCTAGACCCTCTGGTTCCTTTTACTCTGTTTTCATGCCTTTGACTATAATGTGCCTATCATAATATGCATTTAAAAAATGTTTCCTGAATTGGTTTTCCCAGGCAGCCTGGGAGTGGGAAAAGAGCTCTAGATATTAAGTACAAGTATTCTGAATAAATCATATAAGACTCATTCAACCTCATTATTTTGATACCTCAATGAATCTATGATTTCCTTGACATGTGTACTCACCACAATGCTGAGGAATGCAGTCTATCCTTGACCATCGATCCTGAGACCCTCGCTTTTATCTTGCTACAAACCAACCTGTGATAGGATATCTCATCCAATGGTGCGGTTCTAAGGACATTGATACTGAAGCTATTTATCAGTTATCCTTCATTCTTGATACATGGTTAACTCATCTTTTTACCAAGCCATACCCTTAGCTAATGATAGTTGTGTCAACTCCTCTATGACAGTAATGTCAAACTCAAACAGAAATGGGGACCACTAAATCACATATGAGGATCCCTGAGGGTTGCATATTAATTTTTGAAAAAAATCACATATTAATGTTATCTATGGTCTTTACATTTGTTTTTATTTTGTTGAAATCATCCCCAATTACATCTTAATTGGATTCAGGAAGCTCCAGGAAGATAGAGCTCATGGGCTGTATGTTTGATATCTCTGGTCTATGCTATTTCCCTGGCACAGGTTCTCATTTGAAATGTGCTGGCCCATTCATGCCCGCCAAGTACCTTTTCATTGTCTTTTGGCCAATCCTTAATTACAGTTCTCCAGAGACTGGTATAATGCATCATACTCTATCACAGAAATGATATTAAAAAGATGGGCTTATTTCAAACAAAAGCTTGGGGTCATTAGGACAACTATGCAATTTCGTAAAGGCAATCTTTTTTCTGTTCAATTCTGGACCTGCCCATTGCTCACTGGCAGTGTCTTTTCAAGATATATGTACTAATGGCTAAACTCAATGGATTATCCAATCAGTGGTATGTAATATTTGGACAATAGACACTTTTCGTCCACTTTTCTTTTTCCATATATATATATATATATATATATTATATATATATGGAAACTATATATAACTATATATATAGTTAAGGCAAACTCTAGAGTGACTTCAGAATTCATTTAGAAAAAGTGGGAGATTGGAAGGGGAGAGGGCCGGAGTTTGTTTGGGGAATGAGCATTTATTAAGCATCTATTAAGTGCCAGGTATTATGATACTAAGCACTTTACTCTCATTTGATCGTTACAACAACCCATTTTACAGTTGAGGAAATTGAAGCAAACAGAGGCTAAGTGACCCGCCCAGGGTCAGCTAGTAAGTGTCTGAGGCCACATTTGAACTCAGTGCTCCTAACTTCATTTTATCTACGGAACCACCAGCTGCCTTTTAGAAGGGTCTTGGTGCCATGTCAACTCAAGACATATAGGGAATACCTGTTCCATTTGTATTCCATGGGGATATCCTCTAAAACAGAGGCAAATGCCTCTGGCAAGCATATGTCTCCCTGCTTTAAACTTTCTTTAATATTAATACTCTGAGGTTATCTTTAGTATTACATCCTTCAAGGTATCTTAAGTGATTTTGACTTACATATGAAAGCTATATTATTAGAATAATGGCTCTCCTTTAAGGCAGACTTTTTTCAACTGAATTAAGTGCTTTTTTTATTGTTAAAAAAACATAGAGGGACCTTGTATTCTCTACATTTTTCAGTCAACTGTATGACTGTAAATATGTGGTCAGTTACAGAATGTCATCTGATTTAGTCTGCTGTTTCCTCTCAAATTCATTCACTCATTTATTTATAATGCATATTTAAAATTACACATTAAGAGTCATTCTGTTGTTCAGTTGCGTATGACTCTTTGTGACCCCCGGGACCACAGAACAACAACGCTGACCACGGACCTTCTTGGCAAAGATAATGGAGGGGTTTGTCGTTTCCTTCTCCAGTGACTTAAGGCAAACAGAGAGCTACTCAACGTCTGAAGGCAGGTTTGAACTCAGGTCCTCTTAACTCCACGCCCAACGTTCTACTCACTGGGTCACCTAACAACAATAAGAGCTACAGAACATCATCTGGAATGGTCTGTTCCTTCTCAAGTTTTCATCAAGGATATCTTCAAGTGATTAATTAATTAACAGATTAATGATTCTCATAAAATTACTAACGTTATCTATCATTATCTATGAACTTTTTCTTTTTCATGACAACTCAGACCTACATGCCTTTGGTTTCTCTCCTCTTTAGAACCAAAGCTTGAACACGAACACCCTTATAACTTGGCTGGTTCCAAAACGTAGCGTCTCAGTAACCTTGGCCCACTGTCCATGCTATTCTCATCTTTCTTTTTTTTAATGTCACTTCTACTTTCTCATACAGCCTACCTAAGACATATCCAAATATAATGGGGCTACATTGCTCTGGAGGAAAGAACATGTTATAAACATGCTTACAGATTTTATTTTGCATTTTTGGTTTTTCCTGCCTTCCAGTTTCATTTTCAGATGCTATCAGGATGACTGCTTAGACAAGTCATTTCATTTAAATCAATAAACATTTATTAAGTGGTAAGTCTTTTTCTAAGCACTTGGGATATAAAAAGGGGCAAAAGCTAATCCCTTCCCTCAAAGATGTTACAATCTAATGGGGGAAACAACATGCAAACAAATATAAATAAAGCAATCTACATACAGGGTAAATCAGAAATAATGAAAAGAGGGACAACATTGGAATTAAGAAGGGTTAGGGAGGGTTTCCTGCAGAAGGTGAGATTTTCATTGCTAAATTTCCCTTAAAATTGTTTTTCTTTCACTGATTCTTGTCATTTAACTGGATGATACCACTTTCTGCTGTAAGATTCTACATCTGAGTTTCTACTCTAAACTTACCAGCTTAGACCCTCTGTGGTCTCTCCACTTGACAAGAAGATCAAGTTTTGCTTGTTGAGGCATTTCTAAGCTTTTTTGGTTTACTCATTATGTCATTTGATTTACACCATATATACTTTTTCAGGAAATGGCTATAATCTGTCAACACCTATTCCTCATTTTTTTTTTGGTCAATTATTTCTTGTTTTATATAATAGCTCACATTAGAGCTATTACAGAAATTTTTAACTGTGCAATACTTTTTTCTCAGTTTTATACTTTCTTCTATTTTCACAAGGACAGGTGATTTGAGAATAAGTGACTTCTTGGTTTTTAAAAATTTGGTTAATATTATTTTCTTTAAAATGCTACTTGAAGTTTAGTATGATTAAAGCATCCTCTTAGTTGGCAGCTGCTATCGAACAAAGCATGTAGAATTCTGGCCATGGAATCAGGAAGAACTGAATCCAAATTTGGCTCCAGACACTTATTAGCTGTGGGACCCAGGGCAAATCAATTAGCCCAGTTTCCTCAATCGTAAAATGTGGACACAAATAGCACTTATCTCCCAGTTTTGCTTTAAGAATCAAGTGAGATAGTATTTGTAAAGCACTCAGCACACAATGTCTGTAGGTGCTTAATAATAAATGCCTGCTTCCTTCTTTCCTTCCTTCTTCCCACTATTATGAACTTTAACCTGGAATTTGAAATTTGAAAGTTTAAAAAATGTTCTTCAGATCCTTATCACACTCTGTGTAAACTGATAAGATCAAGTTTCTGAACTTGAAAAACTAAGTCACATTTTAAAGTTCAGTCTGATCAGCTCATAAACTTCTTTTTATTCAACTACCATTCTGTTCTGTGCTTTATTTTTTTATGGTTGTTGAATGTCCTTCTTTTCTCCATAATGGCAGAGGTTTCCATAGCTCTGAATGTTTACAAAACATTTTATATATGCCCAATTGTTACAACAACCCTGAAACATAAGCCCTTTCAGTATTAGCACTATTTTAAAGATGAGTAAAGGGAGGCCCCAGCACGGTTATGTGCTTTGCCCTCATGGGCAAAGAGTTCCTATCAAAGGCTGTGTTTGAACCCGGATCTCTGCTGACTGTGAGTTCAGTGCTCTTTCTGCCTCTCCATCGAAGGGAGTAGGAGATGTCCCAGGGAGTCAGCTCCTACCACAGGCTAAATTCTCCCCATAAAATAAGACTTTGTCCACTCTTCCATAGTGGAAGGGTCCCTGAGCTATCACTCTTTACTTACAAGTCTCTATATATCCAAATTTATAACTTTATCTAGATATAAAAATATTTTACATCTATATATTTCTATATACCAATGAACTGGGACAGATTAGGTATTATGCTATAATTGAGTTTCAATGTTTCTCTGAGTTTTACTTCTAAGAGGCTAAAAGCTCTACTGTACATGATTTTTGAAGAACATAAAATCAATGAACTTATACATAGAACCTACATCCCTTGAGAATGATTTTATGGAATGCCCTGCCAGAAATAATATTGGGCATGATAAGAAAATCTCAGAGATTGTAGATATAGTATGCTTGTTTGCCTGAGCAAAATCTAAGGTCGCTTCTAATTCCACCAAGTTTTATCATTATAAACAATTGCAATTTCTACCACGATATCCTCCTAATGCCTTGAAGATCCAAAAATCTCCTTTTAATAACTTTCTGAAGTCATGAAACTTCTCATTTTAAACCCATGATTAGAAATGTGAAATATTGAATATATAATTATTTGACTCACAGCAGTATTCATATTTTCACGGTAAGAAGTAAAAAGAACAAAATACAAGTAAATAAAAGTAGTATGTTCTACATCTTAAAAATCAATGGACCGAATGGAATTAGAATCAATATGCTGAACAGGCAAGATAAATTATGCTATACTCTTACAGTCAACATTCTTTTTTTTGGTCTTTCATTATAGATGTCCAAACTGGTGTTGGAAGAAAATGAGACTTCAGAAACTAGCCAAGACATTCATTCATAGAGTGAATGAAGACAATTTCACTTGTATTATACTGGCCTACACATGGACAAAATTAAAATTAGCAACTCATGTAGTATTGATGGGGCAGTCAGGTAGCACAGTGGATAGGGGACCAGACCCAGTGTCAGGAACACTCTATGCATTCAAATCTGACCTCACACACTTTCTAGCTGTGTGACCCTGGGCAGGTCATTTACCCTGTTCGTCTCAGTTTTCTCCTCTGTAAAATGAGCTGCAGAAGGATATGGCAAACTACTCCAGTATCTTCACCAAGAAAACCCCAAATGGGGTCATGAAGATTTATTTGAACATGACTGAAGTGAACCGTGGTATCACTAACATATTTCTGAACACTTGAAAGAGCCACATTTCTTTCGGTGATGCTTATAAATTCATGAAAAGCTATTCAAAGATGATATCTGCAGTACCAGCAATAAAAGCAACCTCTAGGGATGGCAGGATTTAAAAAAAGAAAAATCAATAGGCACTTCCAGAAAGCAAAACTACTAACAGTGAAATACTCACACCTTTGTTTGACAGAGGAAATAATATATTACTGAATGGGTAAAAGGGAATTATTCAAAGAAGTGAAACCTTATGCTGTCAACAGTCAAAAGAAACTTTATTTGTACCTGTATAATAGAAAGATGACCAAGAAACAGATAATAAACTTATAAATACCCTAGTTATCAGTAGATAATAAACACACAAAAGTTCTCAACCACCATCCCCCCAAGGAGGAGGAAGATACTGTAGCAGAAAGAATGAAATAAGCATAAATTATAACAGCATGTAGGTGAATAACTATTCCTTGAGTGCTTGATTAAATATTTTTTGAAGCAGTTAACATCACTTTCTGTACTGTTTCTCCCTTAAAGGGAAGCTCAAAAATGTGTCGCATACTCTCATATGCTGTTATTAACACCATATGCATGTCTGTATACCCTTCCCACATCACAAAACAATGAAATGAAATCCCAGCAACGCCTCCCTGTAACGTGTAGATGACTATGCACCCTCAAATACTATGCCAGCAAAACACAAATATGGCAGCACTCACCAAGCTAAAAGGGTTTGGGAGGGATCAAATTTTGCTTATGTTAATATGTACTTCTAAAAATGGTAAACAATCTATAATTTTTTACATACTTGAACATTTATTTTAATATTTAATTATATAATTCTATACGATAACATAATATTTTAGAAAGATGTTTAAGTCTTAAATCTTTTGTTCAAGGAGTAGCCTCAGTAAGTGGGAAGACTCAGAGTCAGATTAGTCTCTGAGGAAGAAGTTCTTTTAGTCAGAGTAGTTCACTAAGCCATAGAAGGGCAGCTATTTATATCAGTGGAGGTAAGACAACAAAAAACCACAGATCTTTGGAAACACTCAAATATTCACTTCTCATGCATTTTTTGGTCCATTAAAAAACCTACAACAACAACAGAAAAATAAACAAGATGAAGATCTGGAGATTGAGCGGTACTTACCGAAGACTCACTATCTCTAACGAGGAAGTCACCTTCAACACCCCGTTCATTAAGGGCACATTCGGCCTGATGTCGTGTAACGTTCCCGTAATACCACTCTCTTCCAGCAAACCGTCCCGTAGAAGATGGCCCCGTATAGCTTATCTGAGGTGGATGAGAAGCGTTCATGGCAGGACCATCGCTTAAGATGACTACGTAGTTTTTAGGAACAAGGCCAATTTGCCCTCGTGAGTTTTTACATTTCCACCATTCTGGGTCATTTTCAGGTTTTTCGATGACTTCCATGGTTTCCCCTTTCTCAAAGTTGAGCTCTTCCTCTGTAACAGAACTGAAAGGATAGAGTGTTTGAACAATATGGAGCACTTTCATACTCTGGCCATTACTCATCGATGCTCCTTTTCTTAAACTGAGAAAACTTGGGGAATCAGCTGTTGCTTCTTCAAGTTCCTCTACAACATAGTTGGAAGGAAACCAGCCAATCTGTCCATTGTAGTTACCTCGCCACCAGCCATCACTACACTTTTCCATTACAATGACCCGGGATCCTTTCACTAGGGAGAGTTCATCCTCCCTCTCTGCAACATAGGCAAATTTAACATAGGCTGGGATGTTGAGGTCATAAATCCTGTCCGCAGTGCTTCCATTGGATGGATACTCTGCATCTGTACTAGGGGTGGGAGAGGCATCTCGTGTGCTCGTCTTTCTTTTTGTCTTTCCCAGCCCTGTCGGAAACAAAGAGAAAGACTCAGTGATAAAATAATTAAGCAATAAATATAAAGTCAGGTGTTTTTCAAAATATAAAACAGGAAGAATTTGTGGCTTACAACAAGCTTCACTGTCAACTTAACAAAAACAATGCACAGAAATAGACTGGCCATGTGTGACTATTAGATCTCATGAGGAAATATTAACATGGTTACCCAAAACTACATTTCAACAGATGGCTTAATTAATGCCGATGTCTAATTGTCATTCACTTCAGAAATCTGCAAAGTTACTGGTAGTACTAAAAATGCCCAATATAAATAGAAGATAATCTGACCTTGGATAATTATTAGCTGGGCAAGTCACTTAAACCTGTTTCCCTCAGTTTCCTCACTTGTAAAACTGAGTTAGAGAAGAAAATGGCCAACCATTCCAGTATCTTTGCCAAGAAAACCCAGAAATAACTGAGCAACAACACACTGTCCTTCACTTGGGAAACCTGCAAACTAACTGGTAATACTGGAAAAGCCCAATAAAACAGAGGACAGTGAGCTGAGTTTCCTGGAAAGATAAGTAATCTGGAGACAATTTCTACATCCCTCGGGTACACTCATACTGAGCTCAGAGTGCCTTTACTCTTCTTGCACAGGGGGATGGCTGGGCTACCTGACCGCTAAGTGCTCTCTTCTGAATTCTAAGGTTCTAGAAATCTTCGAATTATCCTTATTCCAACATATATGCTTATTTTTTATTCTATTAGTATTTTGTTTTAATACCTTAATTTCCAAACAACCCTTTTCTCCCCTAAGGGCCTTCCCTTATGACAAAAACTAAAGAAAAAAGAAAAAGTGTAGGTAAGCATAATTAACCAAGACACCGATGGTAAATGCAAGGTGTATGTCACACTTCAAGGTACTCGGTACTCTCATGCTGCCCAATGTAAGTACTCAGGGTCTCCAAGAACAGTACCCTCTTCCAGTAGGCAGTGACTGATGCTTCTAATTTCTAACTGAATACTAAAAATTTTCTCCCCATTCACACCCATCTGTTCTGCGTTCTAATCTTTGTTCTCCACCAGAGGATAAGTGCCAACGAATCATCAGATAAACTGCCAATGTTACCTAACATATCTTCAATCCCAAGGTAGTATCTTCTTCAATGATGTCTGAACCTGGACCTGGTGAGGGATGCAGTAGGTCCTTAAGAAATAAAACTAGTAATAAAAATTTCAACCACAAGTCAGATTCTTGAGGCATCTGTGCCCCTCCTTTGCTATCTCACCGAAAGAGGCTTTCCCCTACAAACTTTGAGAGCAAGACATAGCTAGGAATGAGCGACCCACCCACAGACCCCTTGTTAGACAATTTTAAACGCATAAAACATTGTGTTGCTGTTCGGTTATGTCCTATTTTTTTATAACATCATTTGGGGTTTTCCTGGCAGATACTGGAGTGTTTTGCCATTTCCTTCTCTAGCACTCTTTATAGATGAGGACCTAAGACAAAGAGGGATAAAGTGACTTGCCCAGGGTCAGATAGCTAGTAAGTGTCTGAAGCTGGATTTGAACTCAGGAAACCAAAGAGTAGTGAACATAAAGATGTCATTTCTTTTTTCCCCACTCAAGTTCATTTACCTGCCTGAAACCTATCAGTAGATCTTTTTTGGGGGTCCAGGGACTCCAGATTAAAAGTCCTTTTGCAATCCTTTGGTATATCAAAAGACAGGGGAAAAGAGGAAATGAATGATAAAGTTATAAAACCGTGCCCTATTTCCGATAGTTTGCTCAACATCCTTCAGGTCATATTACCTTAAAGTGTTCAGCGGGCACCATGCTAATACAAACATGTTGACAGTTTGTCAAAGAGATGGAAAGATAATAGCCAAGCCTTGTCCATAAAAAGAAAACTAAAATGGCAAAGCCAGACAAAAGGTTTTATTTTTGTTGTTTTTTAACTTATTTATCCCTAGAAATATCCACATCATAATTTTTAAAGTATATTACCCAAGTTCACTTCTGTTTAATGGCTATGCTATTTCATTATATACTAAAACATTTAGCTTAAGTGCTTATAAAGCATAATAGAAACAGTCTAGTGCATTCAAATAGGTAATTCAAAAAGGAAAAAAAAAACCCAAGGGCTATGCCACAAACCAGCCAGATTGCAACATAAGGTGTGAAAGGAATCTGCAGCTTGGAGCCACTATTGTGCTAACTTGAAAATAATGACCTACTTCCTTGACTAATGCAAGAGCTCTCAGGGTGCCAACAGGCCACTCTGAACTGTTCCAAGTCTTTACCCCATGCCCTCTTATAATAAGCTCATCCAGCCTCCAAGCTCATCTAAGCTTCCACACTGAGTTAATCCTTTCATAATTTTATCATCCTTCAACTGAGCATGAGCAGACAGACTACTTGGAAAGTTGGCAGTGAAGGGAATGATTGTATTGTGTTCTGCGATACAATTACAGGAAAATGGTGCTTAAAACTGCTTGCTCGGGGGGAGCTGGCAAAGGTTTAAATTCAAATGAAAAATTCCAACATTAGAAACTGAACAATAACATCTTTCAAGCAAGATGCCAACCAGAAAGCAGGAATTAAGGAATATTAAGGAGGAGAGAAAAAATATTCAACCACCCTCCAAAGTTTGAGAATTATAAAGATGCTTGTCAAAATATAAACCCAAAACTAATGATCTCATTATTTCTTCGTGTACAATCCTAACGAATGAATCACTGTTGTCTCTCCACTTACAAACCCTAGTAATTCAGATTTTTAAACGGACAGTTCCTTAAGCTTCAACTGTCTTCTCCATCTCTGAATAAGTAATTACTTAATCTTTTGGACTTGAGAAACGGATATCCCAATGCAGTGACTCTAATATCAGTTCTGAATTTTTTTGTTACTAAATTTTAGGCGGTTACTAACCAGCAACAGTATATATGTTACGAGAGTTTCATTTTTTAAAGTTTTTTGAAATTCCAAACAGATTTTCCCAACCAAACGGTGCTCTAAATAGTGTACAGGGTAAAAGTAGAATCCACAAAAGCCTACTTATGAAACTAACCAACAGTTATATCACTATCTATATGGGAAAATGAATTCAAAATTTCAACCTGGGACAGCAGAAGCTTCTTTTCTTTGGTGGTAGGAGAAGTCCTCAGTGATGTCCCCATCACTAAATAACTCTGTGACCTTGGGCAAGGTCATTCTTGAGCCTCAGTTTCCTCATTAGTAAAATGGGGCAGGAGGTCAGAGGTCAAAGTTGGAGGTGATTTACTTCTAATGCTCCCTTCAGCACCTGGATCCTTTAATATGATATCTTTCCGCTCTCAATTCCCTCTGTGACTCCTGTGACGTGAGCCAGGGACTCCAAAGGGAAAATTGGCATGATAAGGGATGAAACCCCATGGGAGATAAAGAGTCACGCCAAGAAGATAAGAAGTAGGAAGGAGGAAAATGATGAGGCGGAAACTCTTGGTGAAATGATGAACAAGAGGTATAGGGCAAAGGTTGTTGGAAGGGAAGTAAGGGAAAAACATCAGTGGGAGGGATTTTCCTACACTTTTTGTTTTGTTATATACTGAAATAGCAGTGACGGGGTTAGAAAGTAAGTCTCCAGATGTTTTTCTTAGACTTTTTCAGCAACCCCACTCCCATTCTGTGCAAAGGACAACCTGAGTAACTTTTCTCATTTTCATCTTTTCTTTAGCTTTCCCTTTTATTGTTCCTCCAATTTCTTCCATATGGTTTTTAAATTATACTATTTACCTGGCTGAGTTGCAACAGAAAGGCAGGAGCGATCTTTAAAATGAAACGAAGTAGATGGACATCTTTATTACGCTAGCATCTATTCTTTAAAACTTAAGTACTGTTTAGAAATGAGAGTAAAATCTTTATTAACCAGAACTCAGCTCTCTAGACCACGGTGCTAACTTTATTTTCCTCTGCATAACACTTTTAGAAGGAAGAAGTCATTCTTATATCTGCCCTTAAGTCAGTGTATATTCAACCCAGTTTCTACACTTACAGCATTACACTGAAATCTGAACAAATATTCAATGCGGTGAATCATTTTATGAAATATTGTGCCATCATTTAATTGTTTAGTGAAATATGTTGGGTATCTAATGATCCGAGAATATTTTAGAGTCTATCCTTAAAGGGACTGTCAGTAAAAAGCTAGAAAGGGAAGCAATGATCACAAAGAATGAGCATGACTTTCTCAAGAATGATTAAGCTCTGAAAATTGAGAAAATGAAACTGATTCTCTTCTGCAATTGATTCATTTTGTATCACTGGACATTCTGTGTAACTACCAAAGTCACATTTCATTTGTCTCTGAGTTCAGTTTGGAAGTTCAGCTTTCCTGTAAATTACTCATCATTGCCTCGAGGTTGTTCAGAAGTTCAGATCTCCTGCTTAATCACTCATCTATTCTAGTGTCAAGGAAAGCTGTTATCCTTGAAGGCCACAGGTAAATGCCAGAGAAGCCAGACTGGCAAGAGAATTTGGCCTGTAATCACTGTGACAGTAGCCATGCAGTGGATACGACCAATGAACTTTCCAAGCTACAAGATGGAAGGAGAGTTTGTTGTTAGCTTTGTGCTCCAAATTTCCAGCCAATTGTACTACCCTCCACATCTATGATGCTGCAGGTTTTGTAATCAATCATACTGTTTTCACCGTCTATGATGATCCTCCTTATGTCCATAAAATGAACGTGTCAGTCCATATTCAGGATCTTTTGGCTTTGCTGAGGAGCCAGAGATTGGTAATTACTAGGCTTATTAATAAAATGAATATGCTCAGAACTCTGTGCTTCAGTTTGTCTTCATTGCAACTGTGACAGACCCCCCTGCCCTTTTTGAGAGTATTCCTTACAGATCCAGGGAAATTGCAGATATGGTTAACCTGGATTTTTGTGACGTTTCTACTAGTCAATAACCTTTATTTAGCATTACAGAGTTAGGGTGAGTGGGAGATGCTAAAAAACAAACACACTTTGTATGAGTAGCATTCATCAATACAAATTAAACATATTTTTTATCTAAAGTATTTGGCAAGTCCCTGCTGTCCCTGCTCTTCTTGTTTAAAAGATGGAGAGGAATGAGCTAGAGAGTCCAATTAGAAGATTTTTAGTAGAGCACCTCAAGAACCAACACTCAATCCTGTAAGATTTTAACATTTTTATCGACGACTAAGGAAAACCATGGAAGATTTTTATTCCACCTAAAGATGAGATTAAAGCCATCAGAGATAACTAACACATGGTATAACAAAGTCAACATTCTACAAGATCTTGACAAATTAGCCTATTATTGTGCTGAATAATATTATGAGATTTAATAGAGTTGGAACATAGAGATTATTATAGATTTGTATAGAATTTAAAGTCATTTTAGATTTAGAGCTGGAAGATAACCAGGAGGTTACTAACCTTGAATTTTCCTCATTTTCCAAATGAGGAAACTACAAAAAAGAAAAATGAAGTGTCCTGTCCAAAGTTATACTACTAATAAGTGGCTGAGGTGAATTTTGAATCCACATGCTCCAAGTTCAAATCCATGCATCATGAAACTCTTACACTTGGGTCCAACAAAGGAACTTAACACATGGAACATGGTGAAGGGTAAGGCATGGTCAGAGACAACAGCATAACTCAGAAAAAAAAAGTCTGGGAATTTTAGAGAGCAAGGTCAATAGTGACATGACATCCAAGAAGCTAATGTAATTAGTCTAATATGGCTGCATTAACGAGGCAAAGTGTAGCATCCAGGACTAGAGAGATCTCTGAATCACAAGAGCATAGATTCAGAGTTAGAAGGAACCTTAGGGGCTGCCACAGATTCCAACTCCATTTTTTTAAAGATGAGGAAATGGAGGAATAGAATGGTTAAATGACTTGCCCAGAGACACTCAGGTAAGTAACTGTCTCAAGTGAGACAGTACTCCTGAGCTATAAAGTCAGACTACAACTGGAATATTGTTCAGTCCTGGGAGAAATATTTTAGGAAGCACCCTGATAAGCTGGGCAAGAAAGATATTCATAGGCTGGGAAGCGTTGGCTGGAGGCAACCAGGATGGTGAAGAGCCTCAAGGGCATGTCATGAGAGGACTGGTTTGAAGGAATTTCAGGTTTTTTATCAGAAGGAGGTTTGGTTTTTTTTTTAAGTTGGGGAGGTGTTAGCCATCTTCAAATATATGGAAGGCTATCACATAAAATAGGTAATTGACTCGCTCTGGATGGCCCCTGGGGGAGAAATTTATAATAACAGGCAGAAATTACACAAAAGGAAAATTCAGAGGGGAAAAAACGGTTCTTGAGTTATAAGGAAAAGCTTAACAATAAGGGCTACCCAAAAGCGGAAGGGGCTATCTCAAGAAATAATGTAATGGGAACTTTCTCAATGTAATAAACGTAAGTACTAGACCAATTCTAGGGTCCCTTTGAACTCTAAGATTCTGTGATCTTTGGCAATTAAAACAAATTCATCTTAGTATTAGCAATCTTTTCATCAAGGTTTGAAAGGAAAAGGGTTGATTCTGAGTTAACCAGAAATAATGGAACTACAATGTATTAGCCCCAAACTGGGGCTCTGCCATAATTTGTTTTATGAAAAATTCTATACAGTTCAAGTCTATTTCACCCTAGATTCTTTATGTCAGATTCTTATAGTTTCATTATTCCTATGGGATAATGTAATCTGTTATTGTACAAGAATGACCTTTCCTCCAGTCAACTCACTATATGGATAGTAAAAGTGTTAATGAAAAACACATGTGCTTGTCTTAGACTACATTATGTTTCCAACTGATTGAAATTACTGTTGCAAATAGTAATATGTTGTTTCATCCATGGACAACATGCTCAAGCATAGTCCTGAGTTAAGCTTTTGCATCAAGATCCTGACCTTTCTAATATTCTTTGGCTCCTTCCAGATGTCCTCCAATTTAATTTCAATGGAGGTTCGAGGGTGGTAGATGGTTTTCAGTAGGAATCTGGAATTCAAAATTTATGTAAAAATTATGCCATTTAAGGAAGGAAATATTCCAAATGTGCTAACTCTGGTTTTTACCATTTCTAAATAAATGTTCTTTTGTGAACAAGTTTATCTCTTTCTTTACAGAATATATAAGGACCACCATAGCTATTCATTTGAAATAAAACAAAGAGTTTGATTGGGGAAGAAATCTATGTATGTTAGAGAATGAGGTGGACATTGTGAATGATGCATATGGCAGTCATATGCTTCACAGAAAGTAGAGTTAAAAGAATGTTTTTAGTTTATTTTCTTGGCAGTGTTTAGAAAATCAAAATTCCTTCTTGGTAAATGAACTCTGTCTTCTTCCATTTTAGATTATTAAGATAAATTAATTATAACTGCCAAAGATCACAGAAGCTTAAAAGAGTTCAGAGACCCTAGAGTTGGTCCAGTTTTACCGATGTCTGACCAAGAACACAATAATGCCTGTTCCACTGATGGAGGACCCATTACTTCTTGAGGTAGCCCCTTCCACTCTGGATAACCCTAACGGTTAATAAGTTTTTCCTTATGACACAAGAGGTTTTTTTCTTCTTTCTAAAAAATTTTCCTTCCATCATTTTTTGCCCAGTGTTCTAAATTCTCCCCTCTGGGTTCCATTTGAGCAAGTCAATTACCTCTTCCCTGTGACAACCCTTCAAATATATTCTACTAAATGGGGGTAGGGAGGGAGGAGAAAGAGATGAATATCTTTCAACATCATTAGACTAGAAAGGAGGGATTCCAGTTTCAGAGCTTTGGCTCTACCCTCTCCTGTGGATATAAGCTATCATAGATTTTCAGCAGAGCTCCTTCGCATGGTAGCAATAAAAGTTCTTCATTCTGTCTTTTTTTTTCCAATTGAATTAAACCCTTTTCTCCATAAAGCTACCATGGCTTCTCTCCAGTTGACATGCTTAGAAAACTACAAAGGAACAAGTTACACACACACTTTTACATCTTAGCAGATGTTCTCCTGGCCAACAGTAATATCCACCAATTTTGGTTTTACAAAGGAAGAGCTGAAGAAATTTGTAGCATGAGTGTTAAGATCAAACCTTGGCAATACCAGCCTGTATTTACTGTTCCACTAAATCTCATTTTCTGATTGTTAGTGAAGATAAGGTCTATGAGACAGTTTGGGGGAAACATCACAGGCAACTCTCAAGTTACAGAGCAGGTGATGACCTGCGTTGGTAGAGAGGGTTCCCACACTAAGGAAATGATGGGTTCAGTTGAAAAACAGTTCAGAAGACACAGAAAAGTGAGGCAGTTTGTTACTACTATAAGATACTGAATATATTCTTTTCTCAAAACTATGTAATAGAAGTTGTTTTTCATAAACAATCTTCCTTGTATTAATATAATATTCATATAATGTTTATATTAAGAGTTCACATTAAGAGAAAATTTTAAAAATATTTTTCAAAAAAAATTCTGACATGAATCTTCTTTTGCATTTCTCACACAGGAATATACCTGTACAATAAATAAAACAAAATTGTATTTAAAAAATTCTATTATATCCATTTGCTGCTGAGGGGTTATTTCAGTCATGTAAATACACTGGAGTGGTTTGCCATTTCCTTCTCCAGCTCATTTTACAGAAGAGGAAACTGAGGCAAACAGGCTGCCCAGGGTCATACCATAATTTCTTCAGTCATTCCTCAGCTGATGAGTACCCTTTTAGTTTTCCAGTTCTTAGCCACTACAAAAAGAGGAGTTCTAAATATTTTTATATCTATATACAGGTCCTTTTCTTATCTCTTTAGGGTGTAGACCTAGTAGTGATATTACCGGTTCAAAGAGTATGCACACTTTATTAAGTTTAACTGTTAAGTCACCTCATCCTTTATCAAAGTCATCAGGTTATGCATCTTAAATAAAGACTAACAGAAGCAGAGGGAAAGAGAAATCAGAGTGCTATATAAATTAGTACATGTATAAAGATACCAATATTTTATAGATAAATTGGAAATTTTAGAAATATGAACAGGCGTGAAAAGTCTAAGGATCCCCTATGAAAGAATATTAGGATCAAGTATCTTAACAAAGATTTTACTTCAGTTACATCTCATTTAGGGCCAGCTAGGTGGTGCAATGGACAGAGTATCTATCTATCCATATCTGTGGCCCTGGAGTCAGGAAGATGCATCCTCCTGAGTTCACATCTGGCCTAAGATACTTCCTAGCTGTGTGACCTTGGGCAAATCACTTAATCCTGTTGGCCTCAGTTTATTTATCTGTAAAATGAAATGGAGAAGGAAAGGGCAAATCACTCCAGTATAATTACCAAGAAAACCCTATATGGGGTCACAAAGCGTCAGGATATGATGAAACAACCACACAATACATTTCATTTACAGCTCATATTACTATCTTCTAGAATTAAAGGTAAACACTCAGAAAATCTGAGGTCAAAAGGAATATTCTACAAACATGAAAACAGGCATTTTCAACTTGTCAAAGGCCCCATTTAAAAGTCTCTAAAGAAACCCCATAATAATAGACTTAATAGTCTAGAACAGAGGTATTAAAAATTCTTATATACATTTACTGGTCCCCATTCCTGTCTGAGTTTCAAACCACTGCTCTAGTAATCCAATAGTAAAATTAAATTCCATAAACATTAAGTGCCTACCCACTTGTATAAAGGATTATAGAAGGTACCAGGAGAAGATTCAAGGATAAATAAGGGATGACTCGTGCCCTCCATACATTTATACTCTAGATGAGGAGATAAGACATATAGAAAAGTAGCACATCAGTGTTTGGAGCTGAAAGAGACCTTAGAAATTCTTGATGCTGATTTTTCTTGCTTATACAGATGAGGCCATTGATCTGACCAAGTTTAGCCAGGTATTAAGTAGTAGAATAGGACTTTAAAATACAAAAAGATAAAGAAAATGTATAACAGAGTCAACAGCTTTGAAGAGGGAAAGATTTTTTGTGGTTGTTGTTGATACCAATGAGAGTGGAGGGAGAGTTCTATTAAGCAGTATTGAAGCAGCCAACAGGTTCCTGCAGGATGAGTAGAAGTTTAACAAGTAAAAGAAGGAAACTAGTAACACGAATGAAAGGTGCATTGATGTGGTATACATTGCTTTATGCTTTGGCGAGAGCTTAAGAAAAGTAAGGAAGAATAACATGAAAAGAAAAGCTCCAGATCATGGTGGATCTGCTATTCCAGGTTAAGGAGTCTGGACTTCTGTGTAAACAATGAGAAACCCCACTGAAAAGTTTAGACCACAAAACCGATAGGCAGGGGTGCTGCAACTTAAATCAGGATAAAATTCTAATATCAAACTGAAGGCAAAAATCCCTGTATTATCAAAATTACCCTACCTTCAAAGCACATCTCTAACATGAAGTCTCTGGTTTGTTAGAACAATGTAGGTATGGAAAGTTATCAACTTGGAGCATAACTTAGGGAAAAAGACTGATTCTAAAGGATGGGTCTATCAGGCTGGGAGCAAGAAATAGGCACCAGATGCCTCTCTTCCCAAGAAGTCCTCTTTTGATGTAGCGGCTAGAGCATTGGGCCTGGAGTCAGAAAGATCTGAATTCAGATCCTGCCTCAAATACTTACTTAGCTGCGTGACTCTGGGCAAGTCACTCTGTCTGGCTGAATTTCCTCAACTGGGGAAATAGGGAAAATAGCACCTTCTTAACAGGGTTGTTGTGAGGAACAAATAACTTAATATTTGTAAAGTCCTTAAAATAGTACCTTTCATATATAATAGATATTTAATAAATCCATCCTCCCTCCTTAGGGGACAGGTAGGTAATGCAACAGATAAAGCATCAGTGCAGGAGTCAGGAGGACCTGAGTTCAAATCTCACCTCAGACACTTGACACTCACTAGCTGTGTGATCTTGGGCAAGTCACTTAACCCCAACTGCCCCATCAGGGGTCATCTCCAGTCATCCTGATGAACATCAGGTCACTGGATTCAGATGGCTCAGGAGGAGAAAGTGAAGCTGGTGACCTGCACAGCCCTCCCTCACTCAAAACAAAGTCAAGTGCAAGCCATGTCATCATTTCTCTGATGGCATGGTCTTCTTCGGTAATGAAGGACAAACACACACCTTCCTCCCTTTTCTTCTTCCTTCCTATTTCATTCCTTCCCATTTTCTCTTTCTTCCTTCCTCTCTAGGAGAACAAGTACATTATAATGAGTGTGTATATGGGAGAACGAGGGCACCATTAATGCTCATTTAAGAGTATACACTCATTAAGTGGGAAGTAAGGAATCAGCCACATCATTCATGTTACCTTCCTTTTTTGCTTGTACCTGTATATGAAGCAAATCTAACACAATCAGCTCTGCGCATAAATCAGATGATCTGTTAGTGGCGTGTAGAATGGGTTGCAGTGGAGAGATCACTGTGCTGTGTTAAATGAGCCCCACTGGAAAAGTATATGGGGACAATTATGGAAGGTATTACAATAACCTACGTGAGGATAATGAGGGCCTATACTAAAATGGTCGTTGTAGAACTTGGCCAATGACTAGAAGTAGAATAAAGTGAAAGAATGGGAAGAGGTGAGGATGCCAGAGAGGTTTCAAGCCTGGGTGGCTCTAGAAGACCACATTTAAATGCTAGTTAAGTATGCTCGAGCGCAGGGTTGTCAAACTCAAACAGAAATGGGGGAAGCTGCGTATTTGACCCCTCTGATCTAGTAGACAGTTCAAATGGGATTCAAGACATCAATGTTTAAACTGAAACTTAGGAAGAATAATCTAGCAGGTGTAGGCCTTTTATTCCTGAGTTTTGAAAGGCAAAACAGGATCCTTCCTTCTTAATATGATTCTTTCTCTTGTTTTTTTTCTTCTATTAGAATCTGATTTTCACAATCTGTCCCTATTTTCTCTCTAATTATCTTCCTACTAATCTGTTGTAATTTGTTTTGCATTTTTGGTTCCAAATACTTGCACAGATGATATACAAAAACGAATTCAAGTTTATTTTGGGTATCTGGCACTGCAATTATCACAAAAGTTTCCACATTATGTGGGCAATACATTTGGCAGGCAATTTCCATTGTAAAAATAAAGATATAGAAAATACCATGTAAGACACAGAACTCAAAGTAGATTTAAAGAAATTTAAATTATAACATATCATATATTTATTTTTATATGAATACAACTGAATGATTAAAAAACAGGGAACACTAAGTCCAACATTACATATCTGGAACTGACATATAAAAGCCAACATTAATTGTCTATTATGTGCCAGCACCTGCTAAGCATAATTTCATGGGTAAAAATAAGATTGATTTTGTAATGTTTTGGGATGAAGTTAGTCTCTTAGAGATCTACTGTTTAAGTCATGAACTGACTATAAATAATACGAAGGATACAATTTTTAGAAAACTTCTAGAGTACACTTAATTTGGTATCTGCCCTAAAACATCACTTCTTTTGCTCCCTTTCACTGGTAGAAAATCCAAAGCAGAGAAATCAGAGCCTGAAGAGTGAAATTTAGGGAGCACATAGTGAAAATATTCAGGCCTATTTTGCCCCTTTCTAACACACTGTGGGAAAGATGATGATGAGTCACATCATATTTACTGAATACTGAACTGGGCACATTTTAATATTTGTACCAACTGTACTTTAATTTTTCTGCTACTCACAAAATGGTTCTGACTTTCCCAGTAAAAGAATTCAGCAGTCACACACTAATCTTTTATCCAACAGAGAAAAAAACAAGGTCCAGTTAAAATCTACCTTATTGTACCTAGAATGTATACGAGCTTTTAGACATGTTTCTGAACCTTTGGGAAATTTTTCCACTCAAATCATATAGTTCTATTAAAGTTTCAGAAGTAGTCATGACTGCATCTCACACCTACTACTACAAGAATGCATTTTAAAAAAAGCACTGAATAGATTATGTATTTCTCTGTAGTGAGTGTGATATCATAAAAACCACAGAACAACTCATTCTAAAAAAAAATGGAAATCATATATCAACTTGTAGCAGGAAAATATTGGAAACCTTTACTTTGAACATGACTTTAACATTCTGTCATGCTGCAGTACTCTCTCAAAGGATGGCCACATTCACCCGGGGATCTGGTTGTAGAGAACCATTTCCACCATCAACAATGCTACTGTGGAGCTGGTTTGCTCTTAAAAAAAAACCAACAAAACTCCAAATGCTTGTGAGTAGCTATGAGAAAAGCATTTTGCAAACTTTAACTTTCTCTCTACCTACCTATCTACCTACTACCACTCTTCCTCATCCTCTTCTTTCAGATTATGTTCCATGGGGTGGTGTTAGGGAAGAAGACAAGGGGTCTGCCTAAAGAACTGATGAGGAACTTGAGATCCATCTAAATAACAAATAAGAGGGTATCAAACATTTTATCCAATTCACCTGGAGGGAACAGTGTATTTGATTTTAAGTTAAGCTAAATTGATTTGTCCTTAAGTGGAGTTAGGAAATCTTTCTAGGGGGTCAGCAAGATTCACTCAGAGAACTGTTTCCATCATAGGTTTAAAAGGCAAGTGTGTGTGTACTTGGGGTATCCTCAAAATCTTCGTGCAGCAATAAGCTTTAGTAGTTTAAAACTACACCCAGATTTCTGGAACAACTGTGTGTATGCATATGTGCATATATGTATATATCCATGTTTTTGTCAGGTACATATACACTCCCTGCATTCAACAAAACTGCTCTCCAGAAGTATAATCAGTTATGGACCCAATATCTCATTTTCCATCCAATTCCTTGGCTTCACTTTCCTTAGAAAATAAAGATCTTTAAAGTCCTTTCCAGCTCCAAATCCTATGATGATGGGGAAGCCTCTCAAATCACTTTTGCTATCCTGGTGACTTTTCTGAGGTCTAGTCCTGGAATAACTCAGGATGTGACAAGGGAACTAACCTAGGGATGAAGATGCCTGTGTTTTAATCCTGCCTCTTTCCCTAACACCATCTGTCTTTGTTTCCACATCTCTAAGATGAGGCTTGAGGTTGAACAATAAAGTCTTCCAAGATGGTCCCTTTGCAGCTCAAAGATTCAATAACCTTTAACTACCTGCTAGACAGCTAAATGTCCTGCTGCTATCTGGAACACAACTGGACTGAATTTGAACTAGTTATTAGGACAAAAACAAAGCAGCCTCCCCTTCCCTCCAGTCCTGATTTCACTATTTCTGAAAACTTCTCCCAGGCATAGCAACCTGTAAGATCTCTTTCTGCAATAAGTCTATAAGCCTAAGATATCACAATATTTCTAACTGCAAAAATATGGGCAATGTTTTAGTGAGAAAGGAAAGGAAGAAGGGAGGGAAATAAGCATTAATTAAATGCCTGTCACATGCCAGGCACTGGGCTAAGCATTTTATAATTGATCTTCCCAACAACACTGGGAGCTAGGTAACTAGACTTATTTTGCTTCACCCCAGGGGATAAAACTAGAACTGATAGGTGGAAGTTTTAGGTCACAGATTTCCACTAAATATAAGGGAGCACAGCTTAACAATTAGAGCAATATAAAACCAGTCTCAAAGAACACTCCTTAAATGTCACTTATTTAATAAGAGGTTTGCACATTTAATATAAAAATAAATCCAGTGTTTTCTAACTACAACAACCATTTTCAAAATCAAAGTACAAGATGTTAAACATCCGTTATATAATTTAGAATCTAAGAATCTTAGCACGGATAAGACTTCAGAGGTCATACAGTCCCGCTAAGAATCTCCTCTTTAACATCTCTGACAAGGGGTTATCTAGTCTCTCTCCTTAAAAATCTCTTCCCTCTCTCCCTTTTCTTTTCCTCCATCCCTCACATTAACAACTGAGAAAGTCAATTACATTTTTGGAAAGCTTGTTAAGGAGGAATTCTTTTCTGAAAATGACCTGAAATCTCTCCCCTAACCCAACTGCCTTAGTTCTATCCTCTGAGACAAAGCAAAATAAATCCAATCCTTCTTTTCAAGAAAGCTGGCTTCTAAAATTAAGAGTTCGACATAAACCTTACACATGACCCCGTCAAAATAGGCCGGATATTGCCAGCAGAAATATTTTATGACAATTGCTCCTTGTTGTATGAGGAAAAATTCTCTTTGACCATTTATGAGCATAAATTGAGTGAGATAATAGATACATTACATCAATGTTTTACCCTGGTGGAAGTAACATAGCTTATTCTGTTTTATTAAATTATAAATTATTAAAGAACAAAAATAATGCCAATATTCCCTTCCTAACAGACTTTCTGTCAAAGGTATTGTGCTTGAAATTACTCAGTACGGTAACGGATAATATGAGAAATCTTAAGAAATATGCTATCATTTTTCATGCTAAGAACACAATTATGGAAAAGGTTAGAAAATAAGTTCATGAGCAGAAATTGTTTCATTTTTTATATTTGTATTTCCAACCTCCAGGAAATGCCAGGGACATAGTAGGTACTTAAAAACTTGTAGATGAACTTTTAAAATTGGATGTGGTTACAGTTCTATGCAATTGGAATTGAGATAATCTGAATTTTCATAAAAATTTAATTTAAAAACACTTTGTTTCTCAAAATTTAGCAGAACAAGGAAATCAAAGTTCACAGTTGACTAGCTTCCAGAAAGGGCATCTGCTAGTGACATCCTGTCAATAAAGTAAATTTAGAATTTTGTTGAACCATAGTTACTAATGATGTCAATGTATGGTCAACAAGTACAATATGGAGCTCTGATTTTTTCCAACGAACTTTATTCTTCCCCACTGGAAAAATAACTTAGGTAGACTACTTAATTTTTAAATATAAAAACTAACAGTAATGTGGAATTCTACAAGTGGGTCTGTTAAAACCGTAAATTTCTACAGTTACCTTCCCCCTTCCAAAGTGCTCCTTGGAAAGATTTAATTCATTTTTAACCGTGTAAGGATTAATTATACCTTTTCTACAAATGAAGAAATTAAAATGGAGAGATACTACATGATTCATTCCAAGGTCACATAGCTAATTGGTGACACAGCGAGTATGAGAATACATAAAAGTCTATTATTAATCTCTGTATTCCTCTCTAACTGCAACAAAGAAAAAAAATTTCTGCTGTATGGCAACTGTGGTCTTAGCTGATCTTGGAATTCAATTAAACTCCACAAATATTTACGTCTGTCACACACAAGGCACTATGCTAGGTGCTAGGGATACAAAGACAAAATGAAAATTACTATTCCACTTAGGAGACATGCTGAATTTGAAGTACCAGCAGGACATCCAGGTGGGGCTGGAGCTCAGGAGGCAGATCAGGGTCAGTTTGGGGAGCATCTGTCAGCGGAACCTTTCTTCTTGAAAACAGAATGACAATGGTATCAG
Organism: Potorous gilbertii; assembly: GCA_028658325.1. NCBI lineage: Eukaryota > Metazoa > Chordata > Mammalia > Diprotodontia > Potoroidae > Potorous > Potorous gilbertii. The sequence goes on along the minus strand of CM053771.1, from coordinate 398,466,715 downwards.
AAGAAAAAGAAAACAACCTTTATATTAGAATTAAGGTTGTGGAGAAATGAGGAACTCCCTGACATTTCCTTAGCTTTGTTCCTTTCTTATTTTGGTTAAATACACCACCATTCTCCTAGTGATGTGGATAAACAATCTAGAAATCATACTCCACTCTTTACTCTTGCTCACAACTCAGATCTAATTATATGCTAACCTTGATTAATTCTATTTCTAGCTTTCTTCAAAGTTCAGCTGAAATGCTATTTCCTAGATTCTCCACCCCACCCCGTCCCCAAGGCATCATTGCCTTTTGTATTTATTTACTTATATAACTGTTGATTCCTCCCAAATAGTGCAAAATCTTTTGTCTGTATCTTTAGAGCAAAAAAGAGTGTGCCTGGCTACTATAGTGCAGTAAGTACTTAACATATGCTTGATGATTAACTCATTAATTAGAGTAAATAAGCATCAGAAAATTTACGCCAAGATGATGGGGGATCCTTTTAGAAAATGAAATAAAATATTTTCAGTTAACAAATACTCACCTATAAGATGAACTAAGAAATACTCTGAATCTAAATTTCATCCCTTAAAAAGCTACTTTATTAGGGTACAAAATGAAGCGTGGATGATGAAAAATGGATTTATTACACGTCTTTTATTACAAATATAGTAGATATTTCCATTCTAAATATAAACATTCCATGGAAAACAATGAGTTAATTTATCCTGAAAAAAGGAACAGATGAGGGACACAATAACTATTCCTATATAAAACCAAATGGCAAGAAAGAAACCAACAGATGGAAATTAGCAAAGGCAGAATTCAGCTGATTAAAAAGAACATGTGAACTGTTAACGTACTTCTCACAAAGCAGTACACTCTCAAACAGAAGCTGCTGACCCTCTTATCAAGGATACTTATAAAGGTGAGTCCTATATTTTTAAGGGACTAGATGATCTGCACAATTCTCAGATTGTCGTGTCCTAGGGAGGACTTTAACTGACCACAACTTAGGGGAAAAAATGAAGCCCAATGAGAGAAGTTGGCCATTGGTTGTTCCAGCCTCTAGCTGGAGTAAAAGGATTATCTTCCCCTTAAATATATTATATTCCTCTGTGATTATAAATAAAATTTTTTTACTAAATTCTTTGTTATTTCAGAGATGATGATGATGCAATTTTCTCAAATTCTGCTTCCTGTCTTTTAAAATCCTGGTAAAACCTTCAAAGAGTATTGAAAGATACATTGACACTGAAAGTAATACACTGACATCTCTGAAAAAGATTGCGTGGATGATGTCTAAAAGTAAAATGAATGAATTAAATGAGATTTCCAGACACTTAAAGCCTCTATGATGCTTATTTGCCTCCTACTAATAACTTAAAGTTATACAGACAATTACATTTTCTTCAAATGACACAGAGATACAAGAGAAGTGGCAAAGGAGAAAAATCTAGTGGAAAGGAAGTTCCCTGACCTCCTTTAAGTTCCGACTACAATTCCCTCTTTTTAGTGGAAAAATTCCTTAACTCCTCTTAATTTTAGAGCCTCCTTTTTGTTAATTATGTCCTATATAGTCAATATATAGCTTGCTTTGTGTATATATGTTTGGATCTTATCTCCCCCACCAGAGGGGAAGCTCCTTGAGGGCAGGGACTATCTTTAGCCTCCTTCTGCTTCCCCAGCACTTAGCACAATGCCTGACACCTAACAGCCACTTAATAAATGTTTATTAATTGATTGATGGTTGAGTGAATGATAGCAAGTATTTAGATGGAAAAAGGATACCTAAAAACTCAGCATCTTTAAAAAAATAAGCATGATTTTTGTGTTCAGTCTTGTGCCTATTTTTCTCATTAACATAAAAAGATAGTTTTTATAACATAAAAAGATAGTTAATTAAGTTAATTAAGCTTTCCCTTAAAGAAACCAGTAATAGTACTACTTTTAATACATATTGATGGTAAAAAGATTAGGAATGTTCTAAGTGACATATAAGGTTTGCTGAATGAACCCATCACTTCCAGTTCTCTGATGTTTCCCTTTGATTTTACTGATGAGAACTTCCTGGGAAGAAAGGCCACCACAAATTAGCATTTACTCAGTAACTTACAATTTTAGAGACTTGTCTGGGGTGCTGAAGGTTTAAGTGGGTCACAGGGTCACCATGTGTCAGAGGTGGGCTTTAAATCCAGTTCTTCCTGACTCAGCTCTTTATCCATCAAGCCATACTGTCTCTCTCATTCCTTACGGTACATAACCATAAAATATGATTATTCCCCCAAATGCATCTCAGAAATCTCACAAGGTATAAAAGGGACAAATAAATGAGAAAAAGTAAATTGATAACAATATTGGATTCTCCTGAAATGATTACAATGGAAAATTCTGCTTTTTATTGTTATAGAGTTTAAAATTTTAAAGATAATTTAGGCAGAGTATGTTGACAAAATGACACTTGACTATATATAGGAAACTGTATTATTAAAAGCCCTAAATACAATTATATGTACTACTTGAGCTAAATATGATATTCAAAAGAATATTGATTTGAAAGTCACTTTGTATCCTAATAACCTTAAACAGCCCAAGTCTGACTTTTCCATATCCTGAGGCAGCTGCAGGGATGAAAGTGGCTGCTGCCCTGAGCCTCAGATTCCCCAGCACTCCTGATCTCAGATCTAAAATTCCTCTACCATAAGTTTCCATGGCGCTTCAATGTCTATCAAGCACTTTCCTACAACTAAACAACTCATCTTACAAAGAAGGCATCTGAGGTTAAAGAGAAAGTCACTTAGGGCCATGCAGCGTTGGAGGTGACATTTGAACACAAGTCTTCCTATACTTTATACCCAGTATTATCTTTCCACTATACTGCCTTTCCTAAAACTATCTAAAACTCTAGCTGAAGTCATATTTACATCTGCCTCAGCAAAAAAGACATGGCACCTCAATAAACCAGGACTTCACTGAAGACCTAAAGTATATACCACATCAGACATAAAAGACCATTCCCTTGTTTCAACTTAGGAAGATAGAAAAGTCACCTGAATCCACAGTTCTTATGTAGCTATTTTCCTTTCTATGAGTAAAGGCCAAATGTATTGGATTTTGCAAGAAAGAGAGATACATGTTTGACACGTTGTGGAAAAGACATGATGGAATGATACAGGCACAGCTGTAGATTTTTTGATGTGGTAATTTTACTTCAGGAGCCTCTTGACTTCTGATTGAAGAAGACAGGAACATGTGCACTGGTCCAAAACACACTCAAGTGTCAAATTACATATGACTATAAATGCACGAATGTCTCTCTAAACTGACAAAAATCATGTTTTTCCATCTTGATCTGTACAATTTTTCACAGGGATATTGAAAATAAGCTAACTGGAAAGATGACAACTTGTTACTCAACCAAGACCTCAAAAAAAAAAGTAGTAAAGAAAATCTCCTAAATAAAAATTAAAAGGTTTTCATTTTTGGAAAATAATTCAATTTTACATTCTTTATCCTAATGAGCACATAACACTTACCTAATGTGTCTTTAAGATTTTTAACCAGGGAGCCTTTCTTCAAACTGTTCTTTCTTTCCACATAATTAGATGGCACATATCCTGTTTTGTTGGCTGCATTCCTTACCCTCCACCAAGTTTTGGAGTCATCTAGCAACCACAGACGCTCATTCTTCTTGATGTCAAGTTCTTGATCTTGCTGTGCAGTGTAATCCCACTTCGCTATAACAATAACTTCTTCTGTCATCTTTCATGGAGTCCTTCTGCCAGCAAAACATTGGAGATGCCCATTAGACAACTACCCAAAACACCTCACCCATCCTTCACCTCACCGTGAAATCCTATGTATTTGTAGCCTTTTACTACAGCTCTGGGACTGGAAATCTCCCCGTTTTATGGTTAAATATTTGAAACCTAGAGCGATTTTCATTAAATTAACCTCCACAGTGCATTTAAAAACAATGTGAAATTTTAGCTTTTAAAATAAATCCCATATAACAAATGGTTTGTTTTTAACTTGGAATAACGCATGCTCTCTGTGAGGATTTAAGATGCTGATTTCCAATTAATTTTAAACAAACATTATTAATTTACAAGTTAATGATATAAAATGGCCTCACATTCTTAAGTTTAATACTTTGGAGTTTTAGTTCTTTTATTTTCTCTCCTCAAGACAAAATTAGTTTTTATTTAGTATACTGAATACATTTCCAAACTACTGATTTAAAAGTCAGAACAAATGTCTTAAGTCTATTTGAGCAAATCTGGCAAAAAAAAAAAAAAAAACCTTACTCAGGAGCAAAAAAATTATGCCCAGGACCTTAAAAATAACTTTAATATTTATTACGTTATTACTTGCTTACCACTTGGATAAAAGGTGAGTTGTATGGTACTAACAGTAAAATGAACTAACAAATTCTCCAAGAGAACAAGGGGTTCCTAGACATAAAAGACACTTCAAGGAAGGAATCTTAGAATAGTATGTAATTAGATTTAGTTGTTTTACCAACTGACAGAAAGAAAATGTACAATAAAGTGATTTTGAAAATAAATTTTATCCTATTTCATTAAGAATTATAGGCCAATACCCAAGGATGTGCTGGTAAATGTTTAACAATCAGATCTCCACTTTTAAAGTCTTCCTTACATTACTAACATTTTCTCTATCACCCTCTTAAATCTAGACAAATAAACAAAATAATTCAAGTCCTGATTTGTACCATTTGTTGCTGTGTATAAATGCTCACACTGAAAATTTACCAATTACCTTACAAGACCAAGCCTGTAGAAACTGACTCCAACACAAATATCTTATATAAATATACCTTTACAAATACTTAAATAAAGCATGAATTCTTTAGAGAAATGTTTTTTAAAAGTTTGCAAATAACATGACATTTTCCAAACAAGGTATCTGAATTATTATAGAAAGAGAAAATCCATTTTCTCCATCTCAGGGCATCATACCAAAATCTTCTTTAAAGAAAAAAAATTGTTTAATAAACTTGTGGGGGAGGGAGAAGTTAAAGAATCTCCTTATTGTAAAATATAAGAAGTTCATATAAGAGTAGAGATAGTTTATTTCCAGGATTTTGAAATTACATGACATTATGTGCTACTCTAAACATATCTCTGTTCAGGACCTATAGAAAAGTAGATTTATAAAAGAGGAACTGAAATAAGACAAAAATATATGCCATGACTCTTAAAAGCTAATTTGTTCATCTATTCAATACAGAGTTTTTGATGTGCTTTTTTTAGGGGAGATGAGTTCTTATCACTTTATTAGGCCAGTCAACCAATACATAATTTCTGAGTTACCCCTATCAGAAAGTCATAAGGATCCTAAGACTTAGAGCTGTAAGGGGACTTCGGGGGACCTCTAGTTCACCCTTGTCATTTTACAGGTGAAAAAACTGAGACCTTGGAGGGCTCAGTAACTCAACCAAATCATACAGATATTAAGATAGTATGCATCAGAGAAAGGATTTGAACCCAGATCTTTTGACTCCTAAGCCAGTATACTATCCATTGTACCATGCTGCCTGTCCTCTAAGGTACTGTAAAAAAAATTAATTTCTTTTAAAAAGGAAATGACAATCTCTACCATCAGGAAATTTGTCATCTAGTTGGGGAAATACATGTATAAAGAGGAAACTGAAAATAAGATAACAGTTTAACATAAACTACTTAAGAGGTACAAGGCAGTACAAAATCAATTGCCATAGCGAACCAATGCTACATGTGTTCACAGAGAAAAGACCATAGGGGTGAGTTGGGAGGGATTCATGAAAGATGAGAGATGAGAGCCGAGTCTCGAAGGATAGATTATGCTAGGTGGGTTGTATTATGGCTATTCCAAATTAAAAAAAAAAAACAACAAAGATAAATTGTTCCAAGATATAGAAAAAGCATGAGCCAAAATATGAAGTGAAAGAGGAAAAGTACAAGTCTTGGTTGGGAGAGAAGTCTGAAAGTAATGTAGTATGGAGCAGAGAATTTCTTAGGAATAATGGGAAACAAAGATGGCTCCCAATTACTGGAGAGTTTGGAAGCCAGGTTAAACACATTGGACTATATCCAGCAGAGGCAATGGAGAGCCAATGAAGAAGGACCTTAAGCAAGGGAATGAAAAAAAAAAATCAAAGCAGTTCAGAATTTCAGGAAGGAAGGCACTCATGTGGGAGTGCGCAGGAGGGTCTGGGGAGAGACTCTCCCCCTTCGGAGTCTTCCTCTTATAATCGACTTAGATTTCTGACATGGAACAGCAACGGTAGTGATTCAAGCAGAATACAAGAGAGGGCATTTTACACTACCCAGCGAGGTCGGTATTAGATAAACAGAGCATTCTAATCTACTTTGTTCACCATCTATGACTGAAGACCAGACCAGAAGGAAAGAGGTTAGTTTCAAAGAAAAATGTTCATTCGATTAACCACTCCCTCCTCACACTTGAGAAACTGATAGAAGCTTAATTTCTGTATTTAATTAACTTTTATCACCTAAGGCAACAATAACCATTTATCATGCTTGGGGGTGGTAAATGACTAAGAGTAGAAGAAAATGTGAAGACACATATTTGATCTTGGGAAAGGATAAAAATTCTGAATCATGGTATATCATTTACTTCCCTGTTAAGAGAACCGGCCTTAGAGCTGACCAAGTAGCCAGCTGCCTGTGACTTTACTTGTGGTAATATTATTTTATAAGTAATTTTGGAAACCTCCCACCTGAAAATGCAGGAACTTTTTTTTTTAGAAGAGATCATACCCTTTCATGTCAGTATAAATTAGTCTAAGGATTACTAAATGTTAGAGTTCCTTGTTCTCATTCTCCCCTTCATTTTACAAAAAATGGGGACAGCGAGGGCCCTCACTTACCCCCCATGAACTGAGTTATTAGTAGAACAATCTAAAATCCGGTGCTCTTTTAACTCCACCTTTCTGCCAGGGAAAAGTGATAAAAACACGGATTAAAATACTAAGAAATATCTGAAGAAGGAAAGGAGTACAGAAAGTGGAAAAGTGAACAAAAACAAACTTCATCTACTTTGGAACCTACTTTAGCAATGTAATCATATCATTTTATTTACAAATGATGAATTCCTATCATGTAATGTACAGATTGCTAGAAATCTAATGACAACCAACAGGAATCAAAGAAATTCACAAAAGGTGAAAAACTCAAGATTTTTATAAAGTAGTTCTTCAATACAAGTAATCATCTCATAATTTCTTTCACAAAGTTTGATTCTGTACTAGAAAACAGTACAGCATACTTATTACTCAGATAACAACACTACCTTAAATCGTGATGGCACATTCTACTTTCTAAAAATTAAGAAGAGGCTGGGCAAGTCTTTTGACGTTGTTTGCCTCAGTTTCCTCATCTGTAAACTGAGCTAGAGAAGGAAATGGCAAACCACTGCAGTATCTTTGCCAAGAAGACTCTAAATGGGGTCACAAAGAGTTGGTGAATTCTAATGACTGTGATCATGTCCTAGCCTCTGCCCAGCCCTATCTAAGAACTTTTAGCTTACCTGGAAGTCTGAGAGTGATACAAATGAGTGGGACAAGACCAAGACATAGCTAGTTTAGAAGACAGGTGGAAGGGTTACATGCCTCCACTCCATGCATGTCCCACTCTCCTATCACCACTGAATAGAGATTTTTTGGTTAGAAACATGAGGGAGCAATTCATGTGGCTGAAATGTCAGCGGCATCTTTCTAGTGCACTCTTATCCCAAGTAGACAGTACTGATTTTATGTAGTCCGTGAAATGCCAACATTTAAATGTAACTTTTACCTTCTCTAATTCTAATTTTAATTGTCAGATAACCCTGTGTTCCTAGTTTATTCATTTATACATATATATTAGCTTATAAATATGCATGTTTAAGATTCAAATACTTCTAATAATGGACAAAGGCATAACAGTTTAACTTACATTACTTGCTCCCCTCCTCCAGGCCAGCGGTTCTTAAATTATTTGGTCTCAGAACACTTTTTGAAAGTTATTCAGCATTCTAAAGAGCTTTGTTTACATGGATTACAACTATTGGTATTTATCATATTAGAAACGAAAATGTCTTTGTATTGTTATGAAAGTAGTTTTGACCTCTTAAATCTCTTGCAAACTGTCTCAGGGACCCCCAGAGTCCTTCAACTACACTTTGACAAACAATGCTCTATAAGATACATTATCTGTAGAATAAAAACTCTAAGGATGCCTGATGATTTTATCAGCAAGGGTACTTGATTCATTCAGATCTCAATCCTTTAAATCTCAGTTGAGTTTTCTTGAATTGCCGGGGCTGGAAAATTCATCTATGGACAGACTAATGAATGTGCTTCTTACAACTTTGGTTGGCTGGTCCTTAAGATGGTCCTTAACACACTGTTCACTGCAGGGTTCAATCCCAAATTCCCTCCAGCTTTGGCAAGAGCAGTGAGAATTTGAGCTGTACTGGTACAACCTGGGAGAACCCAAAATTAACTTCTACAACACAATGAGTCAAGAAAGTAGGATTTCAGTAGAGGATAGGATACAGATTATTAACTACGACAGCATATTTACATAAAGAAACAGTGGTGTTTTTTACATGTATATAATTAATAAATCGGGCATTTCACACAAAAAATCAGCTTAAGGCAAATGAGAGATATGGTAAGACAAAGAAAGGGAAAGCTTAAACTAAGAGAACAAAGAAAAAAATTTTCTCATCTCCTGAGATATCTGTGAGATTTTTTTTTTAGACTTCTAGCAATAAAAAGGAAAGATGTCAAAATAGAGACATTTACTCAAGCATCAATTTAGGGCACATATTCATTAGAATCACTTTTATAAAAAGTTACAAGTAAAGGCATAATTTATACATATTTTTTTCTTTCTAAAATGCTGTGTTTTCTTCCTGTATATTTAGAAATATTTTAAAATTATACCCCTCCACAAAGGTACAAGATGTCAGTCTCTGTATCACCAAACAATTCCCAAATGTTCAGCGTAGATTTTAACTTATATTATTAGGCATATAAGAACTGCTCAGATACCTGCTTATTTTATTCAGAGCTGGCAAAAGCCTACATATTCTACTAGAAACAGAAATACCACATTTTAACTTTCTATCATAATACTACTAATTTTAACCACTATATTGGTTATATATAAATACTTATATAATATATATACAATATATAATATAACTACATATACATAAAATAATTTCCCCCATGAAACAGTCTTCCTGATTTTCTATCAATCAATGCAATAAATATATGACACAAGTCAAAGCTTTATTCCTTAAAAAAAATCCAACATCCTACCATAAAAGCAGAAAATGATACCAATAGAATTGAATCTGGCCCACTCTGTTTAAAATCTCATAATGAGGTAAAAATTCTTTTATGAAATCATGTCACACAAACAAGTATGCAGATGAAAGTAAACTGAAATTATACTCTTAGTAGTGGATAAGCAAGAGAAAACAAGTCAAAGAAAATGTTATCAGGATGACCGTACCTTTTCCTATCTGTATTCCCCGATCTACTCCTTTTGCTTCTCTAGGTTTCCAGGTTTTTTCCCCTTATGAATATATAAAAATACATAAATTAGATGGATTTCCTTAAACTGCTTGGAGGAATTCCAATATTTTAAGATTCATATAATTAGCACATTATCTGCAAATAAGAGCATTTGGAGACCCTTTTGTTAGGGCTCTGCTACAAACAGGACATTTTCCATGACCATGGGAAACAACTTAGGTGAACAGCATCAGTTTACAAAATATTTAGTGGAACACCCATTCATTTCTGTTGTCAAATCTGTTTGTCTCATATAACCAAATCATTTTATTTGAGGAGAGCCTTCAAAAACATGTCTTTTGTTCCACTGATTCATATGATATAGTTGATAATTATCAAGAGTTCCAGGATTTGCAAAGCATTTTCTTGGGCAGTATCTAATTCATGGTGATTCCAGGAGAATGTCTACAGCTATTACAGTTACCTGTTACAGGTGAGGAAATTGCGACTTGGACAGACTTGGTGACTTGGCCACAGTCATTCAGACAGTTAAGTATCTCAAGAAAAAGAGGTTTGGGCCTCTACAGACTGCAAGTCCAATCCTCCTTCTACTATGCCTCATTGCCTTTCATATTATTTTTAAAGAAAAACCAAGATTTTAAAATACATTTTCTACATCTCTTGGTAAGTTGTGTCTGCAAAGACACAGTGTTTTTTTAAAGAACATGGTGTTTTTGTAGACCACAAAATAGAAAATAAACAAAAAATGTGCCTGTTCTTTTCCCATATTTTAATCCAAGAGTCTCAATTTAGGAGTAGAACATTCCCATCAAGACTTTACAAAAAGAATCAACCATGCAATGGGTTGGTTGCTGCTTGTTTTCTCATTGTCTTTTTTTTTGTATTGTTTTGTAAAAGCACAATACAAGATGCTTTTCATTATCTGGAAAACTTTCTTGGGTTGAAACACCCATAAAACATTTCCTGGAGTACCTTAAAAACTTGTGCCATGACTATTACATTTCTTCTGTATATATTGTGTGTATTAAAATATTCTGTTCATACTTCTTCTGGATACATTTGGTCTCTTTCCAACATATTTTCCTAAATCACTACTGCTGTTTCCTCACATAGTACATTGGGTGGCTAAGGCAGCAGACTCCCAAAATGCAGGTCCCATTAGAGTCTACAAAAGTAGATACCAGTAAAATGCTAGCGGATCTCTTCATCTCACATCTCTCTGCTATCCTCAGTTTCCTCCAAGAGTGCTCTAAGGGTAATCTAGTTGGATCTTAGTCTAAACTTGATGTGGGGAACCTGTAACTTTGAGGCCTTCTAGGTCCTTGGGGGTAGCCTTTTGACTGAGTCCAAGTTTTACAGAACAGATTCTTTTATAAGTTTAGGATTAGAGGTTAGGGTTAGGTTTAAAACTCTTTAAAGATATGTTTTCAGTCGAGCTGTTTTTCCACCATTTTTAAGGCAACACTGCTTGTAATCTTTCATCATCTTTCTCCATAATGTTTCCCAAATGAGCTTAAATGCTAAACCAGGGCTGTCCTTCGTTACGTACGTCTCTTCACTTAGGAAAGAGATTAAATGACATCTGCCTGAAGTGGCTTCTGGTCTCTTTTGTTCTCTCTATGACGAATTCTCTAAGAACTGACCTTTTCTAAAAACAGTTCTACATGACTAATATGGAAATATGTTTTACATGATGACACATGTATAACCTGTATCAGATTGCTTACTAGCTGAAGGGAGGGGGAAAGGAGAAAATCTGGAACTTGATTTGTGAAAAAAGGAATGTTAAAAGGGGTTATTATAATCAATATCTTTATTTTTATTTTTCAGTCAGTGACTTATTCAAACAAATCAGCAACATAATGACCAGTCATAATTCCAGGGGACTCAGATGAAACCTGTTCCCCAGCTCCTAAGAGAAAGGCAACAGATTCAAGGTACAGACTGAAATGTATCTTTTTTAGACATGTTCAACTCAGGAAACTGTTTTCCTCAACAGTGTACTTTGCTACAAAGGTTTTGTTTTCCTTTCTTTTTTCTTTGGAAGTAGGAAAGGTAGAAGGGACAGAGTTGAAAAAAATTAATTAAAAAAAATAAAATGATCAGTTTGGAGTAGCTGTAACCACAGAGTGTCTGCTGTTCTTTAACCCTTAAAAATGTTTAGCTTGTTTTTTGCACCAACTAGCCAGGTGCATGCAGAAAACTGATTCTGAAGACTCCTGCACCTATAACCAGTTATTTGTCTAAGATGTAATTAACTTCGATTTTTATGATGCACAGCAAAAAAAATCAGTAATGGCAGAGATTCCTAAAACTACAAGCCTCTGGCCTCTCAGTTTTAATCCTGATGTATATTTTCAGAAAGGTTTTTCATCCTCCTTTGTGACCATTTTTCCAAGGAAGCCACTGTTTATCAAAGTATAGAGACTGGTTTAGAAAGGGTTGCTCAGTTCTTTTAGACTTTCTTGATCTCTTCATCCTGGGCAACTGTTGCTGAAAGAAAAACTAAAATTGTAATTAAACACAAATATTGTTATCTCTGTCTTACAACTCAGCAAACAGACTTGGAGAAGTTAAATGATTTCCCCATGGTCATACAGTAAATGGTGAAACAGGAATTCAAACCTTTCTCTTCTGATTCTAAGGTGTGAGACACCATATTACCATTTGTCATCTAGGATTATGGGCAAAATGGCTAAAAAATTTGTTTACAAGAATTTAAGTTGTTCTAACATGCTTTTCCCCCCAGTTTAAATTAACACACATTGCTAATAAAACAATGGATTTAACTTAATATACTGCCAAAGAATAGATTTCTACAACACCTGTGTCAATAAATCCACATAACCTTCCTCAGAAAAAATTCATAAATAAATTGAAATAGATGATGGTTATGTCTTGTTCAATTTTTGTCAGTTCCCTAATCGCAGTTAACAGGATCCTTTCTAAAGTTCTAGAGAAGAACTGCGCATGAATGAACTATGGTCCCACCAACAAAGATAACATGGATTATGCTGGCCTTCTAAATATTTTGCTGATAAAGTTCATACAAGTGGGAAAAGGCTGGTAGAAATCATTTATGGGTCTTGAAGAAGCTAATAAAGTGATTATTTGGCTTTTGAAAGTTTTCTTCTACAGATAAAAATGTTTTCTTCCTTTAGATCAGAGTTCTTAACCTCCTTTTGTCATATCCCTTTTGACTCTCTGACAAAGCTGATGGATCCCTTTTCAGAATAATGTTTTTATATTTATAAAAAAGAATAACATAGGATCACATGGGAAACACAAATTATATTGACATTTTTTCAAAATATCAATCCAAAATATCTGTCAAAAAGTTCATGAATCTCAGATTTGAAAACTTCTGCTTAAGACTAATTAATTTACAAAGTTTAACTTATTTGGAAACAGACAAATCAGAAACTTATTTCTTTTTCTCAATAGCGAGGTGACCAAGTAAACTGTATAAATTTTAAGCTTTTCATCTTTCACTGAAGAAAATTAGCTAACTTTTAAAAATCACATTTTACAAATTTCACATTTTAATTACAAACTTTAAGGACCTTTAAAACCTATAATATAATGTTAAAAGTGAGTTCTGATTTGAATACATAATAAGTTTATATCAAGTAGTAATAGTGCACTTTTTGTATAAAACAGTGAGATTTAAATGTCATTTCAATTAACTTGGCTCTAGGTTTGATCCCATTGATTTATTTGTTACTCTGTTTTAGCTAAATGGATAGAATTTTCCCAGCTGCTTGCTTGGGTAAATTAAAAGGCACACTCTTCATTTTACCTCATGGTAGTCTATAATTTTAAAAAATAGCTATTATATCAAATCTATTATTCAGCAGAAATTAAAATAGGGAAAATTATTTCAACCATATGTTATGTTATTTTCTTTCTCAGATCATTTCACTGAATCTGCTTTCAACCTAGATCCTAAAATACAAATTACTGGAGAAAAAAACTACAAGAAAATAAATTGCTCCTTTTGTGGTAATCAATCTACAACCACTCATTTTGATTTGGGGTAAATTGGTCAGTAACACTGTGCCACTTTAAAAACTGTAGAGGAAAGAAATGAGGTAGGATCTGACAAAGTGGGTTCTAATCCCAATGTCACTACTACTACCATCTAGGTATCTCTTCAGAGTCTCAACTTTCTCAATAGTAGAATATGGACAATATACCCAAAGTTGCCTCCTTCATATAAGTGCTGACTATAAAATAACAAACTTTCTCAAAATTCCCTGCTATTCTAAGGCTGCAGCTCTCAAACTTTTTGGTCTCAGGATCCCTTTACACTCTTAAAAATTGAGGAACCTCCAAAGAACTTTTGTTTATGTGGGTTCTATCTATAGATATTAGAAACTAAAAGTGTTATATATGAATTCAGTAAAAATAACAATAAATCTATTACATATTAATAGAGTAATACAATTTTTATAAAAATAACTAATTTTCCAAAACAAAAAAAATAAAGAGAAAAGCAGTTTCACATATTTTTGTAAATTTCTTCAATGTCTAGCTTAACAGAAGACAGCTGGATTTTTGTATCTGCTTCTGAATTCAATCCCTTGTGATGTTTGTTTTGGGTTAAGTACATGAAGAAAATCAGGCTTACACAGTTAGGTTGGAAAAGTGAGGGATATTTTAATAGGCAATAACATCTTAGTATTAAAATGAAAATAGTTTTGACCTCCTAGATACCACCATCGCCCTTACCCGGTCCCCCCATATTTCAGAGGTCAGAGGACCAACATTTTAAGAACTGATATTCTAAAGTATGGCACAAGTATGAGGTATTATCCTAAGAATTTTAGGGAAAAAATCTTAGGAATCTTCTAGGTCAATGCTCTTAATAAATTAAGGCATAAAAGAAATATGACCATGAACATGACAATTCATCAATTCTTATGTGCAGATCACACAACAGTTCAAATTGGACTAAGTGAAATGCACCAAATGCAAACAGTTAACTAAAGCTTTGGACAATTCAGAAATCCTTTATAGTTAGTCACATTATATAATAAATAAATCCAAAATATGCTTGGGTTAGTTCAAAACGTAAGTCACCTAATCTGGTTAGAATCTAACCTAAGTTTATTAACTTAATCTTTCTTAATCTTAATCTTTTACTGTCAAGGAACCATCATCCTTCCCAGTCACTTAGGGCTTCCAACCCAGATGTCATCCTCCACTGTCACTCTCATTCCCCTTACCTATGCAATCTCTTGTCAAGTCTTCCTGTTTCTATCATCTACTGCAGATCTTCTCCAGCTCACACCTATGCTAATTTAATAGCCTTCTAGCTGGTCTTCGTCTCTTCCCATTCCAGTTCATCTTCTACTTAATTTTCCGCCAAGTCTGACTGTGTCAATCAGCCTACTCAAAACCCTGGAGGCTTCCTATGTCCTTTCCAATAAATTATAAAATCTTCTGTATGGCACTGAAAGCCCTTTGCAATCTGGACCTTTCTTTCTGGTGTTGTTACACACAATCTAAAATTCGACACAGAGGACACTTCATCTTCCTGCCTAGTTCTGCACTGGCTATCACCCATGATGGAAGTACTCTCACCCTTCATATCTGCCTCCTAGTTACCCTAATTAATCTTCAAGATTCAGTGCAAGTCCCCACTGTAGCCCAATCCTTTCAATGTACCCCAATGCCTTCCCTTTGAGACTACTTTCCAGTTACATGGTATAAACCTTGCATGTTCATAAGTTGGCTGCATATTGTCTCCATTAAAATGTGAGGTGCTTTTTGGGATGCCCAGCACTTAACATAGTGCTTGGCACACATAAAGCACTTAAATGCCAACTGACTAACTGATTTCATGACATTTAAGAGTATTGGAACATTCTGAATTCATCAGTAACAGAACAAAACCTATGAAGAGACAAGACAAACAATCCAAACACAGGACGGGCTGCTATTGGATATTTTTAGTCAAAGAGTCATGTTGTTTATAGACTATCCTGACCAATTCTTCCATTTTTTTCAGATGAAGGAAACAGACACAGAAGAAATAATTTGCTTCAGTAACAAAGGCAGACCTTGGGTGGCAGCCCAAGATGCGCGACCTTCAATCTAGTACTTTTTAATTACTGAAATATTGCAAATAATAACAATTGCTATAATTATTACATACCATACAACAGTGTTTTGCAAATTATAAATAATTCCAGCAATGTCTCCCATGCTGACTTGGTACTGCCAATTTATCTCCAAACTTTAGAATCTCTGGTTTCCCTCAAAGATCAACTGAAAGGTCACTACCTAAATAAAGAGACCTATCCTAACCCCCTGAACGGGAAATATTTTCTACACACTTACATGCAGATCCTCCTTTTCAACGTAAGTATCTTGAGGACAGGGCAGCTAGGTGGTTCAGTGAATTGAATGCTGGGCCTGGAGCAAGGAAGTTTCATCTTCCTCATTTCAAATCTGGTGTCAGACACTTACTACTTATGTGACTCTGCGCAAGTCTCTTGACCCTGTTTGTCTCTGTTTCCTCATCTGTAAAATGAGCTAAAGAAGGAAATGGCAAACTACACCAGTATGTTTGCCAAGAAAATCCAAAATGGGGTCATGAAGAGTTACACACAACCCAAAACAATTAAATAGAACATCTTGAGAACAGGATCTTTTCCTTTTTTGTTTGCATTTCTGGAGTCCAGTACTTAAATATTCATTACATTGAATATATACCATTGAAAAGATAAATTCCAGCTCTAACTACTTACAAACTGTCTAACTGCAGGCAAGGCACTTAAACACAATGAATCTCAGTTTCTTTATCTGCAAAAGTACTAGACCAGAAGAACGACATGGCCCTCATTTATTTCTAACTATGCCCTGATAAAAAGTGAAATCAAGCTATATTCAGAGCTATGTTGAATAAAATACCCACATGCTAAAAAAATCATACAATATCATAACTTCAGTAAAAAGAAATTGTTTCATTAGCCATTTAAATAGGAAGCTATAAATGATTTCTTAATTAACACATGAAAGACTTTAGCTTCTTACGGATAAAGAACATTTATCATTCACTTCTGTATTCCAAAAAGCAGACATTATCCATTGCATATAAGTAGTAGTTAACATTCATAGAACGAATGAACATGTCAGTCACCCAATGGCTCAGGAGTAATATAGGCACCATCAGTGTAAATCTGGTTTACTGGCAGAAGATACCTTATTAGTGTCATTCTTTCTGGGGTTGCATTACACTGTGCTGGGGCACTGTGGGGACAGAGAGGTTCAAACCCTGCCTCTAACATATATTAGCTGTGTGACCATGGACAAGTCATGATGTCCCAGAAAACAAACTAAGATTTTAAGTCATAAACTGGCTACAAATGTGCATCAATGAAGGGAGTTCCCAAGCCAGGAGTTCTCTACACTGATCAAATCAAAGATGCAGATATTAATGCCCAGTTAAACTGACATTTTTTTCAATGAAATATATGAAGACAGGTCCTGGAGATGGAATAATAAACACAATAAACATTTATATAGCACTGACTATATGCCAGGACTATGCTAAATGCTTTACAATAATTATCTCAATTAAGAATCGTGACAAACCCTGAAAGGTGGGTACTGTTATTATCTGTAAGGGGCACCGGCCGCCATGCCACCTGGGACGCCACACCGATGGACACCAGGTAAACCGAGTCCAGAGCAGGGAAGGGACGGCCCCACCCTTGTTTGTTCTTATTACCAGGGTCCCGGGTCTGTAAGAATGTGCTGCCGTTACTATAGTTCCGGGCTTGTTGTATCTGTTACCATACCATACCATATGTGTTCGTTAGGCTGATGGGGCAGAGATTACATAACCAGAGCGCTTGCTTGAATAAACTGGAGTTGCTTCATGACCGGCTCTCCTACCTCATTCTTTTGCTCCCAAGCTCTGCAGGAGGACAAGCTCCCTGCTGGCCAGGCATAAGACTTAATTCTCTTGGCGTGCTAAGTCGTTACCACAGCAATTATCCCCGTTTTAGAGATGAGAAAACTGAGGCAGGCAGAGGTTAGTTAAGTGTCTTGGCCAAAGCCACACGGTTAGTAAGTGTCTGAGGACTAGATCTGAACTCAGGAAGATGAGTCTTTGACTCCAGGCCTAGCACTCTATCCACTGCTTCACCTCTCTCCCTCATTTCACTGGTTTCATTGGAACAGGGAACTCCTGGGTCAGGAAATTCCTTCCACGTACAAATGCAGGTTTGTAACTGATGGTCTTAGAGAACTGCCTTGAGTCCTGAAAGACTAGGACACCTTACTTGTCTAGTATCTCACAACCAGAAAACATCAGAAGCAGGACTTGAACCCAGGTCTCCTTGGCCTTAAGGTCAGTTCTCTATCCACTACAATACATTGTTTAAAATAATTTTAAAATATTTCCTGAACATATTAATATAAAATGAACTTCTTATGTTATAATGAGCATATGAATTATGACAGTCAATACTGGACCTTCTTTTCTTCTGGGTATTCAAGATTTACAGTAAAATTGGAAAACTTATAAAAGAAGTAACAAGTGAAAAAACTTTACAAACCTGTTCATATTAACCTAGTCTTTCAAAGAATTTCCTCAAATCCTGAGTGCTACAGGAACTCTGCCCGACAACCAAATTTACATTGAGTGTGCCCACATTTCACCCTCATCCCTTAGCCATCTGCAGGCTTTCTACAGCTCTCTATTGTTAAATGAAAAGTACATAAACATCTGTCTACAGTCAACACTGAGAATGCCTACATAGATATTTTGGGGAAAAATATCTGGCAGACTTCTGTCCATTCCTTCTAAATCCCATCCATTTAGGTTCCTTTTAACCCTAGTATCCTATAAAAGAAATCAGTTGCATGGTTTATCATCTGTCACAATAAAGGCAGTTACATAAAACAAGACTGTTATAGTGAATGCTACACCTTTCTTTCACAGATGTAGAGGCTACCATGCTTATACTTTTTAAAGACATATTTTTCTAATTAAGCAAACAAAAACAATTTGTGTATTTAAAATACTGCCTTAGTGTCTTCTTTATCAGACGGGGAATATAACCTGCTTCTTCCGGTGTAACTACAGACCATAGAATATTGCTGCCAGGGCCAAGAATAATGCTGTGCAAATAAAAATAAATGTTTGTAGAACTGAATTCCTTAGGAGAAAACAGTGGCAATTTCACGATTGTAAGAGTGTCCAGAATTTTCCTTCACATGCCCCACAAAATGATCTTGCCTACTCTATTACCATTTCTGACAAAGCTGAATATATAAAATTCGTTAACTTATCTGTTCTTCCATCTCAGAAAGTCTCTACTCACACTTTCATCCTTGTGTCTAGTCTCAGGGGAAAGCCAATGTATATTAGGATCTCATACTCAGAATTTCACACAACTTTTAAAAGAATACTCCATATTGCATACTGAGAGATGTTACATGAGTGAAGGGCAGGGAAGGGAAATTTATTAATGTAACACCACTAATTTCCATCTAAGTAAACATTTAACCATGAAGACAATTTCTAACTGTAATTTCTTTCTCCTTCTACTTTCAGATCACTATATATACTAGAGTAGTTACTGTACCTACTTTTCATACTGGGAGTTTGACTCATATCTTATTATCTATTTAAATTCCATGAATGGGATTCAATTATTTTCTTGCTGCAGATTTCAAGAGCATCAGCCTCTACAAAACACACACAAACACACACACACACACACACACACACACACACACACACACACAATACTGACAGAATAAAAGCTCTACAGTGGGGAGGTGACAAAGAATATTACTTCCTATTAAACATTTAGTGGCAGCATGCCTTCCTTTAGAAAAGTGTGTTTTTTCTGTTCAACTGTATTATTTTGTCTTGCAAATTCTTATCTGTTTTGGCCTAAGCTTGCTTCATATAAATAAAATATTTTTATACTGACCAAGATGAAGATTCTCTATACCATTTTATCAATTATATATTTAGTATATGTTCAAGGAACTACATATGCATAATCTATTATCTGGAAAAAATAAATAGTCATGTTACTTGGTTTTCTAACTTTCCAAGAATTTCTTAAGCAAGAAAAATATAAAAATACTTTACTGCTTTCTCTTTTGGGTGGGAACAATTTTTTCACTATATATAAATGGAAAATTTTAAATTTAATCAAATCAATAAATGTCTAGCAAATGTCAGCTTTCTATAAAGCACTGCAGTTGGTACAAGAGGATAGTAAAAACAGGTATACGTCTTGTCTCTCAAAGGCAAGTACTCATACCCCACCTTTTAAAAAAGAAAACAAAAAAAATTGGGTTTTTTTCCATGTTTTAAGTAAAAATCTCAGTAGGATATTTTATCAAATAAGCTACCCTTCATTATTTAACTGAAATGGCTAGTGCATATTTTAACCAGAATAGTTCACTGAGGATAATAGAACAGTGAAATCAATAAATTAAGGAAGCTCATTACTGGAGTTCTTTCCATAATTCTTTTCTATTTAATTTTAATGAAAAATCTTTGAAAATATGACATCAAAAGACATTTGCCTTATACTCTTTGGTGGGGAGAGCAGAAAGATGTATTTCACTTTGTAGCACCCTAGTTAAGGCTGTGCCTTGCAAATACCAGGAAAATAGCTGTGATGTCTTTCCTCCCAAAAGCTTCAGGGAAAACCACTAAAAGCATATGTATTTGACTTTGTATTCAACAGTATTAGAGCTCCCGAATTGCAAATTGGACATACTCATATTGCTATTAATTACGCAAATGTCTTACCAGTCAACAGCCAAAAGACTGCCTTCATATCACAGAAACTTAGTGACCATCTAACCTAACCAAGACTTCACCCAGAATCCCATCTACAACATGAGCGACAAGTTGTCATCTAATCTTTTCTTGAATACCTTTGGTGAAGGGGAAATCCCTCTTTGCCCAAAGGAGTCCATTCCTTTTTTAAAGATAATTCTAATCAATTGGGAAGCTTTTGCTTAAATCAAACAAATCTGTCTCTTCCACTTGGTTACTTCTAATTCTGCCCTCTTAGCGTAAGCAAAGCAAATCTGTTGTTGTTCAGTCATGGATGACTCTTTACAACCTGATTTTAGGGTTTTCTTGGCAAAGATACTGAAGTGGTTTGCCATTTCTTTCTTCAGTTCATTTTATAGATGAGGAATTGAGGCAAACAGGGTTAAGTGACTTGCCCAGGATCACACAACTAGTAGTGTCTGAGGCTGATTTTGAACTCATGCCACTTGGATGCCCTGCAAAATAGGTCTAATCCTCTTCAATCTGATAATTCATTAAAGATCTAAAGATAACCATCATCTAAAGTCTCCCCATATAAAGTCTCTCCTCTAGACAAAATACATCCCATTCATTTTACCAACTCTACTATGATACAAGTTTTAGGTACTTTACTATCAAGGTTGCCCTTCTTCTGAATGTTTTATTGCTTTTCCAATTTCCTTCCTAAAAATGGCATGAAAGAAATGTAACATTTATCTGGGACCTGGGACCTTATCACTTAATCCCAGCCAATGCTTTTCTTAATGGAGTAGAAGAACATATTGACTTCCTTAGCTGCTCTGTCAGAAGGTTGATCCATATTTGAGCCTGAAATTCACAAAAATTTCCTAATCTTTTCCAGATAAACTGTAATCTGAACCTGTAACTACCATCTTGCACTGTGAAACTGATTTTTTTTAGACTTAGGTACATAATTATTAAATTTCACCTTATTAGATTGGTGTTAACTATTCCTCCCAGTTTTGTGCCACCTTCAAACTTGAAAAGCACACTATATGTACCTTTCCTTTTATCACTGACTGTTTAGTAATCAGACACTCATCATTTCAAGTCTTCCACTGGGAGATCTTTTCCCTTGTACTCTTCACTTGTCCCTTTCTCTATCCCTAAGGTGACCCAGAAAGTATCTGGTCTGGGTTGGAGGTAAGGAAGGAAGACCCCTCACTAGGCACATCCTAGCTTCTTGCCCAGCCCAGAATGACAGACTGCTCACAAGGCTTGGATTAAATGAAAGCCAACAAGTCTATTCTTTCCAATGAGAATGAAGCTGCTCCAGCCCTTAGAGTTCTTCTATCCTGTCCTGTACTTTTCAGTCTATCAACAACATTACAGACCTAGTTATGTAACCTAAGGACCTCTGAGCCTTACATTCTTAGCACTTCTGGGAGTTTCCATCTGGCCCATAGCCCTTTTACGTGCTGTCTCACCACATTACAGTGTGAATTCTTTGAAAAAAAGGATAAAATACTTCTTGGCACACACTAAGTGCTTAATAAATGCAAAATAAATAACTGAATGCAAAAGTATTTATGAAGCACTTAGTATGTGGCAAGAACTATTACTACTTATTTGTGTTTATGATTTACTTATCTGTAAACTTATCATTTATTTACCACTTCTAATACACATTTCTCAACCTAGTACATAATATCATTAGAAACTGTCAACTGTTTTAGTAAAATCTAAGCAAATGATAACTAGCACCAGTCTACCAATCCTCTCAAAAAAAGAAAAGGTCTTAGACTAGCATGGCCAATTTTTTTTTAAATCTTGTATTTGTATCTTTTGCTTTTGTATTATAATCATTCCTAAATACGTGTCCCTTTCCTAATTTCTTAAGCACACATAATGACGACAAAAAAGGAGTTCAGCAAAACGAACAGCACAGTTTACCTGCCTTTCTATAGCTGCTCCAACATTATTAACCATCCTTTGTGTGCCTTAGTCTTTTCCAAGTTATCAAGAAACCATGATGGTCCCTTATGATTATGGCTTTTAGCTATTTACCAATAATTCCTTTAATTATCACATTCAAGAATTTTGCTACAAATCAAAATCAAGCTCACTGGACTCCCCTTAGAGGTTCATTAATTTGTTCAGTGCCCAAGTATGTTATCCAATAATAAGAGGCTGCTCTGGTATCAGTAGAAAGAGCAAACTGCTACGATTTGGGACACCTGTGTTTCTTGTTTCTCCAGCTAGGGCAAGTCTCCATGTATTTTTCTAGGATTTATAAATTTTCCACTCTGAAATTCCTCATAGCCAAAAGAGGAAACAAATTAGGCATTTCACTTGCCTCCTCTTTGGCTCAATTTCACCCCCAAAATAGGAATGCTACCCACCCCTTAATTACTTCAAGTATAGCAGAGAAGATGAGATATGGATGTTAAAGTGCCTTGGGGAAAAAATGGAAAGTCCTCTGGAGATGTTATATCTATATATTTTATATATATATATTATATAGATGGATATAATAATAACTACTATTATTCCGTAAAAGGTGAATTTGGATTAGCTGGATGGAATTATAAGGACACAATACATTTCTCATCTGATTATTCCAACTCAGACCCAAAGACTTAGGGATTTAAGAATAAGTTCCCAACTGCTTGGCTCTAAGGGAGCCTGTTTAATGGTGTCTGCTATCAATCTGTCCTATTAACAATTCATGAAGTTAGAGACAACACATGACGGTTCCAGTCTATATTGTCCCAACCAATTGTGGATTCATGGATCACTTAAACCCAGATCGTGCTTGTCTGACTACTTGGGGATTTCCTTCCTAGTTTCTCTCTTAATAATTAATAGCAAACCACACATGTTAATAATAGTAGTTTAAACTATTTGAAGAATCTCAAGCATCTAGCATAGTACTAGGTACTTAATAATAAAAGCAAGTTAAATTTAAGAAATTAAAATATATAAAATATTTTCACCACAATACCCCTGTGAAGTAGGCAGTGAAACATAATCAGCATTGTTAGGCGCCCCACTTCAAGGTGAGGAAACTAAGACAGGGGGGTTAAGTAAGATCACAGAATTTATTAGCCGAGTGCCAGGCCTGGGCATCGAACTCAGGCCTTCAGATTGTAGAAAGACCAGTGATTTTTTTTCACTGATCCACAATGTCTTATCATTTAAATCAATTCTCAATTAAACAAGGCTACTCTGTTTTTGTGCCATGGTTGCTATAAGTGCAGAGGAAACATATTCTTAGCACTTACTCTGTTTAATCAGCTAGGAGAACAACTCAAAAACAAGGCAGAACAACTCTGTCTTCTAATATTAACAATGACAGAAACTGGGCAAGGCTTCTGGAGCTCTAACAAAAGTGTTATTGATAGGTTTCACTACTGCAGAGGCAGGACTGACTACATGGCTCCTCTCCCATAGAGGTCAATCATTTTTCAGTCACACCTGGCTCTTCATGACCCCGTTTTGAGGTTTTCTTGGCAAAATTCCTGAAATGGTGTGCCATTTCTTTCTCCAGCTCATTTTACAGATGAGGAAACTGAGACAAAGAGGGTTAAGTGACTTGTCCAAGGTCACACATCTCAGTAAGTGTCTGAGGCCGCATTTGAACTCAGGACGATGAGTCTTCCGCCTCACACAAGATGAGCAATCCACCCAGATGCCCTGGTAGCTATGGTACGAGGGCAGAAATGCTGGGAGATAGTCTGCCAAATTAGAAAATGAGTCTCCCCATCCAGCGCTACATCACCTGATGTAGACTCTTGGTCCCTAGAAGTTTCCAAAAGGCTTTAACGCACCAAGAATATTGGGCACTAGAAGTATTTTTTAAATGCCAAAATGTTAGTTTTGTTACTATTTTTTTTTTTAGGGAAAGTTTAAACTGAGGCTCAGGGCAGCTAGGTCAGGAAGACCTGAGTTCAGATCCAGTCACTTGCTTAGCTGGGTGAACCTGGGCAAGTCACTTACCCATTTGCCTCAGTTTCCTCGTTTGTAAAATGAGGGGAAAGACATGGCGAACCATTCTAGTATCTTTGCCAAGAAAACCCCAAACGGTGTCACAGGATCATACCCTAAAATAGTTGAACTGACTGAGGCTAACATGATGCTTACAGTAGGGGCACAATAAATATTGATTAATTGATTATCAAGAGGCAAACTGGCTCTCCTTACCAGCAGAAATATGATAGCAAAGGATTTTGCAAATGAAAGGGTTACATAAATAATGCTCAACTTTCCTTTTCCCTCCCCAGTGGGATAATACTTCATTAAACAAAGCTCTTGCTGTTACCAGACTAGAATAGGAAATTATGACATGATGGTAACTGATGGAGAAAACTGAAATGGTATTTATGAAATAAAAGTCTAATTTACTTTACTCAGCCCACAAAATTCAAGCCATCTGATACATAGCCTCTCTTGAAATTTATATTAGTATCACTTTATCCCCCAGAATCTAATATTTGTTCAATGAAATATTATTTATATCATGAAAGTATAATTCTAAATAACTGATAATATATTCCATATAGGTATGATAATATTTCTATGTAGTAAGTCCTTAAAATTACAATGTGACCCAGGTAGTAAATGGTCAAAGGATTCAAACAGTTTTCCAAAGAAAAATTACAAACTGTTAACAATCACATGAAAACATCACATGATGTAGCCCTGGATGGGGAGACTCATTTTCTAATTTGGCAGACTAGCTTCATGTCACTAGTAAGAGAAATACAAATTAAAACAACTCTAAGGTTTGACCTCATACCCAGCAAATATGACTCCCCCAAAACAAACATTAATGTGGGGAGAAAGGGAAGAAAAGGGGCTAGCAAAGATAGTATTTATCGTGAAGGTCGTAAATTAACCCAAACACTGTAAAATCTACCTGAAATTATGTAAGAAAAGTAACTGAGTGATTCGTAAACTTTGATCTAGCAATCCCACTACTTTTAAGGAGGTCAGAGACCAAAAAAAAAAGGCCAGATAAATACTCAAATACTCGTAGGTACAACTTGTAGTAGCTCTGAATTTTGGGAAAAAGTAGATGCCAATCACCTGGGCAAACGGCTGAAGAAACTTATCAGTGTAGTGGAATGTTACCTTACAATAAGAAAGGATGAATATAAGAAATTCTGATAAACATGAAATGATCTGTATAAAATCATACTGGCTAAAGGAAGCAGAACCAAATGAAATTAAAAGATAATTAGAAAGAAGCCAAACTCTAAGAAACTAAAAATGCAAAAATTGTCCTGGAAACCAGATAATGAAACTTACCCTCTCCACTGTTTCAGAGAAGCATGAGAGCACTCAGACACAACATTGCACATATTGTGGGGCAAAAATAAGTCCTTATTTTTTGGAAAAGCTAAGGACATTCAGATATGCTTTTCGTCTTTATATAATAGTCATCAACATAATTTTTTCTTAAAGATCTCTAAGCACCAGGTAGAAGTGGCTTCATTTGAGATTAAGTTTTTCCTCAGAGGTTGTGAAGGAAGACAGGTTCCAGTAGTAGTAAGAATTAGTAAGTGGCTTCCCCCATGGATGGATTTTTTAATAGCATGGGACCAGGAAATGTTCCTGAGAGTTTTAACCAAATACAATTTAATTATGTGATGCTGGACGTAAATCTGCAGGATATTCAACCGGGAGTTTGTTTTGATTCTAACTTGGCTCTTTTCATTACTGCAAATTGAAAAAAAATTAAGGCTAGCAAGTAAGTTTGTCTTATTCTTTTGTCTGCTTTTGTTTCTCTGTACAATGTAGGTAAATCTTTTTCTTTTGTTGTGTTTAATGTCATTTATAGATTCTGTTACCTTTGAAAATTTCTACGGGGAAAATGTAGCCAGCCAGAAAAACTGCTCAAAAGCTGCAAAGAGTTTAGAATGCTGGGGAAGATTAATGAATTTTCATACATGAAACAGTTGTCTCAGTAAGCAAAACTAACTCTGGCTTTAGGCTTTCAGTTGGAGAAGAAGAAAGAACCAGGAAAACAACAGATACAATAACTACAGCAACATAAAAGAACAGTGAAAGAAAGATAAAATGATTAACTGTAGGAGTTCTAGGAAACAAATAATGAAATATATTATGGGCACCAAATAGTACACATACTATCTGATTTTCTTAGCTGTTTTAGCCTAGAAAACTCCCTTTCAGACATTCCCCAAAGGACGGCTATCACTTTGAGGTTCTAAGGTTCCCTTCACTATGTAGCTCCCAAGGCCTCTCTTGTTCTTGGACAGTTAGCCATGGCTCTCAGCAAATGCATTTACAAGAGCAGTATAGTCAAAATCACTCCTGTCTCTACGCCTAAGACACAGTGTCTGACAAATTCAAACAGCATCTGTGGGTAGAGAATGAAGAAACTCAAAGAAAGTGAAGCAAACATGTAGAGAAACACATGTGGCCAAGGCAAGGACAGAAATCCCCAATTGCATGGACTTAATATCTTTCCTCTCTTTCTAAAAAAAAAATCCCACTCTCTAGTGTCAGAGCTAGCCCGATGGTGAGTTCAAAACTCTTCTCTGTATCCATGGAACATCTTACCTGGAGTTGCTTAGTCTCTCCAGTTACCGCATTCCTTAATTCATGTCTACTGTCTGGAACATGTGTCTCCACTTTGAATTCCCTAAAAATGACCCACAACTTGCTGAATAGGGTGCCTCTGTTCTGGGTACATAACTTAAATACCTTGGCCAAGGGGGAGTAGGACAGGAAAACTCCCTTTGGAACCTCCCCCCCCCAACACACACAATGCTTTCCTCACCACAGGAGTGTCCAAAATAAGGTGCCTTGAAATGACAAACTGCCTTATAATAATCCCCCCAAGGAAACAGCATCTTCCATCAACAAATGAGATTATCCTTTCTCATTCCAAGTATTCACATTTGATAAAGGTGTCACTGGGGGCTAAATATTATCAGCTCTGCATCTGTGACTACATCAGCTAAGGGAAGGAGCTCCTCTCTCCTGTGCTTCGTTATAAGGTAAAACTCACTGTGGGAGTGAAGAAAGAAAAATAAAGAAATAATTATGCTGCAAAAACAAAGGGTATCAATAAAATTATAATAACTAATTGCAGATTAAATTATAGATAATTAAAAGAAAAATTATGCAAACAATCTGTCTCCATATGATTAATATTTCAACCATAGTTAATGGTTTGTAGATGATTTTCCCAGCTACTGGAAAGGGAAGAGCCTTTGGTTTTACTGAAAAAACTAAGATAACACAGAATCAGAACCGACAGAAAGGGCACTGAGATGGCCTGTGCCTGCTGCAATGCTGTGAGCTCCCAGAGACATGAGGCCGCTCAAGAGCAGGGCTCAACGTACAGAAACTTCACTAAGGACAAAGCTGGCCCACACAGCAGCAGGACACAAAGATGGAATGATGTAATTCAACAGTTTACACTGTGCTGAGGGGAACACAACCTGCATATATAGAGAGACAATACAAGACAGGGAATGCTGGGGGCGCAAAGGAGAGATTCAAAACACAGGGTCATAGGAAATTCGATTAGCTTGGGAGCAAGGGAGGAGGAGGAAGGAAAGACCTGAGGAAGAATGTGCTAACTTAGCACAGCAGTTAATATAGAGTCTGAAAATCATGGCAGAATGTGCTAACACTGTCAAAAAGGTATCATCGCGGAGAATGCCCATGGGGAAAGTAAAACACAAAACAAACAAACAAACACAAAACTCCAACAACTTCCACCCTGTATAAGATCTGTGATGGTGCATCTCCAGTTTTCATGTCCTGGATAAAGACAGAACGGAGTCTGAGAAAATCTGGACAAAGGAAAATTAAAATGCATAAAGGAAAAGAGGCATTTCCACAAAGACAGACAAAAAACACGACGCTTTCTAGCTTAGAGAAAAGAAATCCCAAGAAGGAAAAGCTGCAAGTCCAACCAAGGAAACAGAGCAAAGGGCAGGACTTCTTTACAAGACATCAGGAAGTTTAAACAGCACTTCGCAATGAAGTGGAAAATGTATATAATGTATATGACATATATTATTACAAGGGTAATAGCATAAAAATATTAACCAGGCAAAATAGCATAAGAATATGAACTAGTTGAAGACAGGTTCTTAGAAATTCACTGGAGAGAGATTCATAATGGTTTATTAAAAGAAGCCAGGAATAAATATGCATTCCCACAAAACACTAATTGGCATCCCTGTCAAAGAAAGATTTATCAGAGAACCATTACTGGTCTGAGCACGGTGGAGTTTCTGACATTCCAATACAAATGTTGAAGAATCCAATGAATTTTCACCGAATTCAGCTGCCAGTTACTAACAGTGAAAATGCAACTGTAGAACCTTAACAAAACAATGCTTTTAGCCTCTAAAAAGTGTTCATGAAATAATTTTACGAATATTAAGACAAAACTTAAGGTAGTTTCTTCAATCTACAAAGAGGAATTCTGAACATACAGGCCAAATCAAATCCCATCAAATTAATTGATTTAATTAATCAATCAAATCAATTAATTCCTAGGATTATCCATACGCTTTTGTTTTCCCTGAATAAAAATCTTATCTAGTAAAACTTGATATAGTAATCATAAATGCTTACTATTAGCTTCAAAAAGAAATGTCAGTCATTGGCTGAGGCTAATAAATCCTTTTATTACAAGAAAATGCTTCTCACATTATTTATAACAAATATGCTCTATAACCTCCAGAAACCATGGGCCACATTCAGTTCACAACATAAATATTGTTGACACAAGGGGTTAGCAGTCTTAGTGGACAAAGTAGGAAAAAAAATGCATCTCTACTGCATAAAAGAAGGCCACTGAAATAACCAGTTGTGACGTAAACATAAAAGAAATTAAAACTTACCAGTATTTGACAGGGGAAAGAAGACTTAACCTCTATCATTTCACCTACTTTAACATACGTAAAGAAATAATTACGTTGAACAAGAAAAATAATTTCATCTTAAACCAAGTCTTTTGAAAAATTAAACTTGAAATTAACTCAGCAGCTAGGAATCTGAATCATAACTTATTTACAGTCTAAACCCTACACTGAAAAAGTAGAAAACAGTTCTATTCAATACCTTAGCAAGGCCACTTAAGTTTTTAAAGCATAATTTGACTTACCTTTGGCACACAGTTACAAGTTGTGACTGATAAAATGAGGTACTACTCTTTAATAAAATTATGTCAGAAGATGTTTCAGAAGTTGCAAAACTGTAGAACTGTCTTCAGTTTCACCTCTAGCACAAAGTTTCACAGATGATTCGGATCCAGAATATTTTTA
Source organism: Potorous gilbertii (assembly GCA_028658325.1). NCBI lineage: Eukaryota > Metazoa > Chordata > Mammalia > Diprotodontia > Potoroidae > Potorous > Potorous gilbertii. The sequence goes on along the minus strand of CM053771.1, from coordinate 398,437,100 downwards.
TTATGTATATAATAGCAGCACAAAATCTATCTAAAAGAAAAACAAAAAATACTCAGAATCAATGAGATATTTGGTGGCATTCCAGTAGTTATTCTCCAAGTCAATGCTTTCATAGCTGAATTTAACCTTTCCTTCTCAGACAAAAAAACCCAACAACCATGATAGTTTCAGATTCCATTCTATTTTTCCACTAACGCCTAACAGACACCCTACCCTTATTGTTTTTCAACTGTTATGCCACTGGAAAAAATACTCTGCTACGTGTTCCTAAGATGGAAAGGCTTAAAATAATGATACTAAAATTATCAATCAACAAAAGTTTATTATTAAGAATGTACTATATGTTAGGCACTAGAGACAGAAATACAAAGAATAAAACAATCTTCACCCATATGACTACATACACACACACATATGTATATGTATCACAGTGTTTGTACACACACAGCAAACAGTTAAATGCAAAGTAGTTGGGGGAAAATTAGCCAAATTTTCATGCAGAAGATACTTAGGTTTCACCTTAAAATGAAGAGAGGTACTTCATGTGGAACAGCCTTATAATGGCGCTGAGACAGAAGATGGAGGGTCATATGAGGAGGACAGAAGGGCAGTTTGTCAGAACTGCAGAAACTACAGAGGGGTTAAAATAAGGATAGAAAATAGGTACCTTAAAGGCCAAACAAAGAAGTTCATATCTTTTCCTATAGGCAATAGAGGCCACCAGAGTTCACCGAATAGGAGAGTGAGATCATTGGATCTGTGCTCACTTTGGTGGCTGCATACAGGATAGCAATGAGAATCTTGAGACAAGACCAGTTGGGATAATGTTGTAATAACATAGGCAGGAGGGGATGAGGGTCTGAATTACGCTGGTAGTTGTGTGAGTAGAGAGAAAAGATGAGCTTTGAGAAGCAGCTTGAGGGTAGAAAAGGCAAAATTGAACAACTAGACTAGATATTTACAGTAAGGAAGAGTGAGGGATCTGACAGTATGGAGATGCAACACTGAAACTAAGACTGCATATATACTATAGCTCTAGGAGTCAGATACAAAGAAGGCAGAATTAAAATCACGAGAGCTAAGAAAAGTTACCAATAAAGAAGGTACTGAAAGATGAGGGCCTAGGATAGACTTTTGGTAAATACCCTGTAATTGGACGGCAATGATAAGCCTAATAAGCCAATAAAGGATACTGAGAAAGAATGACCAGGCAGTGGTATCCTAAGAAGCCACAATGGAGAGCATTTCCAGAAGGAGAGGTGGTCAACAGCTTCAAATGCATCTGAGGTCAAAGACGAAGACTGAGCAAAGCACATCCAACATGGCAGGTAAGAGATTTCTGCTACCACCGGAGTGAGGAGGGGTTCAGTTTGAGTGATGACATCACAAACCAGATTACAAAAGGTTGTGGGATATAGGGGAAATGAGAGAATGGTGGCAATGAATGCAAATAGTTTTTTTTTCAGGAATCTGGAGAAGAAAGGAAAAGAAATATGTTGTGAGAGTCTGAAGGAAAGGGAGGGTCCAGGGATCAGTAAGCTACCCGTTGGTGGCTCTTCCTCTCCCTCAGCTTCCAAGACAGCACACTCCCTAGGTTTTTCTACCTTTCTATCCATTCTTCCCTTTCCCTTAGGGATTCAAGGCTGGGTGCTATCCCAAGACTCTTCAGTTGGCTCTCTTAGCTGTCTTCCTTCTCTCTCATGGAAATGTCATTGACTCCCCTGACTCATTAACAGAGGGAAGGCATTAAATCTAGTATTAGGAGGGGTTGAGGAAGATTTCCTGTAGAAGGTGGTATTTTAATTGAGACTTAAAGAAGCAATCAAATGATAAATCTTTTGGTCAAAGGAACTTACTAAGCTACACAGCAAGGGAGGTTTTACAATCTTTGCTGGTTTAAGTGTCTATACAGATGAAGTCACAAATTCTTGAAGCATTAAAATATCTTTCTACTGATTTCCCACATCCCCCCCATACACCCCACCCCCAAATTTCAACTTTAAAGCAGAGATCCCAAGATATTTAACCACATATTTTTGTGTGAAGGACATTTAAGAGGAAAAGATATGAGTAGAATCCAGGGAATGAGTTTCTCCTGCCCCACACCTCAATCGATACACACACTTTTAGCATCTGTAATATAAAGGGAAAGAGGTCCCTTTATTTAGTGAGAAAACCTACATGAAAAAATGTCAAGTGCATAGTCCTATTTTAAATATTTACAAGGTATTTACTGAGGGACCTTGGGTAAAATACATTCTACTGAAAAGTAGCTACCACTAGAAGGTGATACAATGAATACAGTATTGGGTCTGGAGTCAGAGATTAATCTTCCTGAGTTCAAATCTAGCCTCAGACAGGTACTAGCTATGTGACCTGGGGCAAGTCACTGGTAAAGGAATACTCTGAATCTCTAACTTCATACTCTAGCAGTTTCCAAGGGAAAAGAATGTGGCTTTTGTCACTGCCTTGTTCTTCCCTGTCAGGAGGGGTTTGGTCCTTTTCCCACCTTTACTGCACCTTTCCCCCACCGTGCCGTGCCCTTTTAGGTGGAGACTTTTGATACCTCCTCCTTCCTCTATCCTGCTGTTAAAAATGCAAACTTCTGTCGGGATTGAATTCTTTGAGTTCCATGTGAAAGTTCATTTCTGTCGTAATAAAACAACTTTTCAAGTAAGTTTTGTGAAGTTGTGCCTGCCTGTCGACCTCACTTAACCCTATCTGTTGCCTCATCTCTAAAAATCAGATGGAGATGGAAATGGCAAATCACTTCAGTATCTTTGCCAAGAAAACCCAAATGTGGTCGTGAAGAGTCAGACATACTGAAAATGACAGAACCACCGGAAAGTAATTTGGAGAGAATGTTTCAGAAATACAAAGAAGTCCAATAAAAACAACTGAATCTGACAAAAATTATTTGCTAAACCAACAAAAATTATATTCTACATTGCATTCACTATACCCGAATAAATATTTTCAATCTTTTAAAAATATTTTACAGGGTACCCTGAAGTCCACTAATGGCCTGGAGTTCAATGACATTCTAAATTACAACCCTTGAGGGGCAATCTGATAATTCAGTCAATATTAATTAATTCATTACCATCATAACTGTAACCCAAAACGTTAACATTGACACAGAAGGATCTAGTTACATCCTAGTCAGAGGAAAAGAATTATTCAAATAATAATTTCATCAAATATCCCTTTGAAAAACAAGTAGGAGCTGATTCAGATGAAAGAGCCTATTGGACTTTTTAAAAGAACATTTTCCCACGGTGGTCTTGCTTGTCCAACAGTGCACAGCAACAGCTCCAGAGACACCATTCAGGAAAAATAACGATCCAACAATGCAAGCATTTTAAGCGTTAGAGATGACACAGAAATCTGGATAGAGCCATTTCAGGCTGTTCTGTTCAATGTTAGCGATGAAATGACGGCCCTCTAAAAGGGTCACCAGGTACTTTCATTCACTGCTGGATCACTGTTCCCCTCCCTTGGTGTTCTCAAACTGGTGTCCCCTTTGGGCGGTAAGGCTATTGTCAGTTGTCAGCACAACAGAGGAGAATATTAATGAAATGAGCTGTTCATTTACACTGGACCCAGTTTAAAAACATAGGATTTAAACTAAAATGCTCACTTGTCCACTGACAGATTTGACTAGCGAGGCCTATTCTTGGGGAAAGAAAGGGAATAAGCGTTTATAACGAGCCTGAGGTAAGCGCTACGCCCCTTTCACAATTATAATTTCATTTGATCCTCAACCACTCTGAGATTGGACTTATTATTATTCCATTTTATAACTGATGAAACTGACGCAAACAGAGGTTAAGCAATTTTCCCAGAGTCACGTATCTAGTAAGTGCCTGAGGCTAGATTTGAACTCTGTTCTTCTTGACAAGCAGCGAGGTGGTATAGTGGATACACTGCTGGGCCTAGAGTCTGGAAGATTCAACTTCCTGAGTTCAAATTTGGCATCAGACACTTACGAGCTGGGTGACCCTGGCCAAGTCAATTACCTCTGTTTGATTAAGTTTCCTCATCTGTAAAATGAGCTGAAAAAGAAAATGGCAAATCATTCCAGTTATCTCTGCCAAGAAATCCCCAAATGGGATCACGAAGAGTTGGACGTAACTGAACAACAACTTCTTGATCCAAGCCCAGCACTCTATCCGCTGGACCACCTCACCTAGCTGCTTCAAGGAGATGGCAAGTCTTTCACTTTGTCAATGCATGCTAATCAATTTTTGTCCATTTGCAAGTCTATCTCTATCCTCCAACGTGATACTTTATTATGTCAATATATGACCTTAATAAATTCATATCGGATTTTTAAAATTGAAAATAAAAACTAAAATTGTGGGTAGAAAGGAACATAAAATGTGAACCCAGAAAGTAATGTCAATGCAACTGATCACTATTTTTGCTTCTAGCAAAATCAACTTAAGGGTTACTAGCAGCCATCTGGGAAGTACATTTTTAAAGGGGCATCCTGAAATGGGTTTTTTCCTGAAAGAAGTGGCATCGTGGCAGTTTGCCAATCTGTTTCATCAGCAATCTTATATAAAATCTTGTAGAAATCCATATAATGAACATCTAACTACTTTTCTTTTTAGATTTAAAGGAAACATGCCCATAGCTTACATTTAGTTTGAGGTTATTAGCACCTGTAAATTTCTGTTGAAAATTGCAAAAAGCAATACCATCAAGCAGCACAAGCAATACTGACAGCCACAAGGTTACCGAAACTGAAAACTACCATTAATTAAAGAATAGAATTCCCTTGAAAGTTTTCATAAAAAAAAAAAAATTAACTGAAACATATATAGAAAAATGTTCTCCATTTCTAAAAACCATTTCACTGTTAGTTAAATGTACAGTTTTCTTTAGAAAAAAATTAGATTGTAAATAACATAAATTTAATAATAAATTTATTCTTCCCTCTATTTAGATCTTTATTAAAGATAATTTTCAGTTAAAAACTATTTCATAACAACTGCTTAAATTGTTAGGCTAGAGTTTTCTTATATCCAAATAGGGAATTGAGTCCCGCTGATATTTTGCAATTGTTTATAAAAATCTGCTGTCTATAAAGTCATGTTTTTTAATGGCATTATGAAGAATATTGAAAATCTATTCTGAGAGGCAGTATGGAATTAAATACTGGACTAAGGACATCCAGGGAGGTTTGGGTTCAAATTCAGACTCTGCTACTGTTGGCTATGAGACCCTGGTCAAGTTACTTGATGCCTTGGGTAACTCTTTACTATAAAACTGAGGTCAGGTTCTAACCTGCACTGGGAGAGGGAGGTTTATCACAGAGCATTCTCTATAGTAATGAAATCATAGGTCCATTCAAATGAAAAATTCATTTTAAGACTAAATGCCTTTCACAACTCTGGCTAAAGAGAGTGGTGGAGGGGGAACACAGAGAGAACAGAGATCTTACCAAGCAAAGCACACAAGAGATCATAAAAAGGCAAGATTTCACAAAATAAAATTTTAAAATATTTACACAAACAATGAAGATAATTAGAAAAGAGAGTGTTAGAAAATATCTGCATCCATTATAACTGATAAAATTCTGATAGCCAGAGCATACAGAAAATTGATACAAACACCAGGAACCATTCTACCAGTAGGTAAGTCGTCAAAGCGTATGAATGATTCTTCAAAAGAAGAAATGCAAAGGATAAATGAGCAAATGAAACATATTCCATATCACTGAATTACTAGTGTAAGAAAAATGCAAATTAAAAACACTAGGTATCACCTATCATGTGAATTGGGGGAGATGACAAAAGATGGGAATTGTCAATGCTGAAGGATGTTTTTCCTAACATTAAGTTGAAATGTTTCTCTGCAATTTTTACATCTTTCTCCTAGTTCATCCCACCGGGGACAAGGAGAATAAGCCAAACTATTCTGTCCTGGAGTGTCCTGAGTGCAAATTTGACTTCAAACACTTAATAACTGTGTGATCCTAAGCAAGCCATTGCACCTGTTTGCCTCAGTTTCTTCATCTGTAAAATGGAGAGAAAAACAGCACCTTCCTCCCAGGATTGCTGCGACAATAATTGTCTTTAGAACAATGCCTGGCACAGAATAAGCACTACATAAATCTTCACTCATATAACATACATACACAGCCCACCCCCCAAACACCTATTCTCAATAATTTTTAAATTGAAACAACTTGACCAAAAAATCTGTCACAGAATTTTGAGACCATTAAAACAGTTTAATGCAAGTGAAAAAATTTAAACATCTCTAGTTTGTTTAGCTCATCCTCATATAGTAGAGGATCCAGTTTCTTTACTATCCCAGCAACCCTCATAATGATGTGTTCTATTCTGTCTTTTCCAAAATATACCTCCCTCCCAAAGTGATGATATAGTCTAATGAGAGCTGAAAAAGAAACTAGTACCAACTTCCCTTGGGTAACTAAATCTCTCTTAATGAAATCTAAAATTGCATTAGGTTTTTTGACTGCCATGTCATACTTCTGACTCATACTGAACTTGAAGTCTACTAAAATCTCCAAGCTTTTCCCCCCAAGAGGCTTAGCTAGACTCACTCTTCTCTATCCTTTATTTATAAAGATTTTTTTTATTTTGATACATTTATTTATTTCATTATATATTTCCTAATTACATATGCAGTTTTTAATATTCTTTTTAAAAAATTTTGAGTTACAAGTTCTCTCCCTCCTCCACCCCTTGAGAAAGCAAGCTATATATATCGATTACACATATGTGGTCATGAAAAACATATTTCCATATTAGACACATTGCAAAAGAAAACATGTACATACAAAAACCAAGAAAAATAAAGAAAGTTTAAAAAGTGTGCTTCAATCTGTACTCGGAGTTCATCAGTTTTGTTTCTGGAGCTGAACAGCAATTTTCATGTGGGGTCTTTTGGAATGGTCTTGGATCATTGCCTTGATCAGGGTAGCTAAGCCTTTCACAGTGGATCATCCTTAGATTACTGCTGTTGCAGTCTACAGTGTTCTCCTGGTTGTGTGCATTTCACTTTGCATCAGCTCATTTAAGTCTTCCCAGTTTTTTCCGAAATCATGCCCTTCTGAAACCATGTCATTGCTTTCAGAATTGTGGTATTCCATCACAATCATATACCACAACTTGTTAATCATTCTCCAACTGATAGGCATTCCCTCAGTTTCCAATTCATTGACACCACAAAAAGGGCTGCTATAAATATTTTTGTACAAATAACTTCTTTTGCCTTTTCTTTGATCTGTTTTGGATACAGGACTAGTAGTGGTATTGCTGGGTCAAAGGGCGCGCCTAGTTTTATAGCCCTTTTAACACATTTCCAAACTGCTCATCAGAATGGTTAGACCAGTTCACAGTTCCACCAACACTGCATGTGCATCCAGCTTTTCCACATTCCCTTCCTGTACTTGTCTTTTTCCTTTTCTGTCAGACTAGCCAATCTGATAGGTGCAACGTAGTATCTCAGAGTTGTTTTAATCTGCATTTCTCTAATTAGTAATCTTTTTAATGTGACAACTAATATCTGATTTCTTCTGAAAACTGTTCACACCTTTGAGACCACTTATCAAATGGGGAATGACTTATATTTTTATAAATTTGGCTCAATTCCCTACATACTTGAGAAATAAGGACTTTATCAGAGAAATCTGCTTTAAAAATTTCCCCCAGCTTCCTGTTTTCCTTCTAATTTTGGCTGTATTTGTTTTGTTTCTTCAAAACGTTTTTTTTTTTTAAATTTCATGTAATCAAAATTATCCATTTTACACAGGAATGTGATCTTCTCTATTTCTTGTTTGGTCATAAATTTTTTCCCTGTCCATACATCTGATGTTTTTGTACCACAGATTTTTTTATCACAAATGTGCATCTTTTTATTTAAGTATAGTGGATAGAGCACCAGACCTGGGGTTCAAATCCTGCCTCAGACACTTACCAGTTGTATGACCCTGGACAAGTCACTTAACCTCTATCTGCCTCAATTCCTCTTCTATAAAACAGACTTCCTAACAGTACCTACCTCCCAGGATCATTTGTAAGGATCAAATGAGATATTATTTTTTAAAATGTTTTACAAACCCTAACACGCCATGTGGATGCTACCTCTTAGCACTGTTATTCTGGTTCTTACTGAGTTTCCTTTTCGATATGATTATCGGTCTGTCAGCTATCCTCCCAGCTTCCCATCAGCTACAAATCTGACCAGCATGCCATCTATGCCTGGAGTATTTGACAGTGGACATACACTGAGATAATCCTTAGAGACTGGCTAAAATTTTTCACATGATGAAACACCCTGCACTTCTTTTGGCTTCTAATCATTCATTGAAAAGAACAGTTAGGTGATGGTCAGTTTGTCTTGGCAGAGTATATGCAAAAACAAAATCTGTGTCAATGAATACTCCTTGATGCTTTCCTGGCTTTTCATTCTGTCTTCCTACAAATATTTCTGTACTAATGCCTCTTGCAGATATTGAGGACATCTACAGAGACAAGAAAACTTGGAGTATTAACAACAACTAAGACTGACAATCAAACACTGGCAAACCTATTCAGATTACCAAACCTCAAACAAATGAGATGACAGCTATCTCCAGTGACTTTATTGCTAATGATTCTGAAATATTCCCTAATTTTTTAAAAATGTTCCATGGGTCCAGAAAAGTTATAAAAATGTTTAACAACAACAAAAACCCCTAACTGGGGAAAAATAAACTCTTAAACTTTCAAATAACAAGAGAATGCATTGAAACAATTCCTACATCTAAACTGGTTTCTGTATGTAAGTACAGGGAGGAAAAGAACACTGTGGTAAAGCAACTAATAAAAAGCTACAATATCCAGCATTATTCCCTATTAAAAAAAAAAACATTTACTGAAAGCAAATATGTGGTGACAAATACCAGCAGTCCCAACTGCTGAGATGTCTGAGGCTGACATGAGTTTAGAAGTTCTAAGCGGCAGTAGAGCTAAGTTGTCTGGCACCAATATGGTGAGCCACCAGGCTTCCTAAGATGGGAACCCCAGCAAGTTGGAAAACAGAACAGGCTAAAAAGCTCCAATGCTGATCTGCGGTGGGATTTGACTGTACGCAGAGGGTCAGAGTGAGGGAGTGGAGAAGTGGAGTGAGGGAGGGGGAAAAGGATGAGAGGTAGGGACAAAGAGAAAGAAGGGGGATGATGGCAGAGGGAGAAGGAAGAAGGAGTGGTTAAGAAAAGGGGGCACCCTGAACACTTCACCCTCTTTGCCTCAGTTTCCTCATCTGTAAAATGAACTGAGAAGGAAATGGCAAACCACTCCAGTATCTTTACCAAGAAAATCCCAAATGGGGTCACAAAGAGTTGAGCACAACTAAAATGACTCAACAGCAACAAAAGAGGGAGGAAGAGACAGAGAGAGACTGAGAAGAAACGGGGAGAGAAGCGAAGAGAGTGCAAGTAATCAAAACTTTTCATGAAATTTGCAACAGATCCAAAATTTTAAATTGATTTGAAACAGTATTTTTAAAAAAAATTAGTCTTATGTGACTTGGTACTTTTTCAAATAGGCTTTAAAAAAAATCAGTTTTAAAGATTTAATGGTTTTTGCACAACCAAAGTCAATGCATCCAAAATTCAGAAGGATGTAGTAAACTGGGAAAAATTTTTACGGCTAAGCTTGGGGATAAAGGCCTCATTTCTAGAATATGTAGAGAACTGACTCAAATATATAACCATACAAGTCATTCCCCAATTGATAAATGGTCAAAGGATATGAACAGGCAATTTTCAGGGGAAGAAATTAAAGATATC
>CM053771.1:398399619-398426792 GCA_028658325.1 Potorous gilbertii | reverse complement strand
CAGAACCAGGAAAACTTTGTGCACAGCAACGACCACAGTGTGCGAGAGTTTTTTCTGGTAGACTTGGAACCTTGTAATAACACAAGAACTTACTGAAAAAAAAAATCCCAATGACAATTTTCTAAGGCAAAATGCCTTCCACACTCAGAGAAAAAAATATGGATGTCATTCGCAGAATGTAGCAGATCATGTTTGTGTGTGGGTGGGTTTTAGTTTATTTTGTTTTGATATGTTATATGATTTCTTCCATTTATTTTAGTGCGACTGCATAGCATGACTATAGTGAAAATGTGCTCAATAGGAAAGTATATGTAGAAATTATACAGAATTGTATGCTGTCATGGGGAGGGAGGGGGGTAGTGGAGGGAAGGTGTGGGGGGATAAAATCTTAATTAAAGAAGTGATTGTAGAACACAGAAAAATAAATAAATATATAAATAAAAGATTTAATGCATGAGTTTTATAAAACTACTGATTCAATACATTAAAATTATCTTTTCTTTTCTAAGTTTCATAATCTACTAGGGCACGGAAATGATGAAATCACTAAAAGACACCTGAAACCAAGTAATTTCTATTTTACCAATCCTTAGGGTGGCATTATACTTTGAGGAATTTTGTTGTTAGTATTAATGCTGTTGAGAGGGAAAGGAAGATGCTGGAAGATGGTAAGATGCAATTAAATAAAAAATTATTCTAAAGCCTGCCAAGTGCCTGTCTGTGAACTTTTCTATTCTTTAGGATGAGCATTAACATAACCAAATATATCTAGAAAAAATTTACACACAAACTTACTCAAAGAAAAGGTATACTGTAGCAGCATGCTTTGCTGTCAGAAATTTTACCTCATAACGTAGAAGAAATTTAATTATTAGACATAGGAAATAATATAGAAAACCTAAGAACGCATCAAAACATCAGTAAAATGAAACTATGCTACATAAATAACATCAGGTAAGAAAACAAAATGTGAATCTTAATATTTCATAAATAACAGCTCAACCTTATAAAATATTAACGCCATTTCTTAAAAAATCTACTGTACATTAAGTAAGATTAAAATACTGCATCCATAAAGCAAGTTTTCCTTACTGTGGATAGAGCACTGGGCGTGGAGGCAGAAAAATCAAATATGGCCTAAGGCACTTACTGGTTGCGTGTCCCTGGGCAAGTCATTTTAACCTTTGTTTGCCTCAGTATCCTCTTCTGTAAAACAACAATAATAGCTACGTCCCAGGGTTTGGCTTTTTTTGTGAGGACCAAATGAGGTAATATTTTTAAAGTACTTATTAGCATAGCGCTTGGCACAGTAAGCCCTATAAATGTTAGCTGCTATGGCAATGAAGACGACAAGGACCTGACTCTGTTACATCAGTCAGGGTTGTGGTCCCATCACATTGCCGTAGGGCCAGAAGCCACCCTGGGCAGCACACAGATGCATGGCTCTTACAGTTACCAATTAAGAGCTGTCAACAAAACTTCATCTGACTCATTTCAGATGTACAAAAAAGTCATTTTTATAACACAGTTTCTTTTTTTTTATTAGCTACCTTAACATGATCTCACTACTTTTCTAACCTTAAAAAAATCAGAATGTTTCACTTCAGTAATGTCTGACAATTATATAGCTTTCTAAAGCTGGCAGAACACTAAATGACATCACATGATGCTCACAACAATCCTGTACATTAGATACTATATTATCAGCACATTTTTCACTAATTGAAGTGTAACGATTTAGGAGTTCTTACTCATTCTCCATTTTCTTTTTTTGTCCAGATCTACTCCATATAGGAAGGGAAGGAGATAAAGATGGGGGAGAGGGAGAAAGAGAGAGACAGAGAGGAAGGGAGGGGGAGAGAGGGAGAGAGAGACACAGGGAAGGAGGGGTAGAGAGATGGAGAGAGAGACACACACAGAGACAGAGAGAGAGAAGCGAGTAGACTGAGGAGAGAGAGAGGGAGGGAGAGAGAGACAGACACAGAAACACAGAGAGAGAGAATAGAGTAGAATGAGGAGAGAGGGAGGGAGGGAAGGATAGAGGGAGGGAGGGATAGAGGGAGAGAGGGATGGAGGGAGGGAGGGAGAGAAGGAGAGAGAGGGAGAGAGAGACAGAAAGAGAGAAGAGAGTAGAATGAGAGGAGAGAGAAAGCAGTCAAAATGCCTTATTGGCGCTTGTTCCTCTGACAGAGAAAATGAGAATGACATTGTTGAGAGCGTGTCTGACCCTTCAGGTTCCCAGCTCCATCTCCATCTTGGGAACAAGCTGAAAAGAGCTCAGGGAGTTGCCAAGCAGCCCTCACTCAATCCAGGCCTATTGGCTAAAGGATCAGAACTATTGTAAAACCTGGGTGGAAAGGCAGAGACAAAGGTCAATAAATAATAGTATTGATACCTAAACTCTCTCTAGCTTCTCTTTCTAGTCCAAGCCTTGAAGTTCTTCCACCATAAGGCTATAATTTGCCAATGGAGAATTACACATGAAATTTGTTAGTTACAACAGAAAACATCCAAAGCAATAAAAGATTACAAGCATTAAAAAAAAATTTAAAAACACTTCACTGGGCTGTTTGATGAGACTCAAAAGACTGAGACTAACACAGGCATTTATTTATTACTCTATCTTTTTAAAAAAACTACAAAAAAGGTTATAGAACCATATCTTTATTGCAAGCAAGTGAGGGAAAGTAGTATGCTGGACAGCCATTCTGTATTTTTAAGTAAAATATTAAGAATTTTGTCTCAGTACTAAAAAAAAAAAGTCACTTCTCTAAGAGTATTAAAATGTATGAAATGAAGGATCTTTATTACAGAAAAATATACAGAAACTAGTGAACTTAATTAAACTGAAGCAAAGAAAACAAGTCAATGCTTTAACAGATCTGTGATCTCATTTCTATTGGTGCAAATCACAAGTAATCTATGTATAATCACAAATAATCCTCATCTTAATCACCCTTAAAGGATCTACCCAAAAAGTTGAGGGTCCTATTGTAGGTGTTGTAACATTCTGTGGAAGCCACTGGAATACTGAGGTTAGCCATCAGATCCTTCTCACTCTTGCGCGAGGACCCCAGTCCACCTTTTTTTTTTTCTAATACATTTTCTGGTGGAGATTCTTTATGCCATGAGTAATCTTCAGGGGATCACTGGAAACAAGCCTTTTTTTTTTGTGGTTGAAAAGTACTGGAAATAAAGTGTATGTCTGAGAGTGGGTAATAATGGAATATTACTGTGCTTTAAGTACAACACAAATGACAAATTCAGAAAATCCTGGGAAGATCTGTGGGAATGAATGCAAAGTATACAGGACCAAGACAAAAATTTATCCCATGAAAAGAATAAAGGGGAAACAATACTGAAGGATCATATAATCCTGATCAATGTAGGCATCCACCCATCATGACTTCACAGTACTTCCAGCATAGCATGTCTTTCCCTTCTCAGCAGAAAGGTGATAGACTACAGGTGTGGTATGAAGTATATCTTGTCACACCTGGCAAGGAAGCAGGGCACAGACAGCAGTGTTCACTGGGTTATGAAAGTATTTTATTTGCTTCATAAGCTTGATTTTCAAGAAAACAAATATGTTTCTCCTTGTTGTCGTATAATTTTAATTCTTCAGAAGTTTCAGGTATCAAATGGTACAAGTGATGGGAACAATATCCTAGCCCCTGCTCTTGTGCAAGTTAGGATAACTTTTCCATAAAAGGAACTGAAGTTATCTTTGAGACTTGATTGGCTACAGGAAGTAAAAGTCCAGTCTTCTGACATCATTTCTTGGTCTCCCAAGGACAAAGAAACCACAAAGAGGTTCAGCTACACACGGAAGCTCGTCTGGTAGACCACAATAGGGAATTCAGACATGGGAGCTTAGCTCAGCTGAATCACCTCAAAGTGTCCTCAAGGCAGAAGCTTGGTGAATATCCTTGTGCTGCTCCGGCTAACTGCTGAATGATCTAGGACTGTCCCGTATTGTTCCAGCATCAAACAGAGCAGGCAGAGAGGTGGCTCAATGGATAGAATGCAGGGCCTGAAGTCCAAATCTAGCGATAGACAACTAGCTGTATGACCCTGGGTAAGTCATTTAATCCGGCTTGCCTCAGTTTTCTCATCTGTAAAATGTCCTAGAGCAGGAAATGGCAAATCACTGCAGTGTCTTTGCCATGATAACCCCAAATGGAGTTGCAAAGGGTCAGACATGACTGAAGCTGACTCAATGACAATAACAAACAGAAGCCACCAGAGACTGGCTTGAGTCAGTTCCCACCCATGTCATCAGCACGAAGAACACTGTTCTTAAAAAAGATGATTATATGTCAGGGAACATTTGGGCACCATTAAATACACGGCAGAGCAATGCTGTCCACAACTAGAAGAGCCAGACAACCTCACCACCAATAGGGCACCTCTCCTTTTAAAAGACAATTATGGTGCCATGGAGAAAGGACTGAACTAAAGACAGAATTTGTGTGACAACCAAACCTCAATGTAAAAGGAAGAACACTGAACTAAATGACTCTGAAGGTTCCTTCCAGTTCTAAATCTGATAGCACTGTGAGCTTCCACAGCTCTAATGAACTGTGGAACACCTTTCTCTCTCATGTGATGCCTCACTACATACTGATCAGGTATCAAGCTGGAGCACGGACAAAATTGGGAGCCTGAAGTCAGGAAGACCTGAGTTCAAATGCAGCCTCAGACACTTACTAGCGAAGGAAAGGGCAAACCTCTTCCTATCTCCGCCAAAAAAATCCCAAATCAGATCACAAAGACTCAGGCACGAATGAAACAATTCAACAACAGCAAAAAATACTGGTAATCAGAGTCGTTAAACAGCTGCTATTTCTGATTGCATTTATCTTAAAAATGGAATCTTGTACATACCATCCTAGAAAACAGCCTTTAGGAATGTGTTTGACTCTTCTAAGACAAATGTCTTATTTTTTCTTCTGCAACCAAAGAAAGAGTAGGATTTCACATCCCTTCTACCTTGCAGGCAATCTGTGTAACTGTAGGCCTTATTATCAGTGATCTCTGAAGGAGATCTGTAGGATTAAGGAAGGGCAAAGAGATACCAACTTGTCCCAATACAAGGTAATCCCTTTTAGAGGTAAATAAATTCTCTGAATCGAATCGACCACTGAGTACATGCTTAATAAAGTCCTGTTTAAATGCCTGATTCCTTCCGTCTCACCCTCCCCCCCTAAAAAAGCAAAAGAAGGGAATCTTAGAGGTCAGTGAAACTGTCTTCCGCTCCTACAGTAGCAGTGGGAACAGTAGCAGTGGACATGGACAAAGCGCCGACCGCGTGCCAAGCACCGTGCTACACGCTTTATGTATCTTATGTTACTTGATCCGCACAACAACCCTGGGAAAAAGCACTATCATTACTCCCATTTTACAGATGAAGAAACTGAGGCAGGAGAATAAGTAATGTGCCCAGGACCGAACAACCAGTACGTGTGAGGTCAGACCTGAACTCAGACTGTCCTGTCTTCATCTAGCTGCCTACACAACATAGTTATTATTAAAGCAATTGTTAGTGAATATCCAGAAAAGAAATGTGATAAGCAAGTGATAACTGAGAGCCAGCCTGGCTTCTTCAAGAACAGGAGGCTTCTCATGGAATATCCCAAAGATGAATTTGTGGAGTCCTGTGTTATTAAAATTTTTATCAAGAACTTGAGAGATAGCTTGATACAGTAGGTGGAGTACTAGCCCTGGCGTCAGAAAAAGCTGGGGTAGCGTCCTGAGCAAGTCACCACATGGCACAATGGATTCCACCTGCTCCAGCTAAACCTGAGTTCAAATGCAGCCTTTGTGATTCTAGCCAAGCCACTTACTCTCCATTTGCCTCAGTGTCCTCATCTGTAAAATGAGGATAACACTACCTCTCGCGGTTACTGTGAAGCGCCAATGTAACAGGACTCAGCGCAGTTCCCAACACATAGTAAGTGCTGCATAAATGTTAGCTGTTACTATTACTTAACCATACACTGTACATAATTGATGTTACTGTTATTTAACCTCTGTAAATTATTTAACCAAGCTGCAAACTAAAGATGACATGCTGAACTGCACCAGCAAAAGGAAGATCTGGTGACTGGAAGGTCAATGATAAAATGACAGATCTGAAGTAAAAATACAAACCACGGACCTGGTACGGACAGCACGCTTGTCAGGTATGTCAAAGGCTTAAAAGGACGGCTGAAGTTCTAAATAGAAGAGGTTCGCGTGCTGGGCCCAATCTAGTACGATGTAATTTAATAGGAATAAATATAAAGTCTTGCATTTGGATTCAAAAAACTCACCCTCCAAGTGTGGCTTCATAGTAGTTTATCTGCAGAAGTCTGGGTAGGTGTGAGGGTGGTGGTGGGGAGGGGTTAATATACAGCAAGCTTAATATAAGTTAAAAATGTCGCAAAGTATGTAAAAAAGCTGATTTGTTCTCAGACTGTTACAAAAGTCAGTATCCAAAGCCGGAGAGATGTCAGCTGTGCAACATTCTTCCCGTAATATGGTCATTCTTCTCCAGGAGCAGAGAGGGGATATGGTCTAGTTTGAAGGAAGTAGGAAAATCAGTACGTCAAGGTTTTCACAAGAATTTTAAATTTTTACTGATAACTTGAAAGTTCTACCTTGACAGCTGGTTTGTGTACTTTCATTCCAGAACAGAAGCTAATTAGTAAGATCAAGGACTGAGAGCTAGAAGGGACCTTATCTCCTCTAGGTGACCTCAACAAACTCCCTCACTTTTTAATAGAAAACTGAAGCCGAGAGATTAGGTGACTTCCTTAATGTCAGACATATAATCATAAGTAACAGCCTTAAGCCCTCTGATCCAAACATGAGCCACTCTTTCTACAGCACCAAATTTTTGCTTAATTTTACATAAGAATTGCTTTTTTAAAATAGTTTATTCAAATTTGACATATGCTTTGATCAGTAAATTGTTATAAGGCCTTTAGTTCTCTTGATACATAGAAGATAAAACTTTTTCACAAAAGACAAGAAAAACAAAAGAAATATCTCATCTAAGCAAAAACTTTGCCAAGACAAATTTATAAAATAATCTGGACACTGCAGAAGCTTGATGAACTCTGTATACACATGCACACATACGTTTGCATACATGTGTGCTGTTCAGTTATGTCTAACTGTGGCTCCATACAGGATTTTCTTGGCCAAAATACTGGAGTGGTTTCCCATTTCCTTCTCCAGTTCATTTTACGGATGAGGAAATTGAGGCAAATAGGGTTAAATAACTTGCCAAGTGTCTGAGGCCACATTTGAACTCAGTTCTTCCTGACTCCAGGACCGTACTCAATTCACTGTGCCACCTAGCTGCATATGTGGAGGGAGGGAGGGGGGGGGGAGAGAGAGAGAGAGAGAGAGAGAGAGGGAGAGAGAGAGAGAGAGATAGAGAGAGAGAGAGACAGGTGGATGGGTGGATATGTATGTATACATACATACATACACACACATCCCTCTACTAGCATGAATCAGGACCATCCACCAGATCCCGGTTTCTTACTTCTTTCCCCCAATGCCTGGTCCTGTTAGACCCAGATAAGGACCCTCAAAAAACCTACCAGATCTGACTGGTTTGAGAAGGTGACACATTCCTTCTAAGTCCCCAAACAACCTGACCTGTTTTCATCATCTTCCTTGATTACCCTTCCTACTGTTCTGCTGTTTTACTACCTTGTAGTGCCATGCTTCTATGTATAGTATTGGACTTTGGTATTCTGAACCTAAGTTGGCATTAAGACAATATGTTTTTCCTCCTTTTTTTCTTCTCATACTAGCATGTGAGAAAAACACTAACACAACTTTAGACAAGTACAGGCAGAGATTAAACAATTTATCCTAAATAATCTACCAAATAAGGCAAAGAGGGAGAGGAAAAATATTTATGAAGCCCCTACTAAGTGCCAGATGCTATTTTTAAAATATTATCTTTACTTAAGATAATATTTGTATCTTAGTCCTAGAATCCATTTCATCTTATTTTACTGAGGTTACCATTCTATAGTCAAAAGAGCTTCTTTCTATACTATAAGATTACAACGAAAGACAAGTATAAAAAAGTAACAATGTGAAACCAGGTAATGGTTTGCCTTAATAATTGTATCACTCTAACTTCAATTTTTGTCATTTCAGAAACATTTTACTCACTTTGCAAAACAGTTACACTGAACCAATTGAGGGAAATGGAATACTTTCAAGATGTAAATAAGGTTTTAAATCATCTACTGGACTTCCTATGGCAGCTGTCAAATTAATGCCATACATAAAGCCAATCAAAAGCAGCGTCTGGGCACAAATCCAAATATGTCATTCCTATCTGAATATCCTAAGATTTCTGCCTAGGTTAGAAGTGGAAAGAAGGGACAGATTAGCTCTGTAAGCAGTTTTTTTTAAAAAGCAGAAGGAAGAAAGGTAGGGGAAGGTTCAAGACAAGTACAATCTCCTTAGATCCCTGACCATTGAACAGGAATAAAGAGGAATAATCCACTTCAATGGACACCTAGCAAAAAGTCAAAACTAATTACCTCCTCCTACTCTATAGCTTTGTTCTTAGTAAATTTCAAAGAAAAACAATAGTTTCATTCTAAGAGATAAATTTCATTGTTACAAAGAAACCTAATGAATGTGTTGAGGACATACGGTGGAAGACATGATTAGAGGCAGTCCCACACATGCCTGTTTTGAATTTCACCCCCTCTGCACACACAATGCCTACCTTATGCATCTTCCCCTTCTACCCACTCATGTCATGGTTTATGAAGTTGAATCCCATGCTGTGCTAGGACATGGAGTGACCCAAGAAGATGAAAATGGTCCTGCCAGGTGGTGGTTTAAAAAAAACCCTGAGGCCAGTATGCATACAATCATGCCATCAAAATCCTTGGCAAGCAAGGAAAGAGCTGCAATGTCCCTCCCTCCTCTTTTCCTAAATGCTGCTCCTTTCAGACAAAACTTATTTTGTCATTCAATGTAATTCTCTAAAATATAACTGCTTTTATACCACATTGATGGTTAGTTACATCTATCATGTTCATTTTCAAGCAGGTTGAGTTCATGAAAAGTTGGTGAAGAAAGGACAACAGATGCAAAAAACTCCAGCTCTTCAAACATTCACAAGTAGTTAACATCTTCAAATATTAAAAAAAATAAGAATGACAGAATCACTCCTACAAAGAAATGCATGCAAAGATAAATGCATCAAATTCCAACTTTGCTAAAAATCTATTTATTGTTGTGAAGATATGCAGGGAAGGCCAATCATCCACATCCCACCTCAAAACCTCCTAACCTCAAAATTTTAAGGATTCAAGGGAATCTATGCATTAGAATTTATGACTGTATCTTACATATCCACTGTAAGCAACTCATGATTATGATGAAGTACAGTTGTATTTTTGTGGAATCTACATACATTCTTGCACGTTGTGGCCTCTTATAATCAATGTGCACAATTTAGTATATCCTTTAAGTCTATCTTATAATATACAGAACATAATCTTACTATTTTAAATAAAATAATAGGGCAGCTAGGTAGTGTAATAAGTCTGATGAAAATCTATGTTCAAATCCAGCCTCAGATACTTACTAGCCGTAGAACCTTGGATAAGTCATTCAAACTGGGTCCATCCCAGTAACCTCAACTACCAAATGGGGAAATAATAGCACCTAACCTTCAAGAGTTGTTGTAAGGATGAAATGAGGTAATATTTTTAAAGTGTTTATAGCATGTTATATGTGTGCTTTTCTGACACAATGCTAGTCATATCTGTGATTTTGTGCCAAATTCTTGGAACTATCATAATCTCAACACAATTCCCAAGAAGAAAGAAATAGAATTCATTATACAGAGCTCCATTTTACAATACAATTTCTAAGGTTGCTTTGAAGAACAAAATGGAGATGACTCATGTATAACGTTACTATCCAATAAAAATAATTATGGAGAATATGCAAATAATCTCAATCAATGGCTTCAAAATCATGTTTATATAATTAATGTATAATTCTTGGATAAAAATGCATTTTTCTAACAATCATCTGGAACAGAATCATGGAAAAAAATAAATTTTAAAATGAACTTTATCTGGCACAATCTCTTTCTTCATGCAGGAAGACTGCCTACAGCATTCAGGACAGACCTTACAGCAACCCTGTCAGACTATCTTTTCAAATGGGTTTCCATATTCATCACCTTTTCTTCAGAACCTCATCTACTAAAGACAAATATTAAGGATCGCTTTAAATAGTGAGATAAATCCATAGTCAAGGCACATCTTAGGTGAGGGTGAGATTCTAATATCAGCATAGAAGAAGGCAGCTTATATTCAAAATTACCCTTAAATAGCCCGAAAAACAGCTGTAATTAGAAAGGGACGACTTAAAGAATCTATAAGAAAAGAAAATCTGTAGCGGAAAAAACTGCTGCTTCTGAGAGATTTGCTATGAAAACAATGCATGTAAATTATGTTTTTTCGCCACATCCAGTGAAGCTGGATCAACATGACCAAATGAAGGCTTCTCATACATAAGAACATGATATTTTAAAAAACCAAGAACTTGGATGGCATAAAAAAATGATTAGGGGAAAAAATACAATTGAAGGAGCTTCACACAAGTGTTCTCACATTAGAGGGTGATTATGTCACTCCCTGTAGGTTTCTTAGCTCCATTTTACAATAAGGCAAGAAAATACACAGCAAAAAATGGAAAATAGCAGGTTTTCGAGGTGACCAGCAAATGAGGAAGGCCAGTGAAAGGAGTCACTCTTACGAGCACCATCCATCTGAGCACCATAGTGGATACAGTTACGAGCATGGTCCAGTTAGAATCAGCGCCGCTACGTCTTCACACCAAGCATAAGGGGCGTGCATAAACTGAGTCAATTAAAGAATGGCAGGTTTGTGTCTCTTAGCTCACATTCACTCAGGCATGTGCTCGCTGAGCGGAAATGCTTTGTCTCCTCAGAATTATGTAAATTGTTTTTCTTTTTCTTATTTTGCTTCAGTGAAGAGTACATGTAGCTTAACTCCTATAAGTTAAACGCCTCATAATGCAACTCCAAAATAGTTTGAAGAGACTATCAAGGAAGGTTTCCTTTGACCAGAAGCACACTCTTTTAGATGGCCAGGGTGTTCCAACACTAAAAAGATCTTCTTTACGTAAAAATTTATTCCTTGTAATTCCACTCAATCACTGAAGCTACAGTCTGTCAGAATATGCAGAGAACAGGTCTTCTTAACCTAGGTCTCTGAATTAAAAAAAAAATAGCTGATCACTGTATTTCAATATAATCGGTTCCCTCTAATCCCATGCATTTTATTTTATTCATTTAAAGCTATTATGAAGAGAATAATAGTATATATTACAGAACAATAATAACATCAGCCTTCACCAGACTTTACCCTTTCCTTCTCCAGCTCATCTGACAGATGAGGAAACTGAGACAGTGCTAAGTGACTTGCCCAGGGTCACACAGCAAGTAAGTATTTGAGACTGGATTTGAACTCAGGAAGATAAGTCTTCCTGACTCCAGGCCCCACACAGCTCTCTATCCACGGTGCCACTGAGCTGTCCCAAGGTAGTCAGAGACCCTGTATTTGAATTCTGGCTCTGACGATGAATACCTGTGGAAAAGGCATGTCATCTAAATTGTAAGGACTCCCTCCCCACCCCCACCTCCCATAGGCTCTGTACAGAGTACATCTCTATGTACTTACATAGAAAAATGGTACACACCTATACTCCATGAAGTACATAATACATAGTATATAGAATAGTAGCAACTAGATGACTCAGTGGATAGAGCACTGGTCCTGGAAGCAGGAAGACCTGAGTTCAAATCTGGCCTCACACACTTACTAGCTGTATGACCCTGGACAAGCCACTTAACTTTTGTTTCCCTAATTCACTGGAGATGGGAATGGTAAATCACTCCAGTATCTTTGCCAAGGAAACCTCACATGGAGTCACCAAAAGTCAGATATAACTGAACAAAACACAGAAAACGGTATATACCTATATTCTATAAAGTACATTACTACATAGTATATAGAAAATAGCATATACCTATACTCTATATACCTACTTTCTTGGTGACCTCATGGGCTTCCATGGATTTTCTTATCTTCTCTAAACAAGTGACATCTAGACTAGATATTAAGGTCTACCTTTCTCTCCTGAGCTCTCAATTTCCACCCTCATTTATCTTCTGGATATCCCTGGATGTATCATAAATATTTCCAATTTAACATGTCCAAGACAGAAGTCATTAACTTTTGCCTAAAACCTACTACACCTCTAACTTCCCTAATTCCTGTCTGGATTCACTAATACTTTGAGTGTATCACACAAGTTCACAGCCTTAGAATAAGTTTTTCCCTTCCATCTCTGCCCATCCTCTCCACTGCCAAGTCTTCCCACATCTGCCTCCACCATGGCTCTCTCCATTTCTCCCTTGGACTCTCATACCTCCGGCCTAAGCTATGCCAACAATCTCCTCAGTGATCTCCCTAGCTCCAATCCATCCTCTATAGGCCTGCCAAAGAAGCATCCCTGAAGTACTAGCCTGACTCCATGGATCTCACATTACTATTTCTCACACATCACAACGGAGCCAAAGCTGCCTATGGCTAAGTCCTATACCCTGCTTACATGACTCACCCAGTTCCCATGCCTAGAATTCACTTACTCGTCTTCTTCCTCGCCCCTTGTGGTCTTTAGTCAGATTGTCTGATATTGCCAGTAATAAGTTTTCATTTATTTTGTATGTAGGCATGTAGATACATCTTTTTGACACAGATACATGCACATCATTTCCCACCTCGCCCCATATAAGGTAAATTCCTTAATGATAGGGAATCATTTATTTTTCTCTTTGTACTTCCAATGCCTAGCATAATGCCCTGTGTACACTAAATGCTTACTGAGCATTTGCTGAACAGTCACACAGATCTTGCTTAAAGATGTTCAAAGAGAAAGACTCCCCCATGTCTCTCCATAGCAGACTCCACACTAGAACAGCTTTAATTCTAGGACGTTTGTCCTTACACTAAATTTGCCCCTTTTTTTCCCAACTGCCACTTGCACTGCTGCCCCTGGTTCTGCCCTTTGAAGTTCAGCAAACAAATCTTCTAAGTTCTTTAAATACCTGAAGATAACAACTGACCCCAGGACTTCCAGCTCCCAAGTCTTTTCCTCTCCAGGTTAAATGTCTCCTGTTCCATTAACTAATCATATATAACATGATACTTTGATGATCCTACCTGCACTCTTCTGGAAAACCTAACAGTTTTATTTATCACAATAAAATTTGAAATATTCAGAATAATTTATGAAATTTGAATTGACCTCTGGAGAATCATATTATTTTTAAAACAAAACCACGTCTTATTCCCCAACATGGTTCAAATTTTGAAAAATATCTGCTAAAATACACATCTGAATTTTATGAGCAGAAAAACTGATATACAAAGTCACATAATGAATCTTTGATATCATGGTTCCAGTAAGTACCCCTTCCATATCAACCAATCATTCTTTGCACAATGACAGACACTCATGTTCCAAAAAGCATCTTAGGAAGGTGGAAGATAATTTAATCTTGACCCCAAGTGAGAATGAATAAAATTGGAAATTAATGAAAATGTAATTATAACTTAGTCCTCTTAGGAAATGAACTAAATCAGATTAATATAGCTAGCCATACTTTAAAAACCAGATCTTACTTCCGGTGATGAAATCATTTAAAATTATGCCTATCTAATATTAAAGAATAAAAATTTTACAGATTAAATAAGAAAGTGTCAAAACATATTTTCGAAAAGGCATTTCTTCAAACGTAACACATAACTACTTTTTCCTTCTAGAAACATCTTGCCTTTATAAGATATGAAAGCTGACAAATAAAAACAGCATTTGAAGGAACTTTATTTTAACTGATTGCTGTTAGGAAAGACTTTGCATCTGCTCGCTAAGCACAACCGAGGTAGAGTCATAATGAATTCCATTTTTGGTCATGGGTTCATTGCAAATCCAATTACTTCTCTATTATTACACATATCTTCCATATGGCGTGACAGGAAACCAGACAAAATGAGGACATACACAGTTTTCCACCCATCTTGACAGCCCCCATAGATAATCATAACCTAGTAAAATGTAGTAAGCAATGCCTTCTGTCTTCAATCTGACTGTAGAGAGCAGAACTGAAGAATGTTCCCTCAGTCTCCCCATACAAATCAGCAGGTTGTCACTCCCCACATTTCATTTTTTTTCATGTCTCCAAACCTTGGAACAATTTTTCTCCCACTTTCACAGAAGTCGGTACTACACTGCCAGCTACACCCCTCTTCATATCCAAAAGCCAATGAATTTATTATTTCCTCACAGAAATATGGCAACTTTACTTTGAACTTCCACTGAGACTTTACAATAAACTAAATGAGATTTTAATTCAGAATTAACTTCAAAATGTAAGGATTTAAATTAGATGGGACTTGGATTAAATGTAGTAAATGTAATTTTAAATAGGAGTAAGGGAGTAAGAACTGAAAACAACGAAGAAAATGTTTGCTGATCATGGATTTTAGATGAGTAAGAGTTCAATGAACCATAAAGCTTTTCCGTGAGAATTAGTGAAAATTAAAATAAAAATTTAAATTGAGAAAGTAAAGAACAGCAGTCTATAGAGAACATGCAGAAGTGAAAACAGAAGACAAGATTCATCATTGAACAAATATTCTTAAGAAAACACTGGCAATTTTGCAAGCACTGGGGTTTGGAGCCATATCTATTTCCAGGTACTTCAGTGAATTCCAGCTGGATGATAAGCATAATAAATAAGAAAGATGAAAAGAAAACGGAATAATTTATTTGTCTCAATAGTGGAGGGAAGCTTACTTGATTCCCTATGTGACAAAGGAAATGAAATATTAGCAGATACACGTGCACATCTTAAAAGCCTAATAACAAATGAGATTTTACAGTTTTCAAAGCTCCTTCCATATTCTGTATTATTCAATTCTCACACTAACCGTGTGAGGCCTGTGCTAACATTATTCCCATTTTATAGATGAAAAAGTTGAGGCTGAATGTGGTGAAGTGTTTTGCCTGCGGTCATAGAGCTAATAAGAGGGAGGCAGGAGGACTTGCACGCAGTTCTTCTTACCTCTCCAAACTTTGCTTCTAAGCTGCACAATAAATATAGATAATCAAAAGTAAAATCATGCTTTAGGAAATGTATTTATGACAAATCAAACAGTTGAAAATTTGATATAGAAAATATACGAGGAACTGCTTAAAATTTTCAAAGACAACTCTTACTCTACAATGGATAAGTAGTCAAAGGATGGGAACAATTTTCAAAACGGATAGATTGTTAATAATCACTTTAAAATGCCTGATTATTTAAAAAACCAAAAAGATGTAAATTAAAACAACTTTTGGATAGTAAGTCACACCAAACAGAGTCATTGAAAAGCTCATAAGGTTAGGGGCGAACAGGCACACATGTCATTGAGGGCACAATTACAAATTTGAAGCATATTTTTGTACAGCACTGTGACAGCACATTTTAAGTTCCAGTCATTTCCTCTTTGACCCAGCAACAGAACTGCTGACCAACACTTACGGGATGATTAAATAAACTGTGCTGTAACAATATAATGGGGTACTAGAATGTGATTAGGGGCAACGAGTGCAAAGACATACATCTGAAACCTCTCTGTTTTTGACGTTGTTCACCCTTTGCTCTCCCACAGGACCAATGACAGCACTGGACTTGAAAGGGAACCGGATTTAAATGAGGCATGTGTCTGTCCGTTGCCAAAGAAGACCATGAAGACACAACTTGCACTTGACTTTGTTTGGAGTGAGGGAGGGCTGGGCAGGTCACCAGCCTCACTTCTCCTCCACAGCCATCTGAATCCAGAGTCCAGACATTCATCAGGATGACTGGAAATGACCCAGGATGAGGCAACCTGCCCAAGGTCACACAGCTAATGAGTGTCAAGTGTCTGACGTGAGATCTGAACTCAGGTCCTCCTGACTCCTGCTCTATGCACTGCACCACCTAGCTGCCCTATTTAAATGAGGCAAAGCAGGGCAAAATCATCACTCCATCCAACAAGAGAACAATGAGGTCAGGAAGACTTAGAGATGACCCAGGGAGAAGTCAGTCTTTGGTCTTCCCCAAATATCAGTTTGCCTGAGGCAACACCCATTCAGTAAAGAAAGACTAGGTAAGAATTGAGGCAAAAGTTAACTTAGTTTGCCTTCGTAAAGAATCTGGGAGGGGGAAGACACTCAAAGTTTCTTTCCAGAACAGAAAAAGTTGCTTTGTTCACCTACTCTGAGTCATTAAATCCAAACAGTGAGCAAGTAAAGCCTGGTCTAGGGCCCACTACTAGCCAATCAGTGAAAGCTAGAGAGATGTGGGTTGAAAGGCAGAGTCAAGGACCTCCCTCTGAATCCCAGTGGGCTTTATCAAAGTCAAGTTTTCCAGAGTTACGTTTCAAGAAATCATAAATGAAAACTACATAATGCAAAGCAAAATGAAAAAACAAACAGAAAAGTTCACCTTTACCACAATCCCACAAGAGTAAAAGCAAAAAATCCTAACAGTCTTAGAATGAAATAAAAACCTTTTATGTTACTCCAACTATTGAAATTAATTTAAATGTAAATAGTGATACCAAGAAATGTTACTAGCTGTGTGGAGTTTAAAGGCAGGGTTTATAATACATTTTTTAAATAAAGGGAAAAAAGATAAAGCACACCTAGATGGGATAATGTCGGACTGATAAGACTGTCTTATTAACCAATGGGGAAAGGAAAACTGATAATGTTGTATCCAACTGGAAAAAATGAAGAAAAGAAATGCTGGAGAAATTATGGGAAGACAAGTATCCAAATACATTACTGAGAGAGCTATGATGTGGTCCGACCTTTCTAGAAATCAATTTGGAATCACTCAAGGGAAGTCACTGAACCATCATCCCCCTTGATAATGCAAATCTTGTACCATATACATCCCAAGGAAATCCAAGACCAAAAGAAGTATCTCACATATATCAAAATATTCACAGCAGCATGTTTCTGTGTCAAAGGAAAGTGAACAAAGTGGCTGTCCAGTGGAGAAACTGGTTTAAAAAATTGTAATTTATGAACACACTATTATACAATTGAACAACGTGAAGCAAAGAATACAAAGGAATTCACACACCCTCAAAAGACTTGTATGAAATGATACAGAACCAGAGAGCAAGGATGCTGATGGAAAGAGAACCAGTCAGAAGAACCCCAACAGTGCTCAGCAAACTCCTTGGGAAAAGGAAGACTCATGTAGGGGTTTCTAATGGCAGCAGACTAATTCAGCATGTGCCACCTTTACCTGATAAAACTGTATTGACTTCATTTCCCCCATTTTTAGCTGTTCCTCTAGATTTTAGGCTATACACGTGTTTTAAAACTCCCTGTAAAAAGGATTCGATTCCAATTCAACAACATTCTATTTTATAGGTAACCCTTTAAAATAAAAAAGCTAGAACCAGACCTATCAGATGTTTCTTTAATTTATATGGGCCATTTCCCATGACAAAGGGAGAAACACCGTGCAAAGGAAATGAGTAAATCTGTCTTAACCGACTGACCCTAGGATCAAACCTCTGCTGTCTGAAGTAGGTGGATAGCATAGCAAATACAGTGCCAGACTTGCAGTCAGGAAGACTGTTCAATTTCTGAGACATTTACTAGCTGAATGGCCCTGGGAAAGTCATATAAATTTTCTCAGACTCAATTTCAACATCTGTAAAATGGGAATGATAACAGCTTCTATCTCTCAAGATTGCTGTGGAGATTAAGCAAGATAACAAATGTGAAGTTTTACACACACACACACGCACAGGAAGGAAAAATAACACTTTCGCATAAATATCCAGAACCCTCCCATAGGAAGAGAAATGGGGCTTTTATCTTTTAATTGCCCTGCCTTTCAATCAATAGAACCGTTACTTTTTTTCTTGCTATTACTGATGAAATAAGCATAATTGAAAAGCAATTGAATGGATGTTCACCAGAATGGACAGTGACACGAAATTTGACCATTTCTTCTCTGAATGAACGGTTAATCTTTAATAAGATATAATTTTATAAGGTCTAATTATATAAAGCCTAAAGCATAATATCAGAAAAAATTTTCAACTTATATTTAAATCAACCTCCATATTGTCACATTTGTGTACCAAACAGAAAATGTTTTAATGGTTTTTAATAAAACACTATTTGCTTTTCAGTAATTACATAGCTTCACATTTTGTGATTTACATAGTAGGAAATGAACACAGAGGTCCCATGGACAAAATTATAGTCCTCTTTTAGAAACGTGGAGCAAAATTAATTATGGGACAATGATAGCAGTTCCCTCTAGATATTTTTTCCCAAAGAATAACATTTCTCCCACTATCAAAATGAACAATTTTTCCTGTTAAACTGAAAAATATAAAGAGGGAGTGATGGGGAGAAGGAATAAACATTTATTCATTGCCTTTCATGTATCAGGCACTGTGGTAAATACTTGGTAAGTATTATTACCTCACTTGATCCTCACCTCAACCCTGAGACGTAGGTGCTATATTTATTCCCATTTTACAGCTGAGAAAACAGAGGCAAAAAGAGGTTAAGCGACTTGATTAGGATAGCACTGCTAGTAGGTATCTAGGGTTGAATACAAACTCAGGTCTTCCTGAATCCAGGTCTCGCATTCTACCTCGCCACCGAACTTAGCAAAGGGAAGAAATGTGAAGTCTGGGTAACTTTTAAAAGTTTTTTTTTTTTTGCTAGATTATGCCATTCATATCATTAAATGTACAGATGACAATGGAAACTCATCAGAGTATAGTACAACTAAAGCCCAGCTCAAGCAAGTATGGTACTTTAAGTAAACAGAACAACATCTACTCAAAATAAATTGTAAGTCATTACACAAGCCACAGGAAGACTATAATTTTAACCGACTCAACCAAACTCCAACAAAGACTACGTCATGTCTCAATTGTTTGCTTTTCTGTATAAATGTTCTGTTCTATTTAAGGGTATTTATTAAAAGGGGGCTACTTATTTTTAGTTTCCAAATGGGCTTTTAGCCTTCCCTCCTCTGCAAATATGAAATAACATTTCAAACCCACCAGCAAAGATTAAGATATTATTGAAGATCCCAAGTCAATTCTATCTCTTCATGTTCAGCACATGAATACGCCGTTTTTCATTTTTATTCAAATATCCACTCCCAATTACAAGCCGATAAGGTCAAGATCTGGCATGAATTTAAGTGAGGTGACAGAATTTCCCATAAACATCAAGTCTGACTTTATGATTTAATGACCAATTTTGGAATGCAGATGATGTTTAGTATTTTAAATACATTTCAGAACAGTTTTTTGCAGTCCAGAAATCAACCACGTTATATCCCTAATCCATGAAATTATTTTCTATTGTGAAAATAAACTATGACCGAAAGTAATCCTAATTGAAAGGAGGTATCCAACAACTGGAAAATGGCTGAACAAGTTATGGTACATAAATGTAATAGAATACTATTATTGTAGTATAGGAAATGATGACAAGGATGGTTTCAGAGAAATCAGAGGAGACTTGTATGAACTGACACAGAGCAAAAGAAATGGAAATAGGAGGACAATTTATACAAGAACTACATGTCGGAAAGGCAAACAACTGAAAGATTTGAGTAACACAATGACCAACCAAGCTTCCAGAGGGCTTATGATGAACCATGATACCCACTTCCTGAGAGGTGACAGGCCTATAGTACACATGTGTGTTTATACACGTGTGTATGTATAGGTGCATGTAACATACATGTGTATGCACACTTGTATATGTATGTTTTCAGAGCAGCTCATTCACCTTTGGTGTATACCTGATTCACCTGTGTTCCAAGAAGCTGCAGCATGGCCACACCCCAGTAAACCAACTTGGGAGACAGGCTAAACCAGGTTGAGGGTAACTGATGGGCCTCAAACCAGTTGGTGAGTTAGGGGAGCACTTATCCCAAGCACGTGAAGGCTTTCCCTGATAGAAAATGAGAACAACTTGTTGCAAAAGGCATGAAGGCTTGCTTAGTCAGACATGGAAGACACCAAGGTCATCCACCGTATCCCAGACCATCTTCAGTCATCTTGACTTGTCTTGTCATCAGACTTTGATGGCTCAGGAAAAAAGTGAAGCTGACAACTTTACGCTCAAGTCTGCCTCACTTAAATTCAATTCATGCCGAAGTCAACATATCCCAGTGATATCGTTCGTCCTTTTCAAAAATGAAGTTCAAACAACATGTGTTTAAGTGTACATATACATGTGTCTATATACATATACACATAAATAAACACGTTTGTAGATTAGAGAGGCAGATCTGGCTTATGTAGGAACTTGTTTTGCTTGTCAATACATATTTATAAAGGCTTTTGTTACTCTTGCTTTCTCAACAGGTTGGGGAGAAGTGGGAGGGACAGGAAGTTTAAAAAACTGAAAATAAATTGAGTACCCATTGACTGAGAAATAACTGTTTACACTGAATGGAACAGAATAGTATTTTACAACAATTATGCAATGCCTGATTTAAAGAGAAACATGAAAATTCATATGGTTTGATATAAGGGAAACAACCAGAACTAAAAAATGAACACACAAATGAAAAGATCCCACACACAAAAAAGGCTGAGTACATGAGAAACCAAAATCCACTCTAGAGAACGGATTATGTCATGTCTCCCTCTCTTTTAGAGGTGTGACATACCACTAGGACAAAAGATAACAAACACTGTCAGACCTGGTCACATAGCACTTTCATAAAGCGGTTTTGTTGAACCAGGTTTTCTTTGTTACAAGGGAGGTTTCGGTATGGGGGTCACAACAGGGACTAGATCCAGAAAAGGCTATTATATAAAAATAAAAGGTATCATAAAACTTAATTTAAAATAAGAATAAGGAATTTATTAAATTTAAATACATAATCTATCTATACTATTTCTTGAACCTTACATCACATTTTTTTCTGCTTTCCACTTTAGTTCCAATTCTGGTTCATTTCTACCTCACTCCCAAATATCTTGAGCACCTCTACATCTTTTGATATATGTCTTCCTCCTACGTAGCTGAAACCTTGGCCCCGCTCTGGTCAGTCAACAAGCATTTATGAAGCAACTAAAAGGTGCCAGTCACTATGCAGGGCACTGGGGATACTTAAGAAAGGCACAAGACTCCCTATATTACTTATTCTATAGTTGACACCTCAGCTCCTCCTCTGCATTAACCACTGGGGATAGTGAGAAAGAAAAAGGCAATTTCTATTCTCAAAGAGCTCAGTCTAGTGGGGGAACCAACCCGCAAAGAGCTCCGTATCACTGGGATATATGCAGGGTAAACTGCAGAGCCTCTCAGGAAGAAGGCAGCAACATTAAGAAAGGCTAGGAGAGACTTCCTGGTGAAGGTGGGACCTTTAGCTTAAGAGATGAGGAGGGAGAGCGTTCCATTAATTCCTTCTAATAAATGTGTCTCAGATACTGCATTTTTTCAAACTTTTAAATATTTCTTGTCTCATGGAGTCATTACTTTCTAATTATCAGGGAATTCATTTCTTGGGTAACATTTGCCCCCTTCTGCTCTGAGCTATTACTCATCCACATTCTTTCCTCTACAGCTTTCATTTCATTTAAAACTGCACTTTGTATCTTGTTAATTCATTTAATCCAGGCTCTCTTATGGTCCTTTTCTTTAAGGCTCTACTTAGACTTGCAGAGTTGCTCTTTTTAGAAGTTTGCTCTTTAGACTTCTCTCAAACCATCATATTTATTGTATTTGGCATTTTCTTCTGTTTTCTCTACCTCTAGTCTCAGATTCTAGATTCAGACCTTGTTCTTGAGCTGAGGTCTGTTCCTTTCCATTCTTTCAGATGGTGTGGGCAGATCCTGTCTGGGCCCCTGGACGCTATTAGCATCTTCTCTAGGAATCCCTGGGCTTGGGCTCAGATTCTCCTAATGGCTAACCTTGGGTTTTGTCCCTAGTCCCTTTACTCAACCCAGAGTTGGTTCTGTCCTTTGCTGTGACTGACAGGTGTTGATGAGATGCCATAAATTACATAGGTAGTCCGCCTTCTGAAAGCATAAAGCACTCTACTTCTGAGGTATGCCCTGGTCCTTTTTCAGATGTGGGCTGCCAAGGTCCTGGGCTGCCCAGCTATGGGTCTGGCCCAGTCTCCTGGGGTATACACAGGTCTGATCTGAGCTTGTAGGAATGCATTGCCTCTCCCATTTTCTGGCCATCTTCTGGTACAGTGCTAGACAAGATAAAGAATCAAACTTCAACCATTTTTCTTTGACTTTATCACTACTCCTTCCGATGAGTTTTTAGAGCTTATTGGAATATTTGGTGACTCTTCTAGATCCTATCATGCTTACATCTTTCCAGAAAACTTGCCCTTATTTCCTAATTTGTCAGTTATTAAAAAGACAAAAACATTTACTATATTACTGACCAGTCAAGGTAGGCAGATATACTTAAACAAAAATCCGTGGCAAAAATGAAATCATATCCCATACAGATGAAAACATTAATAACTAAGAATTTAATAATCAATTAAACACAACAAAGCCCTTCCCACACATACGCCATTGCATTGGGTCTGAGTCAATGAGAAATATTACATTGGTCTCCAACTAAAGGAGTTTATCATCTAACAGGGAGAATAAAACAACATGAAAAGCTAGAATAAAAGGGAAAGTGGGATTAATGTAAATAAGTCGAGGCAAAGTCCCTCCTATTTTGGGATGTTCATGGGGTGTTTTTTGCCGTATTTATCATAAATGAGCAAAGGCAAAAAGAGATGAGGTTGTCCGAAAACAAGAGGAGTATTAAAAATACTGAAGATTAAGTCTAAAGAATTTTACAAGTAAACAGACATGACAGAAGAAGAAAGGTTTAGAGTCTGAGAAACTGAGAAGGTTGGCTCAATGGAGCCATGATCTCATTGCCATGAGACCCCTCCACTAATATGGATCGTGTCCTTTCCATATTTCTCATCCCACACAATTCCAGGACAAATTCTCTTACTGATTCTTCACAGAAAGTCTCAACCACATGCTGGGGCTTTTATCTATGTCAGGGAGTCTCAAAGGGTGGTCCACAGATGACCGGGGGTACCTGGGGCACTTAAAACATCTATGAGGTCAAAACTACTTTTACAATAACACCAAGAAAGACATTATTTGCCTATTAAATGACTTCTCCTTTTCCTTCAAGTACTTCAACCAAAATAGTATACTGCAACAGATTGAATGCAGAAGCAAATATGAGCATCCAGCTGTCTTCTTTGAAGCTAGATATTAAAAAGATTTGCAAAAAATTGTAATTTGTAAAACAATGCCACTTTCCTCATGGATTTTTTTTTCGTTTTAAAAAGTTATTCATGCTAACCTGTAATGGTGTTGTTATTATTACACGTTAATAAACATTTTAAACATTTATCAGCTTTAATATCTAATATAGCATCAATATAACTCATATAAACAAAAGCTCTTTGAAGTCCTCAATAACTTTTAAAAGTATAAAGGAATTCTAAGACTACAAAGTTTCAGAATGGCTGGTCTAAGTCTTTTCACATTTGGTGGGTATCAGCATAGCCCCTGAGATGTGACTTAGTTATCCTTTCTACCTGGATCATATCTCTTGTGCCACTCCTACCACATAGGAAATAACTGGAAATATACAACCTACTGACACGCATGCATCCCCAACCCCATGTATCCTTTCGTTACCCACAACACTGATTCTTCAGAGATTGAGATGTTCTAGGACCCACAGTCCTACAGCAACCATATATCCTCTGTGTTAGGCAACATCTGACCATCATTAAAAGTACTGGACAATTTACATCAGAACTCTATATAATCTTGATTTTTTTTAATGTTTATTTATTTTTAGTTTTTAGCATTCATTTCCATAAAATTTTGAGTTCCAAATTTCCTCTTCATCTCTCCCTCCACCCCACCCCAAAAAGCCATGCCTTCTGATTATCCCTTCCCCCAATCTGTCCTCCCTTCTGTCACACCCCTCCCCTTTCCCTTCTCCCCATCTTCTCTCTTTTCTTATAGGGCAAGATAAGTTTCTATACCCCATTATTTGTATTTCTTATTGCAAAAACAACAATGCTCAACATTTGTTCCTAAAACTTTGAGTTCCAATTTCTTTCCCTCCTTCCCTCCCCACTGAGAAGGTAAGCATATCTTGATTTTTTTAAGACCAAAAGCTATCACTAATTCATTTTTTTTTTTGTAATCTCAAATTACAAAATGGGGAAAGATTAATTTTTTTAATACTTGCTACTTTTTATTACTTTATTATACTTTCTTATGGAAATGCTTGTTATTCCACAAATTTAAAATAAATTAAAAATGTGGGAAAAAATACTTGTTACTTAAAAACTAAATATGATAAACTTATTTTTTAATGAAAGAATTAGAGGCCAGCTAGCAGCCATCATTTATCCATATTCATGGTGGCTCTTTGAAAAGCAGGGCATATTCTCTAGAAAACAAGTCAAGACTTAAGGCAAGAGGCTGGTTTGAGGACCACAATTACGGTGATGCAGGAAGAGGGCCAGCGTTGGCTGCTGGGAGCTGGGCTGTGATGAACAGTCCTGAGGAGCTCCATTCGGTGACCTGCCAAAACTGGGGGAGCAGCACGGGGATACCACAAGAAGTAAAAAGGCACGGTGGCCCTGTTGTATGAAGACTTGTGAGTTGCCTGGTTACATAAAGGGTATCCCAAAAGTCTTAGTGCAGTTTTAAGAATTTTGAGGGGTGAACACCTATGTGACTCTCAGCACGGCCACTCTTACCACTGAGGCTATGTGCAGTCATCAAAGAATACACTCCAGGTTTATAAGTGAAATATATGTGTGTGTATAATCCCTCCCCCCCCATTTTACAACTCTTCATTTATCTCCATGAGAATAAATCACCATTGCTTTGAATTAAAAAGATACACACCAGAAGTTTTCAATCTATCTATTTTTCACTCAATCTGTCCCACATTTATAAACGCTGCCTGGAAACACTCTTCACTAGTCACAATCAGTATCTCTCTCTCTCTCTCTCTCTCTCTCTCTCTCCCCTGCCCCCTCCTCCCTCTTCCCCTCCCCCTTCCTCCCAGGTGCCAACAGATCATTACATTTGCCATAGAAAACCTGTATTCAAATTTCATATTGACTTGAAAGGAGTTTTTAAAGAAATAATTATTAATGTACTAAAAAATAAGAGGGGCAGCTAAGTGGCACATGGGATAGAGAATGCTGGACCGAGGGTCATGAAGACTCATCGTCCAGAGTTCAAATCTGACCTCAGATTTGACTTACTAGCTATGCGACCCTGGGAAAGTCACTTAATCCAGTTTGCCTCAGTTTCCTCATCTAAAAAATGAGCTGGATAAGGAAATGGCCAACCATTCATTATCTTTGCCTCCCCCTCCTACAAGAGTCATGAAGAGTCAGAACCAAGTAAAATAAAAACTACAAATGTTCCCTCCCTGTCCTCTGCTCATCCCTTGATAACACACCTAAAATCCACCTTTCTCCAGCTTCCACCCACTGCTCTTGACTTTGCCTTCTGAGGAACAGAAAGCAAGGCTCATCCTCCCTTCACGGGAAAGCCCTTCAAAACCCTGAAAATAGCTTTAACATTTTGCTCCCCAAACCCCCCAGCCTTCCCTTCCAGGCTAAATATCCCCAATTCCTTCACCTTGAACATCACTGCCTTCCTCCTCTGAATTCTCTAGCTTATCAATGTCCTCTCTAACCTAGGGTAGAAGAATTTAACACTGTACATCAGATGAAGTCTGAAAAGAGCAGCATACTGCGGGGACTACCACCTTCTTGCTCTGTCTCTCAATGCAAGTCAAGACATCTCAGTAGCTTTTATGGATTCTGTATGACAACACTGACTCCTCCTATTCAGTTTATAACCCACTAAAGCCCCAGACAGTTTTCAAATAAACTGCTACCCAACCATGCTATCCCTTCATCTTGAATTTATGAAATTGATTTTTTGAAACCAAATACAAAACTTTATATTTCTCTCTCCTGAATTCAAGACTGATACAGTCATCCAGTGGGTTCCCAAGAGAGCAAGGAACATCAGGGGAAAAAAAAACCACAGCTATACCTATGTTCTATCTGCTAGAAATGCTTCAGTGCAGATGGTGCCGACCACTCCCTAAAGCTACCCCCTTCCCACCCCGGTTTGTTTGATCCAAAAATCTGAAAAGCATGCAGTCTGTGCCTTTATCTAAGGCACTGATAAAAAATGTTAAATTATAGAGGGCCGAAAAGAAATACCTTAAGCCGTACAATTTGGGGAGAAATTACGCCAGGTTGAACCGAACCATTAATTACTTCTCTTGAGTCTAGTCATTCAACCAGATCCAAATCCATCCAACCATATCACAGTCCCGTCCACATTGCTCCTTCTTTTCTATGGGTACCATATGAAATATTTTATTAAGTGCTTTGCTAAAATCTAAGTGAGATACTCAGCTCAGCTCTGATCGAGTAATATAATAAATGTTGTAAAAAGGAAATAAGAGTCTGATATAACCTGTTCTTGATGAAATTCTTCTGTAATAATGGAATCCTTTTAGAGATGTTTATTAAACAACTCTTTAATGATCCATTCTAAAATTTTCCCAATAGAGGAGGGGTGGAGCCAAGATGGCGGAGTAGAAAGACTCACCTATGGTAGGTCCAAACCCACAGCCCATAGATTTCCTGTAAAAAGAATTCCTGACAAATTCTGGAACAGTGGAAGCCGCGCAGCAACACAGTGAAGGAGATTTCTGCTGCAGAGAGCCCTGAAAAACCGACCGCAAAGGTACCCCGGACACGAGAGAGGAGTCCTGCCCAGCCGAGCGTTCCCCTCCCCCGCCCCAGTCACGCGGCACTGAGAGGAGCGAGCAGAGCCCAGCAGGTGTCAGGGACCTGAATCTCCGGGCGGCCTCGAAGGTCCCTCCACCCACAGACGCACAGGTCAGTGAGAGAGACGGGCTGAGAGGGGAGTGGGGGATCTCCGGGACTCGGA
>CM053771.1:398366615-398399119 GCA_028658325.1 Potorous gilbertii | reverse complement strand
ACAAATGGGGAGAAAATTTTGGAACCCAAAATCTTGTGAAAATGAATGTAAAAAGTTAAATAAATTTATTTAAAAAAAAAATTTTCCCAATAAAAGTCCAGTTCCATTGGCCTATACTTAGTAGCAACCAGGCGGTGACGTAGATGCAGAGACATCTCTGAAGTTAGGAAGATGTGAGACCAAGGGCAATTTCTGACATTCAACTAGCTGTGTGACCATGAGGAAGTCACTTAACTGCTGTCTGCCTCAGTTTCTTTAACTGTAAAATGGCGATATTAAGAGCACCTAGCTCCCATGGTTATTGGGATGATCAAATTAAACATAATAGGCACTTAATAAACAGTTGTTACCCTCCCCCACTCCCTAGAGACATCATCCACTTCCCCTTACCTTTTACCAAACAAATTTTACAATTCTCAAATAAGCCTACAATGAAAAAAAAACCCACTTTATTTTCTTTGAGGTGCCTTCTTCTCCAGTTTCCCACACTAACTGGCACTGGGCCATGTTAGGCTTGAATATAGTGATCTAACCTGAAAGTGCTTATCCAGATGATATGGAGGTATGGAAAACCGGAGAAAAAAACAGGAAGGAAAAATCTTTGGAAGACAGAAAAGTTGAAGTAATTTAGTAATTTTTCCTGGAAATTTGCCACATGAAATAAACGTTTCTATTATTTCCATAATTCATATTTAATATTCCACAGGAAAAACTATCAATGGCATCAATCTTTTCCTCATGGAACCCTTAATTCATCCAATGCAGAATTCTCCTTGAGCCCAGACCGGGCGAATGCTGCTGCTGTGTGCCAACAGCTCCTTCCCTTGTGATTCCTGACACAGTGATGGCTACCGCCAATGAAAGGCCAACAATAACAACAAATCATAACAAATGACACTTTAGTTGTCACTAAATAAATGGAAGAATGAAAAATAAATGATAAGAATGACGCATCACAAGACCAGTAAGGAATCAGAGCCTCTGACAGGCTAAGAGAAGACTTCACCGGCCCCGGCCAAAAGAAGAATTCCTGGGGCTGAAGCCTCCCTTTCGCCAAGGACAGAGGCTTGCTTATGGGTAATGGGCAAATAGGTCTTTCTGAATCATGGAGCAGAGATATGCTTCAAAGACTGACCACCCTGAACCTTTCACACTGATTCTGCCCATTCAGGAGAGCAAGAACAGACAATGTTATCAGAAGCAGCGCACCTACCCTCCCCACCTCCCTCAAATAATCTCCAAGGACTCTCAAGTCTGTAGGACTCAGGAGAACTCTCCATAGTTTCTTTGCAAGGGAAGATATGGGGATTGAACAGTATGATGGTGGCAGAGATGAGTCTAAATAATTGTTTCACTTTTCTGGACCACGGCTGAAGGCACCAGAATAATCCTACAAAGACTGAGAAGAATGCATGTGGCAGTAGGTCTGCCTACCTAAACAAGGACACTGTAAACTGATATTTAAGAGGGAAGGAGAAAAGTTCTGTTGCGCCACAAACTCATTCTTATACATGGCCAGAATTTTATGTTATTTTTATC
This sequence comes from Potorous gilbertii, assembly GCA_028658325.1. Lineage (NCBI taxonomy): Eukaryota > Metazoa > Chordata > Mammalia > Diprotodontia > Potoroidae > Potorous > Potorous gilbertii. Next base: position 398,397,580 of record CM053771.1, on the reverse strand, counting down.
AATATTCAAGAGATTTTTTGGGGGGGTTTTGAAATTAGGAATATGAACTCTAAGTAAGCCACTTCCCTGGAATATAGCAATGAAAGAATATGGCTTTAAAGGAAATGGGTCAATGGATTAATAGTTTATGTTCATCCACTGCTTCAAAAAATATTTAGTAACTAGGTCCTTACATTCTACTAGGAAATAAAACACATGAAGACAGATCAATAAATATGAAATAAATCAATGAAATTTGAAAAATACAAAAAAATTTGAAATATTGAAGAATAAATCAAAGTAGTTCCTGGGGAGGGAATTAGTTTAAGGAGATAAGGTGTTATATAGGTTGTGGTCCTTAAGCTAAATATTGAAGGAAGCTGGGGATACTACAAAGAGAGGTGAGGATGGTGTATATATTTCAGGTACACCTTTAGCACTCTCCTCCCATCTTCCTACTGGCTTACCTGGCTTCCTTCTAGTCTCAACTAAAATAGGATCTTCTCCAAGAAGTACTGCCCAACCCCTCTTTATTCAAGCACCTTCTCTCTCAATTATTTTCTATACATTTTTTTTCCTGGATGTGATTTATTTGTACATTTCTTTGTTGCTCTCCTATTAGATTGTTAGTACCATGAGGGCAGGGACTGTCTTTCACCTCTCTGTATATGTAGTGCCTGGCACGTAGTGGGCACTTAATCAGATAAAGACATAAAAGGCACATATAGGAAACAGTAAGGAGGCCAGTTTGGCTAAAAAATAGAGGCTGGGAAGGAGAGTAATACGCCAGACTGCAAAGAGCCAGAAATGCCAAAGAGAGGACTTTCTGTTTGATCCAAACACTAAAAAGGCCCTTCCGAAACTTTCTGAGTCAGGGTTGTATCGAGGTTAACTTTGCCTTTTAGGAACAGCAAATAAGAAGTGGTGAAGAGAGGGTGAAGAGGAGACTGGAGATAAATCAGGAGATTATTCCAACCGAATAGGCAAAAACAAATTAATTAGGGAGTGGCCCTCATGCAGTTTGGTCTCAGGACCCTGTTACACTCAAAAGAGCTTCTCTTTATGTACACTCTCGCTATTGAAATTCAGCATATTGGACATTAAAATGTCTAGAGTTATTATGGAAACAGTTCTGACCCTGTGGACCTTCTGAAAGGGTCCTGTGGACTCCCAAGAGTCACCAGACCACACTTGGAGAACCAGTGCTAATAGCAGGGGTGGGGAGCCTTGGTTTGGAGACCACATGTGGCCCTTAGGTTCTCAAGTGTAGCCCTTTGACAGAATCCAAACTTCCTAGAAGAAGAATGGCTGCACTTGAGGACCTAGAGGGCCACACATGTGAAGTCTGCATTCACAGGCCTCCAGGCCAAGGTTCCCCACCCCTGGTCTGTAAGATACACTGCTAGATGGAGTTCAACTGGTGGAGGCATACTAGAAGACACTTAAGTGTGAATAAAATAACAAACATTCTCAGCCTTTAAAGAAAGATGATACAGATGATGCTTAAGATCCAAAATCAGCACAAGGGCATCTTCTTTCTCCCGCTCACCTGGCTTCTATATTCTGCCCTCTAAGCTACAGAAAAACCCCTGTAATTGTAGCCAGAGCAGTCAAATGATTCAGACCCAGAAAGAATTTGAACAGATCATCTAGTCCATTGTCCTTGTTTTCCAGATGAGGAAACTGAGGCCCAGAGAGGTTCTCTGATTTGCCCAGAATTACAGAAGTAGTAACTGGTAGAGCTGGAAATCAAACTCAGATCGTCTGCCTGCAAATCTGCGGTTTTTCTTATTGCTCACGTTTCCAGCACAAGTCGGTGAAGTGTCTAAATCTTTTATCCGAGAGGATGTAGAAGCAGCACAGTTCATTCACCTCCCAAAGGATGGATTTTATCAGTAAGTAAACAAAGAAGAAACAGACCCGGGCAGCCAGGCGGGGCAATGGATGGAGTGCTGGGCCTGGGATCAGGAAGATTCATTCTCCTGAATTCAAATCTGACCTCAGATATTGATTAGCTGTGCAAGAAAAATGATTCAGCTAAGAAAATTGATAGATCAAATCAGAGTAAAGGATGAAAACTCTTTAGAACGCTATTCATCCAATTCATGAGATTATGAGTTCTCAGGGCCCCTTTTGCCTCTTTCTGTATCCCGAGCACTTAGCACAATGTTTGCACACAGTCAGCACTTCATAACTGCTTACTGACTGACAAACATTTATTAAGTACATAGTAGGCAGTCAGGTCTAGAGTCAGAAAGACTGAGTTCAAATCTGGCTTCAGACACCTACTAGCTGTGTGACCCCAGGCAGGTCACTTAACCCTGTTTGCTTCTGTCTTCTCATCTGTAAAATGAGCTGGAGGAAGAAATGGCAAATCATTCCAGGTGTTATCTTTGCTAAGAAGACCCCAAAGAGGATTGGACACAACTGAAATGGTAACACTAACATGCAAATACTATATGTAATACACAGGGGAGGAGGAAGAGGGAAAGGTAAATGACAAACACAAGCAAAAAAGATAATATTTAAGTGATAAAAACACACTGCAATTATGAAAATATTATACGCAATCTTTCCCAAAAGGTTTACAAAATTTAGGTTCCCAGAGCCCAGACCTAACCAGGTTTTTCCATTGGGAAAAAAGCCAAGTTGGTAGAATTAAGCACCTCCTGTGTATACACTGCACAGTATCTGATATAAAATTATAGAACTGGGAATGAATAGCCTCAATGGTCCCTTTCACCTCGAACATTTTCATTCAATAAAGGCAGATACAAAATAAACAGAGTATGTACCTCTTATCTTTTAGACAATTTAGACACAGCAGAACTTTAAAGCCTATATATTTGCTACTCTCCCTTAATCCTGATGTCTAGCTCTCTAATTTATCAAGGGTTTTCATTACAATGGAGATAAATAGTAAGAGAGAGTGAAGCTATTGGTTAAGTTTTATAGCAACAAAACTAGCCTAGATCAGATCCTTGGGGTGCTTATCAAATCATAAGAGGCTATTTCAACTGAGGAAGAGTAGAGAAATACTGCTTCCATTTCAGATGAAAAATGAAACATATCCTTGGAATGAAACTATGACCAAAAATGGAAAGATTTTTTTCTGATGAAAGAAAATGGATGAGAAAGAAATCTTTAAATTCTTGGCAAACATTTTATTTTTGGCTAGAAATGAGCTAGCTTAAAGGATCTACTTTACAAAGGGCACTTAAGTGGGTATTATTTAAAACATTCTTTTAAACTCATCTTCATTAAGGGGTTGGGAATTAGGCTGATGGGGTTTTTGTGGAGGGAAGGAGTGAGGAGTTAGGAAAATTCTTTAAAATTCCAAGGGAATTCAATTGTCTGAAGAAAACCAGATGTCAGCTACAGCTTTAGAAAAAAACTGGCCAGCAGGTCCTCACAATGTCCATCATGATATGATGCTGGTTAAAATTAATTCCAGGGAATAAAGCAGTCAAAGGCTTTTTGTAAAATAGAATGTTTGGGTATTTTTTTAGGAGGCTTTGGGGGTGGCAATAAAATACCAGTATCTTCATTACTTTTCCTCTAATAGTTTCATAGTTTCAAATTTTTCTTAAAATTCTAGCCCCAATTATTTTGTTTAATTTCAAATCTTTTTTCTTTGATGTAAGAAGTTTAGGCTAATACACTCCTGTTAAACATAAAAATAAGCTAATTATGTCAATTGCTCTATTCTAACCATTTTTAAGCTACTCAAAATGATTGAGTATCCAAACTGACAGGCCAGAAAAATAAAATTAAACACAACGAAACACAACCAAAAACTCATTTGAATTAAAAAATATGAGAGGTAAGCAGGGGAAAAAAACCTCAAACTACATACCATGCTACTTGAAAATTTAAAGATATCAAACTAATCATCTTACACCCCCCCGCCCCCCAAAAATCTGCTCAATTTCTTATGTGTTAATGACAATTACCCAGGTTTATAATTCCAACATTTTCTTATATTATATTTCTCTTTATGTCCATTTATCAAATACTACATATTCTGCCTCTAAAACTTTACTTCTCCATTTCTTTGGTTCTATCTTATTATCTCTCAACTACAATGCCGCCATCACGTCCTAATAGGTCTCCCTCTTTCCTACTGTGATATAGTGGATTTCAAGTCAAAGGCCCTAGGTTAAAGATTTAGCTTTGCTATTTATTATCTGTGTGACCTTATACAAGTCACTTAACCTTTGAGTCTTAGTTTCTTCAAATAAGAAGAGGTTGGACTAGATCATCTCTATGATTCATCTTTCCAGCTATACATCCTATGCCTATTTTCCTTCCATTATCTAATTATAAATCACCATTAATTTCTTCCACATACTAAGTTCCAAGTAAAATGAACTATGTAATAGATATATAAATATATATACACACACACACCCTTTGTTTTAGCACTTCTACATTATTACTCAGATTTATTTTCCTACAGAACCCAATTCTATCTGTTTAAATTATGAATCTAATTCGAAGACCTGTTACAATATCATTTCCTCCATGACCAATCTTAGTGGTTACAGAACACACTGCATCCCACCAAACCACTCCAAACTACACCTCTGTCCCAGCAATCTTACTTCCCAAAGCTGGCAAGGCCTCGACTTCTTTTTGGTGATTTCCTCCCCAAAATTCCATCTGAGGAAGTACTTGTGTCAGTCACATTCTTTTCCAATACACTAGATAACTCCAATGTTCTCCCTCCCATCTGACACTTTTCACCTCCCTTTTATATGCTATCTTCCCCAACTAGAATCTAAGTTTTCTGAAGACAGAAGCTGTCTTTCTTTTTACTTGAATTTGTATTTTCAGTACATATTTCCAGCACTGTGTTGGGCACAGAGCAGGAGCTTAATAAATGTTTTATCTATCTACCTATATACCAGACATGGTAAATATGTCATTTTGTTCTTGACTGTATATCTTCATTATAAGAAAACTCTATAGGGGAGGAGCAAGAAGGAGTACTTAGCAGATACTCCTAAGTGAAATAATCCCTACAAACTCTCCCACAACACTAATTAACTTTCCCAGTATTACAGTTTGCTATATATATCTTTCATGTCTTGTGATATCCAAGTAGGCTGCTGAGGTAGAGGTGGAGAGGAAATCTGGAGACTTATGAATTGCTCCAGGTCTGGAAACTTTTGATGGTATACAATTTGTTCTGTACCCATAGGCCATCATTACCAAGACTGGTCACTCCATGCTTAGCACCATTTTAACAGGTCTTTGAATTATATTTATAATTTAAACCAGCAGAGTTGGTTTCCAAAGGAAAGCTGTGAATAATAATTAAAACCAAGAAATATCTATTTTTGCACATCTATAAGCAGGGATTTCTTCCCTTTTTATGTCTTTGGATTGCCAACAGCTAGCACAGTAGCCAGCACCCAGCAGGTGCTTAAGAATTCTTGCTCATTAAGGTCCCAGCCCAAATCCTTGAGCACCCAGGCGCAGGCTTTTTCCAAGGAGGACCTTCACGTGCTATTATTTCTTTATGAATGTGTTATTAAAAGGCACATCAATAAAAGCTATCATTCTACTAAACTACCTAGAAATATTTTTTAAAAAGAAATCTTAAATTTAAAGAGACATCTCTACAAGCAATGCTTTCCCAAAGGGAAGCCACTCCAAATCTCTTTTGTCCTTAGCACTGTGAGATAAGCGCTTCTCTGCATTATCTGTCCCTGGAGAAAGAATCATCTGCAACCTATAAGATCACTGATTCCTCAGAGCAACAGGCATCTTAAACATCATTAAAAAAAAAATCAAGAAAGAAAAGCACTAAAGACCTTGTCAAGAAAACCCCTCCATGAGGAAGCAAAGGCTCACCTACTAGAAAAATGTCTTCAGTTCTGTGAGAGGAAGGAGTCAGTGACCACTATGATGACTCATTAAGAGTAACCTCAGCTGACATAGCAAATGAATGAATACAGAAAAAAGCAAAAGGAGGGCAGGAAGTAAGGCTGTGCCAGAAAACAAGGAGAGGCTTACTCAAATCTGGAAAGAATTGTGAAGACTTCATTTCAAAGAGGGAACTGAGAAGAAATGGCCTCAAAGAGAGAGAAAGAAATTTTCAGTTAAGGCTAAGAAGAATGACCATCGTAAAAAACAATGGCAAATACAGACCCCAAACAAGTGCACTGCATCTGTAAAAAAAACATTACCATGTTTTCCATATCTCTTGCGTTAGATCTACAAAAGTGAGACCAGTATCCCAGAGGCCCAAAGAGAAGGATTCCCACATACCATTTGGGATTAAGAGGGAGTGGCCACCAAACACGTGCAAGGTAGGAAAAAGCTGGGAAGACAGAATGCATCCCGACCATTTTAAGGCAGGTTAAAAACATTACATGTTTTTACATATATAATTTTTTGCCTTCTCAATGGGTGTGAGAGAGGTGGAGGGAAATAATCTGGAAATGAAAATAAAAATTAGAAACTTTGCATAAGGGAGCAGAGAAAAACTCCAAGAACTATCATGCTTTTGCAAAAAATGGTCCTTTAAAAACTTGTCAGCTACCACCCACAATTCTCTTTTGAAAATCTATCAATTATACAAATTGAATTCTTCTATCAGAGGGCTGCCATCAGCTAGGAAGCACACGGTTTTGTGCCAAATTTTCAACCATCAATCAAATATGCGCAAGTTTGGCAATTTTTTAAATTAAATTTTTTATCGATATTTTAGAGATTTTTTTATATCCCTAAAATTTCCCTCAGTATCCCTCCCCTCTGCTTCCAGTGACCCAACTCATATAATAAGGAGAGGAAAAAAATCATCAAAACTGATAAATACATCCAAAAAGTCAGAAAATAAGTGCCTCCCCAAAGGTAGGGCAAGGGTGTCTTCTCATATCTCTCCTCTGGAACTATGGCACACCTGTCAATCTTCAGAAAAATGTAAAGAATATCAAATCCCCACATGCTGTACATTCATGAATTACAAAAGGCTTATGACTCACTGGAAACAACTGCAATACTGAATACCTTGCATAACAGTGAAGAAAATCTAGCATAGCATATGCTTATGACAGAGATAAACATGCAAGTGAGAAGTGAAATCAGGTCATCTGCATAACTTTACTAAACACACACACACACACACACACACACACACACACACACACACACTACAAGGTGACAGAATCTCAAAATTACTCATGACTACCAAGGAGGTGTTGTTCCAATACCTTGACTGGAAAAGCAGAATTAGGAACACCTCAGCTACTTGCTTTTCAAAGATGATGGTATCTTGGGTGTTGCCTGAAGATGTTCCTCCAGAGTTGCAAGAAAAGCTTTTTCAGCTATAGGAAGGTACATAAGTTGATCACCATCAAGACGGACCTTAATTAAAAAGAAAGAAAAGTGGATGAGAAATAAACACGTAAGACAACATGAAGGTTGAAACAGTCATGGTCTATAATTTGAGATAGGTATACCTTGATCACTCAATCCCAGGATTACAACATTATGGACTGAAAAAAGAAGTGATGACAGAACAAAAAAGCCCTATGTGTTATGTCCCTATCTGAGCAACAAAGTGGATAGAAACATGCCTGAAGTCATGAAGATCCAGCACTTATTAGCTATGTGACCCCAGGCAAGGGAGTACCAGTTGCATGGAGCGACTGTGAATATCTGGGCAACAATATTTAATTCCACAGCATCTATGCACTGGCATGTAGGCACATAAGGAAGGACACATTCAAATCCTGCAATTCAGTTCAATGAACAAAATTCCAAGTACCTGCTACACGGAGCACTATGGTACTAAGCAATGAGGGACAATACAAAATTCGGGATAGATATAGTTCTTCCTATCACGAAGAACAGGTTAGAAGAGAAACAGAACACCTCTCAAATAGCAAATACAGAACCAGAATGGAGGCACCAACCGGGAAGGGGAGAAGGGCCCGTAGAGTCGGGAGGATATCAATTCAAATCTCCTTTCTCGCATTAATTGCTAGCTTTGTTATGAGTCACTTGATCGACGAATTGAGATTAAGCTCCTTAATCGCAGTGAGTCTCAGCACCCTCATCTATAAAACGTGAATGGCAATATCTGCAGGGTCTCAAAAACTGGCTATGACTTTCCATTGATTTTTTTCTTCCACTATTTTATTTAGAACTTAACAAGTATCAATTAAAATTCATATTCCCCCCAACCCCCCCCCCCCCACACACACACACAGTGGAACAGAGATCTAAAACTATTCATCTATTACAACCCTTAGTTTTTTGATATGCTATCTTCCTCTGGCACGTGAACTCCTTGAGGCTGTTTTGGCCTTTATGTCCCTGGAGCTTAGGGCAGTTCCTGGCCCAGAGTAGGTGCTTAATAAATATATTGTAGCTCTCAAATGAGAGAGTGTAAGAAAAATGCTCTGGAAATTTTGAAGCCTTATTTAAAAATATCAAGTACTAACTATTACTGTTCTTGTTTCATGGAACAGGTAGTGTTTGAGGTATGTTTTTAATTACTTGTCTGAAGGATTTCAAAAAGGGGATGAAGGGGAAAGGAAAGGCATTACGTCTAGGCTTAGAGTAAACACACAAAGGAAATGTGATAGATTGCCAGTAGTCTGATCTGACTGCAGCAAAAGGTATGTGGAAGGGTGGCATGATGACAAAATCTTAGATGTGAAAGTAGGAAGGACTTCAGAGGTCACTTAGTCCTGTGCTGACCCACTCCCAGGAGATGGAGGCAGAAAGACAAGGTGGCTTTAGGTGGTTTAAGGCCTGGAATCTCCAGCTAAGCAGTTTAGCCCTTGGTCAGTAAGCAACAGGAAATTCACTAAACTTGGCATAAAAAGGGTTCATCTGAGAGCAGAGTGATGGAGAAGTGCAAAGAGGACAGAGGAAAATGGGAAGATTCCCTAAGACTATTATAACAGTTTAAGCAGGTTCAAGTAAAAGAAATATTGCAATTCACAATCTGTAAGATTTGACAACTGACTGGAAACAGGAGGTTTCAAGGCTTTAAACATGAAGAATATGAATGAATGGTGCCACTAGTAGAGATTCAGCTATGGAAGCAAGTATGGGGAGGCAGAATCAGGGATGAGAAGATTGTATGTGTGTGTGCGTGTGTGTGCGTGTGTGTGTGTGTGTGTGTGTGTGTGTGTGTGTGTATGTGTGAGATAGACCCCCTCTGGCTGTCAAGGAAAGCTTTTTTTCTTTTTTTAAATGCATTAAATAAAATATATACAATTACAAAGGAAACCAAATACATTTTAATAACCAAAACCATGATCTATAGGGAATGAAATGAGAAATCACAGATCTGATCAGGAGATCATAGATCTAAAGCTTCAAGGGATACCGAAGACCACTGAGCCCAACCCTTATGGCCCAGAGTGGCTTGGTCAAAGGCTGTCAAGGGTGCAACCTCCAGATACTGAAGTCTTTCTTTTTCTTAAAATAATCCTTTAACTATGTAGTAACTTTCATCTAGCCTAAAACGTATCTCGTTCATAGTTACAGCAGTATACCAAAACAAGTTAAATAAGTACAGTCTTCCCCATCTAGAATATCTTTTTATAAATTGTAGGTTGTGGATTAGCAATACAGTGACCATGAAATGTAAATTCTAAAATAACTTATTGTGCACAAAAATGTACTAATATCAAACACTCCATCTTAGGTACTTTAAATATCTCAATGATGAGAATTAGGAAAAAACAACTTTAGGAAATAAGGAAATTGCATTCAGTATATAGATATTTTTTCCTCCTGAGGTCCTCAAAGATCTTCCAATAATCACATTTCTCTCAAATAGCTAGGGAGGAAAAACAAACTGAAAGCCCATTGTAAAAAGCACAGAGAAAACAGACAGATGACAAGATTACATCAAGCTTATAGGAAGCATCCAACCCATACCTGCTGTCTTTTTCTAACCCTGTCTGATTACAGTTCTTCTCTGAGGCTGTAAACTGAGCATGCCAGGAAAGAAACGACATTAACGATATTCAGCTTAAGTCCCTGGCATGTCCTTATACAGTATTATATCCTCTACTTCAGACTTCATTAGGTGAAGGAGCCATGATCAGTGACTATTAAATTGGGAATTACTGTCCCTCAAATTACTACTGATCCCTTTGTCCTAGCAACATCTGTTTACTAAAGAGGAAAAGAAAAGCATCTTATAAAATGCCAGATTCCTTTGACTAAGCAAGAAAGGAAAGTTTGGGTTGGTTTTTTTCCCCTCTCTTTAACTCAGCAACTGTCTCTAATATATGACAGTTAACAGGACTGGACTCAAATCACTAAGACATGAACTTTGGGGTTTTCTTTTCTTTATTTTTCTCCTTGCTGGGTTACAGGTTTCCTTTGAACAATCCATACCTTTCTCTTGATCAGCAATAGCATATATTACAGGAAAAGAGAAGATCTCAATTTAACTGTGTGCACGGCTTTTGCCCACCTGATTTCCTCATGTCAGTTCTTCCTTTCCTATTTAGGAAATTCAATTATAAGGGAATTATCCACCACACAAGAACTCTTGTTCTGTCAGTACCAATAACCAGAGACCAGAAGTCTTCCCGTGACCGTCCTTCATTACTAAAAAAGCTACGTAAAAGTCATTGCAGCTTTATCAGTTCCAAATTTGAGGGGAATAATGTCATTATACTGCACTGCAACACTCTTTCCCATTTAGTGAACACTCTTTTTAACTACTAAGGACATACTGTCACTCTATTAGGCTTATGGGTACAAAGATATCAAGTGACCCCTTTGCTGGAAAATAGTAATTATTTCTTTCCCTTTGACTGCCTGTGGAGTCAAAGGGCCTGGGATCAAATCATTCCTGACACAATCTGTCTGACAATAAGCAAATCACTCAGTTTCCTAATCTGTAAAATGAGGAGGTTAGGCTACATGGTCTCTGAGGTCCCTTTCACAGCTCTCCATCTATGAGTGCCCCTCCAAATATGTTCAGCTCTCTCTCTCTGTTCCACCTTAGAATCCTACAGTTTGGCATCCCCGATGTTAAGGTAGCTAGTCATTTAATCTACCTCACTATCACTCTATACTTCTGGCTGGAGCTCCAGGCACCTATCATAACCTGATTGTGCAAAGCTTAAAACTAGACTTACTATGAGGAAAGCTAAGCACCACCCTTTCCCATCCCACCAAAGAGGTTTGTCTTAAAGCAGATGCCCTTTCACTCACAGGAGGTTTCAGGAGTATAATCCCCCTAAATTTTAGAACTTAGTGGCCCATTTCTTACTTAGCAACCTCCCCCTGCTTATGTGGGTGGGCCCAGCATAAGCCCTTGATCCCAAGAACCAGGTTCCTCCCTCTTCATTCCCCCTCAAATCTCCCAAGAATTCTCTAGACAACTTCCTATAGTTGGGCTTATGATGGCATGACTACCCTGAACACGAATTCCTAGGAATGTGAACCATCTCATTCCTCAGAGATTTTTCAGACCAACCCCTTGGCAATGATGAGCTTTTCCATGAAACAGCCATGTGTCTATCTTTTCATACCACAGCTCCTAGGATGATCAATTGGATCAACTGTAATCCTGGATGACCTGAAAAGCCTGGCAATGGACCCTTGTAAGAAAACATCATTTCCTTGTAGGAAAACATCATCGTCAATTATTTATACACCATAAGCAAAAACCAGGGTTTGGCAGGTAGGTGGCACAGAACACACAGCATTCAACTTACAGGTGGAAAGATCCAAGTTCAAGTCTAGCCTCAGAGACTTAATAGTTGTGTGACCCTGGACAAGTGACTTATGCGTCTCCCTCAGTTCCCTCAACTTCATAAACTTAATAAAAAGAGGGATTTATTATCCTTCTTTCTTCTTCTTATTGTCCTTATTCTCTTTTATCAGTCATCTATCTACCTCCCAGAGCTGCGGTGAGGGTCAAATGAGACATCTGTAAAACGAGTGCTTAAAAAAATACTTGTTTCTACCCTTAATTTTATACTTACACCCATTTATTAACTACTGTAAAGTCTACAATCTTACTGTTTACCACTCTTAATTGGGTTTTACCATCCAGCAGAATTATGATCACATACAAAGCAATATGACATAAGACAGAGCCAAGGCTTTGTTCAGGAGGATGTTGGAAAGTCTACCTCCTAAAAATGGTCTTAAGGAACATAGATTTCAAAACAACCCCACCCCAACAACCTTCTTTTACAAGATGTGATGCCTGAGGCCAAGGGAGGTTTAAGTGACTTAGTGTCACACAGGTAGTTTTCTTCTTATAAATCCATGTTTTGCAAGCAGAGCTTTTGTATAACCATCCCCAGCCTCAGCAGCCCTTTAGTATGTCTAAACCAATCAGCAGATACTGAGAAGCCCATAGTGCCTGTAGTCTGATACCTGGTGATAAGGGCTTACCGTCAGTACGTTTCAGGCATCATTTACATTAGAAGCTACTCCTAAAATTTACATGATAAGTACTTATACAGTTACACTGACTAGGGTCTTGTCTTCATGCATTATGAATGTCCAATTTGGTTCAGTGGAAGAGAACCCCTAGAGTGCTTCATTACCAATTCCACAAGGATGAAAGTGATTCATCAATATCATCGGAGAAATTCCCCCAAATGACAGCCAACCTTCAATCCAAAAGTACAATGTCCTTACCAGGCTTTTGATTTCAAAGGTGAAGTTTCAACTTCTGACTGAAAAGGCTGGTAAGGGTGCTTTCAAAACTCCTTCATGTTTAGTTAAAATCTTCCTCCTAGTTGTAAAGCAGGAGCGATGGCACACGCTTGAGCCCTACACACTGCCAGGAGCTGCTGTAGAATTCCTATCTTTTTTCCTCTCCAAGCCTCCTCTCAGACTATCCACCACACTGAAATACCACCCATCCTTCCAGCGGTCCCATGAAAGGAATCACAATTGCTAATAATAACAGCTAATATTTATGTAACTTACCATGTGCCAGGAACTGGGCTAGGTTGTTTACAATTACTATCTCATCTGATCTTTATAACAATCCTGGGAGGTAGGTGCTGTTGTTACCTCCATAATACAGATGAGGAAACTGAGGCAGACAGAGGTTAAGTGACCTGCCCAGGTCACGTGGTAAGCATCTGAGGTCACATTCGAACTCAGGTGTTCCTGACCCCAAACCCAGCATGTTATTCGTTGTGCTACCTAAATGACTCTACAAAGAAAGCTTCCTGAGATCAGGCATCGCGTTTCATTTTTCTTTTGTTTTCTGTATGAAAAGAGGAAATTTTCCTTAGAAGAGTATCCCATGAGCCCACAACTCCTCAAAATGCCCCTAACAAGACATTTCAACCACAGGACCTGCTGAGACACCAAATAGGGAAACCAAAATATCTAATTTTAATCCTTCTGGGCTGAACATGTGCTCAGAGCTTAAACTGACAAGGGAAATAGGACCTTTATGGCTAAACTACCCTAGAAACATTCCTTACAAAGACACAAATAGCCCAACACACACACACACACACACAAAAATGTAAATGGAAAAATCTGACGATGTTGTACCAGTGTCTCCTAAACCCATCCCACCACCGCCATCCCCACCATGCCACATACACAGTACTCCAGAAGACAGGTTGAGGTTTTTGCTTGGCAGGTCGGGCATTATAATATGAACAAATTTTAGAATCATGATAAAATTAGAGCTGGAAGAACCTTTGTGGTCACCTAAAACAATCTCAAAATTTTACAAAAAAAGGAAACTGAGGACCAGAGAGCTAAAGTTACTTGTCCAAAGTGTCAAAGGTAGAAAGTAGCACAGTTGGAATCGGAGGTCAGTACCTCACCACTTGTCTGATGAGCAACGAACCTGTAATTCATTAGAATACATTCATATACTGTCATTTTAATATGTTCATACAACTGCTACATACAACTGCTATCTGTATAACCTTGAAAACAGCTTCATGTCCATGCAATGTTGTACTCAGAGTCAAGAAGACCTGAGACGACTTAAAGCTGTGTGACCCTGGGCAAGTCACTTAACCTCTGTCTGCCTCAGTTTCCTCATCTGTAGAATGGGGATAAAAACAGCACCTATTAAAAATAAAATTTAAAATGGAGATAATCATCACATCTACCCCCCAGGAATGCTGGGGAAATAACATGAGGTAACATTTGTAAAGTATCCAGCAATCCTTAGAGCGCTATATTATCTGTGGAACGACAGTCCATTCCAGAGTTAATGGTACAATCTTAAATTAGTTCTTCTCCCTAACTTTACTACAGTGGCAGGAAACAGAGCCAAGTTCTCTCTTCTTCTTCTTTTCTGGAAAGGTCAACCTAATAGCGGCCATCACAAAGTCTTGAAGTCTGTACTTCCCAGGTCACCACATTGTGCTCTAGAAAAACAGCTAATGTGAAAGCTGCAGAAATCTGTCATTGAATAACAAGAATATTGTTTACTAGTGTTTTTTCTTTAACTGAAATGGCAGATGGATGAAATGAAGTCTCCTACACTTTAGGGTATTATCTCTTATCCCCATTAAAACAAACAACAAGCCCACCACTGAGATTCTATAGATTCAACATTCCCAATTTTCTTTCTTCTTTAAAAAAACTGAACTGTTTTTAAATATTTCTTACTGTATTTAGTACCTTGACAATCAAGGCAACTAGATGATATGGCAGATAGAAAGCTAAACTTGGAAGTCAGGAAGACTTGACTTCAAATATTGCCTCAGATACCTATTGGCTATGCAGCCTTGAACCACTTAGTTTTTCTGTGCCTTAGTTTCCTCATCTGCAAAAGTAAGGGGATAGGGGGTCCTTTTCAGCTCAAAGCTACGATCCTATGATATTTATATTTATGTGTATATATGCAACTAATCCCTTGTTATTTGCATGTTCTTTTCATTTCACCTAGACCATTAAATTTACTGGCATAAAATTGGGCAAAATAACTCCTTATAATTTAATATCATCTTCATTAGTGGTATATTCTCCCTTTTCAGTTTTAATACTAGTTACTTGGTTTTCTTTTTTTAATAAAAATAACCAATTATTTTTCTATTTTATTGTTTTTTTCATAAAATCTACTCTTAGTTTTATTTATTAATTCAATGTTATCATTCTTTTGAATACAATTTTAAAGCTAGGAAAGTCTTAATATTTAGTACAACCCATTCATGTTACAGATAAAACAAGACCTAAAAAATGGAACAACTTTTTCATTATTTTATAGAAATAAGACCAAATAGTTTCTAATCAATAGAATTACTTGTTGCATTATTTCTTCCCTGGACCTACAATATGAGGCACATGCAGCAGGAAAATTAACATAATGAGGTAATTTAATGCAGTCTCCAATTACATCATTTTCTAAAAAGCAGTGGATGGAATCAGAAAGAAAATAAGGAAATGAGTAGAAACCCTTTAAAAAGAAAATCCATTGGATGAAATACACAAGAACTCGTGTTTCAAGATGATGGGGGAACTTTAGGTTATTATAAATGAATGGGAAAATGATACCAAGAGAAAAATTTGTGTCCCTTGTTTGTTAGTACTGTAATTTCAATTTTCTATTCACTTGAGACTTTAATAAGAGCTGTTGCCAAGTAGACCAATAGCTGATATATAGTTAGACCAATTTCAAAATAAACATATTTAGTTACTGCTCAGTCATTGTGAACATTTTCTACTAATTCTTTTTAAAAAAAATTTTTTTCCTCCAACCCTATAACACTATATAGCCAAAGAACAGCAGTGTCTCCATGACACACAAACAGATCACATGGTACCTATATGCTACCACACTATGGCAACTTTTGTGTCAGTCTTAGAATGCTGTTACCTCCAGAACAACTGTACTTGATTAGTATCTAATTCACTGTCATTCACTAAAGCAAACTGTGTCAAATTTTATACATCTGATTTGTTAGCTGGTCATAGAAAGGGTGAACACACCAGGCAATTAGTACATGACATACTATTGTACTTTTTGTCTACATATGGCATAATTTCCAGTTTACTATAGTATATTATTATGTAATGTAGATGCAGATACAACTGGAGGAATATTGGGAGAAGCAGAAAAAGCACTCAATTTTCATTGTATCCTTCAAAATTTCATAGAAATGAACTGAGCAAGGTAATGATCTGTGTAGTCTAGCAATCCCTTTACAGGTAGGATATGGGATCCTTTGGAAAAGCAGTCTCTGCTCTTCTGGACTTTGGACAGGAGAACTAAAGTGAGGCAGGTCTCCCTAAAAGGTCAGCGAATCTGGCACCCCTGGTCGTGCCTGAGACAAGAAAAGTGTTTTCACTTAGGCATACGTTAAAGTCAATCCTCTGTACCTTGGATCTGGTCAACCCCAGTCCCTATAAAGGTAAAAAACGTTAATGAAATAACTGAAATGCCCCTTCTTTTGTAACAGCATCTATACCAGCAGCAAAAAAAAAAAAAAAAAAAAAAAGGGGGGAAAAAGGCTGATCATAGATAAAGTCAGAGGCAAGTTTTCAAGGCCCTTCCTGGCAATACCTTGAGGGTCCAGGTGATACACAAAAACCTCTAAACAGTTCTCTCTAAAATGATTAGAAATCATCTAGTCCAAGGTGAAGAAAGTAAATGAATCGGGCATATATCCCATGATGCCTAGCACAATATTGATAAGTTCTTCATATATTTTTGACTGATAAATACAAACTATATTACATTAACATAATTTTAAAGATCTGTGTATAAACTCTGAGGTAAATCTCCTTAATGTAAATTCTGATAAGAGTTTGCGCCCCACAAAATGCTTCCTGATATTTTTTGCAATTAATTATTCTTCATTTGGATGTTAACAGGTTAATATTTGTTTTTGGGTCTTTATCAGAAACTTTATTTAATTTGGAGGGGGGAAGGCAAGGCAATTGGGGTTAAGTGACTTGCCCAGGGTCACACAGTAGTAAGTGTCAAGTGTCTGAGGTGAAATTTGAACTCAGGTCCTCCTGATTCCAGGGTCAGTGCTCTATTCATCGCAGCATGTGGCTGCCTCAGAAACGTTATTTAAATCACACCACAGAGAAACATACTTAATATTGAGAAGGGAATGATGAGTGATAAGAATCTTAAAAATGTTCTGAAGACAGCTAAGAAAGTATGTGCCATTGTAATGTGGACAAGTAATAAGGTTAAAAAAAAAAGCAACATGAAAACAAGAGATGTAACCACATCTAGTTTTAGATGGTGGGGCATCACAATTTTAACAATTAATTATTCATTAAGTATCTACTGTATCCTGAATGACTTAGAGTCTTGAAAACAAGACACCTGACCTCTCTCTACAGAATGAAGCTGGACTAGAACAGCGAGTCTCAGAGTATGGTGTAGTGGCCCCTCGGTCTCCTCAGACCCCTTTAAAGAGATCTATAAGATCAAAACTACTTTGATGTTGTAAATATCGATAGATATGTATAACCTTAATAAAAGCTCCTTAGGGGATCCCTGATCATTTTAAAAGAATAAAAGAATACATATATATATATATATAGATACACACATACATACACCAAAAAGTTTGAGAATTAACAGACTAGAAGATCACTAAAGTCCATTCACAGTGCCATATGTGATATGGTATCACATGTCAGTCCCCTCATGGCCAACTTTATATTGGGCCTCTCCAGACTTGGCAAGTCTAGCCCTTCTGAAGACAGATACATTACTTGTTCATAGTCAGACCTCTCTGAAATTCCTCCAGTTAATCAAGACTATGTCGGAGTTCAGCCCCTGCTGCTGACTCAAGTTTTAGGAGTGCATCATCATCTTTATGTGACCACCAAGAAACATTAGTCAAGTTTCTACATATCATGGACAACATTGCAAAATGATCTTTGTCCACAAGGAAATGATCCAATTTGAAATTTAGTCTTCAGATAAATTAAGAGTCCACTGAAGATATTAGATATTGCCATTTATACCAAAAAAATTTTCTAAAAAATTTCTCACATTAAAATGGTCAACTCCACAAATGGTTATAATTTTCATGTGTGTATATATACATATACATACGTATACATATGTGTGCACATCTACATGTGCATATGTTTGTGTATATATCTGCATGTATGTGTGTGTAAATATATATACATGCTTACAGACATATGCACATATATAATATTGATTGGTTTGACTGTAACCATGGGGGAGAGACAGAGAAAGAGTGAGTGTGTCTGAATGTGTGTGAGAGTGATCGATTGATCAACAGTTATTAAGTGCCTATTATGTGCCAAGTATTGTCCTAAAGAATAAATAAATGCAAAGAAATTTCTATTTGTCTCCATATCCAGAATAAATTATCCATCAATCAGTACTCTGCAAAACTATAATATTTACCCTAAATTTCAGAGACAGAAATTTGTTAGACTAAGCCAATAGTGTCAGGCTCAAATAGAAATAAATCCCTGAGAGACACAGATTGACTCAGAAAACCACAAATTAACATTATCTATGTTATATTGTATTTTTATTTATTTTGTTAAACATGTTCTAATTGCTTTTTAATCTAGTTTCTGCCTCACTCCAGAATTTTGCGTGTGTCTCACACACCAATTATGACATCTCTGAGCTAAACTCTTTCATTCAGGTAAGCTTGTTTCCATTCACTGTAACACTCTGATTAAAAAAAAAGACCCTTTTTTACACAAACACAAAAAAAACAAGGAGTTTTTAATATATTCCAAAAGATTATTTAATACAACATTCTTAGCCTCTTTTTCTGATTCAATTAGAAGTTGAAGTGGATATCCATTTTTACCTGAAATTTCAATTTGGCATTATTCAATTAATATGTAATAAACAATAACTATATACTCAAGAATTACTCCAGGAGCGCACATCTAGTAAGTGTCTGAAGCCAAATTTGAACGTAGAAGATAGAGTCTTGCTGACTCAGGCCCAGCTCTCTAGCCACTGTACCCCATACAACAATATATACTCAAAAGTTAGAGCTCATCTAATGGCTATCCAAGCCCTTCCCCCAAGAAGCTTACGGTATTTTAGACGGAGACGAGACACAAACGATATGATAACAATACAACACAGTAAGAGAAGACATGTGGAAGAGTGAGCAGAGCTGGCTTTGGAATCAGCAAGAAGGTTTAAATTCCATCTTTGATATATGTTAGTTATGTGACTCTGGATTTCCAAGCAAGAATATGAGCTGGATTTTAAAGGATAGATAGAAATTCAACATAACGGAATTTAGGAAGTGAAAGAGATGTGAGCAAAGGAACCTAAAAGCAATTACGTACAAACAGTCCAGTTCACTACAAGATAAACTGCGTGGAGACAGGAAGAGTTTTAATATGCGCAGGCTTTAAAGCAGTGTAATACAAGGTAGATGGTTGGTAGTGACGTGAAGGAGGAAATAAAGCAAAGGCAGGAGAGGAGGAGGGTGTAATAATTTAGGCAGGTGGCAATAAAAAATCTAAACTACAAAGATGGGAGTGGAAATGGGACTAAGTGGGGAAATAATGGGGAAAATGCTGCAAAGGAAGAATGAACAGGACTTTGCAACTGTATGAACATGAAAGGTGAGGAAGAGTCCAAGAATGACACAATGGAAACTGGGCAAATGGTAGTCCCATAGTAAAGACAACGTGTGTGTGCACACGCGTGTGTTGGACAACAAATCTGTTCAAATTCTAAATTAATTCCATTTTAGACATGAGTTTTCAATGCAGAAGTAGGCCATCCAGGTAGAGTTCCTGTAGGCAACTAGAGACAGGTCTGTGCCTTGAAATAGTCAGAAATTTAAATGACTGACTGAATAAAGAAAAGACAGGCTTGGGGATTATCTTCAGAGAAATGAACAAAAGTTCCCCAGGATGAGAGGCTAGAGAAGAATGGTCAGAACAAAACTAGGCAATGTTGACATCAACAGGAGTTGAGAAGAGAAAATAATGAAGAGGGTAGATTGCCTTAAGAGCTACCTAGAGAATATGCATAAGATTTCTGACGCCAAAGAAGCAGAGGGTGTACGGAGGATGTGGGACAGCAAGCGCTGAAGTATCCAGTGCTTCAGAAAAGCCAAGGAGAGTGGAGACTTGAATACAGGTCATTGGGTCTGGTGATTCTAAGGTCCTATTTGACTTCTGAGAGGGTAGTTTCAACAGACTTACGGTAAAGAAAGTTAAATGTTAAGGAACTAAGAAGAGGATGGATGAGAGAGAAATTTAAGCATTTGGTGTAGACAAATTTTTTATCTAATAAGTTTGTTGAGAGAGAGACAGAACAGAAATTAGATGGAGCAGAAGGGATGCTAGAGAAGTCTTCTGGTTTTTTTTAAAGACTGAGAAAATCTAAGCATTGCAAATCTGTTTCTTTGCTTGCTTAATTATCTTGAATGAGGCTATTTTCAGCTATTGCTTATAATTTCTGTGTGACTTACTGCTACTAAAGTGAATACAAACCTTAGTTTTTGCTCAAGTAGACTATCATTTGGAAAAACTGACTTTTCCTAAGGCATTGATCCTTTCCTCATTTTCCCTCTTAGTGGTGGCGGTCCAACTAGCAGTGACAAGAGAAATTAAGATGCAAACCAGGACAAGCTATAATTATTCATAAGAGCTAGCATTTATAGACTGTTTTAAGATTTGCAAAGTGATTTACATATACTATCTCATTTGATTCTCACAACAACTGCGAGGTAGGAACCATTTACAGGTGAGTAAACTGAGCCAAAGAGGTTAAGCAACTTGCCCAGGGAGTCACACAGTAAGTAAGACTCTAAGGGAGGAATAAAGCACCAGTGTTCCTGATCAAGCCAGTGCTCTATCCACTGAGCCACACAGATGTCTAAATATTATTAAGAATGTTAAGAATTCGAAACACAAAAATTCACATCATCCGGCAGAGTGAACCAAAGAGGAAAAAAAAAACATTTGACTTATCAGAAGACTTGGAATCAAATGCAACCTATGCTACTTCTATAACCTGTGTGACCCTAGAAAGTGATTTTCTCTTTGTCTCAGTTTCCTCTATAAAGTAATGATGTTGGGTTAGATGACCTATTAGGTCCCTTGCAACTCTAAAATCCTTAGGTTCTATGTTTATGTGCAGATACAAGCCAAAAAAAGGAGAGAATAATTGCTGAAGCAAAGTCCTTGAGAATGTAAGAAGGGATAAGCGGATGTGATTATTAATGACATAGCAATGGTAATAACTAACACTATATAACACCTTAAGGTTTGCAAAATGTTTTATATCTATTATCTCACTTGAGCACATACTACAATCTCATGAAGTGGGTGTTTTTAGTCTTAAGCTGGAATACAACTTTGAGAAAGGGAGAAGAGAATGAGTAATTATACTGAGGAGTTTTAATAATGAAGGTAGGGAATTATCTCAGAATGGGTTCAATCTTCTCAGTAAGGTAAAAAGTTAAGTATATGGAATGCTGTAAGAATGGAAATGGGTAGGAATGGAGTTGGGGACTTAAGGGGAAAAATATTGGTTAGAGTCACTATGGGGAATGAGAAATCAAGAGCCAATAAAAGGACATACTGAAAGAGGAATGAATGGAATTTGGTGACTGACAGCCATGGTGCCTAACAAGATACCAGGATGATTCCAATTTTGAGTGACTTGGAGAATAATCACTGACAGAAATGGCAAAGTTGGAATCAATCTGGGAAAAGATGAGCTTGATCCTTAATTATTATATTAAGCTTGAGATGATGGCAAGATGTTGAAGTGGAGAATGTGTATCAGTCTTCTCTACTCAAAGCAAAAGCTCTTTGAAAACTAAGACTTATAGGCGCTTAATAAACACCTGATTGTCAAGCAATCTATCAAAAATATGACAAATTCATGTAAGAGGTTAGGACTAAACATTAGTGATTATTTACATTTTAGTGATATTGGAAGGGAGAAAATATAAATGCAGAAAAACTAAGGACTGGAGACTAAAAATGGGGGGAAACCCAGGGGTTTTAGGGATTAAGGGATAAGACAGGAGTCAGGAACTTTCATTAGTACTCATGATTATTAAACAGAGGTTAACAACATATTTGATCCTGTCATCTATAAAAAACGAGGAGGAAGATTCTGCATGGAAAGCATTTTTTCAACCTTAAAGCAGTATCTAAATGCTAGCTATTTGATGATGGTAATGATGATGGGAAGGCTCAGTGTCAGCACAGTTTTTCTTAAGTAAAGGAGAACCATCTAAACCCATGGTCCCTGTGGACCTGTTTTAAGAGGTACTGGGACCCAGAAAACTGCAAATACTCCTATGGCTGTTTCTAGATCACAGGCTGGAAAGCTCCCAGAGGCCCTCTAGTTTCATCCCCTCATTGTACAGATAAGGAAACTGAGGCCCAGAGAGGTAAAGTGATTTGGCCAAGATGGGCTGTGAAACCAGACCTTTGGCCTCTAAAGTCAGCACTGTTCTGACTATACCATGCTCATATTCTTTGACTCAGTGATCCCATCATGCACACTAAAACATTCATATCAGCAGTCTGAGTACAAATGGTGACAGTACAATGACTGGAATGTCAAACTGTGTAGTATAAAAAGTAACTGTACATCATGGCACCGTATATAATAATGTGAAAAATGCACACATAAAAAGCTATGAAACGCTGCAGTCACAAGACTAAATGTGTCTGCAATAATGCCAATGAAAGATAACCCTAAAAGAAAGTGGAAGTTAAATATAATGACCAATCTTAATTCCAAAAGACTGATGGTGAAATATAATTCTTCACAGAGAAGGATGAAGTGTGAAGAACACTTAAAATGCTGTCAGGTGTGGTCCATATGTCAGCTGGTTTTGCTTAATTATTTTTCTTTGGTAAAGAG
Source organism: Potorous gilbertii (assembly GCA_028658325.1). Taxonomy (NCBI): domain Eukaryota; kingdom Metazoa; phylum Chordata; class Mammalia; order Diprotodontia; family Potoroidae; genus Potorous; species Potorous gilbertii. The sequence goes on along the minus strand of CM053771.1, from coordinate 398,374,791 downwards.
GAAGTTTCTGGGTAGAGAGCGGAAGGAACTGGTATAAAAGTAGTATTTTTAAAAAATAAAACATTTAAATAAAAATAAATTATTTATTATTATAAACTATAAGCAATATTATATAAATATATAATATATAAAAATAAATTATACATCATTACTCATTACAATAATAAATATTTAAAATATTTAAAAAATAAAATAGCAACTTTAAAATGGGATTTAAAGGGTTATAGAAATTAAGCAACTACAATATATTAACTTTTTTTTAAAGTGCTTCCTGAATCTTTGAAAGTTGGAAAAATGTTTATTTTGCAAAAATATCTCCCTTATATTTTCAAAAGGCAATGCTTTGTCTTAAAAACCAGAAAAAATAATTCATAGGTCTACATTTCAAATCTAGACAGTAGATGGTATAGCCTTCAGTTCTGTATTAAGTAAACACATCTTTATTAACTACAGAGCAATTATTCAACTTTGAAAACTGAACTGTGATCTGATCATTTCACAGATCAATGATCTATATTACTAGAATGCATTTAAGACGCGCTTAAAAGAAAGACATGCAGCTAAGTATTAAAACGCCTTTTCTTCAGGAAGTAGTCATTTTAAGTTCAATCACTCAGAAAATGCATATGAAAATAACCACATTTACTGCAAATAGAGTCCTGTACTTTGCCATTTCTAATGTATGCACATTTCAATAAAGATAAAAGAAAGAAAGGAGTACCATTAAAAATAAAAGCTCTTTCGATTAGATCTGACATCAGTAATGATGGCTGGCCTTTGTATGGCCCCAACACTATTTTCAAATTAAAGGTCTCATTTGTCCTTTACAGTAAGTGAGAAAGCCTGAGCACATACTATCATTCCCACTTGACAAATGAGGTTCAGAGAATCTGTCATGTGTCCAAGATCACATAGTTACTAAGTGGTAGAGCTGAGAATTAAGCCACCTATGGACTGTTCACTGTTCTTTCCAATACTATGAAATCTATCTAAAATTAATGAAATAAGCATTTATTAAGCACTCACTAGGCAGAAAGCAGGATTCACAATCATTTTCTTCAAATAAATCACTGACACATTTGCAAAATTCCCTGGCTTCATTTCATTATTGTTAGCTTTGTATTATACCAACATCATACTTCCTAGTGCTATATATCTGTATCTATGTATATTCTTGGGTGAATGGGAGGATATGCACTATAGTGATCAGACCTGTTCTCACAAGAAAAGGCAATGAAAAACAAACCAAGACACTTAGAAAAAAAGTACATTCAAGTTAAAGAGAGTCAGCTAGGTAGCAAAGGGAAGACCAAGCTTGGAGTCAGGAAGACTCATTTTCCTAAGTTCAAATTTACTCTCTGACACTGGGCAAGTCACTTAAACCTGTTTGCCTCAGTTTCCTCATCCTCATAAAATGAACCAGAGAAGGAAATGGCAAATCACTCCAGTACTTCTGCCAAGAAAATCCCAAATGGGGTCACAAAGAGTTTTACAAGACTGAACAGTACCAAAAAAGTTAAAAAGAACAAATTTAAATTATACAGACAACATAGTGAAAAAGAAATATAAAAGACCAGCATGTTTTAAACAGAGGAATCATTTCTAGTCCCATTATATTTTTGTCTCCAAACAAAAAACTGGATTTCTTCTTTTCACAAAATCTTAGACTTATAAAACTCAAAGGAGCTTGATAGAATAACTAGTATTTATGCAAGGCTTTAAGGTTTGCAGAGGTTTACATATGTCATTTCATTCAATTCTCCAAACACATCATTATACAGATGTGGAAATAAGATCCAGAGAAGTTAAATGACTTGCCCAGGGTCACACAGCTAATCAGTATCTGCGGCAGGTCTTCCTCACGCCAAGTGCAGCACCACACTGCCTATTCTAAATCCCTTTTAACAAAGGAAGCAACACATTGTCCAATTCAACACCCTTCTTACTGTGCTCAGAGCATTACACTGAGTGTTGAGTGGAAACAAAGCTTAGTGGCAGTCCAGCATTCATGGAGCCCATGGAGTGATTTGCCTATTTCACCCATATAATTATTAATAGAGCCACAGACTCCGAGTCCCCTGAGCTTTCCACTACACACACTGCCAGCTTTGCAAAAACCTTCATTCCATGCCCCATTTCATGGAAAATTCACAGCTTGTGATGAATGTGACACATGGACATTTTGTAGCTGCCTACATTTTCATTAAGCTATTATAAGTGTCATCTTTATTATTTTCATTCTTGAAATTCTGTTTTTTAGAGCTTTAGGAATTCTTGCTATATTAAACTTTATGAATGCTGTTATGCAAAGTAGAGTGAGGAATTAAACTAGTCAACGGTGGATCATGATGAGATAGGATTAGGTAGGTTGAGGTTGAAGAACAGGAAAAACATGGAGAGCTGATCAGCTACTTTACAGAAAAACAGGGAAGAGAAAATGGTCAAAGGTGGTCATCACCTGTAAACTCAGAAGGGGGAGGGGAGACGCCTGGAAGTTAGTCACAGAAGTTCCACAACCTTGAAATTTAAGCCTTAACACAGTAATCAATCCTTTTTCCATCTCAAGCTGTAACATTTTTAAAAGGAAATGATTTCTTTAAATGCTAAAATAATCTTGAACAAAAGATACTGACACCAAGATATGAAGTATATCCATGACAAACCTCTGCAATGAAATGTTCACATCAGGGATTCTTAACTTGGGGTTGATAAGCTTTTTAAAAAAATATTTTGCTTTCTATATTTAAACATAATTAATTTCCTTTCATGATCTTATATTTTATTTTATGCATTTTTAAAAATGTAGCTCTGAGAAAAGGATCCATAGGCTAAGACGGTCACAAGCGTCTATGAAAGGATCAAGAACACCAGCACTAAGTATTCTCTCTTCTAAAGGGAGGCTATGATATCATCTAAGATTTCTCTTCTCAAGAGTATAAACACCCCTGGTCATCCTTATTTGAAAAACAGAATTTCAGTGTTGGAAGGAACCTCAGAGACCATCTAATTCAATTTCTATCTGAACAAGAACATACCTTCTAGACTCTATCTGACAGTCACCCTCATTTAGCATTTGATGGTGAAATTGTGTTGAATTTAGAGAACCTGCCTTTGAATTTTGGTTCTGCCACTTCCTACCTGTGGGCAAGTCATTTAATTCCTCTGGGCCTCACCTAAACTGCGGGAAGGTCTCTGAAGCTCCGAATAGAGAGTATTTTCTTTATCTATACCCTCTTTCTTGGTCATCTCATTTGCTCCCTTGGTTTTTCTTATCTCTATACAGATGACTTGTACAGCTAAATACCGCAGGCTGCTTTTCTCTCCTGAGTTATAGTTTTATCAGTTATCTTCTGGGCATCTCCTGGATGTGGCACAAGCATCTCAAATTTAACATGTCCAAGACATGGACCTGTAAAACCTGCACTTCTAACTTTCGTATTTTCTATCTGGATTCACTAATACTTCGAGTCTGTCACCAAGTTCATAACCTCAGAAAAAACCTTTAATTTCACTCTCTGCCCCCTCCTCTCTATTTAATAAGTTGTTGAGTCTCCTTAACTCTACCTGCATGACAGCTTTTGCATTTCTGCCCTTAACTCGGTTCACACAGTCCCCACTACAATCCAAACTCTCATGATTTCTGGCCAAGCCTGTGGCAACAACTCCTCAACGGACCTCCCCACCTCCAATCTCTCCCCTTTCCTATCCATTCTCTAAGTGACATTCCTAAAGGACCAGCCTGGCTCATATGCTTAAGCTTCCACGGTTCTTTGCTGCTTCTAGAATAAAATAAAAACACCTGTCTGGCTAGCCCGGAACAGTCTGGTTCCAACCTGTCTTTCCATACAGTTCTCATGTTATTCCACGGATCTCACACTCTAGACTAGTCAAATCTGTCTACTGGCTATTTCCTATACTCGGCATACATGACACTCACAAAGGCCTCATGCCTGGAATTCACTTATTGCTCATGTCAGCCCACTGGGCATCTCGAGATTCCTTCAAAACCCAAGTCAAGTTTTTCTGATATTGCCCATGGTTGGTATACTACCCTATTTAATCACTTTGCATTTACTTTGAATTTATGCATCTTTTTTTTACTGACTTGGACACATAAATTAGATTTTCCACTAGCAAACTGCAAAGGTGTCTATGACAAAAAACAAGTTAGGAACTCCTGGTATACGTTATCTTCAGAATGTGACTGAAATAAGAATATAAGTATAGCTGATAGAGAAGCCCAGCAATCACACTTAAGAACATCACTTCCTTTAAATGGAAAGGCTTAGTAGCACAGACAGATCTTTTCTATGCCGCTGTTCAGCTATTACATGTTAAAAAGAAGGCAATTCTTTAAAAGGGGGGGAAAAAACCCTTATATACTCAGAAATGTGAAACTGTCTAAGCCCCAACCAAAATAACCTCTAAGGCACGGAAAGAGAAAGTCAAGCACTCGTTGCAGGGCCATTTGCCCTGCCCGTATTCCTAAGGTGCTGGACAAAACCTGCTCATGTCAATATGCTTCAACCGTCCAAAATTAAACCAAGAAACCTTGCCCTCCAAAGAGCCTGCAGGGAAATAAGCTATAGAAGAGAGCACACTAACCTCTTCTCTCAACGCCACTGTTATCACATTACATCCCAGAGCAAAAACTCCCCTTGGAAACCAGAGCAAAAGAGATTCCTCGGTTATTAAACTGTTTAAGCAAAACAGAAAACTAAATAATGATCTGATCTGAGCAGGTAAGTCTTTGGTGATGACTTAAAGCACAGAAACAGGGAGGCCGGAGGATGTACTCCTTTCACCGGGGACATTCACTGTCGCCTCAGAAGTTACTGCCTAATAGAAGCTCCGTGAACGTCTCTACACTTAAGGGAATGTGGTTCTGTGGAGAGAGTAACATGAAGACAATAGCGTAAAGCGACTGATTTATTGTGGCTGCTATTTAAAACAAAATATCTATCTACAACAGGGGTTCTTAACGTGTGTGTGTGCGTGTGTGTGTGTGTGTGTGTGCGTGCGTGTGTGCGTGCGTGTGTGTGTGTGTAAGAGAGAAATGGATCTCCCTCTGACAGTCCAGCAGCCTATGGGACCTCTGTTCAGAATAATGTTTTCAAATGCATAAAATAAAACACATAGGAAAGCAATTAGATTGAAACAGTTATAAAAATACTCTTTTTAAAAATTCAAAGACTTCAAGTAAGAACCTTGTGCTTCAGAATGTATGCGCTGAAAGTCATTCCCTTCCAAGGAGTCATTTCAGGAGGCATAAAGGCATTCATTTCCATAATGCAAAAACTGACAGAATTCCTTTCTTGGAAATAGTTTACCAGTCTTAAAGAGAAACTTTAATCTTAGTTGTTTATACGCATGTTAGATCTTAATACTTAAGGAACCATATACTGGAGCCACCAAGGCAGTTTTTAGGACTTCAGTATCTACATTCAGTAACATCCTCAAAGTGACAATCATGGCCAAAAAAGTGACTGCTACTAAAAATGGAAGTCAGAGGAGTAACTACTGTATTTGTGCATTCAGTTTACACTGTCAGATTTTTTTATCCTGCGGTCCTGCAACTCTGAGAAGTGAAAAGCAAGTCGCTAAGATTTTCCTCTCTTACATAAAGCTCTCTCAGTCACAAGGGACTTATCATCCTATCTTAAGACAATTTTGTGGATGAAGTACAAAGCAAAATAGCCTGAAGGCTCTTGTGTAACCTCCGCAAAGTCAAAGCAATCGTTAATAAAGAGGCAATTCAAGAAAACAAATACCCTAAGTAAAAATACATATGTTGTTGTTTGTTTTTGGCATAAGTTTCATTACCTGGAAATAACTGAGAATCTAATATGACTACAAGTTCCAAACTAACCTACAAGAGATATATCTATATATATAGATATATCTATATCTATATATATGAGAAAAACAATGCCACAGTCATGGTAAGTTAATTTATATCTGTATATATGAAAAACAATGCCACAGTTATGGCAAGTTAATTTATATCGGTCAGATATGTACCCAAATGTAAAACATCCACTACACAGAAACTGCTTCACAAAGTCATGTTGCCGGTACAAAATCCTCATTACACTTTAGTACTTTAAGAATTTTCTCCATCATAATTAGAAATGAAAAAACTAAATGACAGTTCATACTTTGGAATTACAAACAAGAGAGAAGAGATTTTGCAAATTTACCAAAAATAAGCTATTCTGCATTATACTTAAATAAATAGATAATTTTTCTATGTTAAAAAAATGAATTTTCTCCATCATGAGTGGATAGTTTTAGAAAATCCTTGGAAGACTCATATGAACGGAGGCAAAGTGAAGAGAGGAGAACCAGGAAAATAATGTACACAACAACACCAAGACTGTAAAGATAATCAAATGTGAAACAGTGACTCGAATCAATGAAATAATCCATCACAACTCCAAAGGACTCATGATATAAAATATTACACACCTCTAGACAGAGGAATGATGGACTCAAAGTACAAAGTGAAGTGTGTTTTTCCCCTTTATTTTTCTTGCTTCCTCTCCTCACCCCAAACATGACTAATAAAGAAATATTTTGTAAGACTTCATATATATGATGGGTATTGTAATTCTTGCCTTCTCAATGGTTGGAGGAAAAGGTGAAGAGAGGAAGAGAATTTGGAACTGAAAATAAAAAGAATTTTCTCCATCATAGATCATGAATTTAAAAATATTTCATGGATTAGTTCTTTGTATTCCTACATGTGGTAAATAAACTATAGTGAAAAGGGGAACAAGATGATTTTTTTTTAAAAAGCTTCTTCTCTTATGTACCCCCCCCCCACACACACACACAGAAAAGGCTAACAAACTGGGTCCAGGAGCAAATCAAGCCAGAGAGCATTTGGGAAAATGGACAATATTTTCAATGATTCACAAACTGTAAGACAAAGACAAAGTTCATCTCCACACTTCTGAGCAATGAACTGTTGCTGTTATAGATGGCAATGATCTCAGAAGAATTAAAATCACAGGAGCCAAGATGGCAGAGTAGAAAGACACATACAGAGGCTGCCTCCACACGGCCCATAAAACACCTGTAGAGAGGGACTCTCAACAAATTTAAGTGGAGAACAACAGAGTGGAGGGGATTTCCAGCCCAGGGTGACCTGAAAGGCCCACAGGAAACGTCAGTTGCACCAGACTTGGACTGGAGCTCAGAGTGTATAGCCCAGCCCAACCTTGGCTGCACACACACGGCTCCCGAACAGCCCTCCAAGGCAGAATCTCCAGTCCCAGCAGCAGAGGGTCCACAGATCCCTCAACCCACAGCCCCCAAAGGTCGGTGACGGGGTTTATTCAGCTGGCCAGGAAGGAAGAAGGGCTTTCACATTGGGCAGGCAGCAGGAGTTCTCAGGGCAGTCCCTACAACAGCCTGAGACCATAGCTGGATCTTAAAAACCCCTGGGGGCACTGAAGAAGTGAGTCTAACCTCAGCCCCTGTGTAGAGGCCTTGAGGCAGCTGGTCTTTGTCTCAAACTGAATGGAGGCCCTGCCCCTGCAGCTTGACTAAATCCCACTCCACCCCCAGTGCTAGCTTGGCAGAACTGGAAGTCAGATGCCTGAGGAGAGGAAATGCTGCTAAGATTCTGGGCACAAAAATCCTTCCCTGCATCCAGACCAGTACACACTTGATTGTGCCACCTTAAAGGAACTAATATCTTACAGGTCCCCAGAGTATACCCTACTCTTGACAAAGGACCCAAAAGTCAAGAACCTGGTTGGGAAAAATGCCCAACAAAGGGAAAAAAAATAAGACCACAGAAGGTTACTTTCTTGGTGAACAGATATCTCCTCTCATCCTTTCTGATGGGGAAGAACAATGCTTACCATCAGGGAAAGACATAAAAGTCAAGGCTTCTGTATCCCAAACATCCAAAACAAATATTCAATGGGCTCAGGCCATGGAAGGGCTCAAAAAGGATTTTGAAAATCAAGTTAGAGAAGTGGAGGAAAAAATGGGAAGAGAAATGAGAGAGATACAAGAAAAGCATGAAAAGTAAGTCAACACCTTGCTAAAGGAGACCAAAAAAATGCTGAAAAATAGGCTAACTCAATTGGCAAAAGAGGTTCAAAAAGCCAGTGAGGAGAAGAAGGCTTTCAAAAGCAGAATTAGCCAAATGGAAAAGGAGATT
>CM053771.1:398293698-398366115 GCA_028658325.1 Potorous gilbertii | reverse complement strand
GGAAGGGAAGGCAGTGGGAGGAGGGAGCAATTTGAAGTCAGCACTCTTGGGGAGGGACAAGGTCAAAAGAGAGAGCAAAAGAAATGGGGGGCAGGATAGGATGGAGGGAAATATAGTTAGTCTTACACAACATGACTATTATCGAAGTCATTTGCAAAACTACACAGATATGGCCTATGTTGAACTACTTGCCTTCCCAGTGGGGATGGGTGGGGAGGGAGGGAGAAAAGAGAAGTTGGAACTAGGAACAACTGTTGAGTACTGTTCTTGCAACTAGTAAATAGAAATACATATAATGGGGTATAGAAAGTTATCTTGCCCTACAGGACGAAAGAGAAGATGGGGACAAGGGAAGGGAGGGAAGTTAGAAGAGAGGGCAGATTAGTGATAAAGACAATTAGAATGCTCCGCGTTTTGGTGTGGAGGGAGGGGACAAATGGGGAGAAAAATTTGGAACCCAAAGTTTTATGGAAATGAATGTTAAAAAGTTAAATAAATAAATAAATTTTAAAAAAAAGAATTAAAATCACAACCTTAAAGGACACTACATTGCAAAGACACAGAGTGGGTACAATCAGACTGCCAAGGGCACTGCTGATGTACTCAGTCCATGCATTTTCTCAGCTGTGCATCTTTTTTCATAGAAGGAAACGTTATGGCAGTACAGCTAAGCAGCTTTTCTAGAAGAAAACATAGACAACAAGGAAACTCAAGCTTCATGAGAAGATGATGAATACTCTGGTGGTTAACCACTCTAGAGGATAGGGAAAACTGGGAATATGGCTCCATATCTGGAAACTATGGTAAAGCTTTGGGTGGGGGGGAATAAATCCTATGATTCTGCCCAATTAGCTCGCTAGTTGCTGCCTGTTACATTACATCTCTTTCCCACCTCAGTGACTAACACAAAGAGGCCATTTAAAAACTCAAAGCCTATGAGATAGTGGCCCAAGTCACTGAAACTCCTGGGTCTCAGTTTCCCCATCTGTAAAATGAGTGAGTTAGGTTAGATAACCTTTGATGTCCCTCTCAGAGCTAATCCTACGATCCTAACAAATGCTTGTAGAATTGTGTTGAAGAAAAGTGTCCAGGATGAGGTGTTCTAATAGGCTCTGATTGAACCAACAGGCCTATCGATGAAATCCAAGACCAAAATATTTTCTTGGCAACACAAAGATAAGGTTAATTCCTGGAAGAGCCATTCCTTGGTCATGAAAAAGATATAAAGTAGGCTGGCTTTCCGTGAATCAGCAAACCATTTTTAAAGACCTTTTTTTTTTTGTAGAGATAGGCAATTTCAACTTTTTAAGTCCTCCTAGGAACCACCACAATAAACACAGCCAATACTCAACTTTTTTGGAGAGGGGTGCGGAGGGAAGTCCCAGAAAACTGCAAGAAAGTAAAAAATGCAAATGTTGATACATTGAACCTGGTTAGGTTTCCATAACCACCAAAACCTGCAATCTTTCTCTACAGATTGATAAAAATGCTTTTCTGCATAAAATTCTTTATAACAAAACATAGATTCTAATAATACGTACTTTTCCTAATATTAACCATGAAATAAACCACAAAATGAAGTACGCAGAATAAAACATAACATGCAAAACATTTTTTTTCTTGCTAGTGATTCCCTAGAATTCTGCAACCTTTTATGCTAACATCTCAATTTTTAAAAAACATTGATTTCAACAAACATTCACTTTTCATAATACAGAATCTACATAAAATTATACAGTAAACAAAATTCTTAAAACAAAAACATTTTTATTGTGAATCTTACTTTTCCCTGTTTCAGATGCACATGTGAGGGTGTATACAACACTATGCTGCTGTAAACCTCTCTACCTGAGCCACCCTCTGAAAATCAAGGGAGAGGTTTCTGGGACTTTAGGTTTTCAGCCTAATCGGCCAGCACCCCAGCATGGTCAGTTCCATGTGCTACCCTGCACCCGCCAACCCATTTTTAATCCACTGGGAGCAGAGCCAGTGTCTGCCAAAAAGCTTCCCAGGAAGAGGGCCCTCCCCCTCTTAGCTAAGCACCATGTCAGGCCATGCAGCAGTGTTCCTTCCCTCTTTCACACTTTTTGGGCATGAAGAAGTTGGCTCCAGGCTGAGCTGGGAGGAACAGATGGAGGTAGCCAAGTTTTAACCCTAGCAACTTCCCCATTTGCCCATAGCCAAGAACATACAGTTGCCAAAACTAATAAAATCAACGCAAAAGTCATGAAAGTTAAACATGAGATTGACTATGCATCTATAAGCAAGAACGCAAGTTTCTCCCAATAGTTTTAACCAAAGATCTGTTTAAAATATTAGAATCTCCCATTACCTTTGAGATATGTATATATGTACACACACACACACACACACACACACACACACACACACACACACAGTTTACGGATGTTTCTCTGTCTTCTTCCCTATAGAAGCCACTCCACTCTCTTCCTTCTCTAGAGCCTCTCATACCTCCTGCCTCTCCACTCTGTCTTAGCTAAGACCTTGCACTCTTGTTTATTGAGAAACTTGAAGTCATTCAATCTCAACTTCGTCTTCATCCACACCTTCTGACTAAAGACCTTGTCCTACTCCCTTTAACTCAGTCTCTGACAAAGAGGTGCCTCTCCTTTCCAAAGTCAACTCCCCTCTACGTATTCAGTTCATCTCATGTCTCTTCCAATCTCTCCCAGCAAACTATAACCTCAATCACTACCATCCCTCAATCTTCAACCTCTCCTCATCTATTGGTTTCTCTTTCTACTTTCAAATGTGACCAAATCTTCCCCAGTTTTTAAAAAACCTGCAGTAGATCCTATCATATCTTCAAGTCATCTCTGTCTTCGCTTTGTCAGACAAGCTCTTTGAAAAAACTCAATCCACTTCTTTTCTCCTCTCCTACTCTCCTCAAACCCTTTGCAATCTGGCTTCTATCCTCATCATTCCACTGAAACTCCTCTCTTCAAAGCCATCAGAGGTTTCTTAATTTCCAAATCTGATGACCTTTTCTCAGTCCTATTTTGCAATCTATCTTTCAACCTATCTTCTGTATTTGATACTGTGGACAACCTTTATCTTCTTGGACACTGTTTACACTGTTGACCACCTTTCTTCCTCCAAGTTTTTATAAGATTTCACTCTCCAGGTTTTTTTCCTACCCATCTGATGGTTCTATCTCCTTTGCTGGTTCACTATCCTTGTCATACTTACTAGTTTGTTGCAAGGTTCAATCCTAGGCTGTCTAATCTCTCTACTTGGTCTCATTAACTTCCAAAGGTTTAATTATCATCTCTATGCAAATGACCTCCAATTTGTATATCCAGCTCCATTCTCTCCCCTGATTCTCAGTCTAGCATCACCAACTGTCTTTTAGACATTTTAAACTGGATGTCGCAGAGGCATTTCAAACTCAACATGTCTAAAGCTACTCTCATTTTCCCTTCACCTGAATCCACCCTCTTCTAAACTTCCCCATTTCTTTGGAAAACAGAATACTTTAGTGTCTCCCAGGGTCATAACTTTGGCATTATCCAAGGAGGATGACTCCTTCCTCACCTCATTTATCTAATCTATCTAATCTGCCAAATGCTGCAGCTTCTAGGCACACCCAATTTCTCTTTATTCACAAAGCTTCCAGCTGACTTCAGGTCCTCATCACCTCTCTCCTGGATCACTAATCAGTTTCTTCAATGGTCTGACTCAAGTCTCTCACCAAGCCAGCTCACAATCACAAAAATGATTTTTCCTTAAGGACAGATCCAACCTGATCACTCTTCCTCCTCAACAAATTCCAACGAATCCCTGGTGCTACTAGAAGAAACTAGAAACTCTTGTTCAGCTTTTAAAATCTGTTCCCAATTTACCTTTCCAGTTTCACTGGACATTACTACCCCCCTTTCACCTGCTGTGATCCCAGCCTCCTCTGTGTTCCTCACAAATGACACTCCACCTCCTATGCCCATGTCTTTGCACTGGCCAGTCCCATGACTGCCTTTCTCACCTCTAACTCATACAGCCACTCTCTTCAGGAAAAACTCATAGAACACCTTAATGAAGCCTTTCTGAATCCCACAACTGCTTGTACCTTTCCTCCCTTATTTGGCTACGGGCAGGTAGGTGATGCAGTGGATAGAGCACCAATGCAGAAGTCATGAGGACCTGAGTTCAAATCTCACTTCAGACACTTGACACTCACTAGCTGTGTGACCTTGGGCAAGTTACTGAACCCCAACTGCCTCATCCTGGGTCATCTCCAGTCATCCTCATGAATATTTGGTCACTAGATTCAGATGGCTCTGGAGGAGAAGTGAGGCTGGTGACCTGCATAGACCTCCCTCACTCAAAACAAAGTCAAGTCATGTCATTATTTGTCTGATGGCATCGTCTTCTTCAGCAACAAAGGACAAACACACACATTAATAAATACTTGCTGATAGACTGGACTGTTTTTAACAGAAAGGGTTTATTTTTAATTTTATTGTTTCTTTTTCTAATTAAGTTTTGATTTTTCTAAATTGAACAGTGAATGATTACAATAATGCATAATATACATGTAATATATATATTTTATATATATATATATATTATATATAAAATCTAGGACCAAACTTGGACCCAGTTAGGACTGAGAAAATACACTCTCTCCTCCTTTTCTTGAAGAGACTGGGCATCATGGGCTAAGAATATAGGATATGCTATCAGACATGGTTGACATGTTTGTGCTTTTGCTGAATTTGCTTTTTTGTTGTCTTGAGTTAAGCTTTACTAAAAGGAAATATTCTTTTGACAAAAAAAGGGATAAAGGCATATTTGCAAATAAATTGATATAAAAGGAAACAGCATCAAAACTTTTAAAAACTGTCTCTTTAAAAAAAATCCACCTTGTTCTGTCTTTTGTTATTATTGGAAAGTATACTGCTAAGATAGCAAAATTTAAAAGTTTTCAGTTCAGGTCCACCCATCCACCTAAAACTATGACCCTATAGAGAATACCCCTGTCTATTTCTTCAATAAATGAGATCTTCTGGAACATTTTTTCGACATGGATGTCAAGAATACATCCTTCAAATACATCAAGCTTCTGGATGTCTATCTCAAAGACAAGAAAAAAAAGAAATTTAAAAAACACTGTGACAAGAGAGAGCTTATTTTATGATATGTGCCTTTTCTGGATAGCCTGTGTTTATGTCACCTTAAAGTGAAATGGTAAACTTTAATATGATGGACAAAAATCAAACTCTTAATCTAGATCCAAATATCACAAAATGTGTGAATCTAATTTCTTTCAAAGATACTGTCATAATACCAAAGACACATATATTTTAAAAAGAAAAAAGCTCCAAGGCATACTAAAGGTCATTACTGAAAAACAGTAAGTTTCAGATATGAGATTAAAGCTTGAAACAGATTTGCAGCAAAGGTATGCTTTTTTTAAAAAGCCAACTTTAAAATTTTCCTCTTGGAAAAAAGCAAGTAAACACACATCCGTTTTTGATGTGTCAACTGGCATTTTTAATCCACAATTGATATTACCTATTCAGAGTAATTAAGGCCTTTAAAGAAAGGAGAAATGAGCTTCAAGTTGGGGAGACTGTGTGGGTGCAGTGGAAAAAAATGCTGGATTTAGAGACCAAAATCTTACCTCTGCCAATTTCTGCCTTAGGTGACCTTATACGAGTAACAACCTCTCTGGGTCTGTTTCTCAACTATAAAATGAGGGGATTGGATTAAACAATCTCTCAAACGAGGGTCCTATGAAATCAACAAATAATTATTCTCCTTCCACAGTGTGCAAAGCACTATGCTAGGACTTAAGTAATACAAAGTTTAGGCAAGAAATCTGTGACAAACTTTGCGACATTAAGATGCACAAGCTAAATGGAAAACACAGTAATTAATGTAAACAACAACTTCCCTGCTACCCTGTTGAAATGGTTGACAATTAGTTGCTTTTCCTGTGCAACAAATTATGTAGCTCAAATCAGGAGGATTTCTTGATGACAATGGAATAGTGACTTCTGGCTTGGTCATAATTATGATAACTGATCTGCAACAAACCAGGACTACAGTACAATGTCAGTTGCTATAACCCATGATGAAGAAAAGAATTTTTCAGGGGGAAAAACTTCTTGGAGTCCTCAAAGTGTCCTTTTATTTTTCAGAAAAGGTCAGGGGTTTATCATTCAAAAAACTGTTTAAGCTTCAAGACTATGTTTTATTATATTTAAAAGAACATATTATATGTAATATGTATATATTACACGTATATTTATAAGAATAACTTAATGGAGATATTTTTTTCCCTGACGTTTCTGTTTATTTCAGAGGCACCTAGGGGTTGAGTCACCCTCAACAAATTACTCTCTTTCATCCCACATATTCCTTTAAACATCTTACATCTCATGCCCCTATCATAATGTCCTAGACTTGGCACTGGTGGTGAGACCTTTAAGTCAGATCTAGCAGGTCTACATACTCTTAACTGCTTCATCCTCATGGAAAGTACAGTGCCTCATAGTTGAGGGAGTTCTTAGCTCCTTCCTGGATTAAATTCCTTCCTTCTAGTCTTCATCTAGTTTTCTTGGTAAGCGTCACTGTGGCTGCTCAATTTTTCTCAAGCCATCTGAAATTTGCTTCTCCAGCAGAAAAAACCCTGAAGTCAGAGAATCTGCATTCAAATTCTAACTCAGTCACTTATTATTACTTATGTGATCTTAGCTGTATCATTTCACTTATTTAAACCTCAGCTTCTTCAGCTATCAAATTAGGGAGTTGAATTCTCTAAGATTCCTCCAATTTACAATTAATATCAGTCGTAAAGTGCTGGAAGTGTGGGCCATACACAGTTACCCCTACACCCAACTTCAGTGTGACAACTCAGGCATCCTCAATATACGTCATCGTGTTCCAATGGCTATTGTCTTACAAAATGTTTCTTGTTCCAAATCCTAGCCCCATCCCCACCCCCACAAACTACCAGCAAAAAACTACCTCTTTACCTAGGTCCCTAGCTTCAAGCCTTGAAATCTGTAGAAGTCAAACTCTCTCCGGCCTTTACCCAGCTATCACTTTCTTGTGGTTGATTCCCTTGAAGAAAATTTTAGTGGCCAAAACTGCCACCTTTATCATGTACCAACACTCTATGTCTGGGGTCTTTGTGTCTCTTCCCAGCATGGTTCCTTCTCTTAGAGACTTACTGGAGCACCAGTTGTAAATCTGGCTCCCAAGCAGCCTTCTCTTAGCTCCCTTTTATTGGCAGAAATGAGCTGACATATAAGTCCTAAAATGCACAGAAACTAGGCATTTTATTTCCGTCCCTCAGCTAGGGATCCAACTATTTCCTTCTATATGATTACTATCACAGAAAGATAAAATCTGAGAACTGGAAAGACCTCAAGCAGCTAGCTGGTCCAATCTGTACCCCAAAAGAAAATGTCTCTTGTAAGATCTCCAAGGATGGAGTACTATCTACTTGGGCCCCAATAACCAAGGATGAACTCTGCCAATAGGTGCAACACTACTATAAATGAAAAGAAATATAGGTGACTAAGTAATCAGGCTCTGACCTCATAATATCATTCTGCCACAAATAATCGGGAAGTCATTCCACCAAATTCCCCTTCAGTGTGGATCTAATACACACATTAATGAGACATAAATTTACCAGATTTTATTTTGCAGTAGTGGCAGGCCACTACTGCAGTAGTGCATGACTTTGGACAAATGCTGCCTTCCTTTATAATCCACATATAGCAAGGAAATAGAGAAGTGTTCATGTTGTGCCTTCTAATTCAATTGTCTTCTTGTCTGACACCTGTCCAGGTTGCCTCCATCCACTGAAAACCTTCATTTGACCCTGCACCTATCATATTCTACTCACTTTTGTTATCAAACTTCAAGAAAGGATCTCTAAACTAACTCCATTTCCTCTCACTCTCCACACCCCTATACTTGTTTCTCAACCCCTTGCAATCCACTTTCTGACCCTACTACTCAAAGGATGACCATATCTCAACGGCTCAATTCAATGCCTTTTTCATCCACCTTGATTCTACTTGACCTCTCTGCAGATTTTGACATGGAACAGCTCCTTTTTCTAAGTGCTCTCTCTTCTCTTGCCACTAGAGATACTGTTCTCACCTCATTCTCCTACCTCTCTGACCACTCTTCAGCATTCACTGATACCTCAGCCACGTCCTGACCACTGAAGCGTGAGCTTCTTCAAAGGGTATGGTCTGACTCTTCTTCAGTTTTCTTTATGTAAATGGCTGACAAATCCATACTCCTTACACTCTCTAGAACTCTGGTACTGCATCACTGCATCCTAGACAACTTATTAGCCTGTCACCCAAAGGCATATATGTCCAAAATGGCACTCAAATTTCCCAATACCCATCTCTTCTCCAAATTTCCATATTTTGGTTGAAAATACCACTATCTTTCCCATCAGCAAGGCTTGCAAACTCTTCTTTTCCTCCCTCTTCCATCTAAACAGTTGTCAATTTTTATGGATTCTATTTCTAGAACATATTATATCCCCTACAAGCAATGTCAAGGTATTAGGCTCTCAACGTCTCTCACCTAATACAACAGACTACTGATTAATTTCTTCTTTTTTCAGTCTCTCATCTTTCCAATATGGAAGCTCACTGTGGGAAGAGCTGTGGGAAAACGGAAACATTGTTTCACTGCTGATGGAGCTATGTGAATCAGTTCAACCATTCCGGAAAACAACCTGAAATTATGCAAGAAAAGTTACTAAATTGTCCATTCTCTCTGACGCAGATATTCTGTTACTTCAGCTACATCCCAAGGAGAGAATTCATAGAGAGAAAAAAGATCACATACATAAAAACGTTCAAAAAAGCATTATTTGTGATTTTTTTTTAAAAGCTGGAAACAAAATGTGTCTAATGGCTGAGGTGTCTGAATACAATTATGCTATAGGAATTGACTAGGAAGGAATTGAGTGATTAGTCTGAGATGATGCAAAATAAAGAAAGCAAAGCCAAAAGAATATACACTGTAACAATGTAAAAAAAAGGCAACAGGCAACAAAGCTCTAGTCAATTACAACAGTCAATGCTAATGACTTACTGGCACAGCTAAAAGATTCTTTCTTTCCCTTAACATCATAGTTTTTTTGGAGGGAATGTACTTGGCTCACTGTCTGGACATGTCTTGGGTCTAAATAAAATGTATGTCTGCAGATACATTATCCCCAAAAAAGAAATGGGGTTGGGTGTGGTGGTACAAACCAGAAATTTCTTCTACTTAAGAAAGTGAGGCTAATGGATCTCTTGAGCTTGGGAGTGCTAAACTGCAGTGGGCTGTCAATCTGGTGTCCCCACTAAATCTGGCACCAATATGGTAGTAGGTCTGGAGTGCATAGGGACACCAGGAGGAGGAAAAAATTGGAGCAGGACAAAGCTCCTGTGCTAATCAGTAGTAGTATTGGACTCAATGAGTGGCCAATGCGTTACCAGCCTAAGGAAACAAAGTCACCCCCCCACCCCTCCTCAGAAATGAAATCTGTAATTCCATTTTTTAAAATCAATCATTATCAAGAATAATTGAAAAAAATTTTTAAAGCAATATGATCCTAACGACAAAAAAAAATAGGTTAGGGTTATATAGTGGAAATAATATTGCATCTGAAGTCAGAGGGCCTGAGTTCAAATCCCAGCTATAGTATTTACAATTTATATAATCTTAGGTAAGTCTCTGGGCCTCAATGTTTTCATCTGTAAAATTAAGGAGTTAAACTAGATGATTTCTCCAAAGACTGATCTATTTCTAAATCTTATGAGCCTAGATAGTAATTACTTATTTTGCCTAAGAAAAAATGCCAAGCATCTATTCCATTCCACTATTCCCAATGACAGCATTCCACTCCCCCCCACCCAAAAATGTGAAGATTACTGCTTCCCTACTAGTGTGGCTTTGCCCTTGCCATATGCCTACATACTTTTTCCACTCAGGATGTACTATTTGCTACGTCAGCCTGCTTGACAGCAAAGACTAGAGCCTTTTCCCTAATCTATACAATTGGTTTACTTATTTCTCCTAAGTTTCCAGAACTAGATTTGAACTCAGATCTTACTGAATCCCAAGTTCAACACTATCTACTGTGCCATTTACGCTTCTGGGATAAAGTAAAAAATGGAAGGACTGAATGGGGGTAGGTAGCAGGAGTGGGGAACCGGTGTCCTTGAGATCACATGCGGTCCTCTACATCCTCAAGTGCAGCCCTTTGACTGAACCCAAACCTCACAGAACAAATCTCCTTAATAAAAAGGTTTGTTCTGTAAAACTTGGACTCAGTCAAAAGATCTCACCCAAAGACCTAGAAGGCTCCATATAGCATTAGGCTGCAGGTTCCCCAGCCCTGGGCTAGAGTCTAGTTAGATAATCACAGTATTTCATATACAAAATAAGCCTGAGGACAAGAATAGGTTAAAGAGCAAATCTAAGAGAAATTCCAAAGGTGAAAAAACAGACCTTGCTGGCAGAGTGTACTTGGCAAAGGAAAGGAAGCCATGAGTATCAGCCTAGAATGGCGGTGCCTTCATTGTCATGAAAAGGAAGTGGGATCAAAAGACCAGGATTTTGGTTCCGTCCTTAACCAGCTGTGCAACAGCTGTGCTCACTCACCTAGTCTGAGTCTCAGTTTCTCCATCTGTATGGCAGGTTTAAACCACCCGATCTAAGATCCCTTCTAGCTTTAGCTATGTGAGCCTAAGCATAAGGTAATTAGAATACCTAATTACCATCAGGCCTTTCTTTGAAGTGTTCTGATACAGATTTCTTTTGAATGGCAAGAATACAGGCATATACATTGTGGATATGAAATACTGAAACTAGACAGAAGTACTAGCCATGAATTTTCAGACAGATTAAAGTTGGAGATTCACAGATTCAAAAACAGAATTTATATAAAATAGGCTTGTTGTTTTTTGCTGATATGTAAAGTCAAATTCAATAATTGATCATTTTATAATGCTAATCATAGTGATGAAATTAAAGGAAAGTAGGGGAAAGAACGGTAGGTTTAGAGGTGCAAGTTTCAGTTCTATTACTTACTAGCTGTGAACTTTTGCGCAAAATGCTTAATTTCTCTGGGCCTCAGTTTACGAAATCTGAAAAATGGGGATTTAGAAATATTTACACCCAGCATACATAAAGTATTAGCAAATCTACAAACACTATGTAACTGAACTATTAATACTTAACCCACCTCATAAGAGGCAGCACCTATAGTAGAGTGCTAGGCCTAGGGCTGGGAAGAATTCAAATCTGGTTTCAGACACTACCAGCTGTGAGACCCTGAGCAAGTCACTTAACCCTATTCCTGTAAAATGAGCTGGAAAAAGGAAATGGCAAACTACTCCAATATCTCTGCCAGGAAAAATCCAAATACGGTCGCAAAAGTCAGACACAGCTGAAACAACTCAACAACAATATTTCATAAGGTTGTGGTGAGAAGGCACATTTTGTAAATTTGTAATTTGTAAAAGGCTACATAATCAACTGTTTTTAATGAGTTATTAGTAAATGATCTTACTTAAATTAATTTAAGTAATAAATATGAAATTTCTTTAACCGCAACACGGATGAGTGATAATCTTCCAAATAGTGATCTTGGGCAGCAGTATCCTTAACTCAAAGACACTACCATGGCTCAAAACATTTTTAGAGCTCCAATAAGCTGCCAAGTCATGTTCTTTGATTCTACTTTCATTTCATATTTCACACTGCTCTCCTTTCAGTTCCTCTGTTCCGGCTAACTTGGATCACTAGGTACTCCTCAAACTTGATATATTCCACCTCCCACCTCCATGCATTCCCCAAAGCTTTCCCTCTTTCTTACAGTGTAATCTTTCCTCATCTCCATCTCTGTTTGGATCTTCCTTCAGGACTTAGTGCAGGCACAACTCCTCAGGTGATAAAGCTTTCCCTAAATCCTCAAGTTGTTTTCTCCCAGAAATGACCTTGAATTTATTACATTTGTCTACATGCAGTTTCCTCTCCCTAGAACAACATAAGCTTCTTTGGGGCAAGAGCTGTTTTGTTTTATTTCCCTAGTGCCTAGCACAATCCCTTACACACAGAAAGCATGTAATTAATATTTATTAAATTGAACTTAATTAAAAAATGTTTAATGAATTTTTAAAAAGTAAAATAAAATGAAAAAGAATGTTCACTAAAAAAATAAATTGACCTTAAGGGTCAATTTACAAGTCACAGAAGAAAATCAGTCTAATTTCTTTTCAAGTCATACCTTGTTTCTGATCAAAAACTCAGGGTGTCCCAAAAGCCTTCTTGGAGTTTTAAATTAAGGAAGCTTATTAAGTTTTTAATAAAGTTTGGAGGTGCAAGATGAAATATCAAGTTTGGAGAGTAACTAGTAATCCAAATTGGCAAGGAAATAGTTATTGTTAGGTTTTCTTCAGCTTAAATTGGCCATAACATAATTATTAATAAGCTTTATTACCTTAAAACTGCACTAAAACTTTCAAGATGGCCTGCATCTGTCACTCAGCTTGATCAGCTAACTTGGCTACCATACGTTTCCTCTTCCACACAATTATTTTCCCTTTTTTTGTTAAAAACCAATATACCCTCAAAGATTTATTTTTCTATATAAAAATGCTCAACAACACTTTTGCTTTTTTTATATTCTATCCCACAAACTATATTACCTTGGCATATTTACAAATGTACAAATGTCTTTGTACAGGAAAGACCCCTCAGAGAGACCCTTAAGTCTAACCCTCTCCTGCTACTTAGGAGACTGAGATGGGAAACATCAAGTAACTTTTGCAAAGTTGCACCCCCTCCCATAACTACTTTATATTATACATTTCATAAACACTCCACATATATTCAGATGTGTACATGATGTCTAGCCTCAGAACATAAACTGTTTGGGTCAAAGGGTATGAAGGGGCACTGAAAAAGAACGGAACTACCCGTCAGCCAACAACCATTTATTAAACAATTACTACGTACCCAGTTACATGTAACTTAGCCCTGGATATTGTATAGCCTTTTGCCACCACTGAGGAAAATGAGGCAGATCTGAGGCAGATCTGAAGTGACTGGCCTAGGGTTACACAGCTAGTAAGTGCCTGAGGCCACATTTGAACTCAGTTGTACTGACTTTGGGACCACATAGTCACTGGCCTACCTAACTGCTCAACAGCCAGAAGACAATTTATAAAGTAACAATGATACTGGAAAGACATACAACTTTGAAAGACTTAAAACAGTGATCAATGCAATGACCAACGCTGATCTCAGGCAGTCAATGACAAAGAATCCTACCCACCTCTAGATAGATGGGTGACAAGACGGAGATTAAGATATACATTTTTAGACATTGCCAAAGAATTTGTTTCAGGTTGATTATGCATATTTGCTACCAAGGCATTGGTTTCTTTTGTTTTCCTAATGAGATCAAGAGGTGGAGTCAAAAGAAAAGAAAATAAATGGAGGCTAATTTTAAAAATTGTTTTAGGAATATAAGCTCCTTACTATGCCCAAAGGGCTACAAAAATGTGCATACCCTATGACCCATAAATACCGCTTCTAGGACTGTATCCCCAAGCGATCATAAAAATGGGAAAGGGTCCCACATCTACAAAAATATTTATAGCAGCTCCCTTTGTGATGGCCAATAACTGGAAATCGAGGGATGCCCATCAACTGGGGAATGGCTGAATAAATTATGGTATAAGGATGTAATGGAGTACTATTGTGCTATAAGAAATGATGAACAGGAAGACTTCACAGAGACCAGGAAGGACTTATATGATCTGATGCTGAGGGAAAGGGGCAGAACCAGGAGAACTTTGTGCACAGTAAACGACCACAGTGTGAGAGAGTTTTTTCTGGTAGACTCGGATCTTCATAGCAATGCAAGGACATTAAAAAAAAAAAAATTCCCAATGGTCTTCTAAGGCAAAATGCCTTCCATATCCAGAGAAAGAACTATGGAATTCAATCACAGAATGTAAAAGATCATTTTGTGTGTTTGTGTGTGTGTGTGTGTATTATGTTTTGGTTTGTTATATGATTTCTCCCATTTTAGTTCTTCTACATAGCATGACTTTAGTGAAAATGTATTCAATAGGAATGTATATGTAGATCCTACATAGAACTGTATGCCATCTTGGGGTGGGAAGGGGATGGTGGGGGGTAGGTACGGGGAAATAAAATCTAAGTTTTATGGTACTGATTGTAGAACATAAAAAATAAATAAAATGAATATATAAAAAAATATAAGCTCCTTGTGGGTAGGAGCTACTTCATTTTTTGATTTTGTATCTCTAGTACTTAGCACAGCACATAATAAGCTTAGGAAATGTTTGTAGATGGATTGGCACTGTGAGAACCGAGGTCTTCCAGCTCACTACTCTATCAGACCATGTAAAAGTTGTTTGGATTTTGGGGGTTTGGGGTTGACGGTGTTTTTCAGCGGGGAAAGGGAGTTGTTTGATTCTTTTACTATCTTATTACCAAAAGTTCAGCATGAAATTAAAACATCTGTCTTAAAATAAAAACGCCGGCTAAAAATATGTAATACAAGAGGCAACACGTCCTGCTGACCATCACTAAAGCTAACTTATGTCTTGCTACTGATGAAGTGGATAGAGTGTCAGGTCTGGAGTTAAGTCAGGAAGATTCATATTCCTTAGTTCAAATCAGGCCTCAGACATTTATTAGCTATGTGACCCTGGGCAAATCACTGAACTGTTTCCCTCAGTTTCCTTATTTGTAAAATGAGCTGGAGAAGGAAATGGCAAACTGCTCTAATAACTTTGCAAAGAAAACCCCAAGAACGATCACAAAGATTCAGACATGCCTGAAAAACGACTCAATAACAACACATTAAACCTGCATATCTTTTTAATATCTTAAAATACTGGAAGGGAAAGACCTAAGAGTGAAATTCTTTCCCCAAATTTCTCCTTATTTAAGAACAAAGTCTACAAGAGAACAAATGATTGAGAGGTAGGATATAGGAGAGGAAAGATGATATTTTATATTGATAAAATTACTTTTGTATACTTCAAAAAGAGGAACAAAACACAATATGAATACTCATATGACTCACTTTGCCTGCCCTCAGTAGGACTCTGGGGCAATCAATCTTTTTTTTCTTCCTAAAAACATGCATAGTAAAAATTTCAAATGCTAATAGCCTAGAGTCTCCTATTTCTGTCTTCAGGATCTGTGTTTAAAAACCCAGTGAGTTATAGGTGAAACAATGTTATAATAAAGTCCTTGAACTGGATCCGATTTATTCCTTTATTACACCAAATTCCCGACTACAGTGGCTCGTCTTATAAGCAAGATTTCAACATATGTTCAACTATAACCTACCTTCAAAACCAAAACAAACTGCTGAGTGATTATACCTTTCAGATTAAAATTTCAATATTCTCAAATTAGTTCATTGAGTATACTAGGTATTAATTAGCTACAATGTATTTATTGCAAGATCTGTTTTACACCAATGCAAAGCACTGAATGTTAAAGGGAATGTAAACTGTTCAGTGTGAAATAGAGGGCAAATCACAAATTACAGCTTTAACTGTTTTGGATGTTGGCACTAATTTTTTTTCCAGATACTAAATTGAACCGAAGTGTTAACACTAAAATTAGTAATCTGCCTTTTGAAAATAACTTCATAATAATTTACTGTCATACAGCCACAGTGTTTAGATACCAAACTATAAGCAAAACTAGTAGCTGATCTACACAATTTCAAGCTCACCATTTTAAAAATACAAAATAATGTGCTTAATAGCAGACAAAAAGAATTTAGCATGTTTAAACTTAAACTGGTTTGCAATCTAAATAAAATCTCAGAAAAGTTCATTGTAACGTCTTTAAAAAAGTCTCCCTTCCTTTCCTTGGGAATTCCTGTCTCACCTATTGGGTACCTGTCACACAAATAAGATTAAGCCAGACAAAGGTGAAAGGCTCATAGATTTGTAAAAATTTACAATATTAACAATTTAGGCAAGGTATTGGATTTGAATACATCTTTCTAGAATGAATGTGGTGATGGTACAGCAGTTTCAATGTTTTAAAGGTAGTTTACAACACCATAAAATAGAAAAAGCAGCTAAAGAATTAGAAAATACTACCTCAGTCACTAATGTTTCATTAACAGTGTCAACAAGTATGTAAACAGCAAATAAAATATTAACTCTTGTTAAAAAGGGCTAACATTAATAACTCAAGGCTATGAGATTTCACCTTTGTGGGTCCTCCTGGAAGCAATAGAAACTTCAAGCCTGTTAGAACTCAAAAGATCATCTTTAAAAAAGCCAAAATATTTGTCATCTTTGACAGTACACCTAAGTTCAGAGAAGCTCTTTGCCAGACACCCAGTCTACTATTTCCAATTTGGTAAGATCAGCCAGTATTTGCACTGTGCTAGAAGAGCCTTTGGTCATTCCTGTTTGAGACACAGCTGACGGTGGACCCCAACTCTCTCGAAAAACCTATTAAAATACTTTACCATGAAAAACGAAACAAAACAAACAAGAAAATCTGTAAATCGTTCGTTATTGCTGCTCTCATTTTCAATATTTATGGGCCTTCCCCTTCTATCACTGTGGCATAGTAGAAAAAGAACACAGGATCCAAAGTTAAAAAGTTAAAAATCTCATGTTTGGGAATTACTGACCTAGGCCAAGTCATTTAACTGCTCTGACCTCAGTCCTCTCCACTATGTAAGGATTTGAATAAACAGTCCCTCCTGCCCCTTTGAGCTCCATACCGCAACATGTACCAAACAGAGAGGGTACCACAACCACACACATTTTGGCTTTCCTTCCCCTAGTCCTAGTCCCTTCTTATTTACCTCCAACACTCAGCCCATGTCTCTCACAACTTACTTACCTTTTTCCTAAAGCCTTGAGCAAAAAAGTAACTGAAACCACCACACAATAACAATCTGAATTATATTTGCGTTGTTTAGTCACTTTTCACTCATGTCCCAACACTTCATGACCCCAAGTGGGGTTTTCTTGGCAAAGATGCTGGAGTGGTTTGCCATTTCCTTCTCTGGCTCATTTTACAGATGAGAAAACTGAGGCAAATAGGGTTAAGTGACTTGTCCAGGGTTACGCAGCTATTAAGTATCTGAGGCCAAATCTGAACTCAAGTCTTCCTGATTCCAGGCCCAGTACTCTATCCACACTGAACCACCTAGCTGCCCCATATATTTGCATCTTATTTATAAAGATATATATATATATATATATATATATATATATATATATGTATATATTAACTCATTAAAACAGAATAACATCAATACTTATCAAAATAATACTTTTAAGTAATAGGTCATATTACATTTCAATTAGAAATTAGTAAAAATAAAGGCATTTTTTTCCCATCCAAGTTCACAGATTCCCTGAAGTAAACTTCCCTTGGACTTGAGATCGTTCCAGCTCCAGTTAATGAGCATATTCAATCATCTAGCATGGCCACATAAACTCAAGAATTCCTTTCAATTTTATGATAAAATGATTAAAGACAACCAGTACAACTCCCTCATCCAGGTCTATGAAAACCAACATTAAGTCAAACAACATTAAAGGGGGTAGTTACACAAGAACTTAACAGCATGACTGGCCAATGAGACCTATCATAGAATTTCACCACTTTATTACAGTCAGTTTTAATGTATTCAAGAAATGACTGGGTAAGTGTGAGTGGACACAAAACTCCTAGAGTTTATAAGCCCTAAGATTTCAAGTTTATCAGGTTACAGTAGTTTTATTTTGGCAAGTGGAGGGCTGCTTGAAATTTAAAAAAAAAACACCACCCAGAAGAAAAGCAAGTGCTCCGTTCAGCTCTACCAACAGTTCCAACCCTCTCCAACGAGTACTTCTGAGCCCAAACCCTTCTCAGGTTGGATGAGGACTATTCTATCTTCTTGTGTCAGCCAGACTTCTCTATGGAAGAGGTCAGTTACTTTTGAAAATTCTCAGGCTGATACGCTGACAGGTTAAGGGACAAAAGATCAGGAGGGATTAAAATCATCTACCTCACCTACTCTCCTCTCCCAATATTTACAAAAGGCAATCCCTCTGCCTAGAATACACTGCTTCCTGACCTGTAACTCTCAAAATCCTTCAAGCGTCTGTCCAAGTACCAATTCTCCTAGAAAGTCCTCCCTGGAGAGATTCTCCCAAGTTGCTAACTTTCTCTCTTTCTTCAAATGGCATGCTTTATACTTGTAGGTACACAATGCACCACCCTAATCCACCAATTAATAAGCATTTATTAGACTGCTTATTATAGGTCAGGCAATGTGAAAAGCCCTAAATGAGCTTGGACTTTTAATGTTCTTGTTCAGTCATTTCAGTCCCGTCAGACTTATTGGGGGGTTTTCTTGGCAAAAATACTACAGCTGTTTCTCATTTTCTTCTCCAGCTTATGGAAACTGAGGCAAGCAAGGTTAAGCGATTTGTCCAGGGTCACCTAGCTATTTTGGTGTTTGAGTCCAAATTTGAACTCAGGAAGAGGAGTCTTCCAATGTCCAGCCCTCTGTCCAATTCACCACCGAGCTGCCCTCAACTCTAATAGGGATATAAAGGTGGACACACGAGACACATATGGAGAAGATGGAAGATAACCTTAAAAAGAGCAAGGACTGCTTCATTAGCAGTAATGAATCAGGTCAAAGGCAGAGCACCATACCCGGAGGAAGGAAGGAAAGCCATGAGTTAAAATCCAAGTTCATACTCTTACTAGCCTAGTTGTGTGAGACCCCAGGAGAATCACTTAACCTGGGGCTGCCTCCGTCTCTTTCAGCTGTAAAATGGGGTGATAATTATAGCCCTTACACTGCAGGGTGGTTGTGAAGACCGAAGGAGATAATGTTTGTAAAAGCACTTAGCAGAGTGCTAGCACACAGTAGGAACTTAATAAAAGTTTATTCCTTTCCCTCCCCTACTGCATTGTGGTCTTCGTATCATGAAAGCCTTGAACAATCCTCGGCATGCTTTTGGTGCTTGATAAAAAGTTTCTTAAATTCAAATTGAAAACTGCTTTTTCCTGGGGGAGGGAGGGGGGAATTCCAGAGATAAGATGGGATGAGGAAGGTTAAAGCAGCGAGGAAGGATGGAAAAAGGGGATGGGGATGGGGGCCAAGTAAGGGGGAAGGGTAAAATATTTTTCCAGAGTTGAAACTAGAGCAACAAGTTAAATTGTGAGATTAAATTGCCTGACAAAACTTCAGAAGATGACTTAAGCTAGGACAAGCAAAGAAAAAACCGTGATTTAGCCTCAGGGATTCCTAAAGATTAATGCCATGGTTTGGCTCCACCCAATAAATGCCAAACTGAGGGAAAGGTGAGAAAGGGCTAGGGAAATGGTCAGGATTAGAAAAGGGATGAAGCAAAGAGTTAAAGAAGGTGTGGGTTTGTTTCAAGTAAGGGACTGACTGGATTTCTGCAATATATTAGCCGGGTCTCCTTTCTTTCTGTCTCTCCTCCCTTCAATCCATTCTGCCTGATGCCGCCAAACTAAACTTCCTAAAACACCATTTTTAATCGAGTCAGACCAAACTCTAAACTCCTCCACAAAGACCTCTTTTTATTAACAGCCCTTACTTGGATTTGCAGGCAGAGGATCTAAGCTTTAATCCTGGCTCTTCCACCTGTAGAATTGTGAAGTCACTTCAGTTTTCTGTGTCTCAGTTCTCTCATGTGTAAATGAGGGAGGTGACAGATCTGTAAGATTTCTTGCAGCTCAAATATTCTTTAGGACAGAGTCAACCCTACCTCCTACCTCTTACTATTCCTTATGATGAACCCAAGGAGGTAGATACAGAAAAGGCCCCACACATAACAAAAGATTGTGAGCAGCACGTTTTTGATCACAATAAAAACTAAAAACAAAGCAAGAGCTCTTCAACTGAGGAACAGATAAAACTGTGGGATATGACCATTATTACACTGTAAGAAACAAATAAATATGAGAAATTCAGAGAAATGGTTCCAATAATCTGAGAACAAAATAAAGTAAAACAACAGACAATAACTAGACAATAATAAAAGAATTATAATAAATATAACAAAATTATAACCAAAATGTAAATGTAGCTGAAGCAGACTAATTTTAATGACTAATCTTGACTACTAAGAGAGAAGTAAGCTTCTCCCTCCTTCCAGTAAAGAGTGGAGAGAATATAGGTAAAGAATGATCATGGCTAGACAAGTGATGTTTGATAAGAAGTTTGGATATCAGAACTTTAGTTGGAGACTTTAAGATAGTATAGTTTAACCTCTCACTGTAGAGCTAAGAAAGCTGAAGTCCAAAGAGATTAAATGACTTACCTCTGGTCAAACAACTGGAAGACAGAGTTGGAAAAACTCAGGTTTCCTGATTCTCTTTACAAATCAAGATATTTGAAACTGAACATAAACTAGCTGTGCTACAAGTTCTCTGACAATGACACTTCAAAATGAACACAAAAACACTTTCATCCAAATCCAATTTAGCAAGCATTAAAGGAAGGTGCTGAAAGAAATGGTTTATAGCATGAATATAAAGCCTCAGAACTGAATGATATATTTAGATTCTCTATGAGCTTTCAGACAAGGTTCACATACACTTGTACCTTTAAAACCTAAAGTTTGTCCAAAATATTGCTTAAAACTTACATTTAACGTTCAGCAACATGGGGGTGGGAACTTGAAAGGGGAAAAGAGGAACTTTTTAATTTTTTCTTTAAAAGCAATCCAAAAGTACAGAGATAGGGACTGAACAGAAAAAGAAGCTGTAAGAAGCCCTGAAATAAAATGGAGGAGATGTGAAACCAAACATTATTTTGCAATGACATTAAAATCAAAGTTAAAGAACTAGCATGCATGTGAGAGGTAGAAGGAACCACAGAGACTTGAATAACTCCCATTTTATATATGAGGCTAACAGAAGTCCACAGAGGTTAAGTCAGTTAAACATTTATTAAGAGTCTATCTGTTAGGGACAATGCTTAAATACTGGAATAGAAAGAGGCCAAAGACAGTCCCTCCTCTCAAGGACCCCTTCCTTGGTCTAATGAAATGACTTGTCCAGTCACTCCATCAGTGACTGGCATGCTGGCCATCAGAACCCAGGTTTTCCATCGCCAAACCAGTGAGGAGCAATGACTATGGTTTTCAAGGTCACAAGTGTTGGAATCTAAGATTCTCGACTCCAAATCCAATATCCTATCTGCTATATCTTATATAGTAACCTTTAAAATTCTGGGAAACAAAAAAAGACAACATATCTAAAGAGGAAAAAAAGAGAAAAATAGCAAGAACATAGTAGAAAACAGAGAGTTTGACCATCCTAAATATTATTCACTGAAAATAGGTAAAAACGAACAAAACTAATCCAAATTATAATTTTCCCTTATAGTTTTCCCAAGAGTACAGCACTTTTACTCTTTGTACTCTAGAAATTTTATTTTGATCCTTTACAAGAGAGAAAATTAAATATCCAAAGGTCTAGAGATGTGACCAGCTCTCTCTCTCTCTCTCTCTCTCTCTCTCTCTCTCACACACACACACACACACACACACACATCCAGAATATTACAATCTTCTGTAGCAGCAAAAAAACAAAAAAGTAAAAAAAAAAAACAAAAAACCCATAACCCATAAACAATTGCCAACTGTGGAGCTTCCAGGAAAAGCACACAGATGGTTGTGTTCATGGAAAAAGGAAACTAGGCAAATATAAAAAGTGATCCTTTATTAAAAGAAATTAGCCCATTTTTCCTCCTCAAATTATCTCCTTGTGAGTGGGTACTGATGCTTTCAGTCAAATTTCTGCTTGATGTCAGGATGCTCATGGTACAAATCTAAGAGTGTTTTCTATGTTTGTACAACCAATATTTATTGAATTCAACAAATATAGAAGCACACATACATAATCCTTAGCATTAACATGATTTCATATAAAGAAATTATGATCTAATTAATTTTGGTAAAAGAATTTTCATCTTCATGGATTTAATGTCATAGCGTATAAATATACACAGCATTACATTTGTAAATAGGGACTATTTTTCCATTATCTTAAGGACATAAAAAACATGGAGACTAAAGGATTTTAATTACAAAAAGGTCAGCTGTGTAGAAGAGTACCCATGCTGGTAATTCAAAAGGTTTAACGAAGCGTAATTATAGTCACTATGTACACTTCTAAATACTGGGGCTGAAATTTCAATCTCAGTCTCCAGATATCAAAAATTAACCTGATGTTCTCCTAACAGAAATATTTAGCTCTACTTTCAAAATGAGTTTGCTTTCACTCCTTGACCCAAGAGAATTATAAACAGAGGCATCCTAACAACCCAGGCACTGGGCTGATGGCTTATCTACTAATCAGATCCAAATTAGAACTCTCTTCAAGGAAAACATTTTTTTTCTCCCTCCAGGGGAGTAACTAGTCTATCAGAGAAGTCAGTGAAAATGGAATCTATTATTAGAATGAGAAACCAGTTTTCCAAGCTGAAGCTTAGTAGGGGGCCCAACTAAATCTAGGGAAAGCAGACCGAGTTTAACAAGGCTACTTCAGAAAAAAAAAAAATCCAAGCAGGACAGACTCAAAAAATATAAAAGAGACCTATTGCCTAATTTCTATTTTGAAGTGGAGAATGTGATAGATAATTCCTATGAAGTAGTCACTGAATCTTGTCTACTGATACCCAAGAACACAAAATATAGAAAAGAGAAAAGGGACTGGTACCAGTTACCTTGACCAAAGTACAGAAGATTTTTCCAAATGCAGGCAAGTGTGAAAGAGGCAACAGTTGAATACAAAGGAAAGACTGTGCAATGAGAGGTAATGAAAAACGATGGGGGAAGAAAAGAAAAAACCTCGAGAAAAATTATGCTGTCAAAAGAATGCTTTGAGAGGGACAGACAAGAAATATAAAACTAGTCAAGAAAAATGAGAAAAACTAAAACGTCCCTAAGAATTGGAAAAGATGGATTCATTTCTGTAGCTGATAGCCCAATTTCAACCATGCAATTTCTGCCCCTTCTGAAAGGTCAGCAGACATTCAGTTCCCTTCTGAAACGCTGTCTCCAAAATCACTGGCTCTGTATGCGCCTGTCTACTTCATCCTTGTAAGGAGTCTGATCGTCAATTATAGGCATTACTAATTCTGATGTCAATGTTCCCCAACCAGCTTCAATCACTCAAAAGTCAGCAGGGAGAGGAGGGGTCATATCATTTTCAGTGACTTCTGGGCTCAACACTTTAAAAATAAAAGAGGCTCAAGGCAGGCACATAATTTAAGATTATGATTTTCTGTAAAATAAACAAATTGGCAAGATTTCTAAAAAGAATGACTACTTTTGCTATCTCCTGAAGCAGGGTCGAGTTATGTAATTAAAACTTTTGTAGACTCCCTCAACCACTGGGCCAAAATTGTGAAGAACGGTATCATAAGAGCTAAGACACACACTTTGCAGAAGATCATTATCCTTACCTCTTTTTGGTTGCCTTTAAGAGTAACTTTCTCACTTTTGGGCTGCCCTCTTTCTCCAATGGCTGACTACCTACTCAGCTCTGAACTTAACCATTCTGTCCTTCCAAATTCCAGGGATCTCCTACAGATGTCGGAAAAACGCAATGAAACAACTCTATTTCATGTATCTAAAGCTCATCAGAAAACAATGCTTTCCTATAAGACCATTAGGGCCAAAGTCCTTGATATGATGGAACCCCAAAATTCTATTCCATTTACAAAGAAAATTATAAATTAAAGGATTCAATATTGGTTGTTGAGTAGTTTCAATCCTGACTCTTTGTGACCCCGTTTGGGGTTTTCTTGGCAGATACTGGAGTGGTTTGCCATTTCCTTCTCCAGCTCATTTTATAGGTGAGGAAACTGAGGCATACAAGGTTAAATGACTTGCCCAGGGTCACACAGCTAATGTCTTTGACTGAATTTGAACTCAGGCCTTCCTGATTCCAAGCATGACACTCCATCTGCTGTGCCATCTAGATGCCTGAGCATACATGGCCTACCATTAACAAAAAGGAGAATGGCAAGTTAAGTTTACAATTGAGCAAATTACTCTGACAGCTTGACTGTAAACAACCATGAGACAACAATAAAGGACATAGTTTAATAGCAGTAACTCATATCAAGATAACAAAACAATTGAAAATATATTACGCACCCTAGAATAGGTTAAACATTTACTTTGGCACAAAGTGGGAGAGCAAGATAACCAATGAACTTGCACAATCCTACAAAACCAAGGCAAATCACATCACTGGAGAAGAGTCACAAACACACAGGCATGTGTGTCCATACATTCTATTTTCAGACCATTTCCAAAATCACTTTGATAGCCTCCCCCATTTTAACATCTTGAGCATTCTGTCCCATCTCACCAGTGCATTTAATTGGCATCTCTCACACACAAGAAATGTAGAGCCAGGGGCATAAACAAGGAAAGGATAAGGGCCACCAAAATTCACTGTCATGGGCTAAAGGCCAACTAAAATCTCACCAAATTACAATATAAACAAAAATAGTGGAATGAAGCATAAATTGTCTATTTCAATTTACAATTTTCAATTATTTCAAAGGTTCGTAAGTATTTCTCAAATTTAGTATCTTAATGAGTCAAACATGATTTTTTTTCTGTATTTCAGGGTCCCTCTATATTAATAAGGTTTTACTCTCTAATAAATTTTAGCAGTTAGCCAGTAAAGTTTAACAGATATAGCAGATAGGCATTGGAATCATTCAGCACAACAAACAAAATTTAAAATAGAAACTCCAACTTCCCACTTCAGAAAATAAAGAAGCAAATATAAATTCATCTTACGTCATAGCTATTTACCAGTCTTTGTTGAATCTCAGGGCCTAATACTCTAAAATTGTTTACTGTACAAAAAGTAACTCAAGTATCCAATTCAACAAGTATTTATTAAACATATACTATTTATTAAAATAAGAAAAATATAAAGTTTAAAAAAGACTTAGTGTGAATTTTACCACTTTGAGCCTGTTTCCTCATCTGTAAAATGAGTAGGTTGGCCAAGATAATTTCTAAGATTTAAAGCTAGAAGGGACCTACGAGCTCACTCAACAACAGGTCCTTCATGGAGGTTATAATCTAGTAGAGGTACATGACACATTCACATTGTAACATGATGGAAAGAGGGCCAAACTTGGAGGTGCCAGGAACTGAGTTTGAATCTTGACTAACCTGCATGACTTCTGCATGTTTCCCTTTTTTGCCATCTCTGAACTTCAATGTGTAAAAGGAGGGGGCTGGACTACCTCGGTGGTGTCAAACTTCAATAGCCAGGGATACCTACTGCCATCAAATAACTTAGAAAACCAGAAATGAACATCATCTATGTTGTATTTTTATTTATTCTGTCAAAGACTTCCTAATTACATTTTAATCTGGTTTAGGACTCACTTCAGAGTTTTGCTGCTGGGAATTTGACACCTTTTGACTAGGTGACTACTAAGGTTACTTTCAGCTATCAATCTATAACTCAAATAACTATCATCTTAGTTGCTGTTCAGTCATGTCAGTTATGTCCAACTCTTCTTGACCCCACTTGGAGTTTTCTTGGCAAAGATACTCAAGTGATTGGCCATTTTCTTCTACAGCTCATTTTACAGATGAGGAAACTGAGGCAAACAGGGTTAAGTGACTTACCCAAGGTCATACAGCTAGTAAGCGTCTAAGGCAAGATTCAAACAGGAAGATGAGTCTTACTCCAGAACCAGCACTCTAAACCAGTACACCTCCAATAACTATAGTACAAAATAGATTTTAATCACATAAAAGAGTTGAAAGCCAACTATTATGTAAGGCCTCAGAGAGAGACAAAGGTCCTGGGTTATCAGGGGAAAACTTCTAGCCGAAGGAACCATAGAAGTTGAGCCTTCAAAGATGGGTAGAAATTCAAAAGCCAGGTACCTTTCACATTAAGTACTACGAGTATATCCAAAACTGTACTTACGTACCTTTGAGTCACTGCAAGTTCAGAGCATACATGATAATTTAACATGATACACTCATCCACAAACTGCCTGGAATTTTGGAATAATTAAAACTCCCAAACTGCTTTTCTAGGTAGCGTCTGATGGGAAACACCAACTTTTTTTTAACAAAGGCTAAATTAAAAACCCCAAACAAATCAAGATCCACAGTATACTGTTTAAAAAAAGGCAATCCATATGTCATAACTGTGCCTCCTACCTCAATCAAGAATTAAATTCCATTTAAAAAGCACCATACACTTAAGTGAATGGTGAGTGCTTGGTGAGTACATCTGCTTTTAACCGTTTTCCACCTAAGCACCTACCTAGATACTTGGTTCCTCCCTACCTTCACAATTTACTGGGTACCAAAAATATGCATGGTCACTGTGGGAGAAATCAAAGGATAAGGTCCTTATGGAATTTATTGAATTATATAAGAAATATATGCATTTATTAACTACAAATTTGTATTGTCCAAGTGAATTAAGGAAGGTATCCAAAAAAACACCAGGAGAAAAGGAAAACAACACTTCTGGATGGTAGGGAGTTATCCGCATAATAAGATCTGGGAAGACTTCATGGGAAGATGGCATTAGAGTATTCTGGGCTGAGTGTTGAAGGATAAGGACAAGGGAGAACAGCACAGGTAAAGAAAAGAGAGTATCCTGTGATCCCAGACATAAAGACCAAAGTGGCAAGGTGTACTAGGGAAAGGGAGAGCAGTTCAGTTTGCTAGAACACTGCACAAAAGAAGAATAATGTGGGATATGGTTAGAATGGCAGGGAGAAGCCAAATTTAAGATTTTTTTCCTGTAGGTAAAAGGACAGAAGGCGCCTATGGGTGAGTTCAGTCACACAGATCGTATTTCAGTGCCTACTGTATGTGCTAGGTGCTGCAAATATAAAGGTAAAAGATGGTCCCTGCTCTCAAGGAGCTCCCAATGTAACAGAGAGAGCTATACAGAAGAAACTGTAAAATTCCTTCAGCAGAAGGAAAGCACTAGAAAGATAGGGAAAAGCTTCTTTTAGAAGGTGGGAAGCAGAGGGGAGGAGGAAGAGCATTCCCGGCATGGTGGACAGCCAGGGAATACACCCAGAGAGTTGGTGAGGATCCAATTAGATCTGTGTTTAAGAAAAATCAGCCGTTAAGCCATGCATAGGATGGTGTTGTTGTGTTCATCCTTCATTGTCAAAGAAGACCATGCCATCAGATAAATGATGACATGACTTGCACTTGACTTTGTTTTGAGTGCAGGAGGGCTGTGCAGGTCACCAGCTTCACTTCTCCTCTGGAGTTAGCTGAATCCAATGACCAGATAGTCCTCAGGATGATTGGAGATGACCCAGGATGCAATGGGAGACTTTGGCCCCTTTAGGCCAAGGTCTACTCAGGTACTCACTTAGGGTGAGGTAAGTTAGGGTAAGGTATTCATTGAATAGGCCTGTTTAAGTAGCCAGGACCCTCTTGGCTTAAGAGTGATTATCAACACTAACTGTTGCTGTTTCCCTCCCAATGTGACGTCTTTCTTTTTTCTTTGCCTCATGTATAAGATATATCTGCAGGAAAAGAGTATATGCATCACTTAACTGAGGTGGGAGCCACAAGAACATAAAGAAAAGAAAATGCGAGAGGTACTGTGGACATAGACATGAAAGAACTCAAGTCACTGGACTGGGGGGAAAAGGACATTCACAAACAGGCTGCTCAGATCCCTGAAGGAATGCTATTTCTGAACGTAAGAAAGAAAAAGGCATTTGAGGAAACTGGGAAGCACCAGGATTGATCCCAAGATTTGAAGCTATGGTCCTAAATAAAGTTCTAAGACCAGTTGATTCCAGTTTTGTCTACAGCCATATCATTTTGAAAAAGTCCGATCTCACAACCTAGGGAGGATCTGCCCCGCTTAGTACTTGAATGGGACATCACCTAAGAACCCTGAATGCTGTAGGTCTCAAGAGAGGTAACATGACAGGATGCAGACTTGAGACCAGGAAGACCAGAATTCAAATTTCATGGGAAAGTCATTTAACATCTCTCAGCTCTCCAGGCAACTCTTTAAGACTCTAAGTGGTAGAGAAGGTGCTAATCTACATGGGCAGTTCTAGAGTTTCCTGTACCAGAGAAATCACACAAATCAGTTTTTATCCCTTATCTCTATTGCCTAACCTAGATTTATATGTTTTTTAAAACTTCTTCAATCCACTCTCTCCCAAACAGTGAAGTCAACGTAGTTATTAAGGAACTACAATGTGCCACACACTCTGCTAAATGACAGGGATACTAAGAGAGGCAAAAAAAAACCAAAACAAAACCAAAACTTAAAAAATAGTCCCTGCCCACAAGAAGCTCCCACTCTAATGGCGGAGACGACACACAACAACTATGTATAAGCAACATTTTGACAGGATAAACTGGAGAAAATAAACTAAATTAAATCAACTTCAACCTCCGTTTCCCAGTTTAAAACTTTATTCACTCTAAAAAGAGCTCATTCCAAAAGGGGTCTATCATTTAGTTATGACATATATGATGAGTCTGTCTCATCTTACTGATCTCAAAGACCAATTTCTCATCCTATTGATGGAAATAGAGGGCTTTCTGAAATAATGCATTTAGAGAGCTTGGTAACAGAAAACAGAACAAGCTGTTCTCAACTGCAGAGGGAATCTCTTCAGAACGACATCAGATTTCCATGGTGAGGCAGGATGGGTGGTCCTAATATGAGTTATACAGTCACCTTCCTAATACCCAGTATTCCTTTAAACCAGCACTTCTCCATGAGAAATGACCAAAAAAAAATATTAACTTAAGGCTCTGCACAATCTTGAAATGCCTCCTGAGTTGGCAAACATTAAATATAAAGCTGATAATATTCTGATTTTATGAAACATATATACCTGCGATGTTACTGGCATAGGAAAGCTCTCTCTACCAATATAGGTTGGCACCAGCTCAACTGATAGCGTTCCTTGTATGAGGCACACAGATAGGTTAAGCGAATTACCTCAGGATCATACAGTCAGTATGTGTCAGAGGTCAAACTTCTGGTCTGGCTAACAAACTCTCAGATTATACCAGGCAGCCTCTCATTTAATCCACATATGCTATTTTAATTAACCAGAACAATACCTTCCCCTACACCAAGTAAGAGAAAAGAGTTTACCATAAGTAAATTCTGAAACCTGTCAAACCACCACCTTTTAGGTATGCTAAATACACATGAGGGATAAGAAACTTACTTGTGGCATTTCACAGGGTAACACTATATGAAAATGCTTTGCCCAATTTTCCTACTTGACATTAACTTCCAGAAAGAACTGAACCAGTTAACAAGTAAAACATTCAACCCACCCACTAGATAGAAGATTGGTTTTTTTCATGATAAATTTTTCAGTATGACTGAGAAAAGCTGTAGGATAAGCAACGGAGAGTTTTTCCATTATACAGTCATACCTTTAAGAAAAAAAATCTAGTTTAAAACATGATCCTAGGACAAGTTTTCAAACTTGCTCAAATCTCAAGGGTTCAACAAAATCTCATGGTCACCTACAAACTTATCTGACATTATTCAGCAAATACTTGAGTACTAATAGCAAATAGGAGCTTAGTAGGTATGCAAGTTCTGCAAAGACCTTTGATTCTCACCCTCATTTTATAGATAAGAAAATGAGGTTGAAAGAAATTAAGTGACTTGCCCTGGCCTGGAGTGAAGAAGATTCATCTTCCTCAGTTCAAATCTGGCCTCAGACAAGTATGACCCTGGGCAAGTCACGTCACTGTTTGCCTCACTTTCCTCATCTGTCAAATGATCTGGAGAAGGAAATGGTACACCACTCGAGTATCTTTGCCAAGAAAACCCCAAACAGGGTCACAGACAATCAGACATGACTGAAAAACACAAACTTTCTAAGGAGAAAAGTTATCATGAGATCCACCAAAGTAATGAGATATTGACAGTAAATGAAAAATCAAGAAAGAGTTTTTAAGGTGTCTTGATTTTTAAAGGGATCTCTTGGGATTTTTTTTTCCTACCTAGTTCTCTCTTTGGGCTGTCCTAAAATGTCAAATGCTCATGATAAATATAGCCTATTGGTATCGAGTAATTACAAGCTTATTTTTCCAATTTTAGTGGCATGCCAAATAAACAATATGCAGGAGAATCATAATTCTTAATGAAGGACTGGAGAATACTTTCAAATCTGCAGGTAGATGTGGGTATTGACCAGCTAAATTACTATGGTCGCATAATCAACAAATATAATAGCAATTTGCATTTATATACTTGAATTATAAAGCCTTTCATATATATTTTCATTTTGATCTCATTTGGTCATATATTACAGGGGTTCCCTTACAAAATTTCACAACTTTCCAAAAAAAGAAAAAGAATAAAAGGGGGTGGAGGGACAGCAGAAATGGAAGCTGAAGGAATAGGAGAAAAGTAAAACTGTCATTTCTTTGGTATCGGGAACCCCCAGGAAAGAAATTCTCTGATAATTAGGATCAGGAATCGCTCTACAATTTAAGGTTTTAAAGAGTTGCTTAGAGCATTAAGAGGTCCCAGAGCCACAAAATCAGTCTATATAATAAGTGAGACCTAGGTCCTCTTGACAGGGGATCAGTACCAAGGTAGCTGGCTTTCAGGAAAGAAATGATCATTACCTTATTAAGGTATCAATTAGGCACCTATCTTGAGCAAAGCATCAGAGAGAACAGGGGAGCTAACGTGTATACTCTGCTTGGCTATCTTAAGAATCTGTCAATAATGTCCATCCCTTAAGTACTGATGCTAATGTTTAGCTTTCATTTATGACCCAGTCAGCAGAAATGCTGACAATTTCCATTTTCACTGAAACATGTTCAGGAACCAAATTTAATTCATATGTGAAAATGTGAAGTAAAGTGGTATAGTGGATAGTGAACTGGCTTTGTGCCAGGAAGACCTGGGTTCAAGTTCTACCTACTGTGTGACCTTGAGTAAATTATTAACCTTTCAGGGCTCCTGGCAAGAGTCGAAGTCTGTAAGTTGCATAAAATGTGCTGTCCTATATTGGTGTAGGGTAAGTATTCTCCTATTATCAATGAAATCACAGGTCCACAAAAAATATTTAGAAAATTTTGTACACAAAACTTGTAACTGCTATATAAATATCCATAAGCGCAAAATTTTTATTTTTTATAGCTCAGAGTTATCAATTAGCCTTCATCTTGCTACGTTAGTGAAAGAAAGGAAAATTCAAAGTGAAAAAGTCATTGCAGAAGAAAAGATTTATTTAAATTTTAAAACTGTACCACTAAATAATACAGGAAGAAGAAACCACTCTG
This sequence comes from Potorous gilbertii, assembly GCA_028658325.1. Classification (NCBI taxonomy): domain Eukaryota; kingdom Metazoa; phylum Chordata; class Mammalia; order Diprotodontia; family Potoroidae; genus Potorous; species Potorous gilbertii. Next base: position 398,334,736 of record CM053771.1, on the reverse strand, counting down.
ACTTGCTCAAGCTGCTTACTTTGAAAACCAGTTCAAATGGCTTGCCTTGAATGACTCTGGAGTTGCCTGAACTCATGCATCTGGGCTACCAAGCACATTTCACAAATATTTGCAGCTAAATGCCTTTTAAGCAAACTTTGAAGTATTTCCATAACTCATTTGCAGAAAGAAACAACTTGATGACCCCATTTGCAACCCATGTGAACAAGAACACATTTTAGTTTCCTCCCTCGCTGGGGTGATCTGTGGGTAGTTTTCCAGCTCATTTAAGGAAAAACTTAAGCTTCCCAGCTCTCAAAACTTCCTCCCCAGTGGAGTCAGCAAGGACTCACACTATAAGGTCATTAAATCTCACTTTTAAAGTCACAGACCCATCTTCCCAAGTGCCATTTCTCCCCCATTGTTCACCGCAGCTTTATCAATTAAAAGTGTTCCTATCACGCAGAGCTATAGTCAGAGAAAATTATATAAATGCAAAGGGCAGAGTTAAAGTAAAAGGTTTCAGGTAGTAGAAAACAATCAAAGAGTCCTTAGGGGATCATAAAAGGTTATATACAATCTGTATAGACCCACCAATATGTCAACTCAGGAATCCAACCAGTGTACTTAGTACTTATGGATAGCTGATGCCTTGAAGATACCCTCATACAGTTTCTGCCCCTTACTGGAAAACAGCAGTTCCTATAAATGACAGAAGTTCAGAAATTTTCAGAAGCTTAGCACAGGCCAATGACTTCAGTCAGAAGGGTGATTAAGTACCTTCACAAAAGCATAGGATAACCAGAAACTTACCAAAAGCAAAATTCAGACTAGTGCAATCTGGGTTTTAGGAAGGGTAGGTATTGAGCCGCCTGCGATTTCACTAAAGTCAAATTCAAATAGAAGCCTAGGGCCACTAATCCATACAGAAGGATCACTGGGGGCCACATATTAAGTTAGCTTTAAAATGTAACACTATGCTTCACTGTATTTTTATTTTGTTAAATATTTCCCAATTACATTTTTATCTGGCCAAATTCGGCTAGGCTGGACAACTCTAGTGTAGGGAACTCCAAGAGAAAACCTCCTCTACTACTTCTCTATAACTAAAACTGCCTAACAATGAATGGGGCAATGGTTTTGGAGTCAGGAACCGTGATTTGATTGAATAAACTCCTATTAATGCAGGTCAGCACCTTTTTCTTCAACTTAATCTTAGAGAGCTGCCCAGAAGCACTAAAATGTTAAAATGCCTTGTCCAAGGTCACATAGCTAGTAAATGGGTACAAATGAATGGGATTCTCTTTGCCAACATACTGTATTTCAAGAAACTATGCCCAGTTTGCATATGCCCAGCTCCACCACGGTATAGTGAATAGTAGCCACAGACCCCCAGTCCTAAATTCTGATCTTAAGTCCTGCCTCTGACCTGTCACTTAATCTCTGGAAATTGAGGGAAGAAACAATTTTAGTTAAAGAAAAAGGTGCTAACCTGCATTAATAGCGTACTCAATCATCTTTAATGTTTGGTTCAAGAATACAGGCTAGAATTCTACTAAGCATATCCCTTCTATAACATTAGGGGGCTTTTTGTATGACACAGCCTCTAATTCTTGTTTCTTGCCTGGTTCAGATTCCTCCATCCTCCGGAGCAAGTTAAAGATACTGGTCTGGAAATATACTAAGAAACAAATGAACATGTGGAGAAGCTCTTCTCCATGTGGAAAAAAAAAACCAGTTTATTCAATCAAATCACAGGTCCTATCCTTCCTGACCCCCAAAAAATGCCCTATGCATTGCCTCCTGGTCAGTGTCTGGAAGCCAGTATCATCTAAATGATAGGTAGAAAACGCGATGAATTAACCACAAACGAGTCGGGAAAGCAAAGCCAGCGACATGGAGATACATTGTGTCCATCACACGAGGGACGAAGTTGTTAACTTGCCTGGCTCCTTCACGTCAGGTGCTTTAGTATCCACAGCAGAAAGACATCAGCTCCTCCAGCATTTTTACAGTTTGCCCATTAAAGTGCTTTGCAAGTGAAATCCCTCCACACGACACAAAGTAAGTTGTGTCTTTGGGCAAGTTGGCAGTTCAGACCCTAAACAATAAGGTAATTTTACACTGCAATTGCCTCCAGTAATAGCAGAGAACGCAAAACTATTGAGAAACTTGAGTCCAAGTAACAAGTACGACTAAGTCTTCTGGATAATGTGGCCCAGGACGGCGTTCTGAGACTGTGGCAAACACCCCCTCTAGGAAGGCGGTGGGCACTGCCAAGACAGGGGCACGAAAGGGGAGGGACGCGGCATCCTCTCCAGCGCCCCGGATCGAAGGGGCTCCCGGCTCTGGGGGGGAGCAGCATCCTCCCCGGGGGCTCCGGAGCTAGGCGCTTCTGCCACCCCCCCCCCCGCCCGGACTCCCGCAGACCGGAGCCCCATCGGCCTCCCTTCCCTGCCCGACAAGCCCTCCACCACCCCCTCTTCCCTTCCGCTTACCGCCCGACAAAGCGGGGCCACACGCCCGAGCGTGCCACCCCCCGCGTCCCGCCCCACCTCCGCGCTCCTACCCCAGCAGGAGCAGCCCACCGGGCCGGGCCCCCGCCCCACCTCTCCTCCTCCCCGGGCGCCCCACGCACTCCTCCAACACACGGCGACACCAGCCAGGAGGCAGGAGAAAGGAGGGAGGGAAAGCGGCCGCCGGGCGGGGATGAAGGGGCGGCGGAAAGTGCAGATGCCTCCGCCGAGCTCGGGGTGCGGGGTTCCCCGGGCCCCCCCAGAGAACGCCCGTCCGCCTCTGCTCGCGGGAAGGGGGCGCCCGCATCAACTCCGCTCCCTCAGCCCAAGTTTCCGGCGGTGCCGGCACCCCGCACCCCGAGCCCGCGGGCTCTCCCCGTCCCCGGCCCGGCTCTCACCTCCGGTGCGGGGGCGGCTGAGCGGGAGGCAGCGAGCTGGGCTGCGGCCCCCCAGGTCCCGGAGCGGGGAGGCCGGGCGGAGGCGGAGGCGGAGGCGCAGGCGGCCGGGCTGCCCGCCGCAGGAGGCTCCGCTCTTTGTCTCCTTCCCCTCCGCCGCCGCTGCCGCTCCCCGCCCCCCGCCCCCCGCCGGCGGAGGCGGACCCTCCCGGGGCCGGCGCGGCCGCTCTCCTTCTCCTCCTCCGCCCCTGCGGCTCCGGGCCCCGGATCGCCGGCCTCTCGGCCGTCCTCCCGCTCCGCTCCGCTGCGCGGCTCCCGGCCGGCCCAAGCCCGAGCTGGCGGCGGCGGCGAAGGCGGCGGCGGCGGCCCCTCCCCCATGCACTCCTCCTCCGGCTCCCTCCCCTTCTCCTCCTCCTCTCCGGCCGCTCCTCCCCCGGCCGGGCGGTGACGCGGTGGGCTCGGCGGGAGGCCTTGGCCCCCCCACCCCCCACCCCCCACCGCCCTTCCAGGCTTACTGGCCCTGGCAGCCGCCGCTCGGGCAGGGCTCCGCCGACCCGCCGCTGAGCCCGGGGCAGCCGGCCCGGGAGGGGCTGGCGGGGTGGGGGGGCGGGCGCCTCACCCCTTCGCACTTACGGAGTTGAGGGGGCCCGGGCCGAGGGGCACCGGCAGCCTTCCAAGCGGGGCCGCGCTCCTCCGGGCGGAGAGAAGTGCGCCGGAGCCCGGGGGGCCGAGGCCGGGCTGCGGCTGCTCCGGGAGGCTGCTCTCCCTCTCTCGCCTTCTACCTCTCCCAGTACAAAAGCCCGGCGGGCTCTACCGTGGGAGGGATAGGAAGGGTTCCAGGACTCCCCGGTGAGCTCGGGAAGGTGGCACGCCGCTTAGCGCTGGGCCAGTACCGCCCATCCGCGGTGGTGGAGGGCGAGCCGGGCTCCCTGGCGACCTTAAAGTGCACGTGCGTGTCGTTGGGGCCGGGCGTTCAGGAAACCCAGGCAGTTATTTCTGGCTTTGACAAAGGGCCCTCGTGGGGGGCCTTTGTGGTTTCTTTGATTTCTTATCCAGATACTAAAGCTATGGAGTGATCACCCATCCACCCTCCCAACAAAGCCCCAGAGCAACTCCCAGGAAAGAAGGCCTGCGATGGATGGCCGAGAAAAGTCCCTTTTCCTCCCTGAAGTTGCCTTCTGGGGATATTTGCATGTAGTTACTTTGACCACAAAATACGTTTTAATTTCAGGTATCCCTCCTGGAAGCAGTTCAGAAATGGAAGAGGCAAAAGCCCGGCCTTTGTTGACTGCATCATCTGTTTAATTCAGATTCTGATTGCACAGTCTATGGCTGTGAGACAGATAACAAATTTTTGAATGTCAGGTCCCACATGAAATTGTCGTCTGTGATGCGATTGGTCTTCTCCCCCTATCATAAGTTATGGTTTGCCTGTAAGAATTCCCTTTACTATTTAACAGAAGCTTAGAGCAATACAAGTTTCACTTTTCACATGGACATCCAGGTGTCTTCTCTCCCCAAAAGGGCTTCCACCAGACATACAGCTAATATTCTAAATACCAAGTCCCTGTGCTCAGTTCAAAGGAAAGCACTCTCCTAGATCCTTGTAAAAGCAACGATAATCTCCACTACTATAGCTAACTTGGTCAGGAGTCAGAGGTTTTTTGCCTATTGCCTGTGCCATTTAACTGAGTAACTACAGTTGTCTAATATCGGTCATATTCTTGCCATATCAGCATCTCTATTTGCGATTTCTTTTTTAGCGTTAAAATCTACCTTCTATCTGTAGCTCTGCTTCTGATTCATATGTTTGCCTAGCTGTGGTACAAGTCAAAGGTATAACAATGCTTCAAAAAAAATTTGATCTGTTAGGGAAAGTTTCAAGTTTGTTTTGCAAACCTTTGTTTGATCTCACTGCCTTTGTCTTTTTTTCTTTTCAAATTGGGGACGGATTGGAGGGAGAGATGGGTCTTCACTGAGTGTTCTCATTCCTGCTGTTACCTGTAAGTTGTATTCCTCTACAACTTACATCCAACTACTGCCACTCTACTGAAAACTGTTTTCTAAATTCCCCAAAGTTCAGTCCTCTTTTTTGTCTTATACTGCTAACTCTGAATTGTAACACTTCCTCAAAGCCTCTATTCCTCTAAATTATTGTGGTTTCTGTAATATCTCACTACCCTGGATCTTCTACTTCAGAGCAGTTTTTCTTCACCTCCTTTATTTTTAACAACCAGCCTTGTTGGTGGTAAACCACACCTCATCCATATCCTCTACCCCTCTGATTGGAAGATGGAGCTATAAATCTCTCCATTTAAGGAGTGGAACAGGACTGACATCTTCAGACATCTCATTTCCCATCTTACTCACTCATCTTGGCCTTCTTTGACCTCCACCATACCCCTTTTCCTTCCTCCATAAGTCGCCCTCCACTCTCTTTTCAACTTTCTTTTGTATGTCTCCTTCCATTACATTGTAAACTCCTGGAGGGTAGAGACTGTCTTTATACTGTTTGTATCCCCAGCATTTAGCAGGGTACCTGGCATATAGTAGATGTTTCATAAAAGTTTATTGACTATGAACTCCTCTCCCTTAATGGTACTTAATCCTCTCAGCTCCAAACTGTTTTTTTCTGCAACCCCCTTTTCTTTGTCCCTTTACTTTTCTCCATATAAACTCATTCCCTCCTCCTCCCTCCTACCCCAAAGTAGGGCTTGCCTTTCATACTAGTTCTAGCTTCATAAAGGACATCTCCAATTATATGTAATATCATCTCTTATGCAATACATTGGAAATCATCTTTTGCCTAAAACCAGTTCTTCCCAATTTCTCTCTTGTAATTTGCACCATACCCAATCCCTCCACAAAGAAACTTGAGTTTTATCTTAGACTCTTTCTTTGTCTTTCATATCCAAATGTCCTTATCTGCAAAATGAGGAAATTGGACAATATCATCTGTAAGCCCTTTTCCAGTTCCACCGTCCAATCAAATATATAAGTAAATTGTGGGATTAGAATTAACCTCAGAAATCCATTTCCACTTCTGAAATATTAATTATAAGTTTATCAGCTCTTTCTTTAAAACATCCTTCAATTTTGCTTTTTTCTTTCCATTCTACTGTCTCATCTTTACCCAGTCTCGTTATTGTCTTTTTGCCTCAATATTCTTGCCTTTGAAATCCATCAAACATAATCATGGTATCGTGACTTATTATCCTAAAATACAACTTTTGTTATATCACATCCCTATTTAAGAACCTGTAGCAACTTTCCATTTCCTCTCATGTCATGTCTAAATTTCCTTCAAGGGCAGGGACTGGCTTACTTTTGGATTTGTATCCTTTGTGCCTGATATATAGCAAATCATGTCAATGAGAAGCATGCAGTACCTACTATATCCCAGCTGGGATACAAAGAAAGGGATTAAAAAAAAAAAAAAGCAGCCCTTGCTTTTAAGTAGCTCACAGCCTAATACCAGGTTGCTTATTAAAATCTTATTGATTGATTTTAAGACCTACCTATCCAGTTTCTTTTCTCCCTAATGTTAAAACGTTGCCAGTTTCATCACAATTGCCTCACCACCCCCATCCAAGCCATGTTTGTTTCCACCTCCCATGCCTTTGTATATGTTATTCCTCAATCTGGAAATATGCCTGTCCTTCAAGGACCACCTCAAATTCTTTTTTTTCTGTACATAACCCTTCTCCAACTACTCAGATGTCCAGTAATTTATTTTCGAATCTGTGGTACGGCACTTAGTTGATGCATGCTGCCACTTAACTTCTTTATTTCCTACATCTATGCTAATAGTCCTCTGACTGTATTATAAATTTCTTGAGGGCAGGGCCCATCACAGTCTGAGCAATGCTGAACTCCTGATAGATTCTCATTAAATCCTCACTCTTTTAAAATAACCTCAAGAGGCACCTAAGCTTTCATTCTAGCTTCACTACCTGGCCCCTAAAAACAGATGGGGTCACAGAGCTTAAGTTTTTATTTACCTGTGTAAACTTAGAGGAAAAGCTTAAAAAGAAATCTTCAATCATTAAACACCTTCCTCCCACTATTAAAAGGACAAAAAGGTGGCAGGATGGGAGGGATTTTTTTTTTAAGCTGGAATTGTCATATCATTTTTGCAGAAACTCACCCTCTTCCACTGCAGATGCTAAAGCAGCTTGGGAATCTACACAGTTTCTGTGACTTACTCAGGGTCACATAACCAGCAAGTTAGAGGTAGATCTTGAACTGATCTTCCTGACTCTAATTTGGTTCTCTATTAAATGTTGGTCTTGGACCTTTTTTTTTGGAGGGATTTGAGGTTAAGTGACATGCCCAGGCTCACATAGCTAGTACAGGTCTGATTTGAATTCAGGTCCTTCTGACTCCAGGACTGGTGCTCTATCCTATGGGTCACCTAACTGCCCCTTGGGGGGCCTTTTTATCAATCAAAGAATATAAGCTACTTGGAGTAGGAATTGTTTCATTCTTTGTACTTGTATCCATGGTACATAACAAACACATAACAATTAATTGATTAATTGGTTTTAATGATATGTGAAGACTGAAGAAAAAATACAGTTTACAAAAAATTTAAACATATAGCCAAATAAAACTCACAATACTGTTCTATATAAGGTCAATAGCATTTAATTACTATAGGTTTATGATGTTTAGGTCTTTAGTAAGACTATATTGGTTGAATTAGCTCCTATCCAAGAGAGGAAAAAGAGGTGTAAAAAACTTCACAAAAGTTGACTTCAATTGCATAGGAAAACAAATAGGGAATTGAGCATGTTTAAAAATTACTGATTCCCTTTCTATGTTTATGCATATATACATAGTAACTGCATAGTAACTGTTGACTTCTATTTTTGTTACGGGATATGAGCATTTTTAGTTTCCTATACATCAGTTTTAAAATGACATGTCACATTTAGTAAAGACATTTTCTGAAAACTAAGAATGATGCAACCATGAATTACTTTTAAAAGTATTTACTAGAGACAAGTGGTAGAACAAAATTATTTTATATTGGAGTTTTGTGGAGTTTTTTGCAAAATCTCATAAATAGCCATACTGGTTATTGCTCATTTGAAAGATGAAATTTGCCTTTATGTTAAAATCACAGAAGGAAAATTTCTTTGTCAAATCTAGTTGGAGTCCACTTTCCTTTCTTAATGTTTATCACTTCTTAAACTGTGGGTCACTACCCTATATGGAGTTATGAAAAATTTGGCAAAGGTAAAAGGTTTCTCAACACTTGATGACCAAAAATTAATTGAAAATCAAATGCATAATGAATTCAAATTGTTTCCAGTAGTACTTGCCCTGTTGCATTGTGCAGCTTCACTGCAGCTTTGGTTCTGAACACAAAGCATGGGCACTTTGCACTGTGCATTCCCTCAGGCCTCTCAATACTGTCACAAGAAGTCTGGAGTGGAAAAAGTTTAAGAAACCCTGATGGAAATGAATGTAACTGAATCTTTTTTTGATAATTCATCATCTTAAAGTACCCCAGTGCTAGTATTATTAATAATATTGATCTTAGCAACTACTTACTCATATGGTGCTTTACAATTTACAAAGTCATTTTATATCCAGAAACTGACTAAGAGCATTGAAATGACTAACCAAGGTCACATAGCTTATAAATGTCAGAATTCTGACTTGAACCTTGGCCTCTTAACTCCACTGTTAATGTCCACCTGCCAATGGTATGTTATAAAGGTGAAAGACTGGACTTGATGTCATATATAGATGTATTAGAATATATTACTCTATCTAATAGTGTGTATATATATATAATGTAATAGTGCATATATAATATAATAACATAGTAAAATATATTACACTGGGAAGTGATAGGGCGAGATGGAGGGAAAAATGGCCTCCAAACTGAAAAAACCCAGGCTGAACTCCTAATGACATGTGCAGGCAAATCAACTAACCTCTCAGTGTCCACAGGCAACTCTAAGACTAGATTACAGAGAAATTGATTCCCTGCATTGATAAATCAAGTATCTAGTCAAGGACTGACTCCCTTTACTACAGAAAAGCAGTTGTACTCTAATAAATTATAAGGAAGTCCTAAGGCTAGAAAAGTGCTAAGGAAATAGGCCTTCCTCCTTTCAGTGAAGACAAGAAGGGAAAAAAAAGTGAAGATGTGAAATCCTTGTACAGCTATGAGACACATAGTGGCCATGCTTTGCTTAAATATTTTTCTTTGTTACAGTGAAGGGTTCAGCACTAGAGAGAAGAACTGTTAAAAGAAAAGAATTATGATATAAAAACAAAAAGGTGTAATAAAACTTAAAAGTCTGGCAGAAGAATTCCAACTTGATGCAATAGGAACCGAGGAATAAAAGCCTGTGTAGTAAAAAGAGTTTAGGATAAAGACCTGGGTTCAAATATCACCTTTGACACTAGATGTGTAGACCAGAGTAAGTCATTTAACCCTTCAGAATCTCTTTCTTTATTTGTCATATGGGAGATAGTAATAGTACCTGATGCACAGAATTGTTGTAAACATCAAATGACGCTATTTACAAATTGGAGCATGTTACACAAACAAATTATTATTCTTATAGTAAACAGGGAAGATGAAGGGAAAAGAGCACCAGACTGGAAGACAAAAGACTTGGACTCTAGTCCTGGCCCTGTTACTGACCACCTCTGTGACCTTGGGTAAATTATTTCCCTTCTCTTGGCTTCAGTTTCTTCATCTGCAAAATGGGAGGTATTGGACTGGATGATTGCCAAGATCTCTTCCAACTCTTACATTCTGTGAGACGTTAAAGAAAAACTAATCTGGTAGCAGGATGTGTGATAAGTAGGATGAATTGAAGGTGGTGAGCCTGAATGTTAGAGCAATTCAGTTAACCCCTTTTCCAAACTTCCCCATTTGTTTGGAGGGTCCCTCTAGTCTTCCAGGTTCGTAATGTCTGAGTCATCCTTGAGTCTTCACTTTTCCTTTGTATTGCCACATCTTATTGATTGTGTCTCTACTTCTCCACCTGAATCCATCCCCTTCTTTCCACTCATATACATCCAGTGGAATTCAGGACCCCATCATCTTTTTCATGGATAATTGCAGAAGCATCCTAATTGTGTGCCTCTCCAACTTCATGTAGATGCGAAATTGATATTCCTAAAGTACAAGTCTGATCATGTCATTCTTTTGCTCAAAAATCTTTAGGATCAAATACAAACCTCCTCTCTTTGGCATGTGAAGCCCTTCACTTTGTGCATTTGGTATTAGTAGTCCAGTCAAACTGGCTTGTTTGTTACAAATGAGGAAACTGAGGCAGACAGTATGTAACTTGCCCATGGACACCGGTGCTAGAACTTTGAGACTGATATATGGTTTTGTGTTTTTAACTTGGTAACTTTCCAAAGGCTGTCCCCAATTCTTGAAATGTACTCACTCTTCACCATTGCCACATCTTGGACTCTCTTTTTCCAGAAAAGTTCTAATTAAACACCACTTCCTGCATGAAGCCTTTTCTGATTCCCTCCTGACTACTAGTACCTCCCCCTACATTGCCCCACAAATTTATCTGGTATTGACTTTGCATATATTTTATACTTATGTGTATAAATGTTGTTTCCCAAAATAGAATCTAAGTCACCTGAGGATGTTCCATTTTTGTGTTTTCATCCTCATGGCACATCATAGGCAATTAACAAATTCTTGATGATCCATCGGTGATGGAGAAAGGGTAGCATCAGGGATAGAAAGAAAGGATGGAGATGCTTCTAGGGCAAAATCAATAAGACTTGGTAACCACGTAGATATGAGGGTTGTGGAGGGAGCTGAACGGAGAGGGGCATAACATATGCTTTATCTTTGTTACTCGGCTTACCTCAGAGAGAGATGACCCAAAAAAGCCTTTCACTGGCTTTAGCAAAGATGCTTCCTTACTTCACTCCCTGAATGCAGAACTGGTAGAGTGGACAGAGTGCTTGGTCTGGAGTCAGGAAAACCTGAGTTCAGATCTGGCCTCAGACACTTAACGAGTTCTTACTCTCTGGCTGCCTCAGTTCCCTCATCTGTAAAATGGGGACAATAATAGGTCTTACCTCTGAAGGTTGGGAAAATCCATCGAGATACCAATTGTAAAGTGCTTAGCAAAATGTGTGACACATATAGTAAGCACCATATAGATGTTAGTCAGCATTAGCATTGTTATCATGATTAACAGTCCCTGGTTATGGTCATGGTTTTGAAGGGTGACAGCCGGGAGTCCTCGCTTTCTCAGCCAAGACAGAGGTTTCGTCTTGCCCTAGTCTGCTACCTTGTAGGCACTGAAAAATTGGTCATTGAACAAGAGACCTATGGAAACCAAATAATGTATTTTCCTTGCTGCCTGGTGATAAAGGTCAAAAGAACTCTACTCTGGGATGTACTGATAGGGATAATCACCCCAGGCCATAACCTGGGGTGAAGAAAGCTTCTAAGCTAATTCAGAGAGGCAAACCGCCAAGAAGCATGGCAGTCCTTTGGTCAACTGGTGCTAAAAACAAGGCCATATGGGCATAATCAGGCCAGTGCCCATCTCCCTCACACATCAAGGCAAACCCCCAACTTTTCTCCTGACATACACCCTGCCTTAAGCTGTGTGTTCACCCTTTGGCAGCTTATTTCCTTCTCAGATTGACCTCAATATTTATTTTAACCTGATTTCATTAATAATTTTGTGGGGAGATATATATATATATATATATATATATATATATATTTTATTTTACATATATATAATATATATTTTGTGAGGAAGATATAATTTTCCTTGGACTCCGCTGCCCTGGAGGAGGGTCCTGGGTACCCAAATGTCCTATGCAAATGCTGTTATTTGTTATAATATTCTTATAATCAATCCCTTTTGTTAGGGTTAGGACCAAGGCAAGAAACACTTCATCCAACTTGCCACCTCTACTGCTGATAAGAGTAGAGAAAATGTGATACTGCTATTTCCTTAATTTTTAAATTTTAGGGAATAAAACAAGCATTTCCATAACATAGTACGATAAAAAATAAGATAGTACATGAAACTGTAAATCTACCCTGCACAACTTGCTGTTCTTTTCAAATATACAACAGAATTATTATGATGAAGCTGAGCTGGAAAGGAGATGAATTTGCTGAACCTCAAATTGACTAAACTGTAACCCATACATTAAGTTACTCCTGTTATAACTGGTTAAATCACTTAATCCTGGGTTACCGTTTTCTCATCTGTAAAATAAGAGAGATGGACTAGACCTCTGCCTTTCCTTACAACCGTCAGTCTATGAGTGAGCAAAGGAAAGGTTAAAAAGAAAAGAAACAGTACCGTGATAAAATGAGGTGACCCCCAAGACAGCTTGTCTTACAGTGGGGTGGAGAGTGGGGGGTTCCCATTAATACAAAGCTGGCAGGCATCCTTCTGAGCCAATGGCTTTCTCTTTGGCTCTAAGTACAAGGAGAGTCAAGGTACCATACCCTGGGCCAGATTTCTTGGAAGAAAAGGATACAGGTTTTCCATCTTCTCTTTTATCCTGATAGCTCTGAAATATATATATCATCTTTTAGGGTTTCCAGTTCCTTGTAACCAGAGGGGCTTAAAATAATCAAGGGGGAAATTTGAAAAATCACAAGAAGTCTTCAGTGCTAACCCTAATCTTCCCCTAGTAAATGGAGAGAGACCCTGGACCTTCTTAGCTCAGTTCTTTTTAGTGACACTTTTTTTAGAGTATGGAGTCAGCTTCCTTATTCTGTTTGGGTTGGAGGTCAGTCTCTCAGGCCTCTGATCTGAGATGGATATGGATTGGCAAGGTCCCTCGAATCTGCTTTCTCAGCTTCTCTCTGGGTGTGGGGCCCCAGCTTGAAAAAGGTATTTCCCTATATGACACCCTAGTTATTAACCCCAAGTTTCAGTTTGTCATGCATTTCCTTACTGTTCCTAGCCTGGTTGTCATGGGGATGCCACTTTGCCCAGACCACATCAGCTGGCTTGCCTCAATAAATGGTAGATCCAGTTTGGGAGGGGCAGTGGAACAAACAGAGGCCATTCATGACTCCCACTTCCTTCCCAACTAAATCCATTGAGGACAAGAGTTCTTAATAATTTTTGTGTCATGGATCCCTGTGGCAGTCTTGTGAAACCTGTGGACCCCTTCTTGCGGTTACTTCCTCTAGCTCAAAGTTCCTATGATTCCAACCTGAAAGTTCTAAGCCCAACTTCCTTTTCTCCTCCTCCCTGCCTTTTCTTAGTTGATCTGCCTAAATCAGATTTACCAGTTGGGAGTTAAGGTTGTTGGTTCTGTCCCTTTGAGGAAACTCAGTTTCCTCATCCTTTGTTTTTGTGTAGTTAGTTAGTAGTTAGTTTTTGAGTAGTACCCTGGTAACAGAGATTGCTTCACTTTTATCCTTGGATCTCTAGGGTGCTCAGACCAAACATTTCTGGGAACCAAGCACTGGAACAGGTGCCTACCTTTTATCAGGAGCTCAATAAATCCTTGTCAATTAATTGATTGTGTACAACGAAGCAGCCTCCTCCAAAGGTCAGGAACCAGTGTAGATTAAGAATAGGTGGGGCCCCAGGGAAAACTTAGGGATCCTTAATATATCAAAACAAGGCAGTAGATTTCAGGAGATCCATGAACTTGGGTGGGGGAAAAAATTAGATCTTGATTTTCCCTAACCGGTAACTGAAATTTAGCAATTCTGTCAGTTATTTAAAAATAACTTCCTGAGAAGGAATCCACAGATTTCACCAGATTGGGAGGGGGCCCCTTGACATAAAAATGGTTAAAAACTCCTGAATGGTTGGGATGGAGGTATGAGTGATGAATGGATTCGACATGTCTCCTTGCCCCTCCGAAACTGAATCTACCATTGATTGGGGCAAGCCAGCTATCAGCCCTGTTGTGATCTGGGCTAAGTGGCATCCACATGACAATCAAAATAAGAAAACCAAATGATCAACCTATTCTCCTATGTTAGGTCAGGGGAAAGGGACGTGTTCAAATTCTTGTCAGAAAAGAGTGTTCCTCCATCTTTACAAGGAGCTGATGAAAATGACCAAGGAAATATTACTCCCAGAAAATTTGAACAGCTACTTCTCAGGGCACATTCTTCAGCAGTTCTATCTCTCAGAGCAAAGGCTCCCTAGCCTTGACCTGAGACTTCTGGTCTCCATCTATGGGTAAAGGCCCTTTATCTGATGTCCAGGTAGCAAAGGGTGAATCTAAAATGATAGAGCAAGGTGTTTCCCCTTGCCAGGCCTATTTAGTACATTAACTAATAAACTAAAGGAAAAGATTTGGAAAGAATCATTCCCTTCCCCCTCTCCTTCAGAAGGAACATTTCAGACCTTGGGCCAAGTACTCCTTTTTTGACATTATGTTAATTCACCTACAGTCAGGAACAGATTAGCCTCTCATTAAATTCATGTTTCCTCTAGCTCTCTGCTGATTTGCAGAAGTGAGATGACTGGCGAGGTCCTGAGTTCAATAAAAGATCAGGCTCTTCATGGTTCAGGAAACTACAAACCTAGCCCACCCTACCCTCTCTGCCAGGGTCTGCTGCATAGCATCATACATTTCAAATTGACCACAGGAAAAATGTCAATTCCTACCACCATGAGAAAATAGTTTTTGTCTGTTTGTTTCTTTATTTTGTCATTTAACCCCAAAATAGAAGGCTTTTCTAAACAATTTCTATACCACCTATGGTTGGTTTAATTTTTTTTTTTACTACTACCACTTACTGTTACAAAATTGGAAAATTTCTTTTTGAAAAAAGGTGCCACCAGGTTAACATTTGTCTTTGTTTCTCTCTTTTTCTAAGGCATATCACCTGAGAATGCATAAAGGCACTTTGTGTTGCTCCCAAGCAGGTATTATCTGCCACTTCAGACTTCCTTTTTTTTCCTACCTAACTGTGTATTTGTTTACATATACAGAAAAATCTTTCTGGGTAAATACTGGCCTTTCAAACTCAAAATCTTAGAAACTAACCCTACATTTTTATTCCAATAACAGTTGTCCAGTGGTGGTAGTTATATGTCAGTCATTTCACAGGCTGTAGTATACTAATTTTTACTACAGTGCAAAGGGATTCCAAACTATATATTCTAAATAGTTGAAGTAAGTTACAGCCCCAAATCACTGTTGATCATTTCAAGCTGAACATCCCATAGGCATCTCTAACTGAACATATCCAAAACAGAACTCAACTTTCCCCGCTTGAACTCAATCCTCCAAACGTAAGATCATAGATTTAGAAGTAAAAGTCATCTAGACAAACTCCCCTATTTTTTCAGATGGGGAAACTCTTATTTCTGTTGAGGGGTACCCACCTTCAGTCGTCCGTTTTCAAAACCTGGTGCCAGTAATGATTCCTTGCTCTCCCTCATTTCGTTTATCCAATCAATTGCCAAATCACGTACTTCTTTTTATCTATAACACTTCCTTTATCATAGTTTTAGAAATCAAAGGGATCTTTCAGATCATCTACCATATTTCACTGCATAATTTTCACAGATTTTGTGCCAACTTCTTGCTGAAAGTGGGATGTAACCATTATGTGAAGCTTTTAAAAATTGTGACAGTATTAAAAATCATTTATTGTTAAACTGTCTTCGGTGCAAAATTAGGATGCACGGAACACTCATGAGTACATTAAAATTGGGAAGATGCAAATCTTACCATATCATGTGACTTACTCTTGGCAGCTTTACCTGCCCCCTTCCCTCTCCCCTAGTGCCTACAACTCTTCATTGGGTTGAGTGCCAATACCATTAGCACTACAGCACTCTAAACAAACCATGCAAGTCAACTTTCAGAAATACACTTGACAGTGCACCAGTCCTAAGAATTCTAGGCTCATGGCTCACCATACCCAAGGGTTAAATGGGTGTCCATATGCCACTGGTGAATACATTGCTGCCCTGTTTACCTTTTAAGCAGCATGATGAACAGAATTATACCATCTGGCAATTATGTGATGAAAGGCTATAAACCAATTTATGGACTAGGAAAAAAAACAGGGTTCAACAATTATGTGATGAAATATGGTAATTCATTGTTGTCAAACTCAAATGGAAACATCCTTTCAGCTACATATTGACTCAAAGAACCACCAATTACCATCACTGTATTTAATTTATTTTATTAAACTTTTTCCAATTACATTTTAATCTGGTTCTGGCCTCCGGAGGTTTGGACTTCAAGTATGACATCTCTGATCTAGTCCAACTTCCTCATTTTACAATTGGGGAAATTGAAGCCCAAAGAGATGAAGTGATTTTTTCAAGGTCACACTACCCCTACCAACCAATGGTTCAAGCTATTTGGTGTTCAAAACCTTTCATAACCTAGCCCCCACCATCTTTCTGGTCTTCTTACATCTTGCATTCTACTTCGTAGTTTTCCATCTAGTGACACTGATCTCCACACTGTTGAAAAACAAAATATTCCATCTCCAGGCATTTTCCCTGGCTATCCACATATGCCTGGGATATTCTTTCATCTCTACCTCTTGGCTTCCCTGACTCCCTTCAAGTCCCAGCTAAAATTCTACCTTTTCCACAAAAAGCCTTTCCCAGACCATCTTAATTCTTTCACCTTTCATCCATTAATTATATGTTGTTTATTCTGATGATAACTTGTCTGTAATGTATTTGTTTGTCCTGGTTTCCTAATCAGTCTCCCTGCCTCAAGCCTCTCCCTTTCTAATCTATCCTTCATTAAGCTGCCAAAGTGATATTACTAAAATACTTACTTACTCTCTTAGCCAAGAAATTCCTTTGGATCGTTATCACCTCTCGAATCAAATACAAGCTCTTCTATTTGGCATTTCCCACCCTTTAGAGCCTGACTCCAATCAACCATTCCATCTTTCTTATACATTGCTTCCTTCCTTGCACTTATTCAATTCAGTTTAATAAACATTAAGTACCTGCTATATGCCAGGCACTCTGCTAACCCTAGGGATACAAAGATAGGCAAAAGATGCCCCTGCCCTCAAGGAACTTAAATCTAATGGGGGAGACATGCTAAAAAATATTTACAAAGCAAGCTTATATACATGATAAATAGATAATGTGTAGAATGAAGGCACTGGCACAAGTTTAGAGAAGGCTTCCTGTAGAAGGTAGAATTTTGACTGAGAATTAAAAGAAGCCAGGAATCTCCAATCCAATCAGACCAGCCTTCTTACTGTTAATCCCAGATGATATTCCACATTTGGAATATGCTGTCTCCCTACATCCATCCACATTGTAGAATGTGTGGTTTCTTTCAAAGTTTAGTTCAAATGCTACCTCCTATATGAGGCTTTGCCTGATTTCCCAGTTCCTAGAACTTCTCCCCTCAAAATGACCTTGTACATATTGCATGTTTCATATCTACATATATGTATATGTTGTCTCTATAGACTCTTATTTCAGTGTATCTTCATATTCTCAGAACCTAGTAAAGTGTCTGATGCATGGTAGGGAGGAACTTAACAAATACACTTAACAAATACTTGCTGACTGATGAATATAGTTTCACTTTTCTCATCTTGTGTGGTGTATAATTAAAATATTAAATAAAATCTATGCATTTTCTGTCACCTCACTCCTGCTCAGTTCCAAGACCCATCCTCTAATTCTTGATACTTTAGACACCATTCTTGCTAGCTTCCCCTTTGCATCCCTTGGTTTAATACCAAAGTATCTTTTAGCTATCTTCTATGTTTCTTTGGGTACCCTACAGTGCTTAACAATACTTGATACTTGACGTTCATACAGTGCTTTAAGGTTTGTGAATTGCTTTTACATTAGTTATCTCCTTTGAGCCATCAAGACTGGAATAATTGTCCCCATTTCACAGATGAGGAAATTAAGATTCAAAGACATTGTCACTTCCTCCATGGTTACATAACTAATGAGTATCATGGGAATTTGAACCCCAGATCTTCCTGCCTTGAAGTCCAGCACTCTGTAGATAGATAGAGCGATAGATAAATATATATATATATGTGTGTGTGTGTGTGTGTGTGTGTGTGTGTATACATACATACATATAGATAGGTATAGATATTCTATAATTCTTAGAAGCACAAAATAAATATCTTTTGATTGATGTTGGTCTCACTGTTTGACATGGGAAGGTGAAGACAGATGAAAGAAAGAATACCCACGCTGATGAGACTGCAGATCTAAGTAGCTAAATTAGCCTCTGATGGAAAAAACTCTGAACTGGGTTTTAGCCTTGCCAACTATGCTTTTTTCTGTATTCTGTCTTTTTCTGCCTTCCTCTTGAGGGATTTTCTAGAAACTTGTTTCTTGGACCCCTTCACACTGGATCAGTTCACCATTCATTCATGTCCCTATTGAAAGCCATCATTTCACTAAGAATCTCTTGGTTCTTCACAAATTTATATTCTTTCCTCTTTTCTTAGACACCTAGACTAATCTGCAGTCCCCTTCCCCCTTGTAGGGGATCGTTATATTCCCTTCTCAGGGATTCTTACCATTTAAACACATTCACATGATAAAGACAATCATCATTTTTGCCCCAAAAAATCCCTCTCTTCCCTTCTCTGCAAATTTTGTAATACTCAAGACCCTCATTTACATTTTATCACATCTACTTCTGGGTTGTATTTTGGAGAGGTTATTTTTATAGCATCAAGTGAGTCAGTTTGAATGGGAACCAAACCTTTATGTTTTCTTTAAATAAATAAAGGTATTCACTTTTTTTACCAGCATTTATTATTGCTTCCTCCAACTTCCCCCATTGAAAAAGTTTAGCTCCTTTTCTGTTCTCTTCCCCCAAATAAAATCCTAATAGCAAATATGTATATTCCAGAAAAACAAATTCCAAAAATGTGTGTCTCATTCTGCACACTGAGTCTATCATTTCTGTAGCAGAGGGTGAATGTGCGTAGTTGGGTAGCATTAGGGCATTTTTGTTTGGTTCCCTGGATTAATGAAAACCTTTATATTTTCTAAAATGATTGAATGGCTCATTGATTTGACCTTCTGTGGAGTATATATGGCAAATATATATGTACATATGTGTGTGTGTACTTATAATCATTAAGGAAGGCATGGATACATTTAAGTCATGTACTAGACTATGATTAAAGACCTTCTCTGATTGTGGCTTCTGAAAATCTCTGCAACTCTAGCAGTTCCTACCAAATTGGAAAGACTTCAAGCACAGATTTTATGATGTCTATCCATTGAGGAGCAGCCTGCCTGATAGAAAGAGAGAGAGAGAGAGAGAGAGAGAGAGAGAGAGAGAGAGAGAGAGCTTACCATTATGTAGTCCATTATGGCATCCAAAGGATTTTGCTCACTGTAATCCTAGGAGGTAGATGCAAGTATAATTATCCCCATTTACAAATAAGCAACTGAGACTCGGAGAAATTAAAAGATTTGTCCATAGTCATGCAATTAAGTGACAGGGCAGGAAGGATTCAAACTCAGGGCTTCCTGACTTCTAAGTTCTTTCCTTGAAACTACTGAATTTCAGAGTTGGAAGAGCCTTCCTGGCCATTTGACTAGTTTGACCCATAACTGAACAAGAGGTCATCTTGACCCCTTCATTTTCCATTTTTGATCTCAGAAGTATCCACAATGATAAAATTATAGATCTTTTGAAATATTGAATTGAATATTGAAATATTTTGCAGATCAGAGTTGAACCTAACAGATATTCCTTTTGTTATTTTCCCTGAACTGAACTCCAGTCTTTTGGAATCTATTTTTAAAATTATATTCTTTAGTAATTATGCAATCACATGTAACCAGTTCTTCTGATTACATCGCTTGTGATTTTTCCCAATCCTTTCATTCTGCTCCCTTAGGCTACCCTTTTTCTTTGGTGTTTGGGGGTGGTATTTTCTAGCTCATTTGCATTTTATCCCAAAAAGGCACAGGGGAAATAAAAGGAACTGAGATCCATTATAGCTAGTTTGGCACAGTTTGGGAACGAGATTTGAGGGTTTTCTATATCTTTCAATCAACCATGCTAGTTATCTTTCATCAGGGTATCCCTAGTAACTGAAGGAATCCCACAACACAAGTCAAGTAGCTCCTGACCTTGAGGTGATCACAAGGAAGTTAATGAAGGTGCTACTGGAACCTTTGTCCCTACTCCCACAGCCTTCAGTCAGGAAACAAATCCACTTGGGCACATGCTTACACTTACTACGTATTTGGCAGTTACCCAGACTACTTATAGTCACCTCATTTCTTTGAGCCTTAGTTTCCTCACCTGTCAAACCAGAGACTTGGACCAGAAGATGGTTTCTAAGGTCCCTTTTAGCACTAATTCTTATGTTCCTGTGATAAGACAAAAACCATATAGTCTGGGGAAAACCATACAAACTAAAAAACCTCCCTGAATTCTAGGATGGCCATGGCAGCTGCTATTTTGCAGAGAAAATAATGCCAGGCTTTTCAGATCCATCTGAGCCAATACATAGGGAGCATTGACAACAATAGTTTGTGAAACAGCTGCTACTTTTCTCCCCTCAATACCCAGGAAGTATATGACAGGCTTCACTCTCAAAGTCATAACTGATGAACATGATAAAATTTGCAGTACACCACAAAAAAGATTTGGACAGTCCTTTATTCTAATCTCCTAGTTCTTATCTGATTGTTAATAATTATTATGGCATGTAAGTTGCATTTATTTAAGATATTTTTGAAAGTATTAAAAAAACCATTTGAGGTTAGCTGATAAAACAAGTTCTATTTACAGCCAAGACCTCTCTGCCCTGCTTCCTGCATACCACTGACTCCAGTTTATCAATGGATGGAGATCATCTATTGTCCCTCTTTTTGTTCATACTCCTGTTTAAAATAGCACGTGACATCCCAACCCACTCCAGCTTCTGACCTATACATTAGCAGCTGCTCAAGTAGCAGGCTGTGGAGGAAGTTCTGCTGCCAACTGGCTACCTCTGCTACGAGTAGTAGTGCCATGATGGTGGTCTACTCAAAGAGAAAAAAACCGATAGAAACTTGAATTATTTATATGGCAACATGTATGTTAGGTCAACTTATACTCAACAAAAAGAAAACAAAAAATAGAAAGGAATGTGCTATTCATGGAATACCTAAGGTTTCCCTCCTCCTTTACCCCAGATTCTATGTTCTAATCTGTATATACTCAAAACTATGTGCCTCATGAGCCCCTACCAATATATCTACTATTGATAAGAGAAACATTAACTCAAACCAAATGCATTTATTTAGCTAGCTTCATAAGAAAAGTAGCAACTCAATATTTCTAATATAAATGTGGGATACATTCTTCCATGTGGTAAAAATGGACACACAAAGGAAATAAACAGAAGGACACATAGGAAACCAGATATCCAGGGCCCTCATATGAAGGGATACAAGCAGAGAACACAAAGGACCAGAACACACTTCTGGCGAGAACTCTCACCTGATGCTCGATGCTCTATGGCCACTGATTTCTTCTGAGAATGTCATCACACTGCTGTTTCTGAGACTGCAGTCTTTATCAGACGCTGCTTATGCTGGATACATAGGCTCTGCCAAATACTACTCTGCTAGATGCATAGGTTTTCACTCATCACTTCCAGGCATGACTTCACTGGGCATGTGGTTATAGACTTCTCTCTATTTCCAGCTTCTATCTTTAGCTAAGTCATTGGCTTTGCTGCTATCTCTTTCTCATGAAAAAAGTAGACTTTGTCATGCTCTTTTAGCTTCAAGTATTGAAGTTTAAAAAAAAAACAAGCCGCTGTCCTCAGTTACAATCCATCAAGAGTCTTCCCTGGGAGTTGAATGGGGTGGGACACTTTCCCATTGTTTTATGTTTCCCCCCCTTTGAAAAGGGTAATTTGTCTGCTCCTTTCCATAATAAGGTAGATAGTGGCACAAAAGGTAGAGGGCTGGACCTGGAGTCAGTTTGATTTAAATTCCGGAGCTCAGATCTGACTTTTGACACTAACTGCATGAACCTGGGCAAATCACCTAACCTCTCTTTGCCTCAGTTTCCTGATCCACCCCCCCAGAGTTGTTTTAAGGATCAAATGAGATTATATTTGTAAAAGTATATAGCACAGTGCCTGGCACATAGTAGGTACTTTCTAAATGCTTATTCCCATTCCCTGGTGAGAAGGTCTTTGGTCCCCAACAAGAGAGTCTTTGCTTCAGGTACTAAGCATATTAGGAGAATGAGCAGGGTCCTCCAAGACAGCTTGCTCCCCCTAGTCTTAATTTTTACTTCCTTCAATGAACTTTGGTCTCCCTCTTTTGGGGGGCTGGCATTCCACATTCCCTCACCATCGTTTTAACTGCTACTAACAGACTACACCTAGTCATCATGCAAATAGTGGGTTTTTCATCACTGTAAAGAACTCTGTAGTTTGGGGTCCTAAAATTTCCCACTCTGCTCTTCTGTCCATATGGAGGGTAGGAATGCACAGAGACAAAACCAAGACTATTCATTTTTCTTCCTTTCATTTGTATAGGTTCTAGGTTCTATTATAGAGTCTAGGTTCTGTTCCCTCCCTCCCAGTTGACTGCTGCCTACATTAACCACTTGGGAACTAGGCTGATAGGGCATTATCCATTAGTCTCTCTGGCCTTATGAATTGTGCCAATTAAAATTACAATAATGACTGATGAAAGAGTCCTACTTTGTGAACTGTTCTTATATTGAAACTTCAAACTTGTGTAGAATTTATGGAAATCAAAAGCCCTTTGGGAGTTCCGGTAATTTATGCTGAACCTTAAAACATGGATTGTATGGTTTTTGCCAATCTTTTAACAGACATGGGATGCCTCAGCTGTTTGTCTTATGACAAGATGCTTCTGAGCATGGTGACAGTGACGACGTGACTTTCTTGTATCCAAGGCTGTGAGTTATACTCCCCTTCAGTACAGGTTGCCTATTTCTGAGATGAGCTGGAAAAGATTATCTCCAGGGCTGTTTTAGGCTTTGTAATTTAACAAAAGAGGCGAAATTATTTTTAGCCCAAATGTAAAGCTTTTTATTTCCTTAAATATTGAAACTGAGAGACTTGGAAATCTGTTTTGCCCTTCCATGTTCCCTTAATGATTCTCATATGCCTTTTCCAGATAATTCTTCAGCAGGGTTCAGAAATATGGTTAATGGTTGTTTACATTACAAAGCACATCTTCAGTCAACCACATCTCAATAGTTTCTGAAGTTGAACTAACGGGCATTAAACATCTTGCTTCAGCAACTTTTCAAGTATGCATTGATATGTATTTTTGTTTTTAAATTTTCTTTCTTTATTATGAACTTGTTAAACATCAACAAAAAAAATGAGCATTTTCATATACAAAGAAGGACAGAAAAAGAGAATTCTATGTGAAACTCAAAATCTGTTGGGTGTTGTAAGGTGCCGTCCCAAGGAACACAGGGACTTTGTGCCCTGTATTTGGCTAAAGTCAAAGACATAGCATTTTCATATATGACCAGACCCAAGAAACTTCTCAGATTTTTCTGATCCCCATGAGAACATCAAGAAGGGATGCTGTGTCAGTGAAAAGAAGACATAGCATGTGGCATCACCTCTGGTGGAAAGCATGAGTTCAAATCTTGCCTCAGTATTTGCTTATTTTGTTGATGACCCTCCCTGGCAAGTCATTTAACCTCTGTCTGATTCACTTTGGTCAACTCCAAAACTAATAACAGCACCTACCTCATAAGATTACTCTCAAGATCAAATGAGATAATATTTGCCAAGTTCTTAGCACGATGCTGGCGCATAGTAGGCACTTTATGAATGTTTGTCCCCTGTTCCCTTGTTCCTTAGTGTATTTAGTCCTGTACTCTGTCCCTAGACATGACATAAAGGTGTGTGGAGGTTGGGGATGGGGGGGGTGGGGGGGGAGGATGGGAGGAGGAGGAGGATTGAGATTCTTTCATCTGTCTCCTAGGTCCTCTCTTCAGTCTTCCGCTGCCTTTTGTATGGCCCTCTAGCACGTTAGTAGAGCCATCAATTCCTTTCATTTCACTCATTCTATAATTCTTCCCCTCCTGAATTTTGCACACCCAGTTTTCTCTGAAGATCTTTGAAAATATCTTAGATTCTTAATATGTCCAGGATAGCTCAATAACTTATGTGAAGGCAGCACATTGGATTAGATGATTTAAAAAATCCCTATCAAAAGGATGATTTTTAATGGCATAATGACCCTTATATGTATTGTGTTTTCAGTAACTTGAAAAACTGAGACCAGAATAGAATAATAGAATAATGCAGAGTAGATTTCTGAGGTCATATATGCCATTCTAGGAATCTAACTTAATAACTACCTTTATACAGTCCCTCATTACCACCTTCCTGGAGTATTATAATAACTTCATAATAATTTTGATTACATTAAATTAAAAAAGTTTTGCAAAAACAAAACCAATGCAACCAAGATTAAGTAAATAAAATTAAATAAAATAGAAAGCTGGGAGGGAAATTTTTTGAGGCAAGTTTCTCTCATAAAGGTCTCATTTCTCAAATATGTAGAAAACTGGGTCAAATTTATAAGAATACAAATCAATTCCCATTTGACCATATGGTCAAATGATATGAACAGGTAGTTTTCAGATGAAGAAATCAAAGCTATCTGTAGTCATATGAAAAAATACTCAAAATCACTATTGATTCAAGAAATGCAAATTAAAACAACTCTGAGGTACCACCTCATACCTGTCAGGAAAATGACAAATGCTGGAGGGGGTATGGGAAAATTGGAACACTGATATACAGTTGTGAACTGATTCAGCCATTATGGAAAGCAAGCTGACAAGGGTATAACGTTATGCATACCCTTTGATCTAGTAATAGCACTGCTAGGTCTGTATCCCCAAAAGATTTTTTAAAAAATGAAAAGGACTTATATATTCAACAATATTTATAGCATTTCTTTTTGTGGTGACAAAGAATTGTAAATTGAAGGGATGCCCATCAACTGGAGAAGGGCTGAGCAAGTTGTGATATATGATTATAACAGAATATTATTGTTCTATAAGAAAGGATGAGTAGGATACTTTCAGAAAAACTGGAAAGACTTATAAGAACTGATACAGAGTAAAATGGGCAGAATCAAGTGACCATTATACACATAATGTTGTATGGCGATCAAATGTATTATAGCCATTCTCAGCAATAAAATGATCTAAGACAATTCCAAAGGACTTGTAATGAAGGATGCTATCCACTTCTAGAAAAAGAACTGTTGGAGTTTGACTGCAGATTGAAACATACTTTTTTTTAACTTGCTTTATTTTTCTTCATTTTTTTTGTCTGTTTTCTTTTACAGTATGACTAATATGGAAATATGTTCTGCATGAGTGCACATGTATGACCTGTATAAAATTGCTTGCCTTCTCAATGACAGGAAAAGGAGGAAGGAGTGAGAGAGAATTTAGAACTCAAAATTTTTTAAATGTGAAAAAAATTTATATGTAATTTGAAAAAAAAATGTAATTTTAAAAAATTTTTAAAAAAGCTTCATAAGTAGTCTCCCTGTTTCCAATCTCTCCCCTCTCCAATTGGTACTTACAGGTGCCAAAATAATCTTCCCATAACACACATCTAACTGTGCTGCTCCTTTGCTCAAGAATCTGCAGTGTCTCCCTATTGTTTCAGTAAAGAAAAATACAACCTACATTTATCATTAAAGCTCTTCACAATGTGCTATAGTCAACCTTTGTAAGCTTATTTCACATTACCGTCCTCCAGGCACTCAGTGTTCCAGCCAATCTAACCTACTTTCTGTGCCTTAAACTTGGCTCTGAATCTTTGCACAGGTTGTCTGTGCAAGGCCCCTGGGTCTTGAACTCATGTCTTCCTCATCTCTCCCTCTTTTCCTTTGCAAGGCTTTTCTTAATTCCCCTTCAGCTCATAATGTCCTTTCCCTTCTGAAGTGACAGTATTTACTTTGCATTGGCTTATCTGTATCCACATTGTATTACCTCAGTAGGGTGTGCCCTTTTGCAAGGTGGGGTACTACTTTTCATCTTTGTGTTTATGCCCCGCACCTAGGATAATAGATATAGAACTGAAATGGACCTCAATGTCCATAGAATGTAAACCCTTCATTATACAGATGAGTAAAATAAGGTCCAGTGTGATGCAGGTCAGACAAGGGATTTGAACTCTATGGCTACCAGTACAATCTGGGTACAGTTCAAATGGCTTTAGAACCTTTGTCCTTTGGCCAATGAAGCCTCCTTCATTCTTTGTACTTTATAGATTGTACAGGAGGAAGCAGCAGAAACTGTGTAGTGGCTAGTCATCTGACACCTGACACATTACTCTTTCCACTGAACCACATGTTAGGTACTTGAATATTTATTGACTTGAACGTAGAAATCAAACATTTAACCTTTATAAGTTATAAAAGTATTGTACTCTTTTGGACTTTTCTCCACATCACGAAATAAGCCACATTACAAACTTTATTCTCAATGCCACTAATGAAAACCTTGGCAAAAAAGGCAAGGATGAAGTTTTCCGCGAGGTATGGAAAACATTACCACTGGAGACCCCCATGATCTAGAAACTCTTTACAGAGAACAAGTGAAGGACAACTTCATTTTCCTTCAGTTTACAGTTTTAGGTCCCTTGTGCTAATAACATCATTGGTAGAGCCTAAGAGTCCTATATGATTCATTCAAGAACACTTTTGCTGAAGAAGAAAATTAGAAACTTCTTTTCTTTTACATAAGTAAATTAACTTAGCCTAATTAGATTGTGTGTGTGCTTAGATAGCCTTGGGATAGGTTTCTTATCAATGTAACACAGTGGGTAGATTGCACAGAATCTACTCTGTACCTGGACCCTCAACTTGTCTGTGGCTTTTTTCACTCCTGACAATAGGCTATATAATCTCAAAAGATTAATTGATACTGTAATACCTATTGAGATTCAATTAATTTTCCTCCTTGATATACATGAAGCAGGTAAATACTTTGCTCATAAGTATTCAAATCACTTCATTGAGAGGGTATAGTAGTAATAGGATATTACATAATTTGGAGAATAATAAATCAGATTGGCAAGCTGTATGCTGTTTGGATTATAAAATGTGTCAACAAAGAAATGTAATAGTGTTATACACTGTGATTTTAATATCACATTTATTAAAATAAATTTTTAGATGTCTGCATTCTTTTAAAACCTGGAAGGGCTAGACAGGTATGAATTATTACTAAAGCCTTACTTAAAGTAAATATGAAAAATAAAATTTAAATGCTATAAATGTCTGATTTTAGCTTATATTTAGCAGATAAAGATACTTTGTAAAGGTGACTCCTGTTATGTTTACCTGCTTACTGTAAATACTGATAGATTTGTAAGCACTGTCTGTATGATTAGGAATACAAAGTAGTAGTAGTGAGCTTTAAGCAAAGTCAAGGCTCATCTAGTTATAGTGCTACCCAGTGAGTTCAATTTTTACTTTTGCTTTTAGAAAACTGGTTGCTATGTAATTGGGGAAAAAATAAAATATTGTTTAACATTTTTAAAAAATTAAAGGGAAAATAATTTTATAGAAGTGACATCATCAAAATTTCCCAGTGAAGTATTAATGATGATTTCCAAATCCAGTTAAGATTTTTCATTTCTGGATAGGTTTGTAGGCTATTGTATGTCAATCAGTAGTAAAATCTAGAAGACATGATGATGCTGTTGGAAACATATTTTACTCTACCACTAACTGGTGTTAATGGACAAAATAAATATGTTTAATTAAATTTTTACAAAGGACAGAATGTTCAGCATGTTTGAAAGAAAGAAAAAAAAACTGTTGCTAAGTGCTCCTCTGGACAGGTAATAGAGCAGTGCCTCCCTTCCATTTGCATATACTTCAGCTCCTGTTCAGAAAATCACTCAGTTGCCATCAGTAACTCATACAGGAGAAAGAACAGCCAAAGGGTGTGCAGCAAGCCATTCTTACCACCTGGGAAAGCAGATTATTAAATTTTCTGTGTGAACATTTACACTTTGGAAATGAAAGGTACAAATCAGGGCTTGATTTATTATTTTGTTGATTGCCCTGACTTATGGAAGTGATGGAGAAAATGATATTAATACAGATTAAACTTAAAGGTACATTGTGTTTTCCAGAGAGCTGCTTGTTAAATTTTGTAAATGCACTCCTGAATTTATTTCACCATCATGTCTCTCTTTAGAGAGGTTTTAAACTGTATGACTGTCTATATATAGGCTCAATCAAATTCACAATAGGTATTTATTGAACACCAATAATATACCTGGCACCAAGCTGTGTTCTGTAGGAAATCCAAGGAAATTACAAGACTAAATTGATGCTTTCAGTGGCCTTCTAATCCAGGTGGGAAAAAGAGACTAACATCCAAATGGCAAATTAACTATAACTTATTATAAATTGTTTTCTTCATTTATTGTTTCTTGTGCAGTTTTAGCAAATCACATCTTCTGTGGACCTGAGTTTCCTAATCTGTAAAATTAGGGGTTTGGACCAGATTGGTGTCTACCAGCCCAAGCTCTACTGCAGAATGGCAAAATATATAAACTCTAATAGAGATGCTCTATTCATGTCAAATAGATCCTAGATATTGAGTTTGAAAGAACTTTAGAGATCATCTCTTCCAACCCCCTCATTTTAGAGGCAAGAAAATTGAGGCCCCATAGGTAAAGAGACTTGCCCAATGGTACATAGGTATTAAATAGCAGAGTTAGGACTTGAGCTCTGGAGTGCTTTGATTCCAAAGTTGCATACCTTACAGATGTATAAGATAGAGCTGAGAGTTAGGGGGAAAGAAGGAGGAAAGAGTGGGAGATGCAAGATGCAGAACAAGGAAGGAATCTAGTTCTTAAGTTTAGAGGTAAGAAGTCCTGTGGTAGCTAAAATTGTGTGAGTTGATAAAAAATTCTTGGGCAATGGTTGTGGCATATATTGAATGAACATCTTCTAAGGTCTCATCCAGGTTTAAAATGGTATGAATATCTATCTTCCCAACTAGATTATGAACTCTTGAAGGATACAATTTTAGAATAGGAAGGAACATTAGAGTTCATGTAGTCTACCTCACTCATTTTACTGATGAAGACACTGAGGCCTAGAGAGGTTTAATGACTTGGCTGTGGTCACATGGGTAGTGTTGAAATTTGACTCCAAATTCATGACTTTTCCCATGATGCCATACTGACACTCCTATTAGTCTACTTCTTTTAATTTAGATTTCTTTTGTCTTCTACATAAAATAATGAGAGGCACAGAAGAAGTTCAATAAAGATTTCTGAATTGACCAGCATAGTAATATAAGTACACTAGGAACTTGAAGAAACAGGAGTCCCATTCAAGTGGAAACAATTAAAGAAGTTTATGGAAGAAATGAGACTTAAGCAGAGCCTTGAAGGCCAGGTAGGATTTGAGTAAACAGAGAGATTTAGAGTCAGATTATGGCAGTTTTTTGATCAAAGGAATGGCATGATGAAGACAGTGCTCCATGAAGATGATGGATTGGGGGAGATAAAGAAAGACTGGAGACAGGGTAAACAAGCTAGGAATCTGTTGCAACTTATAAAGGCGTGGATTAGTGGTAAGGCATTGGGAATAGAGAAAAAGGGATGAGATAAGGATCATTTGAAAAGAAAAGTTAGGATTTGGAGATAGACTGAACTTTAAAAGTAATGTAAAGTGAAACACCAAAGAGCAAATATCAGCAAGTCTAATCCAAATACTGTTGATAGGAATAGGGAAGTTGGAAAGAGGACCCAACCCAATTCTTCCCTACCATGAACTTTCTGAGGAAGTTATTTGCCTACGAAATACACAAGCAGAAATGACTGGAAGGCATTGTTTAACACACCTTTACCACTGGCCTGTATTCCCAGAATTAGATTGAATATTTTTAAGGGGTTTTATATTCTTAATGCATCTATTCTCTTTAACTCTGAATGAAATTGAAGGCGCACATCAAAGAGAAAACATATCCCAATACTCAATTAGTTCCTGCTGAGTCAACCCACTTACACAGGCTTATGCAGTGTTCCTAATTCAGCCTGACCATAACCCAGCTATTTTTCTCCCTTCCTGTGTGACTATCATGCTTGCAATGACATTCGCAAAAATGAGATGTAAGAGAAAAACAAGGGTGTTTTTCCTTGAAGATAGAAATAGGTGCCAACTATCAGAATTAGTTTATATTCACCGTCTTTCATCCGTTTCCTTCATTTCCATCATTCATACTTTGTCAGCCAGCTCACACACTAACTTCTTGCCACTTTGACTCAGTCAGAAAACTCAAGTCAAAGCTAGAGTGTATCACACTAACAGACAAGTTTCATGATGTCAGGTTCAGTGGCTTTATTCAGATAGGTGCTACCCTTTCTCAGACCTTTTTAAGGTTTTCAGATGTTGAGGCACCATAAGCACCTACTTTGCTGTCACTGACATCTGACAGACTGATGATTGCCTTTGAATCTTGTTTCAACATCAGAATCAGTCTGTTATTGTTTCTGGAACTCAAGATATTGTCAACAAACAGCATGAATCAGATGGCTTTATTGTAAATCTCAGTGTAGATTGTTCTTGCCCTGAATCCTGCATAGACACACAATATATTCCCACAAATCCAGGCATACATATAAAAAAAAAAACTACAGAGATTTTTTTTCCACAATAAAATTGACTGGTATTCCTCGAAGCTGTCATGTAGTATCTCTTCAATAAATGCCAACACTATGAAATAGTGTGCTGCAGGAAGTGACTTGTAACCAGTCAAGATTGCTGGGGCATGCAAACAGGAGAAGAATAATTATTCAAGTTCAAATTTGTATCAGATATGAAATGCACCGTGGGACCTCAAGTGGACAAAATCAGCTGGAGGCATTAAGAAGGTGAAGCAATGAAGCTTACAGTGAAATACTAGCATAGTCAGCAGCGAGGAGGGGGAGAAATGTTTATTTGTTGTTTTTCAGTCACATCTGACTCTCCGTGACCACATTTGGGCTTTTCTTGGCAGAGGTATTGGAGTGGTTTGCCATTTCCTTCTCCAGTTTGTTTTACAGATGAGGAAACTGAGGCACACAGGGGTAAGTGACTAGCCCAGAATCACACAGCTGGTATCTGAGGCCAGAGGGGTCTTCTTGACCTCAAGTCCAACACTCTATCTCCCCTGTACCACCTGGCTTCCCTCAGTTGCTTAACAAGCCTCCAAAATGGAATGGTGGCTGTCACTCTAACCCAGCTGATACATGGAAAGCTTAGGACTACACAAGCTGTAGTACCTGCTACCTGGCACTTTGGAGAAGCAGTTTAGCTTAGTGGATACAATGTGTTACCTGGAGTCAGGGAGAATTGGGGTCAAATATCACCTCCAACACTTGTTAGCTATATGATCATAAGCAAGACATTCAACTTGTCTAA
Source organism: Potorous gilbertii (assembly GCA_028658325.1). Lineage (NCBI taxonomy): Eukaryota > Metazoa > Chordata > Mammalia > Diprotodontia > Potoroidae > Potorous > Potorous gilbertii. The sequence continues at coordinate 398,303,440 of CM053771.1, read as the reverse complement.
ACCTTAGGGTTCTTGCCTATGAAGGAGGGACTGAATTATTGTGAGATTCAACTAATAGACAATTTGGAAAGTTCTTTGCAAACATTAAAGCTCATGTAAATGCCAGTTACTATTAGCCCTCATTGAGCTAAAGCCTTGCTTACTGGACAAGTTTCTTCACACCAACTTTGTATTATCCCCTGTACACAGATAACTAGGAATGGAGTATTTTAATATCCTTGTCTAAATCATCAGCTGGTATTTCTTAGCTTTGCTTTGGGTGTTAGCAGGGGATAACCTCAGATCAGGTACAAGTTTTGTTCACTTATTAGATGGGAGATTTTTGGACAACTCAGCCCCACTGAGTCTCAGTATCCTCATCTGTAAAATGCAATGACAGTAACTGTGCCTTTTTCAGAACAGTCAAATGAGAGTACACATGTGAAAGTATTCTCCATACCTTTATATACCATACAAAGTAAGATATTATCATTACTAAATTTGACAGTCACAATATATTACTATGATTCCATATTAATTTTGTTTATTTCAATGCAACTCAATTCAAGAAATGTTTCTTAAGTATGTGCCCTGAAGCAGGCACAGCTTTAGTCTGAGATACAAAGACAAAACCAAAATAGTTTCTGCCCTCAAGAAGCTTATATTCTACCAGGGGATATCCTGTATATACAAATAAGTAAAAATATAAAACTTCATACAAAGCAAATTAATTTCAAAAGGTAAAGGATGCTAACAACTAGGGGAACTGTGTGAGTGGTGTATCTTGACTTGTGCTTTAAAGGAAGTTAGGTGGATGTACAGTAAAGAAAGCAATATATTCTAAATATGCGCAAAGGCAACAAGGCAGAACCTTAAATTCCAAATACGGAAAATGGCTAGTGGAGCAGTTTGACTGGACTTAAGACCAATATACCATAAGACTGAAAAAAGTAAGCAAGGGACAGATTGTCATTTTTAAAAATCTTATCTGCCAAGGCTACAACAATAAGACAGCTCAGACTTTTGTCAAAAGGATATTGAGCATTTCACATATATCTGGCTCTTTTTATTTGGCCAGAAAATTATTAATACCTAATGGATGTTAATGGCACACATGAAATCTATCTCATATATTTCTAGCTTCCAGTGACAGATCAAAGGCTTGTTTCTGGCATTTGCAAATAGTATGTTTTCAAGGCCCTCCAAAACTATAGTGTCTACTTATCTTGCTACTGAGCCTGCCCCTAGACAATTTCTCCTTATAATTTTTAAGAAAGAACTGAGATCACTCCTGGAATGATTCAGCAGGCATTCATAAGAACAGAGGTCTAGAAATATGTTAGAATCCTTGCCCATCTCTGTCATCTCAAACAATTCCACATTCTGTTGGACTGAGTCTCAGAGTGCTGAAAATGGTAGTCTCAAAGGTTGTTCTCACAATAACTCATGATACAGCTGAATCCTTGCTTAAGTAGCATTTGGGAACCTTCACTTTACTCCTCTAGTGTTGAGTTAGCATCTTCATAAAGTGTGAATGCCTGGTCTACTACAGTCAAGGAGTGACTAAACCAGGCCTTCTCACACCTCAGTGCCCAAGAAAAGAATAATGTTAGCTGGCATTATTATGTGGAGTGTTGCAAAAGTCTTATGGCAGTTTTAGGCTATTAAACCTAAGGCTTAAAACTGCACTAGGACTTTTGGGACACCCTATATAAGATTTTAAGATTTACATAGCAATTTACATATATTATCTCATTTGAACTTTGCAATACCCCTGTGAGATAGATACTATAGGATTTTATCCTCATTTTACAGATGAGGAAACTGAGGTTTCATACTTTGTTTCTTGCTTTGTAAGTATCAAAGGCAAGGTCTGAAGCTAGATTTTCCTGAGTCCATTTCCAGACTTCATTCTATCCCTTATACCACACTACCTTTCTAGAAGCAGCAAGAGGAAGGATAAATGTAAACAAATGTTGCTCCTAGAGATCTAATGGACCTACAAGGTAAGGTAAGAATACCTTAACCACGACAATCAAGAACTTTTTATAGATTTCATAGAATAGAAAGTGACTGGTGAGAAGCAATGGGAAATTGCTTCATTTTTTTTTTCCATGGAACTCAACAGGATTGTTCTCATATTCATCATCAGATGTTATTTCAGTTCATTCAGTATATGGGAAAGCTTAAGATTAATAGCATGGAAAGACTGTTACAAATGATATTTGAAATGACTTGGGGGAGAAAAACCCTGCAATCTTTCCATTATATCATTTCAGGTAGACTGTGTTCCTTAAGAGACAAAATGAAAATTTTTTCTTTTAAGATTCTCAGTACTCCAAATATTCAAAATAAATTCTGTGATTTTTATCGATCCAATAGTTCTATCTAATACTGTAAATTATAACATCTCTACATCTATGCAGCCCAGCAGATCCAAAAGTTCAAAGTAGGGGTGGCCCCTGCAACATGCTGGAAACCTCAGAGGGCCCCTTCCCACACCACAGAGTCTGCCTTGTTGGAGACTAGAGACCTGGGCTATCTATAAACTCAAGATTGAGATTATAGGTCAATGGATCTGAGGACATTTGGGATACAAAATTGAAATCAAGTTACCACCAAAGTATCAATATTCTCTGGTTAGTGACCAAGTTATTTATGACAATCAAGAATATTCTGGACAGAAGTGAGAGTGAGAATCTATATTTAAGCATGGATGGATGGATTGCATCTAATTGTGTGCTTTGTAACGACAGTATGTGATGTTATGAATTACTTGTGACCTACTAATTTTGTTTATAGCATTCAGGGTCGTTCTATGTGCTATGGATTCTGTAGAGCCTATGAATTATGTATTTGGTCTATAGTTGAGGTTGATAAACTGCAGAGAAGGTCTAATCTAGTTGCAGTCTATTTTTGTATGGACCATGAACTAAGAATTTTTTTTAACATTTTAAGATACAATAAAAGTTTATTTAAAAGTATAAAAACTATTCTTAGATTAGGACCATACAGAAATAGATGTGGCCAACAGCTGGCCAGATTTGGCACCTGGGCTATAGGTTGGAAAACCCTGGTCTATAACATACAACTTTGCTATCAGTGCTATGTATTATGTATTGTATATGAGTTTTTTATTTGGTATGCAATCTTCAGTCTTGCTTGAGTGCTGCATATCATGTGTCTTCATTGTACCTATGTGTGTTGTCTGCTACATAAGATTTTAATATGGATGCTATGAACTATGTAACTATATGTTCATTTTATAAAATATGCTATATTTCAGTTGATGAATATTTATAGTCTTGTTTTTTGTCCTTTGTTCTTGAAGAGGGCCAATTATATCAGAAAGATGAAATCTTGACTTGCACATGAATTGAATTTAAGTGAGGCAGAACTGCACCAAGTTGTTAGCCTCACTCTTCTCCTCCAGTCATCAAAGTCCAGTGACAAGGCAAAAGCCAAGACAATTGGCATGACCTGGGATGCAGTGGATGACCTTGGACTTTCTAAATTAAGGTCTTTTCCAGGCCTCAGTTTGTCCGAGGAAATGCCCATTCAAGAACTAAGGGCTAAGTAAGAACTGAGATAAAAGATGGTCTAATTTGCAATACGTAGCATATAGCACCTATAACAAAGTTATATGTTATAGACCACAAAAAGTCTGGGAGGGGAAGACCCTCAAAGTTTCTGGCCCGAATAGAAAACAATCTTTATTTACACTCATTTTAAGTCATCAAAAACTAAACAATCGTCCATAAAGGCTTGGGCTAGGCTATTATTGGCATTGAGTGAAAGTCAGAGTCATTTGGGATATATGTTTACAGATATAGCTATATACCCCATGTGAATCTCAGAGACCACTACAAAAAAATTTTTACAGGGTAGGGGATGTTATGGAGAGTTAGCCCCATGAATAGATTCTTTGCTTCCACAATGCTTGGAGACTAATTCTTTGAGGAAAATTCTCTGGTCTCCATTTCCAGAAGGCTGGGCAAGGGAGCATAATGTAGCAATGTCACCCAGCACAGACGCTGATATGTGAGAGTGCTTCCATTTTGAGCAGTTTAAATTACATTATGAGAGCTTTGCCAAGGTGCTGAAATGTGTGGTAATAGTGTAGAAGTAGAAGCATGATTAGAAAGAGAGATAAAATGAAATGGTAGCCATATCTAGATGAGATTGAAGGCATGGATATGGACTGTGAAGGTCAGGCTGAGATGGCACAGATTGTGAAGACGGCCAACATAGAAGGAAAGAGATGCAAACAGCACAAACAGGGTCTAAACAGAATGAATCTCTAATTCCTGAAAGATAAACACTTGTGAGAAGCTGCACCAACAATGAAAAGGAAGTGACTAAACAAAGGCTGTTACAGTGCTAATCCAGAGCATCATGCTAATATGTCACTTCACTGTGTCCCTTTCCTGCTGAGTCAGAAAAGCAGAATTTAGAACGTTTATGACGATTCAATTCCATGTTATTTATCATGTATTCTGTTTTAATTAAATGCCTTTTGCTTTGATTACATGAATCATCTGACATGATATGGCACAGAATCATTGTAGGGGCTTAGGGTGATGAATTTTAATAGATAATAAATTAAAAAAGAATACTGAACCTTGGAAGTACATGAAGAAAAGCTGTGCTATAAGTGATTTAGTGAATATCCAACCAAGGGACTCAGTTAAGATCTCAGAGTTTCTAGATCTGTTATAATGAATGAAGACTGGAGATAAACACTATTCTGCTAGTTGCTTTTACCAACTACAGTCACTTTGAGGTATCTGAGCCAACAAAACAAGTTGCTGACCAATAGACACTTGGGTGGTTTTCCCCAGAGATTCTATAGAGTAGGGAAGATGAACCATGTGATGAGCATTTCAGAGAGAAATGAATCAATATGGAAAGAGGAATGGGAACCAGGGGCATAGTCAGAAAATGATCTGGGTTGAATAAAGTTATCCCTTCCACATTGCAACTTTCCCTATTGTGGTTTCAATAGCAGATTAGCATAAGAAATTAAATGGGAATTTGGGGGGAGTTTTGCAGAAGCTGCAGATGACACACGAAAGCCAACAGACAACATAGGCAACGTTTAGAAACTCAGAAATGCATAAAATGTATGTATGGTGTTGTATAATATCAATATATTTTATCTTTTAATATCACAATAGTTCATACTTCTTCTCTGGTATGAAGGAAGGGTCAAAAATTTTTATGTGGATTTTCCAGATAGCAGGGGTGCTGTGCTCCTAACCCCCATGATGTGGAAGGGATAGTTCTATTCCATTTGCTTTGGGACAGTATTGGAAGAGGAGAAAAGGGATGTTTCTGTTCAAGAACTGGATATAATCTGTCTGGCAGTGAAGTATTTCAATGGATTCTCGTCTTTGTAACTATTCCTTTAATCAGTGTAGACGGCAACTCATCCATGCCTTCTTTTCCTGTGCAACAATGATTAAGGATTACATAATAACTAGCATTTACATAGTACTTTGAGATCATAAGATCACAGGTTTTAGAGCAGGAATGGACCTTTGTGGTTACCTGCTTCAACCCCTTCATTTTACTAAGGCTCAGAGACATCAGCTGACTTGCTGATGGTCATACTGGTAGTAAATAGGAGGGCCAGTAGTCAAATCCAAATCCTCCAGGCAACAAATCCAGTACTTTCCCCACTATACTATCGTGGGAAGAATAAAAGAATTTTTTTTTTTAAAGAATGACAAATAGAGTTTGAGAGAAAATGCTTTGAAAGAAAATTGGCAGGAGATTGAAGGATATCTAAGGCGAAATCAGAATCAACTAAGTAGTTTCTCTCAGTATTTCATATCTGATAATCTGATACCATCTATTGTTTTATTAATGGTGACCAGAAGCAAATGCATCCGCCCCTGACTTAAACTGTATCTATAAATACCAACAAATCAATATTTTTTCTTTTAGTTTTCACACTATCTTTGGAGATAAGACTTTCAAGCTATCAATTTGTACCTGAGACTTGACGCAGCCTGCACAAAGTTGTGTGCCAGTGCATAGATGTGTGGAATAAGCTGTGTTGTAGGTTTTTTGTTTTTGGTGCATAAACACATAATAAACATATTGTAGCAGTGGGGGAAAAGGTCTGGAGGACCTCACCATCTATAAAGAATCTCTCTTCAACTTCAGCTCTATGCTGGATCTTCCTCATGACAGTGGTGGACAACTTGGCAAGAAAGGATCTCCCTGTTTCATGATTTACCTGATGGTACTGATCAGAAAGTCATAAAACAAGATTATCACTGTTTTTTTCTTTCATGGTATCTTGCACAACTCTGATATATTCATGAAGGATAACTTATTGCCAGAGAGCTTAGAGATTCATTGCTGAGCCTCCTGGACAAGTTATATTGCAATTCAAAAGAACTGTCCTAACTATTCACAAAGGAAAAACCAAGAACTGATAAATAGAAGTATATACAGAATGATTTTACATATACATATATATGTACACATATATGAATATATACACATACTTATTTGTGTCTAATGGTTAGCCATCCCTAGGGTGGGATGAGGGGGAAGAAGGCAGAAAAAAAGGAAAAAAAGAGAAATTTATATGATAACATATATATTATAACTTATATGATAACATATATTATATGTTTAAAAGGAATAACAAGTTGTATGTAATAGATTTGCAGTTTCCTATGCAATCATCTTTTTTAAAAATTATTCTATGTTATGGAAATGCTTGTTTTATTCCATAAATTAAAAATTAAATTTTCTTTTAAAAAGGAAAACCAACCAGATGAAGAATGCCTATTATACAGTTATGATATTTCTTAATTTCTTACCAGGCTGTACTTCAGATTTTTGTATCCTGTCCCAGAAACTGCTTCATCCTGAAAGATCATGTCAGCTATGGAGTTCATACCTTGCAAGTAACCTCAGCCCCTTGTGGTCCCTCTAGCCCACTTCATCTGGTGGCTACCCCCAGAACCTCTATTTGAGGAGGCCCCTCAGGCCAACATTCTCTTCATGTCTCATCAGTTTCCAATCTTGACTCCTCTATCACGTCCCCACTGGGTACCCCCACCTCCATTTCTTCTTCCTTTTATGTGCTGCTTTCCTTCATTAGAATATAAGCTTCTTGAGGGAAGGCTTATCTTTCTTTTTGCTTCTACTTATATTGCCTGGCACATAGTAAGCACTTAATAAATGCTTGTTGACTGTTGATGTGGAGTTAAATGAACACCCTATCGAACACCTTGGACAAGTACCCAAAATAAGTCCGGAATCTAATCGTAGGACCCAGAATTTAAAAGGAAGGTAGTGGACTTGGTTGCCTATGTGAAATTACAGAGCTCCATTAATGATTCAAGTTTCTCTTTTAAATAAAGACCATCGTTGTTGCAGGTCTACAAGTCATGGCACACAGAAATCTCCTAAGATGAAGCATCGTTTAGAAAGGATGATAGAGAGGCACCTGGTGGGTGTGAGCAAAATACAAAACATTGCAAATAAGGTTGGAATAAAAGAAATGTATGATTGAAAAAGAGAATTGTTACCTGGTGCAAGTAAAGGATAGCCATTGGAGAGCCTATGAATACCATTGGTGTCCTTGCAATGTTCAGAGAGAGTAAAGAAGTTCCTCCTCTTCCAGCATAAAGACCCCCTTTTGTAAACTGAAGAGAGGACATGAACAAGAGTTTCATACATACGGCAAGCCTAGAAACATTGACCTCTGTGTCCCTGGAAAGAACCTCCTTCCATTTCATAGCAATGAATTCACAGATCTTTTTGAGTATATTTCCAAATTCATCCCTTTGCCTGCGGCCTTTAAGTTATTGTTCATGACTATTCTCTATCCCCTCTTCAAAGGAAGTCTTGAAGCAGAGGATAAGAAAAAATAGTGATGGTAAAGAGCGACAGAAGATAGAAGTTAGGAGGATAATGTATGTACTACAATCCTTAAATGAACCTGTGATATAATCTAGGTATTTACTCTTTCTAACAGGGCAGATCTCAGCCTCCCCATACCTTTCCATCCTGTGCAACTCTCATTCATGTCTATCATCAATCCTCCATCAAGCACCCATCAAATACCCTGACTACCTTTATCTAAGTCTTTTACTATTCCATGGGCACCAGCGCAGTACATGGGCTGTTTATTTGTTATCGTTCCTTCTTGCTATGTGGGCAGCCCATCTTTTCTAATCATACATTTGTAAGATAATTTCTGTGCTACTTATTGTATGCAAATTATCTGTAGTACTTCATCGATTTATGCCCTACCTGTATCTCTCTGCTGTCCTTTGAAAGTTGGTTTTAATTTAGATTTTTTGGAGGCTGTGATGTTCCATGATTTGAGATGTATAGCATTATAGGGGAGATGTGATTTAGTCTAGATCTGCAATTTCATGAGTGTAGAAACTCCCTGGAAATTAAATCCCTCTACAAGTAGCTACTCCACAATTCTTACTAATATTGTGAGCTGCTTGGGTCATTGATCTGTTAAAAGATTTCCATTGAGTCTTATAGCCAGAATATGTCAGGGATAGGACTTGAACCCAAGAAGTCCTAACTCTGAGACTACTTCCTACTTGTATAACCTTACCTTTTCAGGGCTGCTCATCTATTTTTGGTATCTGCCTTCACTCAAATCTCACCTGTGGCTCCAAGAAGCTGTAGCATGCACAGTAGCCACACCCCAGTAAAACTATCTCAAGAGACAGGCTAAACCAGGTGGAAGGCAACCAAAAGAGCTTAAAGTCTGTGAGTAAGTTAGGGGAATGTCTCACCCAAGCATGATGAAGACTTCCCTACCAAAGGGGTGGATGAGAACAATTTTTTCCAACAACCATGAAGGTGGCTGATGGCTGAAGCAGACACTATGGAGTGCTTAAAACTTGGTCAGACATCCAAGACATCCCAGGTCATCACCAGCCATACTAACTTTTGTCTAGCCACAGGACTTCAGTGACTGGAAAAGAGAGTGAGGTTGAAAATTTCATACAATTCTTCCTTACTTAAATCCAATTCTCCCATGAGTCAAGATATCACCCTGTGATGTCATGGATTCTCTTCAAAAATGAGCAATGAATGACAACAATGAACCCTGAGATCTGCGAAATTGCTTCTGCTCTCCTCTTCTCATTCAATTCTGGACCCCACCATCATCCATTTGCAGTGACTGTCATGCCAATGGCTAACTCAATGGTCTGTCCATTCCCCTGTATGTCCTAGTCTAGAAAATAAGCATTCTAGGGGGGGGGGCGGAGCCAAGATGACGGAGTAGAAAGACTCGCCTATGCTAGGTCCGAACCCACAGCCCATAGATTTCCTGTAAAAAGAACTCCTAACAAATTCTGGAACAGTGGAAGCCGCGCAGCAACACAGTGAAGGAGATTTCTGTTCCAGAGAGCCCTGAAAAACCGACCACAAAGGTACCCCGGATGGGAGCTGAGCTCTGCCCGGCCAAGCGCTCCCCTCCCCCGCCCCGGCCACGCGGCACTGAGAGGAGCCAGCAGAGCCCAGCAGGCGTCAGGGACCTGAATCTCTGGGCGGCCGCAAAGGTCCCTCCACCCACAGATGCACAGGTCAGTGAGAGAGACGGGCTGAGAGGGGAGCGGGCGATCTCCGGGACTCGGACCCCCTGGGAGGCGGCGGCCACGGCAGAGGCGAGGCAGAGGCAGCTCCGCTGGAGACTCCCGGGGCGGGCAGGGGCTCCGCGGCATCTCCATTGCAAGAGATCTCTGCATAAAACCCCTGAGGGAAC